>CM056052.1:307404007-308604007 GCA_029574335.1 Rana kukunoris | reverse complement strand
ATTGGTCAAAATTACGTATTTGCAGTGGCTGGGGCTGTAGACAAACAAGGTCAGCAGGGATCTGTCCGAGCCGAGCCCATGGGGACGGGAAAGTTTGCGCCAAAGCGATTTCAGTAGCGCCATGGATCCCAAAAGCCTCGTTGGGCTCACCAAGGGATGCAGGTCATAGGGGCGCCGCGCCCCCATCCATGTGTTCGCTCCCCTAATCTACATGCTGGACGCATTGATTCCAATGTTTTTTTTTCTTCTTTTTGAAGCACTTGATTGGAGCCAGTGGCTCTAATAAGCTTCAAAAAAGGGTGGGCGGGTGATCCAGCCGACTGCGGGGGGGGGGGGAGTGGCTGTGGGTGCATTGTTTTCCGCCCTTTTCAAAAACTGAGGGCTGTTGGGAGCTTTCTTCAAGAGAGTTTGACTATGCCTACACTTTCATCCTGGCCGTACTGCACCTTTTATGAATGTCAGAGCATCTCTGAATATGGGATGGGCAAGTGATTGATATCTACACCCCTTCCATTCAAACATCCTGTCTCATTCAGTCATTCATAAAAACTGTAGTATGGCTTCTGTAAATGGTGGATCTGCCAGGAAATGCAGGTATAGTCATGCTGTCTTGATGAGAGCTCCTGACAGTCCCTTAGTTGTTATAACCCCTGCCGCATCAGAAAATAGGGGAGAGAGTTTGGAAAGATGAAAATTTCTTCTAAATCCAGAAGAAACAGGCTTACATTTTTTTTACGAGTGCAAAGATTAACGGACCTCCACACTGCTGTGAAGCAGCACCTTTCTCTTGTGGTTATAGCAATTATTCCAGAAGACAAAAGATTCTAAGGTTTCTACTTAATGCTTTTTCATAGTTCCCAAAGTGAAAGGTGGCATTCTTAACATACTGAATCTAAAACTTTTCAACACCTTTTGAATGCAAAAATTCTGTAAGGAATCTTTAAAGCAGAACTGAATTTCTGCTGTCACAAACTGCGAACAGGCATCCTCTTTATTGCAGAAGAGACATGCAATGTCCCTTCTGCAATAAAATACACATACCTGCCTGCTTGCTACCGTCTCTGGAATGTAAACTGAGTTGCACATGCCCAGCTCAGTTTGAAGTTACCAACACAGTCCCTGTGTGGTAGGAAGACTGACTCCTGTGTATGCATGGCCCAAAGACCAACACCCAGCAGAAGATGCAAGCACTGGCCAGGGACGAGTACTATTGAAGTGAAAAGTAAGTTTAGATCCGCAGAAACTTTCTGGCCTCTATGGACATCAATGATGCCTACTTGCACGTCCCCATCTTTCTGCGTTTTGCAACACACAACCACCATTACCAGTTTGTTGCCTTCCCCTTTGGTATATTTACCTTACCTCAGGTCTTCCCCAATGTGCCTAAGCTCTGTGCTTGCTCTGCTTCGCTCTCGAGGCATTCTGATAGTGGGATACTTGGATGACCTTCTACTGAGGGAAATGTGGACACTGACTCTGTCAGTCACTCTTCAACAAACTGTTCAAACTCTGCAGAGGTTCAGGTGGATCCAAACCTCTTGTACTTGGCATTGGAACCGACTTATTGCTTGGAGGATCTAGACCTTCTTTTGGATACTTAGTTTTTAAGGTTTTCTTTTCTCAGGAAAAGCTTCAAACTCTTTTCTTCCATGATCAGATGCTACAGTCCAGGAGCCAACCATCCCTCCACTTTTGCATGAGGTTTCTGAGATTAGAGGTGGCCTTTTTTCAAAGCAGTTACAAATGCCCAATCCTACTGCAGACCATTGTAGCTCAACATTATGGCCGCATGGGAAAAGGAGGCTCAGTCTCTGAACCGTTGCATGTTGCTGACCCTGAAAACCAGGCTTGCCCTGGCCTGGTGGGGAGTGGGGCCCTGGAGTTTAGGGGAAAAAAAAACTTCTGTTCCTTGGTATGAAAGGTTTTTATGACAAATGCCAGCCTGGACACACTCTCAGTGCAGTTTGGTTATCCCTTCAACACTGGACTTCTCGAATGCTAGATTTTCTGACCTGCATTCAGTCAGAACAATGCCTTAGCAGTTGCTTACATTAACCATCAAGGAGAAACCAGAAGTTTCACAGCTCAACAAGCCACTAATCAGATTCTAGCTTTGGCCCAGGTTCACACTGGGCTGCAGGAATGAAGCTGTGCAAGTTCAGTTGAACTCACACGATTTCACTCCCGCTTGTCAGTCCCGATTTCTGCAGGTTTCTACTGTCTGCTCTTACTCGCAAGGTTTCTCTGTCCATTGCCATTACCCTTTGCAAGGTGAGTTTCTAAATTAGTGACCTTCACCTGTAAAAAAACTTTTTCTACACAGAGGCAAGTTTGTCTTGAGGTTAGGGATTTATTTTTTTCCAAGGTGGTTTCCTACTTTCACCTTAACTAGGACTTTGTGCTCCCATCTCTCTGCCCTTTTCCATGATATTGCACTGTTTGAATCGAACTCTCAGCTGCAGCTTTCTTCAGCTAGTCTGACTTTTTTGTCATTCCCAAAAGTCCATGTAGGGGACAGCAATCTTCTTGTTTTACTTTCTACAGGTGGATTTGGCAGCTCATTTTATAGTTTTTATATTCTCTGTCAAGTGCAGTCCACTAGTTCAGTTAGTGCTTCATAGGCTTTTCAGCATCAGGCATCTGTTTCCCAGATTTGCCAGGTTACCACTTATTTCCATCAGACTTTTTTCATCGGATTTTCTGATTATGTGTAGCCCCATCTGAGCTTTTTCATCCGAAATTCCGATGAATTCCATCAGGGTTTAGATATAGAACATGTTCTATTTTTTTCCGATGGAATTCCGATGTGATTTGGCCGTGTGTACGTGGCCTTAGTCTTCTGTTCGCATGTTTGTTTAGATTTACCCAGTGCCAGTGGATGTTCATGCCTCTGGCTTTGGTTGTATGGATCTTCAAGCAGCCCTATAGATGCTATTGAACCTCCTCTGTTAATCTGTTGTTATCCGCGGGCCTGTTAGCGTTGGTTTTGCTGTTTTTGGCCAAATCAAACATTGAACATCCCAATGTTACTTCATGCTGTGTCACTTGTATGATTAAGAAAACAGTATTTTTTGTACATTATGAGAAATGGGTTAGTCCCCTCTTTTCTTAAAACCCACTCCTACTATTGCTTTACCAGCAAACTGTAGCACAATGACAATGGTAGTGGTAATGGTAGGCATTAGTCTGGGCTGTAGTACAGCTTTGTTTGCAAGTGTCCAATCTCCTGAAGGCAGCAGTACAACTAAAATACAAGGAATACCGAATGTACTCCAAGAAGAGGATTTAATGGTAAGTCAAAAATCCTGTTTTATATAGCACTTTGCATATTTATAAATGGTCTGCTTGATCTGATGCTATAAAATTTTCATAATATACAGTATACTTTCATTTCTATTTGCTTTATTTTTAAAAATATGTTTTTTGTTCAGATAAAGACTGGGAAGATATCAGAAAGATGCCAGAATATCCTACTCTTCAGAAAGATTTCAGGAGAACAACGTAAGACCAGCAATCAGCAAACGAGACCCCCACAGCCAATCTGATTGAAATGTGACAGCACCACAACCACCACAGTCCCCTCAACAAAGGAATCAGACACACTGCCCATGTAAAACATATTATGTTTTATTAAATAAAATGTGAGAAAACATATAAAACCCTAACCCCTAAAAGCAATTAAAAATTCTGTGTAACTCAAAAAGAAGCCCTCTAAAATGTAAATACTACCGCAAGTAAAACTGGTAAATATACCAATAAGCACATGCAAATAAGTATATTTCTATCACAGATGTAATAACACTATACATTGATTGCACTTGTAAACACCCAAAAGCTGTTCTGCAGAGGGACCTATCTGGGAAGAACATGGGTTGTATACATTTTACAGAAAGTAGTACCAACATTGTTCACAAGGATAAACAACCCAAATATTGATAATATGTTCACTAACCACCAACTATATAATAAAACTATGAGCACCCTAACCAATATTCAGCAACATTTCCAATAAACTATATTCCAGACATAATTGGGAACCACTATATTGTATGTCTATACAGTAATACTAAAACAAAGGCAAAGAAAAAAAAGTGTAAAAGTAAACTAATAAGATCCTGTGGAGTCTATACACATGTATTGCTAAAATGTGGTATTGCGGGCAGCCACACCAAAATGTCAAATGTAAAGAGAGGTAGCACTCCCAACAGGTCAGAAATATATTGCAAGTAAATATTTTTTTTTAGACTTTCTAAGTTCCAAATGTGATCCTATTTTAACATCCCAACAAATCAGAATCTTCGACAGATAAATTGTATTAGTGATGTTAAGGGCTCATTTACACATGCTCTTCAGAGGGCGTTTCACAGGCAGTGAGGAGGCGTTTTACCCCTAAAAACACACCATTGTGCTGCAACCGCATGCAATGCAGTAGTAGCACGTCCCCGTTCAGGTTAACGAGATGTACGAAAGCAAATACAATCTTTGCCCACTGGCAATGCAAAGCATTGTGACCACACATGTGAACACCCCTGTCTGCTGCCTTTGCAGCTCAAGGGGGATTGATTGGGCCATAATAAAAACATAGCTCAGCCACATATTTTTACCTTGCCCCAACTGCTGGTGTAAACGTGCCCTAAAAATCCCAAAGGTTATCCTATTTTTCAGCCCTGTACAGGCTGCAGATGAGAAACAATAATTTAAACACTGCAGATTAGAAAGATGAATCCTGTATAAGGGTAAATATGTGAGTCTTGATTTTTAGATCCTCGAAAGAAAAGGTATCCAAGGTGACATCCATATGACAACATGGTTAAAATCCATAAATCCAGTGAATATGTACTGAAATGTCAGAGAGTTAAATAAGTATATATTCAAACGTCCTAATAGTAAAAGTATGCAATTACCTAGCTATATGCATCTATAATATAATAATATTAAGTACTAAAGCTTTTAATATTGGGTTCATTGTCATCTGTACGTCAATAGCTGTTGCCCTCAACAGTTCTAATGTGGCCTGATGCAGATTTTTTCTGCTTATTTCAGGCCGCTGTTTCATTCAAGTCTGATGTGCCGGAGCAATCCCTGCTTTTATATAGCGCAGTGTTTACATGCAAAGTCTGCTAATAAAAGCAACACTATTGAATGGTGGACTGGCGCCTCACCAGTCAGAAAGCCTCTTACACCATTATGCAGTACAAATTAGTCATCCAAACAGGCAAATCAATACTACTGCAGTCAACTTGGTTTGTAGAAACTGCAAAATATGCAGAGTTGAAAATAATGTTATCACTATACTTCTAACTGCCAATATTCTTATAAAAATAGTGCCATGTTTTGGCTGTTTTCTGTGGCTGAATTATTGTATCCATAGTCAAAAATATTCTGAATGTAATATACAGGATGCACAACAGAACTGCAGATTGATTGTTTGGATGTCTTAAGGGAAATTGCTATGTGTGTGGTACTTATAGCAAAAGGTACATCACTTTGTTTCTGCCTATAATGTTTTACAGATATGCTAACAGCAGCCTGATAAAGTATATGGAGAAGCACAAGGTCAAACCTGACAGTAAGGTTTTTCTTTTGGTAAGTGAATGATGCAGAAGAAAAAAACTCAAATGTTTTGGTATAAAATTGTTTCCCATATAACATCATTTGGTAAAGCAGTTGAAAGAGGTATGATTTTCAATGTTCCGTGAACTATGTCACCATTCAGATTTTCAGTGAAAAGTAAATCTGAATTGGCTGTTATTGAAGGTTATTTATTTAATTTTTGCATAGAAACTTCTGTTTTGAGTCTTTTGAAACAAAACAGACTTGTACTTTGAAGTTTGCCTAGTGGTATCGTTTACACCCAAAAAGGTTTTATTGGAAACAGTGCACAAATAGAATAGCAATTATAAAAACTCAGTTGTAAACCTTATCCAAAAATATTAGGGTGATGGCTCCTAAACCATCACCTTAATTTAATACTATGGTCCCCAATCCAGTGGTTTGGAAGTCATTGACCTAATCCAGTAATATGGTCCCCAATCCAGTGGTGTAGAAGCCATTACGTTAATTTAATACTATAGTCCCCAATCCAGTGGTTTAGGAGCCATTGTCTCAAGCCAATACTATGGTTTGCAGTGGGTGACGGCAGCGAGCTGTGGGACAGGTAGCACGGTTCAGGCGATGGCTCCTGTGTCCTCCGTGGATCTCTTCTTCGCTTCTGCTAGCTGGTCAATGGGATCGCCTATAATTCAGCCAAACAGGTGACCGGTTTTAGACCCTTGCCTAATATTAATATTAATTTGCTTTTCTAACATGCCTGGGTGGACTGCAAGCGCAATGCTCTGCCCCCCAATTCAGTGATTTAGGAGCCATTAATTTAGGAGTCCATTCTCCTAATTTTCTGTTTTGGTATTGCAACACCCCTAGCACTTACAATATAAACAATTTAATTGACAGGATATCATATGTATTTCATTTTATTAAATATTTAGAAGAATTATGTTTAATAATATCATATATTTGTTTTTGTTTTTTACATTCTTTGCAGGGCTGGTGCAAGGATTTTTGAGACCCTAGGCAAAACATAATTTTTCCGTCCCCCCCCTGGCCCCATCCCTGACCCCACCCACTTTGCCCTGCCCTTGTATACCCCACCTTTTTAATGAAGCGCCCATCGCATGCAGCCTCACCAGCGCCCATCACATGCAGCCTTACCAGGGCCCATCACATGCAGCCTTACCAGCGCCCATCACATGCAGCCTTACCAGCGCCCATCAAATGCAGCTTACAAGCGTCCATCAAATGCAGCCTCACCAGCACCCATCATTGCAGCCTACCAGTACCCATCAATGAATGTTTGCTTGCTTACATTTATTCGGGAGTCGTGATGCAGACACAGCCCTCCGCCGACGCGCCTCTGACACTGTGTGCGAACCGAGCAGGGGCTGCCTGCTGATGCTGGGACTTAGTTGCTTGCTGCAGAGAAAAGAAAGTAGAAACACCAGTGGCAGAGCGCCCTGGGCAGCAGTGCACCTTAGGTGGCTGCCTAGTTTGCCTAGTGGTAGCACTGGCCCTGCTGTCATGTTATCCTTGAGTTTGGCACACTAACTCTAGATCTCGAGTCCAGATTTATATGTCCTAAAAGATGGACAAATAACTTAAGGTGGATGTAAACTCAAAAAAATTTTTTTTTTTTTTGATGCCACAATGTAGAGTATAAGATTTTCTATCATCTGTGCCCAGTCTTGCCACACAGAGTTAATCCAGATCTAAATAATCCTCTTTTAATGTTCAGTGAAAATGAACAGCCTTCCAGATAAAAACCTGCCTAAATGAAAAGTCAGTTTTCTCTCTTCTTGCTTTGAGTGACAGGTTATTTACATATCTAGCTTGGAAATGTTTATCATATGTTATGTTATGTTTATCATAACACGAGGTATAAAAAGTGAGAAATCCACCCCTCCCCCACATAACACATCCTGGTAATATACAATGAACTTTGGATCAACTCTTGTTATGATAAACATGTCCAAGCTAGATTTGTAAATAACCTGTCACTGAAAGCAAAAACAGAGAAACGGACTTTATAATTTGGCACGTTTTTATCTGGAATTATGTTAATTTGCACTGGACATTAAAAGAGGATTACTCAGCGCTGAAATAACTCTGTGTGGCAAGACTGGGCACAGATGATAGGAAATCTTATACTCTACATTGTGACATCAACTTTAATCACACAAACACCTGTGCATTTGGCAACATACCTAGTCAAACTAATTTTTCACAAACTTTAAAACATATAGATTTACATTTCTGTAGAAATATTTGTTGTTGTGTTGTGTTTAGATAACAATGGTTGTTCTGTGCATATTTTGCTTGTCAGGTAACAGTATATTCACTGAGAGCAGCTCTGTGCTTCAGTTTCATTAGATTGCTGTGTCAAAACCATTAAGTCTCAGCATGGTTTACATTGTCATGCAGAATGTGCTTACATGCACATGTTCTAAAACTAAGTGCACTAATGTCTAAGATTCTTTATCCATTTACTCTACGTTTCCCAGAAATCATACACTTTTCCAATAATCATATAGCAAGTACTACTGAAGAGGAATCTAGAAGTATATTTTATACCTTGATTAATTATTCAGCTCCACATTTGGAGCTTTGAATATAACTAATAAATCATTGATCCACAAAAACATTGCAGATTGTAATATCTCAGATTTTATTTAGAAAAAAGTAAGGCTAAGTATGCTTCATATTTATGCAAGACTTGTGATGCCTGTCTTTAAGGCTGCACCATTGTAGGATGTGTGTAAATCACAAAAACATGCACAAAAAGGTAAAAAAGGGGTGATACTGCGCTGTCTAGGCAAGATACAAAAAAGGAATAAATTGCAAGCGGCTTTAAATGGTGAGATACTCACAGCAAAAACAGTAATATTACAAAAACAAGCTGCGCAATATGAGAAGCTCTAAAATGATAAAGAGCAATACCAAACAGTGAAAACATATATATATATATAGTCCATCAAGCAGTTGATACAAGTGGAAGAACATCTGATGGTATAAATCGGTAGTGAAATTCCGTATGTTCAAGCAGATGGTGACATCACAAACAGGAACCTCAGAAAAAGTGATACAGATAGAAAAACACCTTCACCGATGGAAAACACTGTCCCTTACCAGAGGGGAAGATCCCAACTAGAGACCTTCTGATCGCAGATGGCTTTCTCCCCAGCCAGGGGGTTCAATAGCACGAAATCCAATGGTCAACAGCTCCTCCCGTAATGAGCAAGTAATCAGTGTTGATTGATGACAAATTATAAGAAAAAAAGGTATATAGTGTAAAACCATTTACCATTTATTAAAATTAAATTAAAATTGCACTTACAAAAATGTAGGTAAAATATGCATGTAAATGTAGCCGGCCGGCTAGCACAACTCGAATATCTCCTGGACACGATTTGCGGTTATAGACGTCAGCACGCCGTCTCCCTACGCCGTTTCGTCTAAACAGACTTCGTCCTGGGGCACGAGCGGCATGCTGACTCACCGCAATATATACCTCATATGCACAAATGGTACCGCCCCCATCTGAGTTCCCAGAATCCCCGAAGCTACAAACGCCATCTTGGATGAGGGAAATATTTGTTTTATGACAGTAGTCTGTCCACTGGTTCATAAAATAATTTTGCTAAAAAGTTCTCTGCAATATGTTAGGTTAGATAAAAAGGGAAAGATGAGAAAAGAGGAGAAAATAAACTTTTTATCTTTCCCCTTTTAAGGCATTCGATTGCTTACCATAGACAGTAGATAGCAGGAATAAAAGGACACATTTTCAAGTTATGAGAACGGAAGGAAGGACTGATGGATCCCCTCAGAGTCATCACGACTGCAAGATGTCCTTGTAAAGTCTAGGGATAGTACTTTATGTTTCCATTACTCTGCTTTCAGTTGGGAAACAAAAAAACGAAGCGACAGAAGAACAACAAAAGTCACATGACCGGGATGAGCTTCCCCGGTCAGGTGACCTTAAGCCAATAGGCACTCGCCATAGGAAAGGGCTGAAACGCCCATTCAGGTTGAAATTAGAATAGGGTTGCGCGCGTCCCCGGAATATGACGCGCGCATCCACAGTATGCGACGCGCGCACACACGCTTCCGCATTGGATACGGGAAGTATGGGCAACACTGCCCACACCTAAGATGACTTCTAGTATTAGTATGGGTCGCGTGATGCGACGCACCGGATGTTATGGGCGGAAATACTAGTATCCGTCCAACAAAAGCACTCATATGGAAAAAAGGAGGGCTGAACCACCCTTCTTGCAGGAATTGAAATGGATGCGGGGCGGACACCCAACAACCATTTTCATTACAAGGAGTGTGTGCAGCACTGCCCACACTAGGATGGACATCTACCTAATTTTCATATTATTAAAGTACCAGTAGGCGGAAATATTGATATCTGCCCCCAACTTCATGTTCTAAAAAAATTAATAAAAAACATTGAGGTGTAGTAGAAAGAATTGGATATTAACTTTATATATCCAAGTAAAGATACCTCAATATCTGAGTTATATTATACTCCCAAACATTAACTAATGACTTAGATATAAATGTTATTATATAACCCCTTAAACAAATAAAGGCGACCCAATGTCATAGTTCCAAACTTAAAAGAAATTGATATGGCCAAAAGGTTTAAGGAAGATTTGACACTCCCGCCCTCTACTGGACAAAATTATAATTTATGTTTTTAGCATGACTAAACCATTAATTAGACTAATATAACCGCCAGAATTAAATTGAAAAACAGGATTGATCTGGGAACTCAGATGAAGTTCACAACTGTACAATTTCAGCTATTATCAATAAATGCATTAACATCTATATCAATATTTAACCCATAAGGTGTATAGCATTTTACGTTATGGATCCACATCATTTCCATTCTAGATAGTTGTCTAATGAGTGAGTTTCCCCTCCAATGGGGAGTATACCGATCTATCCCCAAAAAAAGGGTATTAGTGGGATCCCGATTATGATGAAGGTCATAGTGTTTAGAAACAGAGTGATCTTTGTATCCATTTCTAATGTTCGTTAGATGTTCTCCTAAGCGAACCTGCATCGCCCTTTTGGTCCTCCCTATGTATTGAAGGCCACAGGGGCATTCCAATAAATAGACGACCCCTGTGGAACTACAGGTAACAAAAGAGTCTATTTGGTGTTCCCTCTGTGTACTCGTTGACCTAAAGAATTCAGTTTTTTTATTCCTGATACGGTTAAGGGAGCAAAGTTGACACTTTCGGCATTGGTGGTAACCTTTGAGTTCTTTTTGGAAAAAGGAAACCCTCTTTGCGGGTGGATCCACCACATTGGGTGCCACCCTATCTCGTAGTGAAGGTACCCCTCTAAATACCACCTCCGGTTTAGGAGGTAAAAAGGTACTAATAACCCTATCATTAGCCAGAAGGTGCCAGTGTTTCCGAAAGATTTTATTAATTAAAAAATGTTGGGAAGAGTAGGTGGTGACAAACGGAATTGACAACCTCTCCTTCTTAAATTTGGGGATATCAATCAATAACGAGGTTCTCTCTAACTTTGCTACCTCCTTTTTGAGTTACTTCTAGGGAGTCCTGATCATAGCCTTTTTCAATCATTCGATTTTTCAAAATATCTGACTGTATTTGATAATCAGTATCTTCAGAACAATTCCGCCTCATACGAATAAATTGGCTTTTAGGAATTGACTGAAGCCACGATCGCTTATGACAGCTCTCAAGCGGTATGTAGGCATTGCGATCAGTCTTTTTAAAAAAAGAAATAGTTTTGAAGTGGGTCTCATCTTTGATAATAGTAAGATCTAAAAAGTTCACATTTTTCTGGCTAGCCTCATAGGTAAAGTGTATTCCTCTATCATTCTGATTGATAGAAAGAAAAAATTGTTCCAATTGTGCAGCAGAGCCCTCCCATAGGAGGAGGACGTCATCAATATATCTGGCCCAGAAGGCAAGACAGGGATGGCGATCCTTATGTATGACGTCCTCCTCCCATTTGGCCATAAATAAGTTGGCCAGGCTAGGGGCATATTTAGCCCCCATAGCAACACCACGCTGCTGTTTATAGAAGTTAGAGCTAAACCAAAAATAATTGTGGTCTGCTGCATACTCCAACAGATTCATAATAAATGCCTGCTGTTGTTCTGGTATACAGGAAAACATGTTCAAATAATATCTTACCGCTGATAGACCTAAGTTGTGCGGTATAATCGTGTATAGGGACGTAACGTCCGCTGTAACTAACCATGTCTGATCATTACACGATCTTAGGTGTGGGCAGTGTTGCCCATACTTCCCGTATCCAATGCGGAAGCGTGTGTGCGCGCGTCGCATACTGTGGATGCGCGCGTCATATTCCGGGGACGCGCGCAACCCTATTCTAATTTCAACCTGAATGGGCGTTTCAGCCCTTTCCTATGGCGAGTGCCTATTGGCTTAAGGTCACCTGACCGGGGAAGCTCATCCCGGTCATGTGACTTTTGTTGTTCTTCTGTCGCTTCGTTTTTTTGTTTCCCAACTGAAAGCAGAGTAATGGAAACATAAAGTACTATCCCTAGACTTTACAAGGACATCTTGCAGTCGTGATGACTCTGAGGGGATCCATCAGTCCTTCCTTCCGTTCTCATAACTTGAAAATGTGTCCTTTTATTCCTGCTATCTACTGTCTATGGTAAGCAATCGAATGCCTTAAAAGGGGAAAGATAAAAAGTTTCTTTTCTCCTCTTTTCTCATCTTTCCCTTTTTATCTAACCTAACATATTGCAGAGAACTTTTTAGCAAAATTATTTTATGAACCAGTGGACAGACTACTGTCATAAAACAAATATTTCCCTCATCCAAGATGGCGTTTGTAGCTTCGGGGATTCTGGGAACTCAGATGGGGGCGGTACCATTTGTGCATATGAGGTATATATTGCGGTGAGTCAGCATGCCGCTCGTGCCCCAGGACGAAGTCTGTTTAGACGAAACGGCGTAGGGAGACGGCGTGCTGACGTCTATAACCGCAAATCGTGTCCAGGAGATATTCGAGTTGTGCTAGCCGGCCGGCTACATTTACATGCATATTTTACCTACATTTTTGTAAATGCAATTTTAATTTAATTTTAATAAATGGTAAATGGTTTTACACTATATACCTTTTTTTCTTATAATTTGTCATCAATCAACACTGATTACTTGCTCATTACGGGAGGAGCTGTTGACCATTGGATTTCGTGCTATTGAACCCCCTGGCTGGGGAGAAAGCCATCTGCGATCAGAAGGTCTCTAGTTGGGATCTTCCCCTCTGGTAAGGGACAGTGTTTTCCATCGGTGAAGGTGTTTTTCTATCTGTATCACTTTTTCTGAGGTTCCTGTTTGTGATGTCACCATCTGCTTGAACATACGGAATTTCACTACCGATTTATACCATCAGATGTTCTTCCACTTGTATCAACTGCTTGATGGACTATATATATATATATGTTTTCACTGTTTGGTATTGCTCTTTATCATTTTAGAGCTTCTCATATTGCGCAGCTTGTTTTTGTAATATGCACAAAAAGGTACACTAAAGTATTTGCAGAATCTGAACAAATAGTAACAGCACTTTAATGCAAGCCCTCATTCACGTTTGTATAAATTAAGAAGATTAGAGAATAATGGTCCCTGTCTAGTGCAGAACCTACCTTTTAGATATGTGTAGAATTTACTGTAGGTTCCTGAAAATTACAAACACTGGCTAGTGAAGGAGATTGTTTCTTGTGTTCAAAGATGCTGGCTTCAATTAATGTTTTTCTTGGGCTCTAGGGAAGGTGGGGAAAGCGTGGCTTTCAGTCACTTCCTAAGTTTAGCTTCAAAGTGGTATTAAACACAAAAGCTAAAAAAAATGATATTGCAGCTTATTATTTCTTAGGCCGCGTATACACGATCGGTCAAACCGATGAGAATGGTCTGATGGACCGCTTTCATCGGTCCAAACCGATCGTGTGTGGGCGCCATCGGTTAGTTAACCTTCGGTCAAAAAAAAGGAACTTGCTTTAAAATCTAACCGATGGACGCCTAACGATAGGTCAAAACCGATCGTTAGTAGGCGCGACCATCGGTTAAAAATCCACGCATGCTCAGAATCAAGTCGACGCATGCTTGGAAGAATTGAACTTCATTTTTTTCAGCACGTCGTGTTAAAACACGTAAACGTCACCTCGTTCTAACACGATTGTTTTTTTTAACCGATGGTGTGTAGGCACATCAGACCATCAGTCAGCTTCATCGGTTGACCGATGACAACGGTCGTTCGGACCGTTCTCATTGGATGGACTGATCGTGTGTACGAGGCTTTAGTTGTGATGACTGCATTCGTATTCTTTTTTAGTCTTTCTTCTATTTTCATCTGGTGATTCAGCTAATAAGTTTTTCAAAAGAACAAGCTCTCTAGCACAGTGGTCATCAACCCTTTCTTCAGGGCCCACTAACAGGGTTGATTACCACTGCTCTAGCAAAAGGTATCAGTTACAGACATGAGACAAACCATTTAACACTAGCAAGGGTGCTTACAATGATCAACTTGTAGTTGTTTACGTACAACCTTTATCCCAAAAGGAAAGAAAACAGTTTGCTGTAACTGTTTATAGAGTATTAGCTGGAGTTGACCTTCAATTTGTTAGTGTAATTGAATCTGCTAGCCAACACTTTCCTCCCCCCAGACTGACAATGCTGCTCTCCAAACATGCCCCCTTGTGCTCATTCATTCAGAGTGGGGACATTCTAATACAGAAATGTATTACTGGCCAGATCAAAACAGAGGAAAAAAGTGTAAGAAAAAGAAAACTGATCCAACCACCACATCGAATTATTGGTAAGCTGCAATATATAACATTTTTGATTTTGTGGCTAGTACCGGGCGCCCTCTTCCTCCTGTGGCCAGACTGGCAACATAGCTGGAAAAATAAGGCTGCTTGTTTTCTCTCAAAGTGCTTGGAGCCAAGACAAGCAGCCATCTCCTTCCTAGCTATAATGTTGGATTGGCCAATGGGGGGGTTGTGCTTAGTTCAAACTTATAGCTGCATTTAGGAACCACCCAGTGCGAATTGTGCCTAAAAAGAGAAATAATACAATTACTAATAACAAGAAGTTTGTAAACAAAGAATGCTTTAAGTGCTTGTTTACACTTGCTTCAAAACAAGGCTTTAAACAGGCTTTAAATGCCAGTCAAATGCCCTGTCACTAAATAAAATGGTTAGCTTACACATTGCTTTTGCTTAATGCTTTGGTGGGGCTTCAATGAGCCTTTGGTGGGGCTTTGATGAGGCTTTGGTGAAGCTTCCATGAGGCTTAATGAGGCTTTGGTGAGGCTTCATGGGGCTTCGATGAGGATTCGGTGGAGCTTCAGTGGGGCTTCAATCGAGCTTTGCCATTAACTTCTATGGGGGCTTTGAAGATGCTTTGAAGAACTAAAGCGACATGGGGTATAATTTTTGGAGTGAAGGCAAAGCAAAAGCAAGGTGTAAACAGGACTGTAAGCTAAACATTTTATTTAGTGACAGGAGCTTTGACTAGTGTTCATAGAGCTTTAACAAAGCTTGTCCGAAGCCTTGTTTTGAAGCAAGTGTAAACTAGCCCTTAATGTGTTTTGAAGCTGAAGCTAGTATAAATGAGCTTTGCTTTGGCTGCGCTTCAAAAATTATACGCTTTAGTGGTGCTTCAAAGTGTCTTTAAAGCCTTCATAGAAGTCAAAGCTCTTTTAAAGCCTCATCGAAGTCTTACGAAGCCCCACCAAATGCCCATTGAAGCATCAAACAAAAGCAATGTGTAAACAGCATTATAAGCTAACCATTTTATTTAGTGACAGGAGCTTTGACTGGCGTTCAGAGAGCTTTAACAAAGCGTGCCCGAAGCCATGTTTTGAAGCAAGTGTAAACTAGCCCTTAAAGCTTATCCTTTTGTAAAAGGTAATTTTGTTGCTGTGAGCATTATTAATGGGACTAATAATTTGAATAATTTTTTGACCTTTGATCCATGCAGCTTCAAAAACTTCTTACCATGGACCCAACAAAAAGAATAACTTCAGAACAGTCTTTACAAGATCTCTACTTTCAGGAGGATCCTCTGCCTACATCTGAGTATGTTTCTTTATTTGCTGTATCATGCACTTTCAAAAGCAAAAATGCAAAAATCACATATATTGTAAAGCCTTCACTTGTGCATTGTTATCTCTTCATGAGTGTTCTGAATCTTGTGAGCTTTGCTGCCTGCTTTACTTGCCATTGACATTGAGGATGACATTGAAACTCTCTCATTGTAATAGCAATCATGTCAGAAAACCTGGTACAGCATAAGATAAAAGGGCACCAATATATTGCATATTACTGAAAATAACATGTCTGTCTTGAAAGAAAAAAAAATCCTTATATATGCCTCTATCTTATACTGTAAATGAAAGTATGTACCCAAAGCTGCTCGGAAATACACATATGTAGATCTTTGCATAACATTTTTGTAATACTACTTGGTACACACTTCAATAAAAACAGAAAATAGAATAGAGATGCTTACTGAAAGCATAACTTACCAGCTGGTAGACATTACTATACGTGGAAACTTCTCATTCCCAAGAATGGAGGCTGAGCGGTGGGTGTGGCAAAATTGCAGTAGCAATGAAAGGAGATCAAAACTTGAGGCAACGTACAGACTGCAGGGATCAGAAGTATGTAATGTACAGAGTTCAGATATCAGGGGTATGTAACTTACCTAATGCAGGGGTCCAGGGTGGGTAACGTACATAGTTCACAGAGTGAAGGGTTCAGATGTATGTAATGTACACAGTTTAGGAGTGGGAAGTAAATACAGCCCTGCCCATAGCACCCCCATTTGATTCTTTTCACCACCACCCTCTTACCCCCCAGATAGAAATTGTGCTGCAAGTTTCATATTGACTTGCTAAGCTTTTACTAGACTTACGAGGCTTCACAAGTTGTTGCACAATTGCAGCAAGTCCACATTGCATGATGCCAAATCAAATTTCTTAGCAAAGACTCTGCAAGTCTGCCACAAGTTCTGGTTCAGTTATGGTGTGCAATAGTCATCCCACCACAAGGGTCACTGTGGCTGATTTTTCATGCTCTAGAGTCTAGACCAGTGTTTTTCAACTCCAGTCCTCAAGGCACACCAACAGGTCAAGTTTTCAGGATTTCCCTCAGATGAAACGGCTGTGGTGATTACTAAGGCAGTGAAACTGATCAAATCACCTGTGCAAAATAATGGTACTTTGCTCTTGCGAGAGACTTGCCACACAAACTTGGTAAAAAATGAAAAAGTGTCAACTAGAACTTGTGCTTCAAATGCTCTGCAAGTGTACAATTTGCCAGTGAAAATGTGCAGCAAGTTAACAGACTGACAATTCAACATTGCCACAAATTTGTGGCAAGTTATCCTTGCTCTCTGTGTACACATAGACAAAGCAGTACCACCTATGCACATGCATACACACTGCATACAATATAAATACATACAAACTGCATAAAACCTACATGCACACTGCGTACACATGCATACATACACATGCGTATGTTGTATGCATGTTAGTTTATGACTACGGCATACATACACATGCATACCCATTGCATACATAATCAAACACTTTACCTTGCTAGTGGTATTGTTTCCCCGTGTCCCTGTTCCTTCCAGGGGAGAAACCTGGGGGCAACAGCTGCGTTTAGGCCCCATGTCCACGGGACGCTTCTAAACGTACGTTCAGAGGCAGTTGGACGTTTTTTTCAACTGCTCCTGAAATCATTCAATGTTATCCTATGTGACCATGTACACAGTCTCGTTTATTGCTGTTTTTAGGCAGTTGCGTTTAACAGCGTTTCTTTGAAAGCAAAAAAATGGCGCTAAACACAGCATGTAAATGTGACAAAACGGACGTTTTAAACGTGGGTTACTATCTGTCAAGTTTAATCATTTAGGAGCAGTTGTAAAAGTGTCCCGTGTACATGGAGCCTTATGCATCCACCTATGGAGGCAGTTCGACCAAGCCCCATCTACTTTGCTCTCACACAGCTCTTCCTCCTCTCCATTCTGCTCTCCTGGCAGCCGGTGACACTTGGAAATGACATCACGGATGCTTAGATCCCTAGAATAGGAATTCTAGCAATGTATTGATTACAGCAATGACCCGGGGACCAGAGCAAAATGCCGGCATTGACAGGTCAGTTCCAGTAATTTCAGAGGTATCGATATTACTATACAACACCAATCCACTTACTCTTTGTTTGTGAGCTGGTGATCTCGGGACATGCCTGCTGTGTGGCCACGATTAGCTGCAGAAGCTGTTAGCTTCTCATTGCTTTTAATGGGGCTTCCTCCCACAGCTAAACGCTGGGTATTCTTGTGTTTCCACTATGTAATTGCACACAGCCCCATTCATTCAAGAGTGCGATCCGCTTGTTTTCTTTTTTATATTTTACTATTGAAAGAAAAAAAAAAAAATTGAAAAAAATGTTTCTTTTAATTTGTGTTAGTATCAAAATGTCAGAATAGTATGAACACCCCTAAAATTACTCTTTTTTTGGAAAGCAGTGGAAGGCTTGAGATGAAGGGGGTTAATGTTCACATGGGCAGGGTAATGGAGGTGAGGGGTTAATATACAAGTCACCTGGAGACAGCATTGGATCTAACGTGTAGGAGACAGGGAGGGTCTAAAAGTTTTTTGTTTTTTTTTACACAGGACCCATTTCAATTTCAGATAAAAAATTATTGCAATTTACCAATCCTTCAGTGTGGTGGCTGCATTAATTTTCATCTTTTTTTTTTATTTGGGCTTTTTCCTTCATTTTTACCGGTGACCCACCCAAGAAGGTTGAACATGAACTGCATCACCTTCTCTTGCATCCTGTTCTCCTTGTGCTTAGTCACCTACCGAGATCTTCAAGTAGTGCATGAAGGTGTGATTAGATCCAGGGTAACAAGGGTACAGGCAGGTGACTTCTTCGGCCGCGTACACACGAGGAGACATATCCGATGAAATCGGTCCGACAGACCGATTTAATCGGATATGTCTCCTGGAGATTTTGGTCTGATGTGTGTACACACGATCAAACCAAAATCCCCACGGACGGACAGCGCGGTGACGTGGCGGTGACGTTGACGCCGCCACGTCACTGAACCAGGAAGTAAAATACTTCCACACATGCGTCGAATCCATTCGGCACATGCAGGGGATTTATGTCCGCTGGTTAGGCGTACTAACCAGCGGACATGTCAGACAGACGGGTTTCCAGCAGACAAGTTTTAAAGCATGCTTTAAAACTTTTGTCTGCTGGAAACCTGTCTGCTAGCCCGTACACACGATCGAATCTGTCCGCTGAAACTGGTCTGCGGTCCAGTTTCAGCAGATATATTCGATCGTGTGTACGCGGCCTTTAAGTTTTGGAAATAAGAAATTTACAAATTAATATTGGAGAAGAAGGTACAGAAGAAGGTAGTTTGTAGACTGCAGGTTGGTAACTTAAGGTCAAGGAAGGTAGGGTTATGGGTGGGTGACTCCAGGTTTGGGGACTTTCAAAATACACATTATGTCAAACAGATAGTTTCCATTAATGCTGATATCACAAAAGTTTCAGGAGTTTGTGTTAGAAATTTATTTTTTATCAATTATTTATTAAACTGCTTGGTGTTATCAGTGTATTTGCAGGGTGCCAGATACCATATCCAAAACGTGAATTTTTAAATGAAGATGAGCCAGAAGAAAAGGCTGAAAAGGTATAGAATATTTACTATAAGACATAAACGTTTGCTACATTTTATATTGTCTTATTCAGAATGAAATACTTTCTGCCAAAGTCTTAGATAGTTTGTATATCAAAAACAACATGCTTCGGAATTTAAAGGATAAGTTCACTTTAAAATAAACAAATAAATAAATGCAAATTTTTTTTGCCGGAAAAAAATACGTGAATTTATTATTTATTTTTTGGAGCCTGGAAAGCATGGCACCAGCAATTAGCACCGTAACTTTTCAAACAATGGGTCAGTCTACTGTCCTTCAGACTTCAAAAGGGCCGGATTGTGGCCAGCAGGGGTAGAAAATGTGCCAAGCCCGGCATCAATAAGAATAAACATGTCCTCCGGGTTGGTGGTCAGTAGGAGGAGTAGTGGCCCATTATTGGTATTAGTAAGTGGAATAGTATCCCATCATTGGTATCAGTGGAAAACATAGTGCCCCATTGCTGGTGTCAGTGGGAGGAATAGTGCCCCAAGGGCCGGATAAAAGCTAGCAAAGGCCACATCTGGCCCTCGGGCCGCAGTTTAGAGACCCCTGAATTAGCACATCGGTGGTGCCATGCAGGTCTCCTGCAGACCTGTCAGTGTATCTGTGTGCCTGTACATCCATATGGACATGCAGATACGGTGACAGTAAAAATCAATGAACTGCCACGGCACTCCAGAGAGTCGTGGTAGCTCATTGAGGACTACAAGCCGATATCCACAAAGGATGACGACTTGTAGTTCATTCATACACAGAGCTGTGTTTAATGAATGACGCTGCCATGTGGGCAGATCCCTGCAGGGCCGTGGTGATTTAAAAAAGTAACAGGAACTTCACCCCGTACTGCTGTCACAGGGAGTGGGGAGGATCGGGCAGTGGCTGCAGCATTGGCAACATATTAAATGTTCCACCCTAAAAATGGATGGAACATGTAACAAATTCCCAAAGGTGAACTTATCCTTTAAGCTTGTAAACTGCCAGGTTACTTAGAAGAAAAATAACTTTGGATTCTTGCTGAAAAGTAAACTTAATCAAACAGATATCTTGTAAAAGCCAACACGTTTCAATAGAGTTGCACCCACTTCATCATGGCTTAATAGAATACAATGCAGGTTAAACTTATTCTAATGCATTGGTTGTAAATGTATGATGTATTCTACAACTTATGTATAGGAACACTGAGCTTAGCTGTATTCCAGCCAGCGAGGGCAGCTTCCAAATTTTTGTCCTGACTTGTTCCTAGTAAACTGTTCAGATGGCAGTTTAGTAACAAATGGAAATCTTCAAGGTTGTAGAGCTGCTAAAAAAGACTGGCTGCAGAGAAATTCAAGTGATTTTTCAGGTAGGCATTGACCGTTACCACTAATTAAAGAGATGGTTTTCCTAATCATACATCTTAAATGTGCTCACTTCGCTGCAATATCAGCTGGCACCACATCAATAGCCAGTAATGAGGGAAACACACTGTTTCTCCATCTGTACACACTCCTCTAATTCCACGCTGCCCTCTACAGTTATGTCACAGGAACCAGGACTATAGGGGAGGCATCAGGTATCAGTGCACCCCGGCAGTACTACCTATCAGTGTGCACTTAAACCACCATTGGAACATACATCTGCCACAATATTTAAATGCAGAGGATCCCTGGTTGAGAAACCGTGGTCTAACGTTATACCATTTGTGTAGCAGTTTAGTGACCTGGTCATGCATGATTGTTGACCCCTGCAGCTCTGGAGTCAGTTTCTACAATGACAGTCTATTCTGTAACAAAAAGACAAGAAAGACTATTATTGCTGGACCATTATCGACATCTTCAAAACCAAGAAAAAATACAATAACAGAAAAAATGATTATAATACACTGGTTTCCTGATCAACAATCCGGAACTCAGCATGGCGTGCTTCGCTCTTTAGAGCTGGACTTCTCATCTGACTATGATTCAGTTTGACTGTTCCATGGTAGTGGCTTGCCTCAACCCTCAAGGAGAAATCTCATGTCTCACAAATTGCAGGGAAGCAGATCAACTTTCACTTTCGGTGGGAAATTCCATGCCAGCCCTGTGCTTTGTTCCAGGCATGGAAACTTGTCAGGTGGGCCTCTTTTGTCAGTGTCTGGACTCCGGAGAATGACCTTCACTTTGAGGTGTTCTGAAATTCTGTTTCAGGTGAGGGATGGTGGAGGTGGACCTTCTAGCTTTCAGGTTCAGTTATGAAAAGAATAGGTTTGCCTTTAGTTCCAGGGATCATCTAGCCTTCACAGTGCATCGCTGGTGCTTCCGTTGGATCAATTCTACCTTGTTAAGACCTGCAGTGGTTAGGGTACTGCGGCCTTCTTTCCGTCTCCCAAGATGATTCTTCCAAATGGTTAGAGTGTTCCCCATCCCCAAGCATGAGCCAAGACTTCATGAAGGGTGTCCAGATATAGAATGACTTTATTGAGAGACAGGTTACTTATATACAGCAAAAGAAATACTTGATGTAATCAGATATACAATTACATCCTCCTCCCACATCATCATACAATGGTTTTACTAACGAGACCCCTTTCAAGAGACCTATTGTAGGACACAGACGGCTGTCTCCAGTAGAATCCACATGAGTTAATTACTGGTCCTTTGCCCAGACAAGGTGTTTTAGAACTTCTCACCTGCTAAACAATAGAACTTCACACAATGAACACTTCTTGAAAGACAGACGAAAGATCATTTACATGACACATTGAGATATTGAGAGCAGTTTAGGGAATAAACCAATTATCTCCAGGTAGAGAGCACCCTAATTTTCCCAACGTTAGAACACCCCTCTTCCACAGAAGGTATACCTGCCATTACATATCTCCTGATAGCCCCGATCTGGGGGACCAACATATCCAAATTTCACCCAGATCGGTCCAGGGGTTCTTAAAAGCCAAACAGAGTCTGAGAAAATCCAGAATAAAGTCTATTTTCTTCACAATACTCCCCCTTAGTTCCATGGGTCGGCATACCCGCCTAGACCCTGCCGGGTTGGCTAGGGGATGTCCGGGTCAAAATTATACTTCCAAGCTGGTTTGGCGTGAAAGTCCATCCGCATTGCCGTTCTGCTTGCCCGGGCGGTATTGCAGTGTGAAAGTGTAAGGTTGCAACGCTAGACTCCAGCGCAGCAACCGGGGATTGTCTCCAGAGATTCGGTTGAGCCAGATGAGGGGGTTGTGGTCAGTGAGAATGGTAAAGGCACGGCCATAAAGGTACGGTTGGAGCTTCTTTAAGGCCCATACTAGAGCCAGGCATTCTGTTTCCATGGTGGCATAGCTGACCTTCCAAGGTAATAACTTGCCGCTGAGGTATGCCACCGGGTGCTTCATGCCGTCTTAAGTCCCTGGAACACCAATGCACACTCCGAGAACCAGGCTACCTGCTTGGGTCGGGACCTTTTGGTCAGGTCAGTGAGGAATTTCGCTAGGGTGCTACACTCCGGGACGAACTTTCTATAATACCCGGTGGTGCCTAGGGACGCCAATACCTGCGTCTTGGTGTGGGGCTGGGGCCAATTGGCTATGGCCTCTACCTTCGCGGGTTCGGGGCCCTGTTTCCCAGACCCTACTCTAGGCCCTAGGTATTGAACCTCTGCCATGCCCCCATGGCAGTTCTCAGGTTTCAGGGTGAGATTTAGTTTCTCCGCCAACCGAACTTGCTCTAGGTTACCTTGGTTAGCTGCCAGCCGGTCGGGTAAGGGAAGTCCTTCACTAGCGTCAGTGGACGGGGCACAGATAGTGGCCACGTCCTCAGAGCGCTCGAAGTACGGTTTCAACATGTTCACATGAAAGGCTTGTCTGCTCCTTTCATCCGAACATTTGGCCACAATATAGGTGGTGTCGCTAATCCGTTCCACCACTTTGAATAGCCCCTGCCACGCTGCCTGTAGCTTGTCCTTTTTGGATGGTCCGAGGGCTAATACTTTTTGCCCTACTTCCAGGTTCCTATCTCGTGCTCTCTGGTCATACCATTGTTTCTGTCGTTTCTGGGCTGTCTGTAGGCTCTCCCGAACTGATTCGGTCAGTGCCCGCAGGCGGTCCCGGAACTCCAGCACGTACGGCAAAACCGGAATTCCTTCCTCTCCTGTGTTGCCCTCCCAGTGCTCCCGTATGAGGTCCAGGGGTCCCCGGACTTTTCTCCCGTATAGGATTTCGAAGGGGGAGAACCCGGTCGACGCCTGGGGCACTTCCCGGTAGGCAAACAGGAGATGGGGTAGAAATTTCTCCCATTGACCATAGGACTCTGTGAACGCTGTGAGCATCTGCTTAAGCGTGCCGTTGAATCGTTCACAAAGGCTGTTGGTCTGGGGGTGGTAGGGGAAGCTAAATAACGGTTTCACCCCGCAGCTCTGCCATAACTGTTGAGTGACAGTTGCCGTGAACTGGGTTCCCTGATCTAAGAGTATTTCCCGGGGGAATCCTACTCGAGAAAAGATACTGACGAGAGCTTCTGCTACTGTCTCCGCCTCAATGTTGGGGAGCGCCACCGCCTCAGGGTACCTGGTGGCATAGTCCACCACCGTGAGGATGTAGCGCCTTCCGGAGGCACTGGGTTTGTTGAGGGGCCCTATCAGGTCTACTGCCACTCTGGAGAATGGTTCCTCTATTATAGGTAGGGACCATAACTTGGCCTTGGGGTGGTCACCCCGTTTCCCAATCCGTTGACACGAATCACATGTCCTGCAGTACGTCTGCAAGTCTTTTGATATCCCTGGCCAGAAGAAAGTCTGGGTAAGGCGATCCTTAGTTTTCTTGATACCCAGATGTCCGGCTAGTGGGATATCATGGCTGAGCTTTAGAAGCTCTGCCCTGTATTTGCGGGGTACAACTAGCTGTCTTTTTATGACTTGGGCTGCCCCACTTCCCACTCCCCCTGTGACCCTATATAGCAGTCCCTTGTCCCAGTGGAAGTTCTCTTGAGCATTACCTTCCTTAGGGGTACCTACGGCCTTCCTGTAACCTGCTAAGGTGGGATCTGACTGCTGGGCTTGGCCAAAGTCTTGTGGAGTGCCCCAGAAGGGGATAGGGTCAGGGCATACTACAGGGTTTTCGGTTCCTACCTGGGGTTCCTCAGAGTGCGTCTGTCCAGCTCGGCTTGCTTGCGCCCTGGTAGTCACAGGGCAGGTTCCAGCGGGATATGGGGTAAACAGCTGTGAAGTTAGGCACCCCAAATCGTTCCCCAACAATACCTCCGCAGGTAGGCCCGACATAATGCCTACTTCCATCTGCTTGGCTCCGGTGCCCCAATTTAGCTGCACTTGGGCTGTGGGTAGTTTGTGGATGGCGCCTCCTGCCACTCTTACTGCAACAGTCCTGTTGGTGCGCGCCTTTGCAGATACGGTGTGAGGTTGCACCAGAGTGAGGGTGGCCCCAGAGTCTCGTAGTGCCTCAGCCTCTTTTCCATCTACTGTGACCCATTGTCTGTGGTGCACCCGGTTGTCCCCCTCGACTTGTGCTATGTTCACCTCATGTAGTTTGGTCCATTGCTCAGATTCAGTGCTGTGGTTTTCCAGCAGCTCATGCTGATAGTGATGAGTGGCTGCCCTCGATGGTAGGGGTGATGGCCGCTCCCAATTGCCTCTGCTCCGCTGAGGGTCAATGTATCTTGTAGTGCCCTGGCCGATTGCATTGGTGACATACCAATGGCGGTCTCCGGTTAAAATTAGGTGGTGTGGTGGGTGGTACCGCGATCGGTCGGTGGTGGGTCACAGGACCCGGCGTTGGGGTGCTGGACCTTAGCAGGGTGCGGTTTCCACTAGCCTCTCCTTTTCTTCCCTCGTGATGCTCGTCTGCCAGCTTGGCCGCTTCCTCGATTGTGGCCGGCTTCCTGTCCCTGACCCAGTCCTTGGTGTCTGCAGGTGTGTGGTCAAAAAATTGTTCTAGCAAGAAGAGTTGTAGCACCTCCTCTAGCGTCGCGGCTTGGCAGCCTTGTATCCAGTTTTGGGCTGCCCGATACATCCTAAAAGCCCATTCAGTGTAGGAGTCTTGGCCCCCTTTCCGTAATGCCCGAAACTTTTTCCTGTAAGTCTCTGGGGTCACAGCATACCTGGCTAGCAGAATGTCCTTTACCCTGACGTAGTCGTGTATGGCTGTATCAGGAACTGCTCGGTATGCCTCCGCTGTTCGGCCCGTGAGTTTGCTGCTTAGAATCGCGGCCCATTGTTCCGATTCCAGACCTTCCAAAGTGCATTGACGCTCAAAGTCTTGTAGGTATGTGTCAATTTCCATTTCTCCATCCGAAAAACTTTTAAACGCAGCATAGTTAATCTTTCTCCGCTGCCCTCCATTTATAGATCTGGATGAGGGAGCGGTGTCTCCTTGGTTTACGCTTGCCTGTTGTGCTCTGCGTTCTGCGCTCACCTGCTCCAGGACTTGCGTCACCATCTCTGGTTTGGGATTTGGCCCATATAGGTTTAGCCTCCACATCACCTTCTGTTGGAACTCTGCTTCCTCCTGGCTAACATTCGCCATGCTGCTGGTTTGGTCGCCCACCTCTAGTTCTGCTATGAGGGTAGTTTTCTTTTTGTTGCTTGCCACCTGACCTCGGGCTTCCAGCAGATCCATTAGCGTAGTCCTCTTTAGTCTCTCGTAATGCTGGGCCATTCACTTGTTGTCTTTATGCGTCCCATTCAACCCCGCTGCTTGCCACCAGTTGTTAAGACCTGCAGTGGTTAGGGTACTGCGGCCTTCTTTCCGTCTCCCAAGATGATTCTTCCAAATGGTTAGAGTGTTCCCCATCCCCAAGCATGAGCCAAGACTTCATGAAGGGTGTCCAGATATAGAATGACTTTATTGAGAGACAGGTTACTTATATACAGCAAAAGAAATACTTGATGTAATCAGTTATACAATTACATCCTCCTCCCACATCATCATACAATGGTTTTACTAACGAGACCCCTTTCAAGAGACCTATTGTAGGACACAGACGGCTGTCTCCAGTAGAATCCACATGAGTTAATTACTGGTCCTTTGCCCAGACAAGGTGTTTTAGAACTTCTCACCTGCTAAACAATAGAACTTCACACAATGAACACTTCTTGAAAGACAGACGAAAGATCATTTACATGACACATTGAGATATTGAGAGCAGTTTAGGGAATAAACCAATTATCTCCAGGTAGAGAGCACCCTAATTTTCCCAACGTTAGAACACCCCTCTTCCACAGAAGGTATACCTGCCATTACATATCTCCTGATAGCCCCGATCTGGGGGACCAACATATCCAAATTTCACCCAGATCGGTCCAGGGGTTCTTAAAAGCCAAACAGAGTCTGAGAAAATCCAGAATAAAGTCTATTTTCTTCACATACCTGATCTAAGTGTTTCTCCTGTTTTATTTCTTCGACTGCTCTGCAGGATCCAGTGATACTCTTTCCACCAAACTAGCCAAGGAGGACTTGGTACTAGTACCTTTGTCAGGTTTCTGAGGGACTGTCTGTGGGCTTTCCTGGATTTTCTGCCTTTTACCTCATACACCCGACCAGTTTTCCGGTCAGTAAAACTGCCATGACAGCTTTTGGCCGGGAAAACCGGCCATGTGTATGCTCCATAGCAGTTTTCCTGACAGGAAAACCGGCAGGAATGCCGGTGGGAAAAATGAGAAAAATTTTCTATGGGGAAAGCCTGCAGTGGAGCATACACACGGCCGGGTTTTCGACCAAAGCTCTCATGGCAGTTTTCCTGCCAGGAAAACCGGCTGTGTGTAGGGGGAAAAAGCTACCGAGCAGGTTCTCGGTTTTCCGGGCTGACCTTTTACTGCCGGGAAAACCGATTGTGTGTACAAGGCATTTAGGATTTTTTCTCATCCTGGTTTTGGGCTCATTTACAAAAGTGCACTTATATATCCATGTGCAGGCAATCCCATTCAAGTCTACTGGAATACAGCAAGGACACAGGGATTTTTTGGGGCCCTTTATACCGGGTATTGTTCACATTGTTATTCCTGTATTTTTACCAAAGGGTGTGCAGGATCTTGCCCTGTTTTCTGTTGGTTCTTCTGGACCACCCATTGAATTTATCAAGGATAATATACTATCTATCCGTACTGGCAAGGGTGCCTACTTTGTGGATTTTGCAAGGCAAGTTCTAACTTGGTATCCTTCATTATTAAGGATTAATTTTTCATGTCCTTCAAATGGACAAGGTTGTTTGGAGGCCAAGGCCTCTTTTTCTCCTAAGGTGTTTTTTTGTAATGTCAAGCCTCTCACCTGGACGGTTGGTCATTCCTTTTACCGTGTGCTTGTTAAGTCCCAGCTGACACTCAGGCAGCTCTGTTGGCTTTGTTTGTACCCACCCCTCATTTGGATTGCTTTTGGATGTCCGAGTAATCTAATGCCACGTACACACGATCGGAATTTCCGACAACAAAACCATGTTTTTTTTTCTGACAGAATGTTGACTCAAACTTGTGTTGCATACACACAGTCACACAAATTCCGAACGTCAAGAATGCGGTCACGTACAACACTACGACGAGCTGAGAAAAATGAAGTTCAATGATTCTGAGTATGCGTAGGATTTTTGTGCATCGGAATTTCATACAGACGATTGGAATTTCGGACAAGAACTTTTGTTATCGGAAAAATTGAGAACCAGCTCTCAAACATTTGTTGTCGGAAATTCCAACAGCAAATGTCCAATGGAGCATACACACGGTCGGACTTTTCGACCAAAAGCTCACATCGAACATTTGTTGTCGGAAATTCCGATTGTGTGTACGCGGCATTAGTCTAAGTTCCTGTGCAATGTGATGCACCATTAAGATTTTTTTTTTTTTTTTTACTTACCTGTAAAATCTATTTCATTGAGTACATCACAGGACACAGGTCCCTGCACTCTGTTTCTATTTGCCACTCACCCAATGGACGCGAGCATGTGTATGCCATTTTCCTTTTCTGGAAACTTAAGGCTCTCTTCACAGTACAGCACAGCAATCCCCAGACACCTACCTGGGGGCTACAGCATACATTGCCTGCCACAGAAGGCTTAAAGTGGTAGTAAATTTGTAGGGGGAAAAAAATACTTTCTCCCTGCAAGGTAAAGGCATAATGTGCCAGTATGCATTGCATGCTAACACATTATGAAAGACTTTCCTTAAAACGAAGCCCTCTAACGGCGCACTGTCACTGCTGCAGAGGCTTCCAGGTTCGCAGGCTGCGGCCGCTTGAATGGCCAAGCCGCAATAACTTCACTCACAGCCGCAGCACAGAACTCTGAAGGAACGGCACGGGTATAACATCACTGGCTGCCAACCAGGCGAATATCTCCTCAAACGGTGCAGGTTTAGGAGATATTCATTTAACCTACAGGTAAGCGTTTTTATAAGGCAAATATCTCCTCAAACGGTGCAGGTTTAGGAGATATTCATTTAACCTACAGGTAAGCATTATTATAAGCTTACCTGTAGGTAAAAAAATAAATCTTGGGTTTACAACCACTCTAAAGCAGTATTAAACCACAAATAAAACAGTTTGCAGCTCTTTTTAAAGGGTTAGCTGGAGATTGGTTTCGTTATTGCGTCCAAATATGCTGGTTTATCTAACACCCCTCCCCCCAGATTAGCAATGCTGCTGTCCAAAAGTGCCCCTATGCGCCTTCATCCAGATTGAAGACACTCTAATACAGATAGTGTATTACTAGCCAGATCATCAGATGAAAACAGAGGTAAAAGAAAGCTCCACAAAAAAGAAAACTAATACAGACACTAATGATTGGTAAACTGCAATATAATACATTTTTGTTTTTGGGTTTAATACCACTTTAACCCTTCCCTCTCCAGCAGCAGAGGTCGAAAGTACACCTTGGGGGACATAACACATGGCAGGTGACAAATGCAAAGGTAAGGGGACAGATGACCTTGCTAACTCTGACTCACCACATGGTACTGGGGAAGTGGGGGCCCTAGTACCAGCAACTGCTCCTCTGAAAAATCTCTTAATTCAACCCCTGACAATCCTTCACTGCAGGTTATCCTCTCTGAGTATCTTATACAGCAGCTGCTCCAGGAAGACGTTGCATGACAAAATGCCTAGGGTTGGGCAAGGATGCTGACATCACCGTGCAAGCTAGGATTGTACTCGCAGCTCGCTGTATTGTGTAGCAGCCGGAGACAATCTGCAACAATTCTAAGCGCTGATTCCCTAGTGTCGGGCTGGACGATTGAACCATGTGAGTATTTTTATCTTTTATATACGTTATCACATTATGGGAGCCTTCCTCATTCCATTTTATATCTATGTGGGACCTGTATAAGATACTTGAAGAGGATAACCTACAGTGAAGGATTGTCGGGGATTGAGCCATGTGATTGTTCAGAGGCGCAGTTGCTGGTTTATAATATTACCAGCCATTAACTCTGGTGAGTTAATTTAGTGTGATTGGTCGAGGGTTACACTGGGTGGCACATTCTTTAAAGTATTTGTTATTCTAAAAAAAAGAAATCTGTTCCTATAAAACATGTTATACAGCACAGTGCTTATGCTGTGTAATTTGGCCCTCTCTATCAAGTGAATTACCTGGCTGATCCTGCCTGGTTCTGCCCTCCCCCCTGTAAACTGACCACAGTTTTTCATGGCTGTTGAGCCCTGTCACTGTAGACAGTTTGTGCCTTCGTCATCCGCAGCTCTCCTGTTCTCCTCTCTCCTCCGTGCTCTCCCCCCTCCCTGCCTGTCTGCTTTGTGTCAAGTGTCCGTTTCCTCCCCTCCTGCTGCTGAAATTACTTATACTATCTTATAAACTCCTCTTTGTTTCCTAATGATATGTGCTCATGTCTCTGTGTTTTATAAAAAAATGATGGCTATACCTGATTTTAGACCAGCCTGCTCTCTCCTCCTCTCCTCCCAACTAACGTCAGTGGGGGATCTCGGCCCCGCACGCTGCAGCTGTCAGACGGGGAGAGGAGAGAGACGGCCAGTCACATGATCGCCGAACAGCACTCTGAAATCAGGTATAGCCGGCATTTTTTTTGAAAACACAAAGACAGGAACACATATCAATGGGATACAAAGAGGATTATATGAACTTTTAAGCACAGAATTACCTTCAACAAGAAAGTCACCGATAATTATAGTTTTGATACTTGTGGATTTGTCTTTTGGACTATTTTTATGGACAATATTACTTTTTCTTTTGTTCACAAAAATGTATAGAATCTTTCAGATTGCACTTATGCGTTATATCATTATGTATTTTGTGATCTTTACATACATATTTATGAATTACTTTGCACTTTATGTATGCAATAAGTTGCACAATATTCCATAGAGAAAATTTGCACTTTATTTAGGCACAGTTTAAATATTAGGATTTAAAGGTTTAAGGGATATACTGATATTTTAGGTGATGTTTACACTAAAGGACACATTTATCTCTGACACAAAGAATATCTTTTTCTTAATTCCCATTGTCTTAGGCGCTGGTGTTTTCTTCCATTTTCTTCCTATGTATATCTAGGGAGGAATACTCTGCTGCAATGTATGATTTCATGCACAGAGTTTGGATCCGACTCAAAGCCATACATAACAGGGCCCCTTTAGTCTTCCTGTTCTGGGTCAATTCTTTACTTTGCCTTGGCTTTAGACACTCTGCTTGAGAAGGAGGTAGATGAGGATGATCTCAACTATACTTCTGAGGAATCAGATCAGGATAAGACGCCTTTGGCTGAAATGTCACCCTAGCTTAATGATATCATTGTTACTGTCATTGATGCTGAACACTTGTTTAGTGTTTGAGCAGCCTTGGTTGACTCACTCCAAGGTTTCCCGCATGGGGTCCCTATTAGCCTGCTAAGACATTTTTAGTCCATTCGCTCTTAGAGCCCCCACTATCCTAACCCAGAAAAAGCTGTTTGCTTCGCCAAAACATTTCGCTCAGCAATATCCTGTCAAAGAGCGCTTCATACCTCAATTCATGCCTGCATGAGGAGGTTGGGCCTGATTGTAATTTGCTTCTTTGCCCTGTTTCATTCACTGTTGCTACTCAACATTCTGGCATTCGGGACAAACAGACTCTGTCCTTGGGCCACCCCATATGTGGTGGATTTTCAACCTGGCACTGGAATGAGGGAAACCTTTTCCCCCAAAATTTGTAAATTTCTCATGACAGATGCTAACCTGTTGAGTACTCCTGGATTCCCTCTTTCTGCAGAAAACTTGGATATCAGGGGACGCTCACCTTCCCATCAATATCGTGGAACTCAAGGAAATTAAATTGTCCCTTCATCGCTGGACCCGTCAGACAATGCAATGACCATGGCCCATATCAACCATCAACTTTATGTTCTGGCCCTGCCCGCTGTCCACATCCCAGGCATGAAAAATTGGCAGATGGATTTTCTGAGCTGTCAGTATCTGGATGCAGCAGAATAGGCTGTCTATCTGGAGTTTTTTTAAGCACTTTTGTCGCAGGTTGGAGATGCCGGGTGGACCTTATGGTGTCCAGATTAAACAACAAACTGGAATTATTTGTTTTTTGGCTCCATCTGTAATTATTGTTTTGGTCTGGTCAGATATTCACAGGCTGGGGCGGCGTACACACGACCGAGGTTCTCGCTGGAAACCAGCGAGAACCTCGCTGGAAGCTGCATTCCAGCGAGAACCTCGGCCGTGTGTACGCTCCTGGCTCGCCCCGCCCGTCGGGAATCCCGTCGAGCGAAAAGAGAGCAAGCTCTCTTTTTGCTCGACGGCCCGCCTGGATGAATGGCTGGTTGCCATTCCCGATGGGCGGGTCGCCGATTTCGACGGCCGGCAGAGAACCGCGACGGGCAGAACGATGTGTTCTGCCCGTCGAGGTTTTCTGCCGTGTGTACACGGCCTCGGAGTTTGATTGCTTCCCCCTGCTTCCAGAAGAAGCTTAGGGAGGGAGAATTTGTCATGTCCTGGGTGTCCTCGAAACGGATGTTCCTGGATGGCTGATCTGGTGACTCCATGGATTCAGTTCCACCTAATCTTTGCCTTTCCACCCCTCCAGCTTCTCCCTTGTGTGCACTGTAGAATCAAGATGAAATGCATCACTTAACTGGCCCAGGAGAATATTGTATTCAGAAATACTCAGACTCTTTTGCGAACTGTGTTTTTTTTTTTTTCAAGATTATCCAGTCCACTATTCTGCGTCTTAGTTGCTGGCTTTAATGGCATGGCTATGCAAGCCCCGGTCCTATCTGAAAATCTACCATCACACCTAGATAACTTTTTTTTGCGTGGTATGAGGCTAGAAAGTTCCATCTCAGTACTTTGTAGTGCTAGGCTGGGAGGTTCCATCTTAGAAATGTATGTGACACATTCTTTCCTTTTTTTTTTAGCCTGGACTAGATGTGTGTCTGTCTTTGTACCATAATGGGACATATCTCAGCACTGGCCATTCCGTTTCAGGGACCGCTGGCCTCCTGTTCCTTAGTGTGCGCTGTTGTATAGGGTGTCGCTCTCATCTCTCCTCCTGTACATTCCGCTGTATCTTAGTGGGACCTTAAAGCAGATCTTCAACCTCAGAGCATCTATAGCTCCCTCTTCAGTAACATTTGACACTTTAAAAAAATACATGTTTTTACTTTTTTGTTTTTTATTTAATAGCTGGCCCCATACCCCAACACCATTCTTGCTTAGGTGAGAATAATATGTCTTGGCTCCAGGCCCGGACTGGCCATAGGGCATACCGCGCAAATGCCCGGTGGGCCGTGGCGGCCCGGGGGGCGGTTGCGGCCCGGGAATGGCCCTCACGGCCCACGAACGGCCCTCGGCGGACAGCGAGCCGTATGTCACGTCTCCCCAGGGGTGTATATCACCAACACAGCGCCAGATAGAGAGAGATCAGCTGGGGTATTAAAGCCAGCTCTGACACTTCTTCCCTCCCCTTGCTGCTCCCACGACCAGTTAGAGGAGAGGATCTGCTTATACTCCTGCCCCTCCTCTCTTCCGCTCCTCCTGTGTCTGCCCCGCCCACTCTCCCGACAGACACTGTTCTGCTGCCTAAGGGATGTGGGCGGGAATATTCAATCCCAGCAAACAGAAAGGAAAGATGGAGTCTGATATCCATCCATCCAGTCAGTCTCTCCTGCCTCTGAGTTAGTACTGTACACTGATGTAGGGGGGCCCTTCATCCCCTTCTCTTTCTTTCTCTCCACCTTTCTTTCTTTCCTTCTCTTTTTTCTCTTTTTTTTTTTCCGTTTGCGCCCCCCTAACAATTTTGAGTACCAGCCTCCACTGTAGATAGATAGCTAGATAGATAATAATCGATCTAGTTGTCTATCTACAGTGGCGGCTTTTGCTCAAAATTTTTGGGGGGTGCAAATGAAAAAAAAAATGCAGCCTCACTGTGCCCATCAAATGCAGCCACTGTGCCATCAATTGTCATCACTGTGCCATGCCATCAAAAGCAGCCACTGTGCCATCAATTGTCACCACTGTGCCATGCCATCAAACGCAGCCACTGTGCCATCAATTGTCAACACTGTGCCATGCCATCAAACGCAGCCACTGTGCCATCAATTGTCACCACTGTGCCATGCCATCAAACACAGTCACTGCCATGCCATCAAACATAGCCACTGTGCCATCAATTGTCACCACTGTGCCATGCCATCAAACACAGCCACTGTGCCATCAATTGTCACCACTGTGCAATGCCATTAAACGCAGCCACTGTGCCATCAATTGTCACCACTGTGTCATGCCATCAAACGCAGCCACTGTGCCATCAATTGTCACCACTGTGCCATGCCATCAAACGCAGTCACTGTGCCATGCCATCAAACATAGCCACAGTACCATCAATTGTCACCACTGTGCCATGTCAACAAACGCAGCCACTGTGCCATCAATTGTCACCACTGTGCAATGCCATCAAATGCAGCCACCGTGCCATCAATTGTCACCACTGTGCCATGCCATCAAACACAGCCACTGTGCCATGCCATCAAACACAGCCACTGTGCCATGCCATCAAACGCAGCCACTGTGCCCTTTAATTGTCGCCACTGTGCCAATTGATGCCACTGTGCCCTTTAATTATTGTCACTGTGCCCATTGATGCCAGTGTGTCCATTGATGCCACTGTGCCCATTGATGCCAGTGTGTCCATTGATGCCACTGTGCCCATTGATGCCACTGTGCCCATTGTCACGGCTGAGCCAGAGGGGGCGGCTGAGCCAGAGGGGGCGGCTGAGCCAGAGGGAGCGGCGCTCCAGCGCCCTCTATAGATGCACCGCCACTGTCTATCTATCTTCTTTCTTTCTATCTTTATCTATCTTCCTTCCTTCTCTTCGTTCTTTCTATCTTTATCTATCTTTCTTTCTTTATATATCTTCCATCCTTCCTTTCTATCTATCTATCTATCTATCTATCTATCTATCTATCTATCTATCTATCTATCTTACTTCCTTCCCTTCTTTCTATATTTATCTATCTTTATTTCTTTATATATCTTCCTTCCCTTCTTGCTTTCCATCTATCTTCCTTCCTATCTATCTATCTATCTATCTATCTATCTATCTATCTATCTATCTATCTATCTATCTATCTTCCTTCCCTTCTTTCTATATTTATCTATCTTTATTTCTTTATCTATCTTCCTTCCCTTCTTGCTTTCTATCTTTATCTATCTATCTATCTATCTATCTTTCTCTATATATCTATCTTTCTTTCTCTATATATCTATCTTCATTCCCTTCTTTATTTCTATGTTATTCATTCATTCTCTCTTTATCCATCTTCCTTCCTTTCTATCTATCTATCTATATATCTATCTTCCTTCCTTCTATATTTATCTATCTTTATTTCTTTATCTTCCTTCCTTCCTTCCTTCCTTCCTTCCTTCCTTCCTTCCTTCCTTCCTTCCTTCCTTCCTTCCTTTCTATCGTTATCTATCTTCCTTCCTATCTATCTTTCCTTCCTTCCCTTCTTTCTATCGTTATCTATCTTCCTTTCTATCTATCTATCTTCCTTCCTCCCTTCTATATTTATCTATCTTTATTTCTTTATCTATCTTCCTTCCTTCCCTTCTTTCTATTGTTATCTACCTTCCTTCCTATCTATCTATCTATCTTCCTTCCTTCATTCCTTTCTATATTTATCTATCTTTCTTTCTTTCCTTATATATCTTCCTTTCTATCTATCTATCTATCTTTATCTACCTATCTTCCTTCCTTTCTTCTTTGTTTCTATCTTTCTTTCTTTATATATCTTCCTTCCTTTCTATCTATCTTCCTTCCTTCCCTTCTTTCTATATTTATCTATCTTCCTTCCCTTCTTGCTTTCTATCTATCTATCTATCTATCTATCTATCTATCTATCTATCTATCTTCCTTCCCTTCTTTCTTTCTATCTTTATCTATATTTATCTATCTTCCTTCCTTCCTTCCTTTCTTTCTATCTGTATCTTCCTTCCTTTCTATCTATCTATCTTCCTTCCTTCCTTCCTTCCCTTCTTTCTATATTTATCTATCTTTATTTCTTTATCTATCTTCCTTTCGTTCCCTTCTATCTTTTTTTTATCTTTTTTTCTTTATATATCTTCCTTCCTTCCTATCTATCTATCTATCTATCTATCTATCTATCTATCTATCTATCTTCCTTCCCTCCCTTCTTTCTATATTTATCTATCTTTATTTCTTTATCTATCTTCCTTCCCTTCTTGCTTTCTATCTCTATCTATCTATCTATCTCTCTATCTATCTATCTATCTATCTATATCTATCTTTCTTTCTCTATCTATCTTCCTTCCTTCCCTTCTTTCTATCGTTATCTATCTTTCTTCCTATCTATCTATCTTCCTTCCTTCCTTTCTTTCTATATTTATCTATCTTTCTTTCTTTATATATCTTCCTTCCTTTCTATCTATATATCTTTATCTACCTATCTTCCTTCCTTCCTTTCTTTCTATCTTTATCTATCTTTCTTTCTTTATATATCTTCCTTCCTTTCTATCTATCTATCTTCCTTCCTTCCCTTCTTTCTATATTTATCTATCTTTATTTCTTTATCTATCTTCCTTCCTTCCCTTCTTTCTATCTTTATCTATCTTCCTTTTCTATCTATCTATCTATCTATCTATCTATCTATCTATCTATCTATCTTCCCTTCTTTCTTTTTATATTATTCATTCTTTCTTTATCCATCTTCCATCCTTTCTATCTATATATATCTATTTATCTATCTTCCTTCCTTCCCTTCTTTCTTTCTATCTTTATCTATCTTTCTTTATCTATATTCCTTCCTTTCTATCTATCTATCTATATCTATCTATCTTCCTTCCTCCCCTTCTTTCTTTCTTTTATCTTTCTTTATCTTCCTTCCTTCCCTTCTTTATTTCTATCTTTATCTATATTTCTTACTTTATCTATCTATCTATCTATCTATCTATCTATCTATCTATCTATCTATCTATCTATCTATCTATCTATCTATCTATCTTCCTTTCTTTCTATCCTTATCTTTCAATCTATATCTCTATCTTTCTTTGTATGTATCTGTCTTCCTTTCTCTCTCTGTCTGTCTATCTATATTTCTTTATCTCACCCCACATCCCATCATTAACCCCCCCCCCCCCCCAGGGCTGCTCAGTCTAAAATGCCCGGGCCTATTTTTTGTCCCAGTCCGGGCCTGCTTGGCTCCCTCAGTCTCCTGGGATTACTACATCAAATATAACAGGAGGCTGCTGGAGTAGGGCCACACAGTGACCAGTGAGTGGTGCTGGTGCATATCATGGGAGGCTGGCTACCTGAACATGGAAGAAGCAACCAGCTACCATTGACTGAGAATGACCTGGAATTATTTTGGTATAATCATTTTAATGAACGTCTCTGAAAGTTTTTCTCCTAAAAGAAGTTGGTTGAAAAATCAACATAACGCATAAAGATTTGGGGCTTAAGGTTATTCTATCCTGTTTTTACAAATAAGTATTGGGTAGTGATGGTAGACACAATAATATTCATGTGGGGCTTTTTAGGCACGTACATTTTTAGACACGTTCACATTTATATAAAAAAAATGTTTTATTTGTTACAGAATAAAATTATGACAACTGTTCCTAGGAGGACTGTTGTGGCTTGTTTGGGTCTTGGAGGGCTCCTGTATTAATAGTTTTGATCTATCATAGGCATGTTATACTCTCCTAGGTCCTTGAAGTTATAGAGCTGATATTTTTAGCTGCGCTTTACCGTTATTTTAGCAGCATTTTTCGCCCGCTAGCGGATTGCTTTTAAGTTACCCCTGCTAGTGGCCGCAAAAGGGTTAAAAGCACCATTGTCGAGGCGCTTTGCAGGCACTTCGGCTTGATTTCAATGGGTGCTTTAGGAGCAGTGTATACACCACTCCTAAAGCGCTACAAAGATGCTGCTTGCAAGACTTTTTTTAACTTGCCGCAAGTGCACCGCTCCAGTGTGAAAGGGCTTTCACACTGGAGTGACAGGAGAGGTGCTTCACAGGCCCTTTGGAGGTCATATTTTTAGCTCTATAGTGCCTGTAGAACGCTTCAGTGTGAAAGTGGCCTAAAAATCATATGTTACACTCTAGGGCGAACCTGGATGTACTTTCCGAATCCTGCGCAACAAATGTGGAAGGAGAGGGATCAGAGAAAAAGCATAAACCAGGGAGTATTGGCTCCATTGAACCATCAGAGCATCTTCTCCGATTGCCAAAGGATCCCTTGTTCGGGACACAAACTGCTGTAGCTTGTTGAACCTGGATGCCAATAGGTCGACCTCAGGCCTACGGTCTGAAAAATAAAGCTTCTCCCTTTAGGGTGAGAGCTCATTCTACCAGGGGTGGAAGAACCTCCCAGGCTTTTTGCCATCAGGTATCTGTGGCTCAGATTTGTAAGGTTGCTACCTAGTCTTCAGGGCATATGTTCACAAAATGTATCAAGTGGATGTTCAAGCAGCCAAGGATTCGGCTTTTGGCCACAGTGCTCTGCCGGCGTATAAAAACTTTCCATTAAAATTACCTGTAAAATTATTTTCTTTAAGTACATCATGGGACACAGAGGTCCCTCTGCTCTTTTTGAGGATTCAGTGCTTGTTAAAAAAACGGAAGTAACCTCATGTATGGGAGGGGTTATATGGGGGATCACTTCCTGTCTAAAGACCTTGGTCTACCAGTGTCCATTCACCTGATGATGGAGTATAACCCTGCAGGTAATGAATATTAGCCTGACTCTGTGTCCCATGATGTACTTAAAGAAAATGATTTTACAGGTAAGTATTTTTTCAGATCCTCAAAGAGTTCTTTGGCATGAGATGCCATGTTGACCTTCCAGTGACCAGTTTGAGAGAGTGAAAGTGATAACACAAAATTTAACACACCGGCTCTCTTGTAACACTAACGAGTCACATGACACCTGGAAGGGAGAATGGCTAATTGGGCCCAATTTAGACATTTTCACTTAGGGGTGTACTCACTTTTTTGTTGCCAGCGGTTTAGACATCAATGGCTGTGTGTTGAGTTATTTTGAGGGGACAGCAAATTTACACTGTTATACAAGCTGTTCCCTACTTTACATTGTAGCAAAGTGTAATTTCTTCAGTGTTGTCACATGAAAGATACTGTATAATAAAATATTCACAAAAATGTGAGGGGTGTACTTACTTTTGTGAGATACTATTCCTACCTTATGTATGGACATGGTGATAGAATCCTGTAGTGTATTAGTCATCATTAGAAGCTGGAAAGATTAAAGCTGATATAATACATTTGAATGGATAATTTAACACACTGAAGCTCCAAGCTTTCAGGGCAATTTCATTTATTTTATTTTATCAAGTTATATTAAAGGCTTGCAGTTTTTCATCTACTTGGCTAATAAGCAGTATTACTTCAACTTTATTATTTTCTACTTAATTAATATAACAGAAGAACACTGTTTTGTTGAATATACTGTTAGTATTGGGGCCAATTGACACTTGAACGCAGTGTGCGTTCCTTTGTGACTCATTTAAATTGGCTGAAATCGCACTGGATTAACCTATAAAAAGAGTTCAAAAACACACCTCACTATGCGATCCGGTGCTGGCAAACGCACTGCATTTGTGATCTGTGTTCGGAGTGTCTTTTGGAATATTTTGACACCCACAACAGATGACACACTCAGTGCTAAATGAACGCAGTGTGGGAAACTCGCACGGAACGTGGGTTTCCTGCGTCACATTCTAGTGTGAACGAGCATGGTGTTATTAAATTTGTTTTACATTTTGTCATATACAGCTTAGTCCCTTATTTAGTATTATAGTTTTTTTTTTTTAATAAACTTTATTAACCCTTTTTAGAATCAACAGGCACAAAATCAGCACCAGCAACAAACGGCAAATCAACAGCAGACAACTGCTCAGCAGCAGCAAGTGCAGCAACAAAACAGCAGCCAGACCAATGGTACAGCAGGAGGAGGAGCAACAGGGGCAACACTTCAGCATAGCCAGGATTCCAGTCTTAATGCAGGACCTGCAAACAAGAAACAACGCATTGGGCCTTCAGCAGCTAATTCTGGTGGACCCTCTCTGATACCTTCTGACTATCAGGTACAGTTTTATTCTCATGACTTATCAGTAGTCCACTATGTCATTGAGGATAATCGGTAGTATGTATGTTGTCCTGCTATGTTTAAATACAAAGGCTGAGCTGGCTCAACCAATAAGAAATCAGTAAGCAGTCTGCCTGTTGAATACATTGACACATGGAGTTTCTGACCACAATTTCTAGAGTGGCAAAATACACTCACTGCACTGTGTGTGCAGGAGCAACATTGTAACTAAACTCTGTTCTCCTGATTTGGACTACAAATGCCTCCACTTTTCCCCATTTCAATTACATAGGGAGGAGGCATTGCTGTGTAAAATCTATGCTTTAGGATGCTGCAGAAAAGAGAGGGTTGCAGGTAAAGGCATAGCCCTTGGTGTGACCCAGTCTCTGGAGACTCACACAGTGAGTAAGTCCCTGTCTATGACAAATCTAACTTGGAATATGAGATTTGGGCAGTGGCGGCTGGTGCTTAAAATTTTTGGGGGGTGCAAACAAACTGAAAAATTCTATAAAAAAAACTGAACAAAAACCCCATGAAAAGCAGCCACTGTGCCCTAAAAAAGTAGCCACTGTGCCCCATAAAATGCAGCCTCTATTCCCGTCATATGCAGCCTCTGTGCCCATCATATACAGCCTCTGTGCCCATCATATGCAGCCTCTATGCCCATCATATGCAGACTCTGTGCAAATCATATGCAGCCCCTGTGCCCATCATATGCAGCCTGTGTCCACCCCCCCCCCCCCTCGCCGTCTGACCGGCACACACTTACTCCATCCTGGTGGCGGCGGCAAGCTGTGGGACATGCTGCGGGTCAGGCGACCCCTCCTGTGTCATCCATGGTTCTCTTTTCTCAAGTGCGTCTCTCCTTCCATTCCATTAGGCATCCAATCAGAGCGCCTGTGCCTCAGCCAATCAGGTGACGGGTATTAGATCCCCGCCTCCTGATTCGCTGAGAGAGAGGTGGTTCAGTGTTAACAAAAAAATTTGCTTTTCTAACACACCTGGGTGGACTGCGAGCGCAATGCTTTGCGCTCCAAGTCCACCTTTTTGAAGCCTATTAGAGCCTGTGGCTCTAAACAGGTGATTAAAAAAAACACCCCGCCACTGTAATTCAGGCGCCCGGTTTCCGAAAAGGGGCCAGACACCTGAATAGGGGTGGCTACAGCGCCCATGGATAAATTCATGCTATGCATGAAACTATCCATTCTACATAGAGGGGGGAGACGTGACAGAAGGGGTGGTGCCCGTGCACCCTTAATGGACACACCGCCACTGCATTTCTGATGAGTTCTGCAAGAAGTGCTTTCCAGATTTTTGTGTTAGCCATAAAGCTATCTCCAGTTTGCAGTTGTGGCAGTCTCTGGTTTGATATAATTAACAATCAAAAATTGTGGGCAGTGCTCACCACCTCTTTACATAAAAAAATATATCTGTGAACACTGTGAATTACAAATCAATATCTCCTAACATATACAAATATTCAAAATAAAGCAAGGTACTAATAGCAACAGTCATTAAATAGTGTCCAATTTTGATTAAATTATCAAATTTCACCATCCATAAAAACACGATAAAAATTATTTTGGGAAATTTTATCGTCCATCACCTTCATGTTAACCGTCCACCAAAATTTCCAAAATGAAACAATCAGTGAAACAACCATCTTCTAGTGAAGAAAATTAGGTGAAGAAAACCAATAATCATTTACCTCTTCACCTTGCAATTGTGTTATGCTCACTGGAAATATAGAACTTCAAACTATAGAAGGTCCCCAACGCTTAAAATCCAGCAAGAACCCCAGGAGGGGGAATGGCTGAAGTATGCACTGGCCAACTTCACATATTTCCCAGAGGACTAGACTCCCAGGTCAACAGACAAACCCCCCCCCCCCCCCAATGTAGCACCTTTTCCTCTCAGTTGAACATAGAGAAAGACTCTTAAAGCACAGTGAGTTACCTCAGAGTTGATTCCACTAGGTGCTTTTTTTTTATAAAATCACCACCATGGTATACTGGTAAGGGTTAAGGCTAAGTTGCATGCTCCACATGCTTGTTTCCACCATTTAGGCTCCATGCACACTGGAACAAGTTGCTTCTACAGGAGTTTTGTGTTCTGCCTGTAGAAGCAGCTCAATGTTATCCTATGTGTCCATGCACATTAAGGACGTTTATAAGAGGCAAATTTTGAGTTTAACGTTTAGAGGCAGAAAAAAAAACCTTGGGTTCACGTTTCTGATTGGAGCTTGGAGGCAGAAAAAAAAAACTCTCCTAAACTCGTGTAAACTTTGTACAAAAAATGCTCCAGCGTTTTTTACTTCCGAGAGAACAAACTTTTTTTTAAGCCCAGTGTGCATGTTGCCTCAGCCTAGAGCAAGATTAATCCCACTGCTGCTCTTGCCTTGAAGCACTTTACAGGTTATCAGTTTAGAGGTAACCCTAAATAATGGCCCTAGAAATTTGCGGCCTTCAACAACTTAGTCACCAGTTGTCTACTACCCTCTTTTCATTGTGAGTACACAAGTCCTTGCCTTATTTTGAGCCCAGGTATTTGTCTGCTAAGCAAAATATCTTTTAAAGCAGAAGTAAAGTTCCGCTGTTGCTCACTGTGAGCAGGCAGGCTCTTTATTGCAGAAAAGATGTGCAATGTCACTACAATATAAAATACACCTACCTGTTGCCCTCAGTGCTGGCCCACATTCTGTGTGCTGGGATAAATAACTCTTGCACATGTGCAAGAGTAATGTCATCCCCTGCCAATTGATGAAGTCAGCCAAAGACCAGCGCACAGAAAAAGATGCTGGCTCTGGCAAGGGACCAAAACCTTTGGAGGAAAGGTAAGTAAAGCTCTTGTTAGTTCTGCTTTAAAAGACAGAGTACAGTCCTGCTGCAACAGATGACCTCAGTTTATGCCTCCATCCTTGCTAGATTTATTGGTAGCCCTAGAAGGAAGGTCTGGGGTGCAACATTTGTATCTAGATACACAAAGAAAAAACCCCTATAGCAGCGCTACAACGTGATATGGCACTACAATTGAATGTAGAGATCAGTAAAAAAACACAAGTGCTGCTGTAAATCATTTAGAAAAGGGCAGAAACATACAAACAAAAATACAGCGCACAATAGGAAAAATTGTAAAAACACTTTATAGTCTGAATAAAATAAGAAATAAACACAGAAAAAGAGCATAGATAAAATTACAATATGAATGTGTGTTGATACAATTCAACCAAAGTCCACAGGGAGAAAAACAGCTTAAGATGGAAGGGTTAAGTGTCACACTATATTCAAAGGCAAGAAGCACACCAGAGCAGAAGGCAAAGGGTGATGGGTGTAGTACTTCTATAATGAGCTCTCTCCTGAAGGGCTGTGAAGCAGTCACAAGATGAACCAATGTGTCAGGGGGAGCATAGCACGGCGGGGAACAGTCCACGTCGCCGTTTAGCAGATGTAGACAGAAGCTTACAGGTACTTGCCAGTCCAGATGGTGGGAGGGAACCAAGGGAGAGAGCTCGCTCTCTCTCTTGCACTTCCGCGATGTAGGGCGGTAGGAGAGCTTGGGCGCAGATTTTCAAACCGGCCGCATCAGCTACTAAGGTGGAGAGCAATACTTCCGCAACGTCACTGGAAGGGGCGGGATGTGGTGTCCGGACACCAAACCTTATCGATCATGTGACGGCGACTGGCCAATAGAAGAAGCGGACAGCGTGTGCTGTTCTTAAGCACACACAAGACGGATGCTGTTTGTAAGCACACACGGGCGTCACTACATGAGATAATAGGACGTCAGTGTGGAATTATGTGCTTAAAGGACCTCTGTGGACATCAGTAATGGTTAGGGAGAACCGTAACTGACATGTTTCGCGTCACAGACACTTTGTCAAAGGACTTTGACAAAGCGTCTGTGACGCGAAACATGTCAGTCACATGTAGTGATGCCCGTGTGTGCTTACAAACAGCATCCGTCTTGTGTGTGCTTAAGAACAGCACACGCTGTCCGCTTCTTCTATTGGCCAGTCGCCGTCACATGATCGATAAGGTTTGGTGTCCGGACACCACATCCCGCCCCTTCCAGTGACGTTGCGGAAGTATTGCTCTCCACCTTAGCAGCTGATGCGGCCGGTTTGAAAATCTGCGCCCAAGCTCTCCTACCGCCCTACATTGCGGCAGTGCAAAAGAGAGAGAGAGCTCTCTCCCTTGGTTCCCTCCTACCATCTGGACTGGCAAGTACCTGTAAGCTTCTGTCTACATCTGCTAAACGGCGACGTGGACTGTTCCCCGCCGTGCTATGCTCCCCCTGACACATTAGTTCATCTTGTGACTGCTTCACAGCCCTTCAGGAGAGAGCTCATTATAGAAGTACTACACCCATCACCCTTTGCCTTCTGCTCTGGTGTGCTTCTTGCCTTTTGAATATAGCGTGACACTTAACCCTTCCATCTTAAGCTGTTTTTCTCCCTGTGGACTTTGGTTGAATTGTATCAACACACATTCATATTGTAATTTTATCTATGCTCTTTTTCTGTGTTTATTTCTTATTTTTTTCAGACTATAAAGTGTTTTTACAATTTTTCCTATTGCGCGCTGTATTTTTGTTTGAACATTTGTATCTACACTGTTTCCCATTACATTGTAAAGTATTGTTTCCGGATCCCTTCATTAGATGTTCTCCACTTGAACAGTGTAGGTCCTGTGCACAAATGCACCTCTGTTCTTCCTCTAAAGAAGTATCTACAGTATCTTTTTCTTCCCCCGACCGCTCTCTAACTTCGATGTATGGGCAACAGCGGGAGGGCCGAGATCTCCTTCTGATGTCAGCTGGGAGGTCACGTGGCTGCTGTGTTGGCTGCTCAGTCCCTCCCGCTGTAGTCCTTAGATGGGGGACGAGAGCACTAGGAGCTATAAAAAACGTTATTTAGAGGCTTTGTCTTCCACAAATATGATGTAGCTACCACCTTTAGGTGTGAGTTAGGACTTCTTCTTATCCTTCATATTATGAATTACCTTCTCTCTGCAAAAAGGTTTAGGTTGTTCTACTTAAATCTTCGACTATTTACTGGTTAGTCTTTTTGATTTGGAAATTTCTTATTTTTCCAACTTTCCTTTTCCTGGGGTCAAAGGTTAAGTATGATCTACTTCGGCCTTTCCCCTAGTAAACACTCTTTTTGATGACTACTATTTTATAAAAGTGAAGGAAATTTTAATTGTGAGCTTTCTGTTATTTTGATAAAGATGGTGATAAATCTGTGTGTGTGATACCATAGTATATATGTACATTTCCTTCTTGCTACTTGCCAAAGGACTTGGACAAAGCAAATAACATATAAGGCAGTGTGGTTTTCATAGCGGACACCTTGTTATCAGCCTTTCTGTGATCTTGCCTGAATGCCTTTCCATTCTTCACTGTCAGATAGGTAGACTTGACAGAACTGTGACACATTTTTTCCACTCCTGCTCACCTGCAACAAAAATAGATATTACCGAAACGTTATCACGTTTCAAGTTGTTGGTTTGAATTAGTACTATATTGCAAAATGAGAGGTCTTTTTTTGCAGCCTCAATAAACTGCTGTAAATAAGATGTATTTATATGTTTCTTTTATTAATGTGTTTAGTTATAATAGTTACAACAAAATCATGATAAACATTAATGTCTGCCTTTCACAATTAGAATATTTGCAAATTCTGACACCTTATGCAGAGCCACGTTGCACTCTTTGAATGGTTCAACAGCCTTCTGGGACCTGTGACGTGTCCCAGGAGGTTGCAGGCATGGAGAAGGGGGTGAACTTCCACTGGAATTGCCTAGGTCAGTGGTAGGCAACCTCGGCTCTCCAGCTGTGGTGAAACTACAAAACCCAGGAGACAGTGCAAAACCCTGATCATCACAGGCATGACTCCAAGAAGCAGAGGCATGATGGGATTTGTAGTTTCACCACAGCTGGAGAGCCGAGGTTGCCTACCACTGGCAAAGGTGATCCCAGTGGAAGTGAGAGCGGAACATCTGTTTTTCAGTGACGTTCTTTTTTAAATTGTGTTTATTTTCATTTGATGACAGTTGATTTAATTATGTGGCATACTAATGTCGTCATGACAGTATGGTTTTAATTAGACATAAATGTACAGTGTTTAGCTTTACACTTCCCAGAGGTCCAAGTAACAGTCCCTTGGTACTTAAAGCAGAACTCTTGTTGTTGACTGCCATTCTGCAGAAAGAGAACCGGCAGGACTGGATGAAGGAGGAAGTTGGGGGCAGTGCTCTAACATGGAGAAGGTAAGTATAACATGGCAATCCTTTTCCTGGCTTGTGCATTGATGGGCACAGGACTTCTTCGAATTTATAAACAGCTAGATAAACAGCCGCCTACAGGAGAAATGAACACTGGTAAAAACACATTGGTCTGCATTGGTAAACTCCCACCACAACCATAATGCTTCTGTTCTTTGGTATTGTTGTTCGGACAGTAAACATGTTTTCTTCAGCTCTGCTGTTCTCTGTTCATTTAGAAGATTTTTTTTAGAAGATTTTTCTACTATCAACAGCTGCTGGTAGATTCATGCTGGCTATATGAATCCTGAAAGTCTCTTCAGTTACAGTATCTCACAAAAGTGACTACACCCCTCACATTTTTGTAAATATTTTATTATATATTTTCATGTGACAAGACTGAAGAAATTACACTTTTCTACAATGTAAAGTAGTGAGTGTACAGCCTGTATAACAGTGTAAATTTGCTGTGCCCTCAAAATAACTCAGCACACAGCCATTAATGTCTAAACTGCTGGCAACAAAAGTGAGTACATCCCTAAGTGAAAATGTCCAAATTGGGCTCAATTAACCACTTTTTCCCTCTCTGTGTCATGTGACTTGTTAGCGTTACAAGGTCATAGGGGGTGAATGGGGAGCAGGTGTGTTAAATTTGGTGTTATCGCTCTCATACTCTCACTGAAAGTTCAACATGGCACCTCAGGGCAAAGAACTTTCTGAGGATCTGAAAAAAAAGAATTGTTGCTCTACGTAAAGATGGGCTAGGCTAAAAGAAGATCACCAAGACCCTGAAACTCCGCTGCAGAACGGTGGCCAAAACCATACAGCAGTTAAACAGGAGAGGTTCCACTCAGAACAAGCCTCACCGTGGTCGACCAAAGAAGTTGAGTGCATGTGCTCAGCATCAAATACAGAGGTTGTCTTTGGGGTATAGACATATGAGTGCTGCCAGCATTGCTGCAGAGTTTGATGGGGTGAGGGGTTAGCCAATCAGTGCTCAGACCATACGCCACACACTGCATCAAATTGGTCTGCATGGCAGGGAACCGGGACTACCGCTGCACACAGTAAGAGATTTTGGGGCTTTAGCCCCAGAAGCCACCCCCGACGCAACTGATGGTGGCCACTCAATTTGGACATTTTTACTTAGGGGTGTACTCACTTTTGTTGTTAGTGGTTTAGACGTTAATAGCAGTGTGTTGAGTTATTTTTGGGGGATGGCAAATTTACATTGTTATACAAGCTTTACAATCACTGTTTTACATTGTAGCAAAGTGTAATTTCTTCAGTAGTGTCACATGAAAAGATATAATAAAATATTTACAAAAATGTGAGGGGTGTACTTACATTTGTGAGATACGGTAGCTAAGATTTAGTGTTAAATTAATGCTAGATAGATTAAACCCTGGAAACCTCTCAATTAAAGATGATGAACACATGGTTTCCCTGTCTTATACGGGTGATCACTCTGTGCTCCTGCTGCTGTCAGTCAAATACTGTGAGCAGGGGCTGAGCCACTCTGTGTGTGTCTATAGACGCACACAGCCTGTCTCGGAAGCGTGACTGCATGTGTGATCCCTTAGCATACAGCTTGCTATGGGGGAACACTGGGAGAGCGTTGGGGGAGGACCCCAGAAGATGAGGTAAGGGGCCACTATGTGCAATATCGTTGCTTAGAGCAGGTAAGTATAACATATTTTTAAAAACCTTTAGAACCACTTTAAGTTGCTATAACCTGTTTTTATTTTTTTTGACAGTAAAAGTTTTTTTATTTTATTGACATACCAACAAGTAACAGAAAACAATGACAGTCGGAAGGAAATATGCACATTCAGTCACATAATGCAGTTATAGAGTGGTCACAGGAGTCAAAGGAAGTGTGATGTAGAGGCCATAAAGTCATACGGACGAGTGAGCAGAACCCCAACCAGCAGAACCCTAAGACCGGGGGGGGGGGGGGGAGCAGCTAGCCCAAGGCATCAACCCAGCTGGACCATATCTTGTCAAACTTGGCCGGACAGTTCCTGCTCTCGTATGTGATCCTATAGAGCGGTAGAACCTTATCAATCGCCGCTCGCCACGAGGCACCCGTAGGGAGCTCTTGGCCCCTCCAGCGGAGGAGTATCTCCCTTCTGGCGTAAAATAGAGCAAACGTGATGCACAGCTTGACATATCTGTCTCCCTCAATTTCACCCAGATAACTAAGCAGGAATATGCAAGGATCCATAACCAAGTCCACTCCACACAAGGTAGACAGGGTGTCAGCCACCTCCTTCCAAAACGTGCTCAGCTTTGAACAGGTCCATACCATGTAAAAGAACGTCCCAGTGTCAAGCAGACACCGGGTACAGAGCGGGCTCCTAGAGGGATAAATCCCCGCCAACCTCTGCGGTGTGTAATATGCTCTATGTAAGAATTTCAGCTGGATAAAACGGTCTCGGGAGGCTATCATAGATGAGATATAGGAGGAGACACAATCCTCCCACACCTCCTCGTCAAGGTCAGGGATGTCCGCGTTCCACTTACTCAGGGCCCCGGTCGTGTCCACGTCATGAACCACTGTGAGTCGGAGGTAAAGCGAAGAGAGAGGGCTCCCCATCACACTTGAAATCAGCAAGCGCTCAACAGAGTCGGGCTCGAGGGTCACCGGGCTTGGGAATTGCGAGGCAAGGGCATGTCTGAGCTGCCAGTATCTAAATTGGAAGGAGAGGGGAAGGTGGTAAGTCCGTCTCAACTCCTGGAACGTCACAATCCCACCGTTCGGCATCACATGCCAGAGGGTAAGGATGCCTTTTTTTGCCCACAACGCCGGATCCGGGATCTTGGAAAGGTGGGGAAGAAGGGGATTGGCCCATAAGGGAGTGTGGGGGGAAACCGATCCGGGCTTAACCATCTTGGCCCTGGAGGAGCGCCACACTGATAGGACAGTCTTCATGGGTACAGTGACTGACGGGTGGGCCTTGGGGCCCCTAAAAGCCAGATTGGAAAGCGCCGCGTATGAGCCCAATACCGCCGCCTCCAACGCGACGGCCGGGTTTTTTCTGGGTTGGGAGAACCACCATCGCACCGTGACCAGTACCGCCGCCCAGTAATATATCAAAAAGTTCGGAAGCGCCAGCCCCCCGCTCGATAATGGAAGGTAGAGAATCCGCCGCGCCACCCGGGGCGGACGCCCAGCCCAGACAAAGGTTGTGATTACACCATCCAGTTGTCTAAAAAACGACCGGGGGATAGGGACCGGGGTTTGTCTAAAAAAATATAGGAGCTTGGGTAGGTAGATCATTTTAATTAGGTTCCCACGCCCGACCGGTGTAAGGGGGAGGTTTCGCCATGTCGCGCATTTCTTAGTCAGCTGCTCCAACACCGGGAGGACATTCTTAGTAAGGTAGCTCCCCCGCTCCAAACCCACCCGGACCCCCAGATAGGTAAACTCCTCCACCCAGCGAAGAGGCGTATGCGAGTCCACCCGGGGCACCGACGGTCAGAGATAGGAGAAGTGGTGCATGGTCTGAAATCCCCCTAGGGAGGATGAGGACATCCCGGACCCTAGGCAGGACCGGGGCCCCAACATAGGCCAGGTCTATTCGAGAAAAGGATTTATGAGTAGCGGAGTGGCAGGTAAAGGCCTTGGTGGTCGGGTGTCTCCACCGCCATACGTCAGTGAGGCCATACGTGTCAGCCCAGGCCGCCAGTCCCCGGCGGGTCGTGCCAGGTCCGGCACAGCGGTCCATGTCAGAGTCCGGGACAAGGTTAAAGTCACCCAAGAGTACTACATTATCAGAGGGGAACTGTGCTAATTTAGTTGCAAGCAGAGTCAGGACCCCTAGGGAGGCAGGTGGTGGCAGGTACAAGCCCACCAACACCCATGGTAAACTATGGATCAACGCATATACTATCACAAACCTGCCATCTGGGTCGAGAACCAAGTCAAGTAGCTTAAAGGGGAGTGATTTAAGGACAAGGACACTGACACCCCTAGCGTAGCTCGAGTAGGTGGAATGGTAGTGGTGCCCCACCCACGGCTTCTTCAGGCTGAGAGTCCTACTCCCTATCAGGTGCGTCTCCTGTAACACACAGACATGGGGGTGGTACTTCTTAATAAATTGAAACACCAAGGAGCGTTTGATCGGGGAATTTAGCCCCCGTGTGTTCCAGGAGAGGATGTCAAGGGTAGCCATGTGGGTCAGTGTGGAGGGTGTGGCAAGGATCAACAAGGGTCAGGGGACGTGGGACAGCCCCAGCAGCCAATGTCGGGCTGAGGGGAGCACCACGGCCCCAGGCCAGTACATCTACATACAATGAGGAAATTACTGTCATACAACATAAAATCAAAACACGGAAGCCAACAGGGCAGCCCAACAAGTCCGCTCCAGGGCAGGGGCTCAGCAACAGTGACTTAGAGAGGGCCCCCCGCAAAAAATGTAAGAGGGTCCTCACACAGGGGGGGACAGACTGAGCGGCCAACAGGGGTAAAGGCACAGGGGGGGGAGGGGGGCTCCAAGAGATCTGCACCCCACAGCAGCCATAGGGGACACGATGGGGAAGAAGAACAGGAGATCAGTCCAGGACAGATTAGGAGAGACAGGGGGCAAGGGTCCCCCACCCCCCATCCCCCCAAGCTCCAAACCCCAACCCCGGCATTTCCACATCACCCCCCTCACCCAGAGAAGCACCAGGGCCCACCACGTAACATACTCACAGAGGAGTGCAAACAGGCATCTTGACAGAGTCAGCGCGGCAGCGTTTCTGCCCAGGCCACCACATCACGGGGGGAGGTGAAGAACTGGATGCGTTCGCCATCCTGCACCCTCAATTTGGCAGGAAACATCATGCTGTATTTTATCCCCCGTTCCCGGAGCAAGGCACGGGCATGATCAAAGGACTTACGTTGTCGCTGCGTCTCAACGGAGTAGTCCGGGAAGATAAGAAGCCTAGTGTTCTCAAACCTCAGATCTCCCTGTAGACGGGCCGCCCGAAGGACCGTGTCCCTGTCACGGTAGTGCAGGAGTTTAAAAATGAAAGTGCGCGAGTCCTATCGCCCCATATCTCTTCTTCAACTGGATGTGAAGATTTTGGCCAAGGTCCTGGCGCTGCGCTTAAATAAGGTGATCCTTTCACTGATCCATCCGGATCAAACTGGATTTATGCCTGCTAAGAACACAGCATTTAACCTGCGTAGGCTCCACATGAACTTGCAGGCCACACACGACCAGATGGGCTCCCGGGTTGTGGTGTCTCTTGACGCCGCAAAAGCATTCGACTCCGTCGAGTGGGAGTACCTCTGGGTGTGTCTGGCCAGGTTAGGATTTGGTTCCAGATTTGTCAAATGGGTCCGACTCCTGTACAGCGGGCCCAGCGCCAGGGTTTTGGTTAATGGGCGGGTATCTACCTCTTTCCCATTGTCCAGGGGTACGCGTCAGGGTTGCCCTCTTTCCCCGTTGTTGTATGCACTGGCGGTGGAGCCCCTTGCCTCCGCCTTGCGTGCACATCCGGGTATTCAGGGCCTGAGTTGTGGGGAGGTGAGGGAGCTGATCAGTTTGTATGCCGACGACATGTTGTTGTACCTGGCTGACGCGGGCCCGTCTCTGCAGACGGCCCTCGAAATTATACAGCACTTTGGCAGCTACTCGGGCCTAAAGATTAATTGGGATAAGTCCCAAATCCTTCCCATCGATGTAAGCGTCCCCACAGAGCCCCAATCCTCCTCCCCTTTACTTAAGGTAAGTTCCATGAAATATTTAGGTGTTATCATTAGTCGATACCCGAGGGACTTCATTACACTCAACATAGAGCCTTTGATCGCAACCCTGAAATCCAAGACTCAAACGTGGGCTAAACTTCCCCTTGGAGTTATGGGCCGGGTGAACTTAGTTAAGATGGTCCTGCTCCCCCAGTTCTTGTATGTATTCTGGCATGCACTGGTGTACCTGCCGCTTAGAATTTTTAAGGTCATAGAATCTATCCTAAATTCCTTTGTGTGGGGACGTTCCCGACATAAGCTGTCATGGCAGGCACTGAAAAGCCCTACTGACCTGGGAGGCGCAGCGCTGCCCGACTTTAATTTTTATTATTTGGCCGCACAGCTGTCCCATTTCTATTATATAGACAAACAGGACAAGGATCGCTACCTAGCACTGGTCTGCCCTCCCGAAACGCGCAGGTACACCCATCCCTTCCAGATCATTTTTAGAGACCCTACAGAGCCATGGGCGTCGGGTAAACGGGGGACGCTGTTACACACTTACTGTAAGATATGGGCTGTAGTGAGACACAGACTTAAACTCCCCTCCACTCATTCTCATACTCCACTGTGGGACAACCCTTGCTTGCCAGAGTTGCTTACTATTCCAGATCATGTGTTATGGCTTAACCACGGGGTGGTCTTTTTGTCAGATGTTTATACCGGCTCTACGCTGAAATCTTTCCAGCAGCTTCGAGAAGGGTTCGGCCTGCCACACTCCATGCATTTTCGCTTCCTACAGCTTCGCCACGCCCTCCAATCCCAGTTCTGTAGTGACCCTCCTAATTTGGACCGAATGACTATCCTTGATAGATTATTGGGACAAGATCCACTCAAACTTATCTCAATATTTTATGAGTCCCTGCTTCGCCCTGGGGCGGTGGCTCTTGCCGATACTTTGAAGGATCCATGGGCTGGGGACGTGGGGGAGTGGGTGGATGATGAGTGGGAGGATGCTATGGATACGTGTAGGAAGGTCTCTGTTAGGCTTTCCGACCGCCTGGTCCAAATGTATATCCTGCATAGGTCTTACCTGACTCCCATTCGCCTAGCTAAGTACAGGCCTGATCACAACCCTCTGTGCCCCAGATGTGATAGCCCGGCCAGCACCTTTTTTCATCTCATCTGGTCATGCCCTGTGATACAGGACTATTGGTCTCATATAGTACGCTTTATACACAATGAGATGGGGTCTCCGTTGACACTCTGCCCTAAACAGTGCTTACTGGGTGTTTTTCCAGACCCTGACACTGATAAATACCATAAACTATTCCTGCAAGAGTCACTCTTTATTGCCAGGTTATTAATCGCAAGAAAATGGTTGCGTGTTTCATCGCCAACGCCCCAGGCGTGGATTTCGGCGGTCAACATGGTCCTGCCTTATAAGAGGGAGCTTTATAAACATAGGGGTTGTCCGAATAAGTTTAACAAGATTTGGGACTCTTGGTTGCGCACCGCGGCTACCTGTGGCGAGGAACCAACTGTTGTTTAAAGTTAACTTTAAATCTGTTTTTAATGAATCACTTCATATGCTGTACGTGACCTAGATACATGCCAGTCTTTGCATTTCTCTGTTTTTACCCTTGCTCTTGTACCTATTTTGTCATTGTCATTCTTCTGTATATTTTTATTCTTCAGAATAAACACCAAGTTTTTTGTAAAAAAATGAAAGTGCGCGGGGGGGCGCCCTGCGGGCCCCTAGCTGCCGGCATACGGTGCGCCCGTACAATGGAGAAATGGGGGGAGAAGCGTCCTCCGCCCTGGCCTCCAGCACCTTCACCCTGGATTTCAGGGACACCAGGTCGGCACGGTGGTTCCGCTGCACGTCTTCCACTCCGGCGACTCTGCGCTCCACCTCCGACACTCGTTCGCGGAACCCCTCCATGTCCCGCCGAATCAACGCCGCCTCGACCTGGACGTGGTCGATCTTCACCGTCAGTGCAGACTGACAGTTTGCAATGGCCAGCATCAGAGCATCGAAAGCTGGGGAGCCTGTAAGGATCGCGCCGTCCGGCGGTGATTCCTTCTGTGCCTCCATGCGGCAGGCTGAAGGGGAGGTAGTAGGCCCGAGTCGTGGCGGGTGGGGCTGTGCAGGCTTGTTCCGTCTCCCTCGGCCGGATCTGGTTCCCCGCATACCCCGGGAGCTCCAGAGGGTAAGGTTTGTAGGATGGAGATAGATTTAAAGCGATTCCACACCAGGATCAAAGCAGGATGTTAGTCCGGACCGGGAGCTCAGCAGTTACACGTCTGCTCCCGTCGCCATCTTGGACACGCCCCCATAACCTGTTTTTATTGAAGGAGTCCCTGTACATTTATATTGCACTATGCCTCAATGGTAAGACACTGTCTGGGGAATTCATACAATATCTACAACAAATGTCAGTGATTGTCCCAACTTTATGTACCTGTTGGAAACAGCATGCACAGAGTGTAAAGGTGCACTGAGCCTTGAGCTTTGTAGCTAAGCCTGATTGGGATTCAAAGACAATAGTTCCTTATAAGGTCTGCTCCCTGTGTGATTGACAGCAGGCATTGAATGAATTCATAGCCATAACCAGCGTCACTGGTTGCTAGGAGCCTGTCAGTTAAGAAAGTCAACAGCATCCTTGACAACTACAGTAGTAACTGGTGGGGGAGGGAATAGCATCTGCAAACAAGCTGCCCTGCTACATTGTATACAGTGCAGACAGATCACCTGCTACAAGTGCGTACAGTGCAGCCATATCACCGATTTTACAAATATTAGGATGCAACTATATTTGACATATGTTTCAGTAAAGCTACTAAAACTGGTGACAGGACAGGGCTGTTTGATTTCAGTTACAGGACTCCTCGTAGCTTTTTGTATTGTCGTACATCTGGGCAGTGCGCGTTCATTTTCATCCCTAACCTTTGGCTTGTTTTGTTTAGTCCTTCATTTTTATCTGGTGAACAGAAGTGGGGTCGTTCTACGCATGCAAGGGCATTACATTCACACTTGACTCTTGTGTTAGGTGGGTTCCTTATGGTCTGGTTCAACTGTCTACTGAGAATCACGCCTGACAAATGGGTCATTAACGTCCTATTTACCCCCTCCTCTAGTAAATGTAACAACAAAAAATTTAGTTTTCTGGTTCAGATCTGGTTCCCACTGCTGATCTGTTTTAGATGTATCTTTATTGTGCCATAGAGCATGTATGAACAAATGTTTGCAATTTTTAATTTCATCTAGGTTGCTGATGATTGCAAGGGAACCCAACTTCCTCAGTGGAAGAAGCTAAGCTCTCTTCCTCTCTGATTATTAGGAAACATTCCCCTTTATCTCCACTTTCTAGTGGAGACCCTCCAAGCCAGGGTCCCATTCCAACTGCTTGGTCTGACACTTAAGATCTGCCAAATCCTCTACATAACCATGATCCCCCATTTTCCAAGGTGGTAGGATGCTTGGGCAACTTGAATCTTGTACTTGCATGCTGGAGGTGGTGTTCTAGGGCTGCAAACAGGAGTTTTGATTCTTGCCCCTGGCCTATTTCTCATCTTCAACCTTCCTGTGTTTAGCCCTCTAGGTCTTCTGGATCAAGATGTCATTGCCTAAGTTCCTGTGGCAAAGGGATTTCAGGGATTTGTCCTCCAACTTGTTAATTGTTTCCATGCACAAAGGGGGCATTCTCCCAACCTTGGATCTCATCTTCTGATTGTCTTTGCTTAAATACAGAAATTCTGAATGTAATTCATCATTTCTTTCATAGCTTTCCTTCATCAGGGAGACCGTCTGACTCCTAAGGATATCAAGGACATGTACCTGCATGTCCCCATCTTTCTAGCACACCTGGGCGAGTCCTGGCACCCTGATGAGCATCCTGGAACTTTGAGTGATTGGGCTGTCTCTGCTGCATTTAAACATCCTGCTGGTCCAAATTCAGTTGCCCAAAAAGCTATAGCAGTGGCACACATCAACCATCGGAGTGACCCAAAAGTCTTCCATGACAATTAGATGTTTGGTTCCTGTCTTGGGCAAATCTTCCAAGTCCTTCTTTTTTCACCTAGACGTAGACATTTGACAGATGGCTTCCTCAGCTGGTAGCGCCTGGTCTGGGGAAGTGGTCCCTACACCTGAAGGTGTTCCAGGTCCAGTGTTGCAGGCGGGGGATCCCAAATGTGGACCTTTGGTCCACCAAGATAAAGGAAAAACTGAACAGGTTTGTTTCAAGTTACTTAGTGGAAGCAGTGGGTGCTTTGGTTTGAATCAGTACACCCTGCAGGGCCAGATTAACATAGGGGCTATTGGAGCTGCAGCTCCAGACCCCTTTCTCAAGATAGGCCCATTTGCCCAAAAAAAAAAAAGAAGAAAGATTGACTTCGGGGGTTGTAGCTAGAAGACCAGAGGTAACAGAAACCCCACATTTGGGGGGGGTAGGCAGTTGAAGACCTACCCCACAGAAGCTACATACAGAGCGGCCATTATAAATACAAGCTGACACACTGCAGCAGACTGAGAAAAAAAAATCATCATTTGTTTTTTTGCTAGATAATTACTCTATGGTGGTGTTTGCAACTTTTTATGTTGCATGGTATAGAGCTGCACAATTCTGGCTAAAATGACAACTGCATTTTTTTTGCTTAGAATAAAGATCACGGTTCTTTTACGAATCGTGCGGTGTAACATCATCTTTCACATTAAAATTAAAATAAAATAAAAAATGGGCTAACTTTACTGTTTTGTTTTTATGGTTTTTATTATTCATTGAAGTAGGCAAATGCAGTGTGACATCAAATATTGCAGCAATTGCCATTTTTGTCTCTGCTAAAATATATATGTTTGGCGGTTCCAAGTTTGTTCTAGCAAAAAATATTACTTTTTAACTTAAAGGGTCACTAAAGGAATTTTTTTTTAGCTAAATAGCTTCATTTACCTTACTGCAGTCCTGGTTTCATGTCCTCATTGTTTGTTTTTGCTGTAATTTCTCTCTGTTCTGCACACTTCCTGCTTGTCTGTTTCCTTATGAAAAAAGTACTGGGAGCTTCTCTCTGTGGTCTCTAATCAAGGAGGTGTGATTACTGTGTGTGTAAAACCCCTCAGCACCAATCCAGTTTAGTTTTACAAACCATTACGGCCCTGTATTGGCTCTGTGTCTCTGTACATCAGAGAGACAGGAAACAACAGCAAAAATGAAACTAAACTGTAGGTTTATTATATAATTGATTGTTATCGATTTTTAATCATTTTTAAAAAGGAATCAGTTAACTATTATGTCTCTATACCCTGTAAACAGTCATTTCAGCAAAAACAAATGTTTTCCTTTACAGCTCCTTTAAGAAACAAGTGTCTTTAACCACTTAAGCCCCGGACCAATATGCTGCTAAATGCCCAAAGGTGTTTTTACAATTCGGCACTGCGTCGATTTAACAGACAATTGCACGGTCGTGTGACGTGGCTCCCAAATAAAATTTGCGTCCTTTTCTTCCCACAAATAGAGCTTTCTTTTGATGGTATTTGATTGCCTCTGCGATTTTAATTTTTTGCGATATAAACGGAAAAAGACCGAAAATTATGAAAAAAAAGGATATTTTCTATTTTTTTTATAAGAAAAATCGAATAAACTAAATGTTAGTCAAACATATAGGCCAAAATGTATTCAGCCACATGTCTTTAGTAAAAAAAAATCGCAATATAAAAAAAAAATTAGCTACCTAGCGGCAACAGTGACACTAATACAGCGATCAGAAAACCAATCGCTTAGTGACACTGGCAATAGGGGGTAAAAGGGTTAACTAGGGCGGTGATCAAGAGGTTAAACCTTTATTGGGAGGGTAACACTAACTGTCACGCTGACACTAAATGCAGTGATCAGTAAATATATGATCACTGCAATCGGTGACACTGTGACGGGGGCTGGGGGGGGGGGGTGATCTGAAGGGGTTAATGTGCCTATGTGTATGGTGTCAGTGTAGTGTTGGTGTGACTTACTATGTGATGTCTTCTCTCCTCTCGCCGGATTGAAAATACCGCCGAGAGGAGAGGTGACATCACTTCCTCTGCCTGTGTTTACATTATACAGGCAGAGGAAGTGTAGAGTGGGGGGATGCCGGATTGGCTGGGAGCGATCACGAGGGGGCGGACAGAAACCAACAGCCCCCCCCCCCCCCGGTAAATTGACCGCCGCATGTAGCGGGGGGGTCCCGAACGGATCCCCGACCCGCAAGAAGGCAGGAATGTACCAGTACGCCCATCTGCCTGTACGTGCCATTCTGTGGATGTACATATACATGCGGCGGGCGTTAAGTGGTTACATTTCTTGCATTTACACTCAGAAGTTTGATCTAAGAAGGAAGCGTTATGCTGGCCATACACTATACGAAAATTCGGCCGAAAATCGGTCGTTAAGAAAGATCTTTCGTTTTTCGGCCAGTTAATGGGCAGAAAATTGAAAATCGTTTGGACGTTTTTGAGCCAAAAAAACGAAGGACAAGTTTGGAAATTTTCTGCCGAACGAACGATAAATCGGAAGGTTAATGTGTTTCCTGTCCGAACTTTCTGTACTAGGTATATGTAAAAAAAAACGAACCCCTTTTTTTTTTATGTCCACTGAACGATTTATCGGTAATTACATGATGGCACTATCGTTTGCACTCACGAAAGAACTTTCGTTTTTCGAAAAGTTTGTTCGGACGATTTTTCGTGGAGTGTAAGGCCAGCATTAGTTACAATGTTTCATGTTGTTACAAACTTGGCAGACTGCCCGGATATTTTCTTTACACACAGAAGTTTATCCCTTAAGGCTGCATTCACACCTTAGCGTAGGCAATTTGTACAGGTCATTGTCGGCTATCGAAAACGCCCAAGCCGGCTGATACACGCGTCGAAAAAGGGTCCGGGACTTGTTTGAAATTCGGTGTTCGGCGTTCTTTCGACGTACAACGTTTTCGTTAGGAGATGTGAACCATCTCCATAGCGAATAATGTTATTTTTCCCCTCTAGCGTCTTTGAGCGTCGCGCTTCAGGCGACAAAACGCCTAGGTGTGAATGCAGCCTTAATCTAAGAAGGAAATGTTAGTTACAATGTTTCCTGCTAAGAACTTAGCAGACTGCCCAGATATTTTCTTTTGACAGCTGAAAGTCTCTCCACTTGTTATATGAAAGAATCAGCAAACTCTGCATTGGAGATGTCCGGGGGGTTGAATCGAGATCACAATTTTTTAACGATTAATTGTGCAGCTCTAGCACGGTACTGTATTTCTGCAGCAATTTCTCAAACATGTTTTTTTTTGGAAATAAACTGTTTCATTCATTAAAAAAAACACTAAAGTTAGCATGATTTCTTTTGGTATTTTAAGCGATGCTTTCAAAAATTTTTAGGTTACATGTTTAGAGTTACAGAGGAGGTCTAGTGCTAGAATTATTGCTCTCGCTCTAACGATCGCGATGTATGTAACCTGTGTGTATCTGGCTCTGATACTAGTCAGTGCCTACCCAGCCACTGACTGGTATCTCTCCCCAGCCTGTCCCCACACATCCTCTTACCCGCTGACCTGTGGATGTAGGAATCACTTCTGCAGTGTTATTGTGTTCTGCCAGTGAGTACAATGATCAGTGTTGCTAACTATAGCTGGCAGCACTGATTGTTTTGGGAAAAACCTAACAGGCTGGTTGTACTCAAGTCGATTAATAGACTGACTTGTGTAAAACCAGCTAGCCCATACATAGATCGACTATGGCTGGTCTCTGCATAATTTGCGTAATTTCAATCCATGTATGACCCGCTTAACCACTACGCAGTCCCTAAACATCCTTCCATTCCTGTACATAGTGCTCACTGTCATACTCTCCACACTCCTCTCCTGTACATAGTGCCCACTGTCATACCCTCCACACTTCTCTCCTGTACATAATGACCACTGTCATACTCTCGACACTCCTCTCCTGTACATAGTGACCACTGTCATACCCTCCACACTCCTCTCCTATACAGAGCGCCCACTGTCATACCCCCCACACTCCTCTCCTGTACATAGTGCCTGCTGTCATACACTTCTCTCCTGTACATATTTCCCACTGTCGCACCCTCCACACTCCTCTCCTATACATAGTGCCCACTATCATACCATCCCCATTCCTCTCCTGTACATACTGCCCACTGTCATACCCTCCACACTCCTCTCTGGTACATACTACCCTCTGTCATACCCCCACACTCCTCCTGTACCTACTGCCCACTGTCATACCCTTCACACTCATCTCCTGTACATACTGCCCACGGTAATACCCTTCACACTCCTCTCCTGTACATAGTACCTGCTGTCATACACTTCTCTCCTGTACATACCGCCTACTGTCATACCCTCCACACTTCTCTCCTGTACATACTGCTCACTGTAATCCCCTCCACACTCCTCTCCTGTACATACTGCCCACTGTCATACCCTCCACATCCTCTCCTGTACATACTGTTCACTGTCATACCCTCCACACTCCTCTCCTATAGATAGTGCCCACTATCATACCGTCCACACTCCTCTCCTGTACATACTGCTCACTGTCATACCCTCCACACTCCTCTCCTATACATAGTGCCCACCAGGGCAGGACTTAGGGTGGTGGGGGCCCCTGGGCTTGAGTGTTGAAGGGGCCCCCTGAAGCGAGGGGGGATCATAGTTGTTGAGCGGGGGGGGGGGCGAATTGAAGTTGTTGAGCGGGGGTGCGCATTAAAGTTGTTGAGCGGGGGGGGGGGGGCGAATTAATTGAAGTTGTTGATATATATTAGAGCTGCACGATTAATCGCCAAGAATCGTTATCGTGATCTTTTTCCCGTTGCGATTATTGATACAGGGTTTCACGATCTTTCACATGAAAATAATTTTCTCTCTGCACTTTGGTATGCAAAGAATTTCCTGTCTGCTCTCAGCCAAAAGTCAGCCTGGGCAATCTGCCAAGTTTTGGAGACATTCTTTATCAGTGGAAAGTTAAGTCTAAACATTGTGGCCCAGATTCAGAGAGAATTGGATTCTCGTAGCGTATCAGAAATACACTACGCCGCCGTTTTTTACCTGGCTCTACGTGGAATCCAGGTAGATTTTGTCCAGTAAACGACGGCGGCGTAGTGTATTTCTCCCGTCGCAATCCATCTAGACGAGTAGGGGGCGTGAAGCATTTAAAATAGGCGCGTTCCCGCGGCGATCGAACTGCGCATGCTCCGTTCGCAAATTTCCCGCCGTCCATTGCGCGAAATCACGTTGTTACGTCATTCGTTGTTTGAGTAGCGTCGTTTACGGACATTTCTATTCCCGAACGAGTTACGCAAAAAAAAAAAAAATTTAATTCGACGCGGGAACGACGGCCATACTTAACATGGGCTACGCACCGTTAGACCAGCAAAAAGCTGGTCTAACAGTACGTAAAAAAAAACAGACGTAAGCGATTGCGAAGACCGCTCGTATCTTCGTGGATCGCCGTAAAAACACATTTGCATATCCCGACGCATGAAAACGACGCGAACTCCTCCCAGCGGCCGCAAAAATATCGCAGCGTAGATCCGAAGGCTTACGAAGACGTAAGCCTCTCGGATCGAAGCCCGAAGCCACCGTATCATGGTTTGAGGATTCAAACTAGTGATACGGCGCGCGAAATTTGAAATTACTCCTGTCTAACACCAGTTAGACAGGCGTAATTGCTTTATGAATCTGGGCCAGTATCTCTTCAAAGGAATTAACTTCTTCTGTATGTAAATTAGGAATTTTTAACCACTTAAACACCAAACCTTTTTCTGACAGCTCTTTTCAAGTTAAAATCATTATTTTTTTTTGCTAGAAAATTACTTAGAACCCCCAAAGATTATATAATTTTTTAGTAAAGACCTTGGCCTTGAGAATAAAATGGCGGTTGTTGCCCATCATCATACCCTCCACACTCCTCTCCTGTACATACCGCCCACTGTCATACCCTCCGCATTCCTCTCCTGTAGATACTGCCCACTGTCATACCCTCCACACTCCTCTCCTGTACATTGTGCCTTTTGCCGTACCGTTTGCACTCTTCTCCTGTACATAATGCCCAATGTTAGACCCTCCACATTCCTCTCCCTCACCTGCACATACTTCCCACTTATATACCATCCGTACTCCTCCCCTATGTCGCTTACCCGCAAAAACAGTTCTTTAAAATGATACTGAATACCCTCAATGTTACCAGCTCTAGAATGGACACACTTTTGTTAGTTCAACTAAAGGAAATCTCAGTTCTCATATTTGTTCTGTCCCATTATTAGAACTTATTTAATTTTGTGATTACTACTGTGATGTACAGAGGAACATAGGGGATCTCAGCTACTCTAAATATAGCACTTGTGAAAAAAAGTGTCCCTGAAAATATTTTTTAAATGTTGACAACTATGCACTTAGGCACTGCCCAAGGGCCACTGGGTCAGTAGGGGGCCCCATGAGAGGTTTCTGGGATCCTGTGATATTAAAGCGGTAGTAAACTTTCCTGACATTACTACTTTTTAGAGGCCCTGGGGTAGGTTATGCCACAATGTACAAGTATGCACAGCATATTAGCACATTATGTACATTTAAATTTTCAGACTGGGCCCTCCATTGCTGCGCTGTGATTCCCACGCATTTATTTATTATTTATAAAAGGCCCCACCAAAATCCTCAGCACCAGGCTCATGATGTTCTTAATCTGGCCCTGACACCCTGATCTTTTCTTCTGATGGGCATTCTGATCACCCTCTGTGTTGTAGGCTGGTCCAGTCAGATGTGGTATGCTGTCCTAGTAAGACTCCTGGCAGATGCCTCACTGGCTCTGTCAGATTGTTTGTATATTCCATCTCAAGGACTGTTTTGCCATCTTATTTTACAGCTGCTTGCTTTAATAGCATGGCTGTTGAAGCCTTTTTTTTGTTAGGGGAATCTTTGAATTTGTGTTTCCTATGATGGTTACAGCTAGAAAGGCTGATTCCTGTAATATTTATTATCAGAGGCGTTGCTATGGGGGTGCGGTGGGTGCGGTCCGCACCCGGGTGACACCCTTAGAGGGGTGACACCATCCCGACTTAAAAAAAAAAACAGAACAAAACTTTTTTTTTTTTGTAATTTTTTTTTTTTTTCTGACCGCGGTTACTGGGCTGCATGTTGTAGGAAGATCGGACACTTGATGAGTGGGCTGCACAGCGGGAAGTAAGCAGCAACTGTGGTTAGGACGGGGTTAACACAGACCGTGACCGCCGCTCATCTCCCGCTATACGGGCATTCCTAAGGCGGAAGAGAAGGCTCCAGTCCTTTGACATGCAGGAAGCGCATGCAGGGGATAGAAACCGCGCGGGCCGGCCGCGCTGGAGTTCTAGCAATAGGAAGGAGGCATTTTTAAACTACATGCCTTATGGCGCCAGGCCGCCAGCGAATACACCCTGGACACCTCTATCAAGAGCCTGCAGTGTCTAGGAGAAGAAGAGGGGAGAGAGCCGGGACACAGAGCAGCCGGACGGAAGTGCTGCAGGATCTATGGAACAGGCCGGGGTGTGTAAGATGGATGCCCTGCAGCATGTACCTCTGGGCTTGCCGTGATATGCACTCCCCCTCTTCCTGGTCGCTGAGGGATCTGTTGTGGGAGGACAGGCAGCAGCGCCGCTCTCCTGGAGGTGAAGCTATCACTGGCGCTGGCTCAGGTATAGTAAAAGCACAGGCAGCCTGCACCCATTCACATGAAATAAAACATTTACTCTGTTGTCAAGTTTTATATTGCATTGCACAGAGTACAGAGAGGAGTGTGTGTGTTGAGGGGGTGAAGGGGGGGAGTCTGATGTCCGGGGGGGGTACTAGTACAGAGAGGAACTAATGTATGTGTGGTGGGCAGTGGTCAGATGTGCAGGGGGGGGGTACTGGTACAGAGAGGAACTAATGTGTCTTGGGAGGGGGGGTCCAGATGTGCAGGGGGTACTGGTACAGAGAGGAACTAATGTGTGGGGGGAGGGGGTCAGATGTGCAGGGGAGGTACTGGTATAGAGAGGAACTAATGTGTGGGGGGCGGGGGTCAGATGTGCAGGGGGGTACTGGTACAAAGAGGAACTAATGCGGGGGGAGGGGGGCCAGATGTGCAGGGGGGTACTGGTACAGAGAGGAACTAATGTGTGTGTGGTGAGGGGGGGTCTGATGTGCAGGGGGTACTGGTACAGAGAGGAACTAATGTGTGTGTGGTGAGGGGGAGTCTGATGTGCAGGGGGTACTGGTACAGAGAGGAACTAATGTGTGTGTGTGGTGAGGGGGGGTCTGATGTGCAGGGGGGTACTGGTACAGAGAGGAACTGATGTGAGGGTGGGGGCGTTTGAGAGGTACAGATGTGTGGGTGTGGAACAGGCGTTTAGGGTGATATAGTGATGGGGTGATCTGAGGTGTGAAGGTGGAAGAATTGGGGTGATCTGAGGTGTGAAGGTGGAAGAATTGGGGTGATCTGAGGTGTGAAGGTGGAAGAATTGGGGTGCTCTGAGGTGTGAAGACCACCCCCGCGAACGCCCACCCCACATCTCCGACCTACTTAACCCAGGGACTGGGCTGCTCAGTTTAAAATGCCCGGGCCTATTTCTTGTCCCAGTCCGGGCCTGCCCGGGACATCTGCCGCCGGGGTCCCGCAGTGCCATTCGGCTTTACAGTGCAGCCGTGAGTTGTCCCTCTCTCTCCACTGACTGCAATACACAGTCTTTGGCTCCTCCCCCCTTGGCTCAATGTTCCTGTGTACACAGCCAGGAGGAGGAGCCAAGTAGAGACATAACTGAGAGCCGTGCTGCTGGTCACGGTATGTGGGACAAATTCAGTGAGAGAGAGAGAGAGGACACAGTAACCAGGAGGGAAGGAGGAGGGCAGGCAGATACGAGGTGAAGTGGTGGACGAATGAAGTGATGGGAGAGGAGAGGGTGGTATGGGGGTATGCTGGGGAGTGATTTGAGAGGGAAGAAGATATGTGCTAGTGGGGGGTCTGATCCCCCCCCCCCCACTAGCATATATCTTTTTCCCTCTCAAATCACTCCCCAGCATACCCCGATACCACCCTCTCCACCCCAAATTAAAAGATGCTCTGCGGCTGCCCCCCGGTGCTCATCCCACCCTGTCCCCCTGTGCTCATCCCACTGTGTCCCTCTGTCCTCATCCCATGAAAATGACAGGACGGGTCTTAAAAAGGCACAGTGGTGACAATTGATGGCACAGTGGTGACAATTTATGGCATGGCACAGTGGTGACAATTGATTGCACAGTGGCGACAATTGATGGCACAGTGGCTGCGTTTGATGGCACAGTGGCTGCGTTTGGCATGGCACAGTGGTGACAATTGATGCACAATGGTGACACTGGGCACAGTGGCAACAATTGATGGCACAGTGGCTGCGTTTGATGGCATGGCACAGTGGTGACAATTGATGGCACAGTGGTGACAATTGATGGCACAGTTGCTACATTTGATGGCATGGAATAGTGGTGACAATTGCTGGGCACAGTGGTGATAATTGATGGCACAGATGTAACAATTGATGGCACAGTGGCTGCGTTTGGCATATCACAGTGGCTGCGTTTGATGGCATGGCACAGTGGTGACAATTGCTGGGCACAGTGGTGACAATTGCTGGACACGGTGGTGACAATTGCTGGGCACAGTGAAGTGGTGACAATTGCTGGGCACAGTGGTGACAATTGCTGGGCACAGTGGTGACAATTGATGGCACAATGGCTGCGTTTGATGGCACAGTGGCTGTGTTTGGCATGGCACAGTTAAAATAAATACAGTTCTTTAACAGTTTGAGCTTTGAATTCTATTATTTTCATATGATTTTGTTATTCAAATTTGCTAGTTGATTGGAAGTTTTAACGGCACTAATGTTGCCAATATATGCAGTGTTATAAGGGGGGAAAATTATTAGGGGGGGGAGGTGACACCATGTCATACCGCACCAGGTGACACCAACCCTAGTGACGCCACTGTTTATTATCAGACATGAAAGGTATACTTCACTTAGTGCGAGTCTCTGGGCTACCACGGTAGGAGTTTCTCTATGAGACAAAGCCTCTTTTTTCTGCAGCTGATTCTGTGATTTTTTTTTTTCGTGCTCTCAGTGCTACCTTGCCACAGAACTCTGAGGCTTGGTGGTTGTGAGCAGGGTTATTCTGTGCTAGCCAATGGCTATTTTGTTGCCAGTGTAAATTTCTCCTGGAGGTGTCAGTATATCCCAACAGTCTAAGAATTCTTGTGACCCTAAATGGACTCCAAGCAAAGACATTTTCCGTGACTACGAAAATCCTTATTTTTAAGTCCCAAGTTAAAATACAGCCATCAGAATTCTGCCCTTAACTGCTCTGTGTCGATGAGTATTTATGGTAGCGAATAAACTGTGCAGAATACTATGTGCAGCATCAAGCATTTCACAGATTTTACACTAAATACAATTGATCATATGAACTGCATACTGAGCAATACAGTAATTGGGGAAGGGGATTGCAAAACATTAATCACAACAGTGAAGTAATCCTGTAATTATTAATGTTCATTGCCATTTCAGCTCCCAATTGAAAGTCTCTGCAAATGTATAAAAATAACTCAACCTCATTGTCATTTCAATAACACTACAACCTTCAGGCCTCTCAGGGCCACTAACTCTCCTCCACATTACTGGTTTTCAGAAATAAATGCAAATCTGTCAATGCTGTGGAAGTTTCCTTGCTGTGTTGTTAATCAGCATGATGTAATGGAGTAAGTAGGCGGAGACAGTTTGTGAGGACGTATTGTGTTTGCTTACTAATTGCTCTCCCTTTTCAAGGAAAGAAGCTTCAAATTAAAAGTCTTAATTGTTTATTTTTTATTTTTATCTACTCTAATTTCACGTAATTTCCTGTTTTATGTGAGCCTGGTGTAAAATTTACACTTTTTGCAACTTTAGGACTAAAACTGTGTTTTTATTTACATTTTTTTCTTGTTTTCTTTCTTTAAGCACTCCACGTCTCGTCTGGGTTACCAAAGCAATGTTCAGGGAACCTCTCAGCCCACCAATACCTTGGGCTACTCCACAACATCTCAGCAAAGTTCACAATACCATCAATCTCACAGGTACTAGGATGGTCGGCTGTTAAACAAATACGGCACATTGCACAGGCTCCAGTAAAGGAAGCAAAGATCCTCACCTACGTTTATCCAGGATGTTTAAAGAATTCTATAGGGTCTTTAGAACTTCAACTGTGTTCAATGTCAAATGACGTCATCACAAGTTTGGAGAACCTCCATTAGTGATCTCCTTCCTGTGTTTCTTCTTGCAGTCACGTTTCAGAAAATGTGATCTGATGCCAGCACTTACTTGTTTGTCCTTTTTTTAATTTTATTTTTTTTATATATTTTTTAAACAAAATATTCTTTGTGCAGCTTTTCCATGCCATAGCATTGACAGTGATCTATCAGGCTGCTGAATGGAACTTCATGTTGTATAAAAAAAATGCACGATTTTGAGATGTGTATAGTTTTGTATTTGCAAAACCAAGACAAAGCAAAATGCAAATGCACCTTTTAAGCACTCTGTTCTATTCACAGAACATTGCAGTTTTGCATATGGATGTCAAGAAAAGGAACGTTTGCTGTTCCGAATTTACTATCTTACTTTTATGTTTTTTAATTAACAGAACTATAAGAAAAATATCAATGAGCCTGCATCAGGAATGGTGATATGAATGCAGGACCCAACTCAGGAGTGGCTGAAGTAAATTAAACGGTAGTACAATTTATCTGTACAATTCAACCATTAACTTATTCATACAATTTACATCCAATCTGCAGCTTAATGCATCACCGGCTCTTTATTAACTCTAGCAAAAGGTAAACATTGCAGTTGCTTGACCAGTGCATTTCTCAGTGAATTAAGAAGTAGTCGCCAAAATTGTGCAATGATGTAAACTTCATTGAAAAAAAAGGTACCAGCAGATTACTCTTTATTTAAGCAGAATAGATGTAGTGCCTGACAGGGAATCTAAAAAAGCAATCCATTTAATCTCTCTGTCTCCCAGTATGCATGACTAGAGTGGACAGGTCTTTTGTCACAAACAATATAATTAGGGAGTAACTAGGGGTTTAGTAAATTATTTTACACAGAGTAGTGTTATTCCCCGTACACACAATCAAAATTTCCAATGGAAAAAGTCCATCTGAAATTCCGACCGTGTGTATGCCCCATCTGAGTTTTTCCATTGGATATTCAGAGGAATTCCATCAGAGTAAATAAAGAACATGTTCTCTTTTACTCTGATGGAATTCAGAGTGAGTTTGGCCGGGCAAAAGCCAGATCGTGTGTATGGGGCTTTAGAGTTTCAGGAATCACAAGACATTACAAACAACAGAAAAAAAGGCATCTGCAGTTATGTTCATGTGTCAGTGCACAGTTTTGGTGATCATTTCTACTTTTATTATAGTAAGAAAAAACTTCACTTTTTTGCTAAACACCAGCTAGACTACTTCATTAAAAAATATTTTGTTTTGTGACATGTTGAAAATGGTTAGTCCCCATTCAGAAAGCAGCCAGAATAGAGCTTGTACCCTTATTTGCCTCAAGGACTTTAGCGTCCCTCAAGCCTAAGAAGGGGTAACGAGTCTAGGATCCTACTGGTAGGTCTTCAAGTCAAATTACCAATTTTGGTTTTAAAATGTACTTAAATGCCAAGAGAACAACATATTGGCTGTGAGTTATGCTCTTTGTATGACCTTCATGTAATGTGTAGTTCAGAATAGTTATTTGTTAGCAATTGACTCCTTTACGTATTATAGGTCTCCTGTTTTACAATGAAATGCATGATCATAAGGGTGTGCTAGCTACTTTTATTGGTTCAAGTGGTTTTCTAGGCTGAGACAATATTAACTTTGCAAGAAGCAGGTCTCTGGAAAATGTTGCATCCTTTGGTCTGAGGCACTACATGACCCCCATGCATAAATTTTTCTGGTGTAAGACTTCTTCTGAGTACAAGTTAGTAACCAACAAGGTTCTCTTTGAAGCTAATCACTTTGGCCAGACAAAGGGAGTAATTACTGCAGTGTGATACTGGCAGGGAGATTCTGTGCAAATTCTAACTGCACACGATCCAGTGCTGAAGTTGAGGGGCAGGCGTGGTGGGGATGGTGAGAAGACTATCTTCACACAATGGTGGTCTTCAGCTTCTGCCTGCATTGAAATACACAGGCAAAATATACTGTAACCTGTATCCAGTAGTATGGACTTTGTTTCACAGATTTATTGTAAGTTTAATTTTAAGCGCAGAGGGGTAGAAAAAGAGGAAAATCATGTTGATTGCTGTGAGCAAAGGGGACAGGTCTTACATCAGATGCTTTTGTAGAAGAATCCTGTTTGCCTTAAACCTGAAAGACAAAACCGGATCAAAATGTATCCACAACCTACAAACCTCAGCAGTGCTTCCTGTAGACTGATATGCTGCTGTAAAATATAGGGATAGGATATTGTGTATCTAGTATACACATTGGACATAAGGATGGCGTACTCAATTATGTAATTATTTTCTGCCAGGATGGACACCCAAACTATTCATTGTTTACATACATGTATTCATTATTTCCTTCTAGTTATCTCAAACAATATTATGCTTGCTTGCTTGCCAAGGCATTGGTTAGAAGATTGAAATAACAATTCTTTTGTCTTGTGATCTTTTACAACCTTTGGTTGTAATTTCTACACATATTTATTTCTCAATATTTATTGTGTATTACATATTTTTTAAAACAAATGTAACATTTACATTTATTTTAAAACTACTCCTGCATTGTGTGATAGGCAAAGTATGTGTACATTTTTCCTGGACATGCGTGTCTCTTAGTAACTTAAATATGGCATTTTACAACAGAGGGCTTTACCCATAAAATGTGTCTGAAGGAACTGTGTGTAATCTGTAACAAGCAATCTTCATTGTCTAAATGTTGAGATCAAGGAAGCATAGGACACCTGCAGTCTTCTGAAACACAACTTATTGAGATAGAAGGTTGCAAATGTAAAGTTGACAGAACAGGCCTGGTCAACTTCTGCTTCACATGCAAAACATGCTTGGCAGCGCTTTCTGCACACATGAAACTGCTGACTGCCGAGCTTGTTCAGTGTTCTTTATATTTTTTATTTGTAGACTTTACACAATGGGTGCCCCTAATTCTTGGATCTTATTAGTAGGACTAGTTGTCTTACCTGTTACAGCAATAATGTAGAATATATCAGCTTTAGGGAACTATGTTTAGATTTATGTCTATTCCAAGATAATCCTTTTACGTCTGGTGGAAGCTGTTTAATGATCTACCTGTTTAAGCTGTGTGCCCACACACTCCTTGCTTTTACTTTTTAAATTTGTATTAGAGAGCTTGATTAGCTTCTATGGGAAAAACAACCTGTGGCCCCCAGCTGTAAATTGCCATTCACCCCAAAGTTCAGGCACATCCAGGTGCTTACAAGCCAGCTTTGATGTCTAGCAGAGTAAGCTGAGGTAGCGCTATAATGCAACTAGCATCTGAGGTAAAAGGCTAGCCCACTCCTTCATACTTTTGTTCTTGCTATTGGCTAGTGATACCACCTGTTACATGGTCAGTAGCAAGGTGCAAAGCGGACAAGAGGAATTGAACACAGAAACCTGGCATTGGCTGCATTGTAGAGCAATATAATTTCAGGGATACATGAGTGCGCTATGTCAGTCATCGAAGATGACATGCTCAACACCTGGGAGGTGCCAGCAGCTTAAGATTAGATGTGACTTACATTTTCTTCTTTGGGGCCAAAGCTTGATCAGAAATAGTTTAGGGAGTTAGATATTTGATTTAAAGCTGAACAGCTTTATGGTGCAGTTTCTTTAAGAGATGCAGAGTATAAAGATAATTGTCAGTAAGAAAAAAAAAGCTCACATATTCCACCCCGCTATTTAATAAAGGTAAGGGGAATCTCCTTTTAAGGTGTCGTATAATGCTGGTTCTTAAGCAGTTATGAAAGAGCATTGATAATTTAATGCTAATTATCTGGTTCATTGAGGCTGGGTTCACACTTGTGCGATTACAGACATCGAATGTGATTCGCATCGCATTGCTGTGCAAATCACATGCTGTGTGATGCACATTTAGCCATACAAACTGCATAGCCGAAATCGCATTGCATTCACACCAAAATGGCGCAGGACCACTTTTTCAGTCCGCACTGGAATCGGATCGCATGGGTGTTTACACCCATGCGATCTGATTCCTGTACCATTTGACAGTTTGCACTGCGATCTCTGAATCAATTTGGGGGTGTCATTAACTTTACATTGACACCCACAGGGGTTCGCAGGTGTCAGTGTGAACCATTGTGCAATCCAGGTGCAATGCGGGAACCGGCGTTGAATCGCAAAGTCTCCCCCATCGCACCAATGTGAACCGGGACTGATGCTGCTAACTGTGTCAAGGCACTGTGATGCTTTTAACATCTTAATAATCATAGTTTGTGCTACATGTAAAGTGTGTTATTCAGGAAATGGTCATCGGTATTAAATTCTTGACAATCCCCTGTAAGGATCATTTTTAAACACAACAGTTCCTTATCACTGTTTAGCTGAATTTGGTTTCATTTTGGAGGTTTCATCTTTTGTTATAAGAATAGCAGGGATTCCCATCTTACTTGTTAATACTGTAAAGCAGCATAATAAATCTCAATGACATATACCACAAATACATCTGTGTAAAGGTTTGTTTCTTTCCCATGCTCCATGTGGGTTCATTTTTTTTTAATTGGCCAAACTTGAGGCAGATAAAACACAATTTAATGCAATTGTATAATGGTTTAACATATTTTCAAATACAGCTTATATCAATTCCTGCATTTTCTTCAGTTTGCCATTTTTTGATCACCTGCATGACACCACTAACTGAGAAAGGGAGGGCCAGCTGTGTCATTCAGTTAGGCTCTATTGCATTGAGCAATGATGTCAGTCTGACATAGGGAACATGCTCATAGTCAGAAAAAAAACCACAGAGGTGATCTTATTACATGTACAGCTGCTCTGTCATTTTTGAATCTGTGCAGGAAGATGACATCACTGTATTTCTTTATTGTAATATAGAAAGTGTCACTTTCCAGGGTATGCAGTGTGACAGGAGTATGTGGGTGATAATAATATTTAAAGTCTAAATACATTGGCAGGTAAAATAGTTCTCTTGTGTGTGTTTAACTGTGTATTTTGCTATATGGATAAGATTTAAATAGAAAGTATATTGAATTTTCAGTTAATATATACTTTGCGATTGAGTTACTAAAGACAAATAGGCTGTTTACTTTACTAGGGAATTTTTCTTTAGCTTTCTTTTTGCACATGGTTGGGTTGTGTTTACAAGGTGAATTTTCACCACATTCACTAAGCTAAGGGAAATTTCTCATAAAGATCACATCACTACCCCTGATAATGCATTCATCGCCTCTCTGGAAAGCCATCTCCATCTTTGCTTATGCATTAGAACCTTCTTTGTTCAGGCATTGTCTTGTGCATTTATCTCACATAGCTCAGCTGTCTGCTACCTCTGTAAACAGCAGCTGTAAATATCCATCACACACAGCTCAGTCAATGCTGCCTCTCAGGCCGCGTACACACGATCGGTCAAAACCGATGAAAACGGACTGATGGACCGTTTCATCGGTCCAAACCGATCGTGTGTGGGCCCCATCGGTCAGTTATCCTTCGGTCAAAAAAAAGAGAACTTGCTTTAAAATTTGACCGATGGATGCCTGACCGATGGGTCAAAACCGATCGTTAGTATGCAAAAGCATCGGTTAAAAGGCAGCGCATGCTCAGAATCAAGTCAACGAATGCTTGGAAGCATTGAACTTCATTTTTTTCAGCACGTCGTTGTGTTAAAACACGTAAACGTCACCGCGTTCTAATATGATCGTTTTTTTAACTGATGGTGTGTAGGCACATCAGACCATCAATCAGCTTCATCGGTTAACCGATGAAAACGGTCCTTATGACCATTCTCATCGGATGGACTGATTGTGTGTATGGGGCCTTACCCTCACTTGGAAACTGCAAGTTTAAACTTCATTAGTCTCCCTCAGACAATCACCCCTCTTAGGCCCCTTTCACACTGGGGCGGGGGCGTCGTCGGCGTTAAAGCGCCGCTATTTTTATTTTTTTTATGTAAAAAAAAACTGTTCACTCTACATGTGAAGTTGCACTTTGCAAAGGAATTTTTTCAGACTCTGGGGTAGATTCACATAGAGATACGACGGTGTATCTACTGATACACCATCGTATCTGTGAGATCCGACGCTCGGATCTATGCGGCTGATTCCTCGAATCAGGTTCCGCATAGATCTCCCTTAGAGCCGACTGGTGTAAGTGAGTTACACTGTCAGATCTTAGGCTGCAATCTCCCGTCGTCCGCTAGGTGGCGCTTCTGTTATTCTACGCGACGAATATGCAAATGAGGAGAACCGCCGATTCAGAAACGAACGCCCGGCCGTCGCTTTTTTTTTTACGTCGTTTGCGTTCGGCTTTTTCCGGCGGATAGTTACCCCTGCTATATGCGGGGTAAGTGCGGCGTATCCTATGTTAAGTATGGTCGTCGTTCCCGCGTCGAGTTTTGAATTTTTTACGTCGTTTACGTAAGTCGTTCGGGAATACGGCCATACGTTAATAGCAATAACGTCGAAAACAATGACGTCCTTGCGACGTCATTTGAGGCAATGCACGCTGGGAAATTTAGCCGGCGGCGCATGCGCAGTATGATCGGCGAGGGGACTCGCGTGATTTAAATAGTAAACTCCCCCTAGCCGCAGAATTTGCATTCCGCCGGGGGATTTATGATCCGCCAGGGCAACTTACGAGGCAAGTGCTTTCTGAATACAGCACTTGCCTCAAAAACTGGCGCAGGCGGATCGTAAAAAAGATAGATCACGCGGATCAAAAGATCCGCTGATCTATGTGAATCTACCCCTTTGTGTATAAGTTAAAGTTCTGTTGACTTCCAACATCCAATGAGGTGTAAACAAAAACACTGTGCTTTTTTAAATTATCCTTGCATGATTGGGTAGTCTTTGCAAAGTAAAACTTTACCACATTCACTAAGCTCAGGGGAACATTCCCTTGACAGTGAAACTTCACTTGCAAAGTAAGCTGTGAATTTGCATTTGGTAAATCAACCACACAGCTCCATATCAGGATTGCACAATAATAACTGATTTCACTGCAGAGAAGACCTTTAATTAAATGTGCTTTCTTCTATATAAAGCATCACAAAAGTATGAATCTCACCTCACCTGTTTTGGTGTAAAGTAGTCACACCAAAAAGTAGTATCAATCTCTAACCCTATCTGTGTAAAGAAAATACTACTGCCTTTTGCTGGTAGCATTCAAACCAATATTTATCTTTGTATGAATGTCTGACAAAATATAAAGAATTATTACTTGTTACAGTATTTAGTTCCCAATGGAACAAAGTATATATAGTACTTTGTCTCATCTTTCTACAGTAGGTGTGCCCTGTAATGCTAACCGTGGCGTACGACCACCCGACACAACAGCTAGCAAGGAGACCGCTGCTTTGCTAGTGTTTCCGAGCATGCATCAGAATTTTGAGTATCGGAATTGCTACAGAGGATCAGATTTTCCGATAGAACCAGCTCTCAATCTTTTGTTGGTGGAAATTCCGACAGCAAAAGTCCAATGGAGCATACACACGGAATTTCCGCTCAAAAGCTCACTTTTGCTGTCGGAATTTCCGATCGTGTGTACGGAGCACTAATCTAAAAGTCCTAGGGCCAGATCCACCAAGCATTTATGCCGACGTATCTCGAGATGCGTGGCGTAAGTGTAAATATGCGCCGGCATATCTATGCGCCGTATCCCCAAAACGAGATGCGCCTGAAAACTTGATTTTTCCGACCAACGTAATTTTTCTACACCGGCGCATCGTGGGCGCAAAAATACGCTATACACACCATTGTTTTGCTATGCAAATATGCAAATGAGGGAGATACGGCGATCCACAAAAGTACGTTTGTCCGGCGCAGGCTACGCGCTGTGCGCATTAGCTGTATGTCCGGTCTAAAGTTACCCCTTATAAAAGCAGCTGTAACTTTGCACCAGACTTGTGCAGGTCAGCTAAAGCAACACCGTTAGGGACGAGCTAAGCAGCCACACTTGCAGGACAACAATCTGTATGCCAACATGCCAGGGGCATCCATGGTCATAGCTATACTACTGGCTTTAGATGCGCGTAGAAGGAGGAGGGCACGGAGGAGGAGGGCACGGGAGAGGATCTACCGACCGCGCATAAACGTCTTTGACATGTGTGATTCGGAGGTGTATCGCATCTTCAGATTCACTCCTACTGCCATCCTGGAATTAACCACAACCCTGAAAGATGACATCACCAGCCCAACACACCGCTCACAAACAGTGCAGCCACTGGTCAAGGTACTGGCAACACTCCATTTCCTTGCCAGTGGCTCTTTTCAAAGAACAACTGGAGTGGTGGCTGGGATGGCACAATCCTCCATTAGCAGATGTGTGCACCAGGTTATCCCCGCAATCCTCAGACACCAAATCATCAGACCCACCACTGAGGACCTGCGGGTGAAGGCAATGCAGGATTTCTTCAGAATTGCAGGATTCCCACGTACCGTGGGGGATATTGATTGCACACATGTGGCACTACGCCCCCCCCCCCATGAGACAGAGCACCTATACCGCAATTGGAAGCATTGGCATTCCATCAACGTACAGGTGATAGCCGATGCCCAATGCCATATATGGCACGTGCGTGCCAAACACCCCGAGTCCAGCCACGACAGATACATATACCATCAGAGCCCCATCCCAATGGAATTCGAACAGAACGTGTATGGGGACAGCTGGCTGGTTGGTGAGTGACATGGGTGTCAGGCATGACTGTCCCCCCCCATGATGCACACATCACGAGGGGCACACGCACGACTAACATCCTCCTGTCTTTTCCCTTCCAGGTGACTCTGCATATGCACTGGGACCCCATTTCATGACTCCATTCCGGAATCCCCAAACCCCAGGAGAGCAAAGATACAATGAAGCACACGCACGTACCCGTGCAGTGGTGGAGCAAACCTTTGGCCTCCTGAAGTCCCGTTTCCGATGCCTGGATAAGTCTGGGGGTACCCTGTTGTATTCCCCAAACTTTGTTTGCCAGATCATCGGTGCATGTTGCATGCTGCACAACTTCGCCGTGAGAAAGGGCCTGGAGATTAACCTACGTGATGACCTGACCCCCCAACCAGACAATCCCCCCCCTGACCGAGGCTACCCCGTCTTCTGAGGGTAGAGCAGTCAGGAGATGCCTCGCATTAGGCATCTTTGCACGTTAAACACACACATTCATCATGGCACAAGGAAAATGCACGCATGCACACCACTGTCGTCCCTAGCACACACACCCCACATCCTCATCTAATTGGATTAGCACAAGCCCACCATGCAGGACTTGGGAGCAGCAACGCCACGCCAAGGCTCCAATTATGTCACTGTACATTCATACACCATTCACACGGACCTGGGGATCACTTCTCCCTGGTCTTGGGGATCCTGGTCTTGGGGATCCCTTCTCCACCACAACCGAGGTTGACACCCCTTTTCCGTCAGGAATGTCACCCCCACAATCAAACATCATTCACAAAAAGAAAACAAATCATAATTACTGAAGGAGGAGCATCCCCTGGTCTCTGCCCACCTGGTGGCCTGCCCTCCAAGGCCACGGCGAGGCGCGTGAGGCCCACATTGAGGGCTGCCGTGTTGGCCTGGACAGCCTGGGTCAGGGCACGCACCTCCTGACCCACGCCTGCTGTGGCGGTCTGCAGGTCTTGGACGCAGGTAATCACAGCCAGGGAGTTGCAGCTCATGTCCTGCATGGACTCCTTGATGGAAGCCAGGCTCTCCTCCATCCTGTCCAAAGTCTGGGTGACCTGACCCAGATGGTGGGTCTGACGGGCCTGGTCCCTCCTCAGATTTTCGGCAGAACCTCTGCCACCCCCTGGTCTTGCGGGTCTCCTTTCTGCCTCCTGATGAGGCTTGTGGCCTGGGAGAAGGGGAGCCCCTTGGGGGGGAAGCCCTGTTGGGGGAGAAGAGGGAGGGGCTACCCCTGATGGAGGCCTGACTGCTGCCAGCCCTAGGGGGAGAATCCTCCACATGGAGAAGTCACTCAATCCCCGACATCACCTCCTCCTCCTTAACCTCCTCATGAGATGAGCTGGGGCCACTCCCCTGCACAGAGGACTCTGGACTAGGGTGGGGGTCTGCCTCAGGCTCATGTCCCAGCACCCTCCTGCACATCTGTGGATGACACAAAACATTCACAGGTTGGAGGATCCACACACTTGTCACATATTCCCCCCCCCCCCCACACATGCTACACACCAGATAGAAAAAAAAACACTTACCTGTCCTCAAGACCTCCTCAATGGAGTCAAAGCCAGGCAGCCCCTCCACTTGCTGCCTGTGGAAGCACTGGGCAACCACACGCTCCTCAGCATTGAGGCTGATAGGGCATGCAGGTGCCCCTGGCATGAGCTGAAATCTTTGCCAGCTTCCCACGGACCACGTGCCTGAGATCATTGATCTTTTTTTGGATCTCATTGTGGGTCCTGGTCTCACCTCCCAATGCATTCACATCATCTGCCCTGCAGAATCTGCCTCCTCCTGGCCGTGGTGGTGTTGCCACTTTCAGGCCCATGAAGAAACCGCCCAAATTGGGTGATGGCCCTCAAAATTAAGGCCTTCTCCCGCTGGGAGTAGTTCGACTTCCTCTTCCTCTCTGACATCTCTCACAAACAAACGATCCAAAAAACACACCGACACGTCACAAACCTACAAACAGCAAAAGACAACGGAACAAAAGCACCTTGCTTCAGGGAGGGAAACAAATGGATGTACTTTTGCAATGGAAGGGCGTTTGTCTGGGCCTATTTATGCCTTGGGCGTAGCTCACTAAGTACGCCGGGCCTTGTTCCAATCTCACAGATTACGCCTGGCCGAGTTGTGAGCATGAGAGGCCGTAGTCAGCGTCATGCGCAGTCTGGCCGGCCCTTCATTTGCATTGGGCCACGGCTCATTTCAATGGAACACGCCCACGTCCTTTCCACTTTGAAATATGCCGCCTTACGCCTCGAAATTTACGTTGCGCCAGTGCAAATTTAGGCGCAAATACGATGAGGATACGGAAAGGAGATGCGCTACGTCGATTGTTGTATATATACGCCGATGTACGTGGATCTGGCCCCTAGTATTTAAAAAATGGACTGGAGATACAGTTCTGCAATACACCACACCTCACAATTAGCCCCTCCCCTTTTTTCCTAGAAATATAGTAGTGGGAGCAGCAAGCACACACATAGAAGGAAAATGTCTAAAATGATTTTTCCTGCTAACATGAGATTAATTTAATAGATTTGAAAGGAATTTTAATGTTATATATTAATAGTGAATGCTTAATTTTAAATATATAAATATTTTAAGTTTAAATTCCATATATCCAATACGTACACCAAATAACCATAAAACACAAAACAAAGTTTGTTTTTGGTTATTAAAAATGTATTGCTGGAAAATAGGATATAACGTAAAAGTGTTGCCCATAATTGACTAATTGGATATTCATTTTATATTTTTTAACCTAGCTTAGCTGATATGGGCAATGTATCCATTTTTTTCCAGCATTGATTAGACGCAATAATGTTCATTTATAACCATTTTACAGTTTAACATATATTACGAAGATCTAAAGTTTCATTTTATTGAGCATTGGAGGAAATATCAATAAAAAGGTATCCACATTGGATAAAAGAATTGCATCTCAGGTATCTTATGATGTTTTTAGATCTGCATGAAGCATGCGTTGTACTAATTGTGCTGTACTGCTCTACTATATTGTTTTTTTATAGTACCTTTCCACTTGCCTTGCTTAAATGTATGCAATGCGTGTGTAAATGCCTGATGCCTGTTGCTGTGGGGTTCACAGGATTTGGACCCATTGCATCATTCAATCTTTTATGAATAAATAGCTTGGTGTATGTAAATAGTTTCTATATTAGTGGCTAAGGAATCCATTGTAATTTCTTGGAAAATGTGAAGCTATTTAATTCGATTCAAGCTTTAATAGGATGTAGTGTATACATGTAATTCATGTACTGTACTTATTAATGGATTTCTTTCAATTCCCAATTGTGAATAGGGAAAGTCCAGTCACATTTCCATAACTGACTGAATCAGACAAGTAAAAAAGGCATGTTGATCTTCCTAACATTATTGCACTTGTGATCTTTTTGATTTTGAAGAGTTTGAACCTATAGAGCTACAGTTAACATTTAATGAGACTCCTGACAGCCATTTTTTAAATATACAAATTGAATTTATGTATTTAGTGTATGGGGGCAGGGGTGGAGTGCTAATACCTCCTGGCTCTGAAAAGGGGTGAGGATGAGCATGGATTCTTGAATTCAATGCTTTGAAGTACATAACAAAAATCAAGAAGTCCTCCTGTATTTCCAACTGATACAGTTAGGATGATTTACTAAAATAGCTTAGAAAGTTCACTTCAATTATCCAATCTTTTAAAAGCAAACTAAATCTTCCCTTTGAATAGCCAATCATGTACAATCATGTAGAGATATTTTTTAAATGATTGGATAATTAAAGTAAATGTTTAAAAAATTTTGAGCAAAGGTTAACTCCTTTAGTAAATCAACCCAGGTATTTTGAACATATCAAACTTCCACAATATAAACCATGCATGAAATAAACATATTCAATCATTCACAGTAAAAATTGAAAAAGAGTTATGCCGCGCACACAAAAATGATGTGTTTAACTTCTTAACCACTTACCTACTGTGCACCTAGACCCCCTTCCTGCCCAGACAAAATATAAGCTTCCGGCACTGCGTCGCTTTAACTGACAATTGCGCGGTCGTGCGACGTGGCTCCCAAACAAAATTGGCGTCCTTTTTTCCCCACAAATAGAGCTTTCTTTTGGTGGTATTTGATCACCTCTGCGGTTTTTATTTTTTGCGCTATAAACAAAAATAGAGCGTCAATTTTTAAAAAAATGCAATATTTTTTCCTTTTTGCTATAATAAATAACCCCAAAAATATATAAAAAAATTTTTTTTTCCCTCAGTTTAGGCCGATACGTATTCTTCTACATATTTTTGGTAAAAAAAAATGCAATAAGCGTTTATCGATTGGTTTGCGCAAAATTTATAGCGTTTACAAAATAGGGGATAGTTTATGGCATTTTTTTTTTTTTTTTTTTTTTACTATTAATGGCGGCGATCTGCGATTTTTTTATTGGGACTGCGACGTTATGGCGGACATTTCGGACACTTTTCTGACATTTTTGGGACCATTTACATTTATACAGTGAAAATGCTATAAATATGCATTGATTACTGTATAAATGTGACTGGCAGTGAAGGGGTTAACCACTAGGGGGCGGGGAAGGGGTTAAATGTGTGTCCTATGAGTGTTCTAACTGTAGGGGGAGGGGGGGTGACTGGGGGAGGTGACCGATTGTGTCCCTATGTACAAGGAACACAATCTGTCACCTCTCTCCCTGACAGGGACGTGCAGCTCTGTGTTTACATACAGAGCTGCACGTCCCAGCTCACTTACAGAGCAATCGCGTGTGCCCGGCGGCGATCGTTGCCGCCGGGCACTCGCACGGGATCCCCGCGGAGCGGCGGGTGCGCGCGCGCGCGCCCGCCCGCGGCTTTAAAGGGACATCACGTCATATGACGTGATGTCAGAACAATGGAGTCGTCTGCCCGCCGTCAATTGACGGCGGGCAGATGACAAGTGGTTAAGGACCACCTCCTGCACATATGCGTTGGCAGAATGGCACGGCTGGGCACATCCACGTATATTTAGCCGGAAGCGCCCTCCCGTGACCCGGTCTGAAGCTCCGGGACCGCGGGACTCGCGGACCCGATCGCCGCTGGAGTGCGGCGATCGGTCCCCGGAGCTGAAGAACGGGGAGAGCCGTATGTAAACACGGCTTCCCCGTGCTTCACTGTGGCGGCAGCATCGATCGCAGCATCCCTTTTATAGGGAGGACGCGATCGATGATGTCACACCTACAGCCACACCCCCCTACAGTTGTAAACACACACAGGGAACACATAACCCCTACAGCGCCCCCTTGTGGTTAACTCCCAAACTGCAACTGTCATTTTCACAGTAAACAATGCAATTTAAATGCGTTTTTTGCTGTGAAAATGACAATTGTCCCAAAAATGTGTCAAAATTATCCGAAGTGTCCGCCATAATGTCGCAGTCATGAAAAAAATCGCTGATCGCCGCCATTAGTATTAAAAAAATAATAATAATAAAAATGCAATAAAACTATCCCTTATTTTGTAAACGCTATACATTTTGCGATAAACGCTTATTCCATTTTTTTTTTACCAAAAATAGGTAAAAGAATACGTATCGGCCTAAACTTAGGAAAACTATTTTTTATATATATTTTGGGGGGATATTTATTATAGCAAAAAGTAAAACATTTTGCATTTTTTTCAAAATTTGCGCTCTATTTTTGTTTATAGCGCAAAAACTAAAAACCGCAGAGGTGATCAAATACCACCAAAAGAAAGCTCTAATTGTGGGGAAAAAAGGACGCCAATTTTGTTTGCCACGTCGCACGACCGCGCAATTGTCAGGTAAAACGACTCAGTGCCGAATCGCAAAAAGGGGCAAGGTCCTTTAGCAGCATTTTAGTCCGGGTCTTAAGTGGTTAAGGGTCTAGAAAAAACAACGTTTTTTTCAACCCAATCATTAAAACGGCCTTGGCTACACAGGATCGTGAAAAAAAAATGCTCTAGCAAAGCGCGGCGATGTACACTACATACGGCGGCACTATAAAGGGGAAGTTCCATGCGGATGGCGCCACCCTTTGGGCTGCTTTAGCTGATTTTGTGTTAGTAAAAGATGATTCGCGCTTTTCAGTCTGTTACAGTGTGATGAATGTGCTTACTCCATTACGAACGGTATTTTTACTAGAACGAGCGCTCCCATCTCATAACTTGCCTCTGTGCATGCAGGGGTTTTTCACGTCGTTAAAGCCCACACACGACCATTTTTTACAACCTTAAAAACGACAACATTAAAAACGTTGTGAAAAAATAGAGCATGTTCGAAATTTTTAATGCCCATTTTTTAGATCGTGAAAAATGCTCTGGAGCCCACACACAATCGTTTTTAATGACAGAAAAAAATAAATATTTTTAGAACCTGAAAAACGGTCCTGTGTACGTGGCATTAGACTTGAGAATATAAATTAAGTCATTGGCCGTCTTTCTTGTCTTATCTTAGTTTATCTGCCTTTATATTGCGCAGCAACATTACAGCGGGCCAAGTCTATATGGTCATGTTTTTAAAACAGTAAAAATAACTAAATCAAATCCGCAATGAAAAAGATTTCACGAGCATTGTAATATATTTGGATTTACCGTACTTACAATGTACATACATGTGAAAAACATTGTAAGATAAAAGGTTTCATGCAGTTTTTAAAACCAGAAAAAAAGGTTTCATGCAGTTTTTTAAAATAATCCTAAAAAAAAGGGTTCATGCAGTTTTTAAAAGCTCATTTAAAATGAAATGAGACCATATTTTGCCCAGATCCACCACAGACAAAATCCTGATAAATATTTAATAGGACATTTCCAGTAAAGACATTACATATTTTTTTTTTTTTGCCGTAGATGAATAGGTTTCATGTTTCATCCTTGTTGCATAATTCAGTTGCTTCACAAAACATTCCTGCTTAGAATCTTTGCAGATGTGTAGGAGGCTTGGCAAACAAGAACAGCAATCTGTGTTGAATTAAAATGTCCCTATTGCTTTGGTTTTAGGAAGGACATTGATACAAAAGACATCTAGGAATAACAAAACCTAAAACGTTAAACATTTTTTTTTTTTTTTTTTTGCTTGCAGCTATGGATAAATGTAGAATTTCTTCTAGAAATGTGAACATATTTAAATAAAAATTGGTGTGTTAACACATAGAGCGATGTTGATTCATACTAAACTTATTCATACTAAAGCTGGAGAGTGCAAAAATCAGGCTCACTTCTGCATAGAAACCAATCAGCTTCCAGGTTTTATTGCCAAAAAAAAAATACTTAATTGAACAAGCTGAGATTAGAAGCTGATTGTTTTTTCTGCAAAAAGTGAGATTGATTTTGCACTCTACAGCTTTAGTAAATAAACCCCAGTGTTTTTCACGTGTTGTGTCTTAGACGCATTTAACCACTTAAGACCCGGACCATTATGCAGGTTAAGCACTTTTTTGTCCCTTTTTGCGATTCGGCACTGCGTCGTTTTAACTGACAATTGCGTGGTCGTGCGACATGGCTCCCAAACAAAATTGGCATACTTTTTTCCCACAAATAGAGCTTTCTTTTGGTGGGATTTGATCACCTCTGCTGTTTTTATTTTTTGCACTTTAAACAAAAATAGAGCGACAATTTTGAAAAAAATGCAATATTGTTTACTTTTTGCTATAATAAATATCCCCATAAAAGATATAAAAAAAAAAACATTTTTTTTCCCTAAGTTTAGGCCGATACGTATTCTTCTACCCATTTTTGGTAAAAAATATCGCAATAAGCATTTATCGATTATAGCGTTTACAAAATAGGGGATAGTTTTATGGCATTTTTATTAATAATTTTTGTTTTACTACTAATGGCGGCGATCGTGACTGCGACATTATGGCGGACACATCGGACAATTTCGACACATTTTTGGGACCATTGAGGCCGCGTACACACGATCGGCCCAGCCCGATGAAAATGGTCCGACGGACCGTTTTCATCGGGTCACAGACTAATGGCCTGATGGTCTGATGTGCGTACACACCATTGGTTCAAAATCCGATCGGGTCAGAACGCGGTGACGTAGAACACAACGACATGCTGAAAAAACGAAGTTCAATGCTTCCAAGCATGCGTTGACTTGATTCTGAGCATGCGCGGGTTTTTGGTCCCAAAAAGCAAGTTTTAAAACTTTGGTCCGTCGGACAACAGTCCGATGGGCCGTACACACGATCGGTTTGGTCCGATGAAACTGGCCTTAAGGCCAGTTTCATCGGACCAAACCGATCGTGTTTATGCGGCCTGACATTTTCACAGTAAAAAGGTGCTATAAAAATGCACTGATTACTGTGAAAATGACAATTGCAGTTTATGAGTTAACCACTAGGGGGGCGCTGAAGGGGTTAAGTGTGACCTCATATGTGTTTCTAACTGTAGGGGGGCGGGGCTGGACGTGTGACATCAGTGATCGTCTTTCCCTATATCAGGGAACAGACAATCACTGACATTGCTACAATGAAGAACGAGGAAGGTGTGTTTACACACACCTCTCCCCGTTCTTCAGCTCCTGTGACCGATCGCGGGACACCGGCGGCAATCGGGTCCGCGGGTCCCACGAGTGTTTTCCTCAGTTTAAACAGATACGTATTCTTCTACGTATTTTTGGTAAAAAAAGCGCAATAATCGTATATTGATTGGTTTGCGCAAACGTTACAAAATAGGTGATAGATTTATGGCATTTTTATTTTATTTTTTTTACTAGTAATGGCGGCGATCTGCGTTTTTTTTTTGACCGTGACATTGCGGCGGACATATTGGACACTTTTGACACGTTTTTGGGACCATTCACAATTACACAGTTTTTATGCTATAAAACTGCACTGATTAATGTGTAAATGTGACTGGCAGGGAAGGGGTTAACACTAGGGGGCGCTGAAGGGGTTAAAATGTTCCCTAAAGTATGTTCTAACTGTAGGGGAGGGGGACTCACAGGGGGAGGAGACCGATGTGTGTTCCTCTGTACTGGGAACACACATCAGTCTCCTCACCGCTGACAGGAGGTGGATCTGTGTGTTTACACTCCTGCCGTGATCAGCGGTAATCGAGGGTGCCCGGCGGCAATCGCGGCCGCCGGGCACGCGCTCGGGATCGCGAGTGGTGCCGCGGGTGCGCGCGCGCGCCCTAGAACGCCGAGAACAAAGGACGTCATGTGACGTCCACTCTCATCGGCGAGGGGTTGCTGCGGCCGTCAAATCCCTATGGCCCGGTAAGGAAGGGGTTAAGTGTTTAACACTTGTTTTACATGCATTAGCAGTTATACCCATAGAATGTGCATTTTACTGGCAATCATGCCATAGAAATTGACAGCCAGAACTTTTTTTTAATTCAGAAAGCAGAGGTGTGACCTCAACTACAAGGGATCTGTGCACAGACGTGGGCAAACCCGTAATAGCTCTATAGGCAGCCAGATGTAAATGGACTCTGGTGTCTGTTTACATCAGACTATCTCCGATCTGTCACATCTAGTCCCAGAAAAATGGAAAAGTATACAGTTCTTTTCAGTTTTTGTTTTCTTGGACCTAGACAGACTCAGAGGTAGGCAGATGTTAAGGTCACAAGTTTTTTTTTACATCCCCCTGTCCATAGAGCTGCGTAGAACTTTTGCTCAGGTCCGCCTGGCAAACTGACAGGTGGACATATCCGGGAAGCCCGTGTGAAAGGGGAACTAGATGGCTGCAGTCACAGGACACAAATGATAGCATGGCTTCCTAACTATTAAAGCAAAACTGGACTAGCAAAGTTAAATAATGTTTCCATAAAAGTATGCCTAGAAAAATTTGTGTGACTATAGGCTGGTTATTCTGGGCCTGCAAAAAATAACCGGATATATTTTACCTAAATTCTGAATGCTTTTGTTTTAGCATTAGCAGATTCATTTAACATCTTAAGGCTCCTTTCATACTAGCCGACTCCAATTCAGTGCAGCTTTTACAATCTCTGGCACTGAAGTTGTGTCAGGCGCCGTACACACGGCCGAGGTTCTCGCTGAAAATCAGCGAGAACCTCGCTGGAATGCACATTCCAGCGAGGACCTCGGCCGTGTGTACGGTCTCAGCGAGCTTCCCGTCGGGAAGCCCGTCGAGCCGAAATAGAGAGCACGCTCTCTATTTCCTCGACGGCCCGCCTGGAAGAATGGCTGGTTGCCATTCCCGACGGGCGGGTCACCGAATTCGACGGCCGGGAGAGAACCTCGACGGGCGGAACGATGTGTTCTGCCCGTCGAGGTTCTCTGCCGTGTGTACGGCGCCTCAGAGTCAGATAAAAGTAGTGCAGGAACCCTTTCTGAAGTTGCAGCGACTTTAGTAGTGTTAATTGGGATGGCTCTTATAGAAACAAATGGCATTTAACATGTCCTGCGGCTTTGGGCCTTATAAGTTGGACCCTAAGTCACATAAGTTTGAAAAGAGCCTTAAGTAAAACTAAAGACAAATTATATTTTTTTTGTTTGGATTGAAGATGGATTAGAATATTATAAAAAGGAAATGGGGTCACACTAAACATGTGAATAATGCAGATATGAATCATAAACACTCAAAAATACAAGAACCAGATAGTAAACAAAATACAAGTGATTGGTTGCTAAAAAATTGTGTAAAAACTGCAAAAACTAATAATAAATTAATGAGTTCATGCAGTGTCCAAACAGACCAAAAATTCATATGCGTTGAATAAATGATAACTGTCCACCCGTGCAAAACCTAATAAACGACATTCATGAATGAGGACTCTATAAATGTTGAAATACAAAGCCAGTGTAGAATCCACCACCCTAATGGAAAGAATTCCTGCTTACCAGAGCTCCGTAATCCCCCGTGACAGAGGATCCGGAGGAGCATGTAATAAAACGCAGCCTGTTTCCAAAAGCACCCAAGGCTTGCTGCACCACTAATGAAATCACTCCATATATGTTCAGACCCATGAGTGGATGGCATGGCATGTAAGAGACATAATGCTCCAATAGTGTAAAACCTTATGATTTATTTATAAAAAGTAAAAACAAAGTATCACACTTACAGTCTTACATCATGAAAGAAGCCTTAAGTCTGATGTGCTGGCCGGTGCACAATCAGACAGACCTGTCCATCTGGATGTACGAGCAGTGCCACGCAATGACGTCAGCGCGTCGCTTAGCTCCTCAACATGCGTTTCGTAAGAGAATTATGTCGCCCAGGGACTATAATAGAATAATAGTCAGGTTTTTAGTACTGTGTGTTCATTAGAGACATTTCCCACTTTTTATTTGCCCTGCTTAGCATTATCACTGAGAGTGGATGTGAAAGAAAATCCCTAATTTTGGGTTGTCACCAAAGCAGAAATAGAAGTCTTCCAGTGATGACACTAGGTCTAGTGAAAACTTGAGTTTTACACTCATATAAAGGGATTTTCTCTCACTTCCTTTTTTGGCAATAGGACAGGAAGCAAAGGGAAATCTTTACCGTGGGACACAGATGGCAAAAAAACTGCCTGGGGTTATAACCCTCCCTTACTCTGTGCGAAATGGAATAAAATGTTTTGCCTTTTAGTTTCACTTTAAACATTGCTGACTTTCATGGCAATTATTAAAGCCCAATTCATTTCAAGAAAAAATTCCTTCAGTAGTTTCCTTGTGCATTACAACGTTAAGTAAGCATAGTCATGGGGGGCGTGGTTTGCCTTGGAGAGAGATGGCCGCATAGCTCTAGAGCTCCGACTGACCACAGCCATAACTTAGCTTATACTGGAGACCAACGCCGATTTCTGATCTCAAAGTTATGGGGACCTCTTCCCGACACTCCTCGGCATCCAGATCGCGCTCACCGAGGGATATTGGAGGCAGACAAAACCCACAAATCCCGGACATATTCCGGTCACAGAGACCCAACATGGCGGCGCGAGTCTCTACCTCAGACCCCTCACGCGCCTCAGAAGGGATTCTCCTCACACCTACAAACCCAGCTCCGCCACCGCAGACCATAGCGGCTCCGATGGCCTCCCAACAACCCAGCCTGACAGATCTTCACGCGGTGGCGGCAGATATCAAGAACACCCTGTTCGCGGCCATCACTGATCTCCGCCATGAGATCCGCGGCATCACTAACAGGGTGCAAGAAGTGGAACTCATCACGGAGCGTCATCACACAGTCCTGAAAAAGGCTACCTGTAAACTGGATACCCACACCCTACAGCTCCGGGACCTCCAGAGACACGTGGAGGATTTGGATAACCGGGGCCGCAGGCGGAACCTTCGCATACGAGGACTCCCAGAATCTGTGGAACCTGACAGAATACTGCCCTCGGTCACGGAACTCTTCAACCATATCCTGGAGAGGCCCCTGCAGACGCCCATCCTGATGGAAAGGATCCACAGGGCTCTGAGGCCCAGAGGCAAAGATGCGGACCCCCCCAGAGATGTAGTCTGCTGCCTGGACAGCTTCCAGACGAAGGAAGACATCCTGCGGAAGGCTCGTGGGAAGACCCGGCTGGAACATGAGGGGCACACGATCCACATCTATCAAGATCTCTCGGCGATCACGCTTAAACACCGCAGAGACCTCCGTCCGCTGTTAGAAGTGCTACGTACCAGGGGAATCCAGTACCGCTGGAAATTTCCTTTCGCTCTGTCTGCCTCTCGCCTCGGCCACCAGGCCCTTCTCAGAGTCCCTGAAGATCTGGAGGATTTCTGTAGAATACTTGACATCCCGTATGTTGAACTCCCGCAATGGTACGCCGACTTTACCGGCCCGCATTTGATTCCTAACTGGACCGAAGAGGTACCGATGGATGCCCAAGCTACCCGCTATCGCAGACGCCAATCGCCGTCCATCAACAGACCTGCTCAAGCCTTACCGCCCGGTCACCATCCCTCCAGCCCGCAGGCGGCTCCACAACCCAGAAGAGCTCGCCGCGACTACTGAGATGGTACCGCTATCCGGCTCCCGGGACTTCCAGCTACAGTTCAGCTAAGTCTCCCTTCAATTACCTCTCCTAATCCTTACCCCCCTGTCTGGCCACCTACCTCCCATCCCTCCTTAGTCTAAACTCCTTGCCGCTTATCACCCTTTGCTCAACCGATCCTTCGGATCCAGATAACTGCTGACCATGCTACTGCGTATGACTTGTCCCCCCCTGCTTCTATGGTGACTATCCGCAATGTTCGCCCCCCCTTTTCTCATGTACGCCGGCTCTGATGCTTCATGACAATGGCGGAGTGCACTCGATTCTAAGGCAAGAATCCCCACCGCCTGTTGCCGCTGCTGAGACCCTGCTTCTCCCCCCCCCCCCCCCCCCTCACCCCCTCCCAGGATCAAAACAGCCTTCTTGCCCGTGCTGCAATATCTACAGGACTATGTTTGCCCCCCTTACTCCGCACTGTACACCCTAATGATCTGTGTTTCCCCTGTTCCCCTTTTTTTTTTGTTGTTGTTTTTTTTTTTCTCTTTTTTCTTTTCTCTTTTTCCTTTCCCCCATCTACCTTGTAATACGCCTGCAGAAGACACCCTGTGCCTGAGCCAACGATCGCCACAGACTTCAGTCGAAATGACTCTGCTTAACCGATCCCTGCTGAAAGCCGTGATATCCGAGATGCTCCCCACCGCAACGACAACACTCATCGACACCAGGCGACCAAAGATCGTTCCTACGACAGGCTTCTACTGATCGCTCAGGACAGGGTAGAGTTCACCAATGCTGTCATACAATGTTTTTTTTTTTTTTTTGCCTGGCTAGGTTGTATGCTCTTCTAAATTGTGCCTGCTCCCACTATCCTCATGTCTCTCCCCACTCCCGTCCCCCCCTCCCCACCCATCCTTCCCTACCCATCCTTCCCTACCCTTGTTTCTTCACTGCTCCCCGACTCTAGTTCCCGGGCCAGAGCTATCCAGCATAGGGATGTCTCCCGTCCTGTCAAAGCATGTGTACTTGATTGAAATGTTGAGGGATGGCCTTATCTCCTTTAACGCTATGGGCTACGGAGCAGATGCCGGATGGCCATTGTAGCCACTGTCCCGCTAGGCATTTTCTTACGTTGGCAACGGCAGCCTACTGACTCTGTACCACCCTCACCCTCCCTCTTAATCTCCTCTCCTCCCAACGCAATTCTACCTCTCCCACCCCCCCGACCCCCTTTTTTTCTCCCCCTATCCACCCTCCCCTCCCTCCCCGTCCCCCTCCCTCCTTAGTCTCCGCATCTCCGCATAAACTGCCTGGGAGCCAGGTTCCGGGTTACATGTTGTACGTTCTACGAGGCTTACACATCCTTAGGTGTGTTGGTAATGTTACTGCCAGATTGACACTGAAATGTTTCTGAAAATGTTTTTACTTGTTTATTCTCGAAGTCATGAAAGTTTTGTTGCATTTTTCTCACTCATGACAGTTGTCACTTGTTGTGGACAAACACACGTCACTCACTACCCTCCTACATATACGACCCTATAGCACACTCTGTCTTACCTGTAAACCTGTACCCACCAGACGGGGTTTGCACGCTCTCACTCCACCTCCTGACACATAGTCACCCATCATCAGAGATCTCTCGGTCCCCGCGCAATACACCTGTCCTACCTCTCTTATTATGGCTGTTGGTCGGTCACTCCGACTCCGTTTCCTCTTCTCCCGAGACTAGTCAACCCCCACACAGTGGCCCTTCTCCTGTTTTTACCCGTTGCACACACTACTGCTCTTCACGCCACTGACACTTTCCGGTTACCCCGCCTACGCGGGACTCCTACTACTAGACCGGTGAGGGACCCCTCACCGATCCCCGGTTTTTCTTGATCACTTTCTGCTAGACACCAACGACCGAGTGAACGGCTGCACGCGCCCAGTCCCCAGGGTACCCTCTCTTCTCCTACCGTTTTTCTTTTCACACATCTCACCACACGCGCCCCCCCAAACCTAACCCCCCCACAGCTCTCGGACCCTTTAACTAAGTTTTTGTACAGGAGACCCACTTTCGCACTGACTCGACACCGAAACTCCGCAATTACTACTACCCAACAGCATATCATGCCACCACCCCGACTTCCAAATCCAAGGGAGTCTCTATACTTATAGCGAAGCATTGCCCCTTTCAACTCGTAGACACTCTGACTGACGACGAAGGACGATACATCTTCCTCAAGGGAACGATATTGGACCGCAAGATAACCCTGGCCAATATTTATGCCCCGAATGCCCACCAGGTCTCCTTTTTTCGATGCCTCACCACCTCCCTCTCTGCTTTTAAGGAAGGCATGCTTATTTTAGGTGGAGACTTCAACGTCCCCCTTGATCCACTACATGACACATCCACGGGTACGACATCCCTCACCTACAATGCCCTTAAATCAATTAAATCACAATTGCAAACGCTATTGCTCCATGACACTTGGCGCACGATCAACCCCACGGGAAGAGATTACACATTTTTCTCAGCGCCGCACAACAAGTATTCCCGGATAGACTATATTTTCCTGTCACAACACGACCTACCGAACCTGACTCGCACCTCAATTGACCCCATGTTCTTCTCTGATCACCACCCAGTCTCCATGACACTGACGCTACCAATACACCGCACCACTTCCCACTCGTGGAGGTTGGACCCCTCTTTGCTTACTGACCCCGTAATTGCCGCCGAAGTTGAAGTAAGCATTAAACAATACTTTGACGAAAATAAGGCGATAGACACCTCCGCCCTTAACACGTGGGAAGCCCACAAATGTGTTATCCGGGGCATCTTGATGGCGGCGGCGGCAAAACGCAAGCGGGAACACCGTAAAATCTTCTTAGATCTTACCACTCGCATCCATCGGTTGGAGAAAACGCACAAACGCTCCCTAGCCCTGACCGCCTTACGTCCCCTTCAAGAAGCCAGGTCCGAACTTCTAGAACTCTTAGGTAAACAAATCAAACGTAAATATGTCCTCTCCCAGAGAGTCTTTTACGAATTCGGCAACAAGGCAGGCCGACTATTGGCTCGGGCACTGCAATCCAAGAAGGCTTCCATGACAGTACACTCTTTAACGGACCCCAGGGGTCGGAAAGTTTCTTCCCCTCCTGACATTGCTGACCAATTTGTGACCTACTATTCAAAACTATACAACCTCCACCCGTCAGACTCAGCCTCCGACTCGCTCGCTAGGAAAAAGGCCATCAAAGACTTTCTGACAGAATACAGTCCGAAACCAATATCGAATGCTGTAGCTACCGATTTGGACTCCCCTCTTACTGCGTTGGAAGCCACGATGGCACTGAAAAAAATGAAACCGAGAAAGAGCCCAGGCCCCGATGGCTTTACGGTCGGATATTATAAGACGTACACTCACCTCCTTATCCCCTTTTTCCTCGAAGCTTTCAACTCCTTTGCCTCTCCTACCGCTCCCCCGCGAGATCTTCTGACAGCCCATATAACCGTGATCCCGAAGCCGGGTAAAGACCCGTCTTTGGTGACGAATTACAGGCCCATATCGCTCTTAAAAGTGGACCTGAAATGGTACGCAAAGATGCTTGCTAATCGGCTTCTCCCCCTCTTACCCCGACAGATTGACCTTGACCAAGTGGGCTTTGTCCCTGGCAGGGAGGCAAGAGATAACACCCTTAGAGCAATCTCCATCCATCACTGGCTGACATCGACTGGACAAACTGGATTCCTTCTTTCTCTTGACGCGGAGAAGGCATTCGACAGGGTGGCATGGGACTATATGACCGAGACGTTGAAGTTTATGGGCCTCCCTCAGCGCATGCTTCATTACATCCTTGCACTCTATACTAATCCCACGGCCAAGGTCCGTGTGAACGGCCACCTGTCGAGTGCCTTCTCCATTACTAACGGTACCCGCCAGGGCTGTCCTCTTTCACCACTTATCTTTGTCCTCACACTAGAACCCCTCTTGCGACGCCTCCGGTCCAACCCGGACATCAAGGGAATTAATATTGACGGCCACGAACACAAGGTGGCGGCCTTTGCGGATGACATCCTCCTTTTCCTGACTACACCTATAACGACTCTACCCAACCTGTTAGCAGACCTCACGACTTTTAACTACTTAACAAATCTAAAAATAAACTTCTCAAAGTCCAACGCGCTCAATATCAGTCTCCCCCCCGACGTTTGTGCGCAATGTGAAGCTAACTTTCCACTGAAATGGAATAAGTACTCGATTACCTACCTGGGTATCCAACTTCCATCTTCCCTCTCGGATTTATACTCTGCCAACTATCTCCCCTTGCTACAAAACGTCCAAAAAGATCTTAAATCCTGGTCTGCTGGCATATTCTCATGGTTTGGCAGAGCAGCTGTTATTAAGATGAACATCCTACCCCGTCTTCTCTATTTGTTTCAAGCGGTCCCGATCAAACTTCCTCCGGCCTTTTTCTCAACTTACCGGCGAGCATGTACAGATTTTATTTGGAATGGGCTCAGACCCCGAATAAGCTTCGACAAACTCACGATCCCCAAGTTGAAAGGCGGGCTGGGTCTCCCTGACTTATTTAAGTACCATCAGGCATGCCACCTGTCGAGAATTATCGACTGGAATGTCCATCTCAACTCCAAAAAATGGGTACAGCTAGAACACACATTCTCGCCTGCTCCTTTGGCCAACACTCCGTGGCTCTCGACGAACAACACTCCCCCTTCCTGTCAGAATCACCCCCTCATTGCCCCGACACTGGCTACCTTCAGAGTAGCCTGCTCCAAATACCAGATTTCCTCTGTGCAGGGCCCTATGACCCCGCTTAGATGCAACCCAGATTTCACTCCAGGACTCTCCCACACTTTTCTAACAGAGATCTGGCCCCACGCCCAAATGCGTGCGCAACACTTCTATGAACACGATCATCTACTCTCCTACGAAACCCTTGTGTCCAGAATGAGGAATCAATCATTCCCATTCTGGACTTATGTTCAACTCCGACACTTTTTTGACAACCCACGCCCAAAACCAGAGTGGTCTCGCAAACTGACTCCCTTTGAAACGTTATGCGCGAGCACCGAACCTTTAACCCACCTTGTCTCCCTTACTCACACCCTACTGTTCCCTGTCTGCAAACCTAAAGATAACTGGGCCAGCCAAAAATGGGAAGCGGAACTCTCCATTGATCTAACAGACCAGAATTGGGAGGCTATGTTCTCCTGCATTCACAAAGGGACGGTCAACGTACTCGCTCAAGAAAATGCCTTTAAGGTGTTCTCGAGATGGTACAAAACTCCCACGCGCCTACATGCCATCTACCCCTCTGTTTCCCCAATGTGTTGGAGATGTGGTGCCGAACCGGGTTCCTTACTGCACATATGGTGGTCGTGCTCTAAAATACAGCCGTTTTGGACCGAAGTCCATCGCATCGTCAAATCAGTAACGACCTATGACTTGGATCTTTCACCGGCACAATTTCTGCTCCACCACTCCAACATACCCCCAAGGACCTATTTCCGTTCCCTGGCAATGCATTTAGTCAATGCTGCAAGACTTTGTATTCCCGTGAGATGGCGATCTCCAGACCCTCCAACTATAGCAGACTGGTTCAAACGTATAAACCTGACTTCAGAAATGGAAAATCTAATACACCAGGCTCATGACACACCCTCTAAATACACTGATTCCTGGGCTAGCTGGATTCACTTCACCTCAACTGATGTCTACAAACAGTTAATCTCTTGAGAGCTGTCAGAGAGCTGTGGGGAAACCCTCACTTTCCCCAACCACATCCCCAACCACAGAATACCGATCCCCTTCTGGACCCTCCCCCCCCCTCCCTACATAGGGCGAACGCTCTGCACTCCCTCATGGGTTTCCCTCCGTGGTCCCTGCACTACAATCGTGCCTCGGACCCTCGGGGTCCTATGCCCCGGGACTTATCTATAGCTCACCCCAGTACACACCTTCGCCCCCTCCATCCTCCCGATAGACACTAGCACTGCATCTTTTGCCGCTAGACAACACCAATATTTGATCTCGCATACCCAGGTCATAGGAGATGGGCCTCACGCCCTTCTGGTCGTTCACCCTGGTCTTATTACATATGCTCTTTCCGTGACCCACCGTCACCTATGTAAATGGCCGGTCTGCAACATTATTTACGAATGTTATACTGTACAGGCTTCATGTGTTTGTGTTATATAATCGACTCCCTTGTTGTAGCGGCTGTGTCCGCATTTACACCTCTCCTTTATCCGTTTTAAATGCACGGTTTGCTATGTATGTATTATTATCTTTTGACACAATAAAAAATTTTATTGTAAAAAAAAGTAAGCATAGTCATAGTCATTTCTGTGAGAATTCCTGCCAAGAAAAGATTGAGAGCAGGATCTAAATTTTCGAGACAGGAAAAATTCCCATAGGGAATTGCTGTTGTCTGTATGCAATTACGACGCAAAAGAACGCTCATGCTCAGAAACAAGCAGAAGAGCCAAACTGCCTATTGAACTTCATAGATTTTGGCTTGTCGTACGTGTTGTACACCACCACGTTTTTGACATTCGGAATTTCAGACAAGATTTGTGTGACCGTGTGTATGCAAGACAAGTTTCAGACGTTTTCCTGCTAAAAACAAAACACGGTTTTACTGTTGGAAAAACTGATCGTGTGTACAGGGCATTAGACATCCGACAGCTATACTTAAAAGTCTGTTCCCTGCCATCATGCAGCAGAGCCAGACTGCTGTATTTTGGGTTTAAGCAGAGTTCCTCTCTGTTGCGGTTCAGCACATTCTCCTGTGACGCAGAGCTCGCACTCTACCAGGAGCACGGACTTTGCTGCGTAGCGGGCTTTAGCCCTGGCTTACAGGGGGTATGTCAGAAGACTACGGAGAGAGCTTCTGCATACTGTGGCTGTGGAGTACTTTAGAACCTAAATGAATATTAAGACTCTCAACTTTGTTTTTGTTTTTATCTAACTTCTTTAAACTAACTTTGGTTAAAACCTATCATATAAGGTGTACAGTACTAACTTACAATTTATAAATATAATTAGGTTATGATTTGTGTGTGAAACATTACAGCTCCTTGCAGCAAATCAGATATTCTATTTTGCATTTCAAACTGCGCTGAAGAAATGACAGCTGGTTACTAGTTATCTGCCATTTTATCAACTCATTTAAATGCCATGGTACCACCTTTAGCTTTAGATATCTATATTGCAATATACTTCAGATTTGTAATGTCACATCAAAAACTTCACTAAATGCCATGATTCTGAGAGGTGGGCACTGAGAATGCTATAAATTTTGTTTAATGGTCTCCTATTTTATTGTATATAAGGCCATGTGTAATCTAAAAGAATTGATATGTATTACAATGTAAAAACAAATGTTAATGCACTGTTATCTCTGGAATATTTAGTAATAAATTAACGCTATTTAATTTTTTTTACAATAAATTGTCTTGTTTAGACACTAAAAAAGTATTAAAATGTAATTTAAAAAACACATTTTCTATGAGTCACATGCTAGATCTTTTAAATGTAGTTTATGTTATTCTGGCTTGGAAAATAGTCTCTTTAACACCCGTGTTTCAGTTTGACTGGTTTACACAATGGTCAGAGTTTCGCTCCTGTACAGAGCACTTTTTTCTTTCTTTTTTTTTGTGGGCTTCCACAAAAAAAAATATTAGTTGCAACAAGTTTAATAGAACTTTGTGGGGCTTGTGATAAGGTGACTCGTCTTGGCTAAATTTTTTATTCTTTAAATGCATGCCCCTAGTTGCCTAGTAAGAAATGTTTATCTAAAAAATAACACCATAAACCATACCAGTCAAACAGAAAAGTTTGTCTATTGTTAATTAATTTAGTTGATCTGTGTAGAAGAAATAAAAGTTTACATTTGAAATTGGTATTTCAGCTGTTTATCTAACCAACTTCCAGTAAACTTTGGTGATTTCAGTGTCTTCTTTCTTTGCTTGATAGAAGCATCATCACCCAAGGTTAAGAAAAGGGTTCTGTAAAGCCTAGAACATGCATGTAAAATACGGATTTGGTTTATACCTACACAGTCAAAGTAATCACACTTCTGTATAAATCATCATATTTTAAATGCCCCCATGCTTTTCTTTTCCACAATGTTGAATTGGAAGATTTTATATTTGAAAAAAATTGGGATAAACCTTTCCCTTCATAATTTCCTAATGTAAATGAAAACATTCTCCAGCCTCCACTGTCCAGAAGACTGTTATAGATAGAATTATTTTGTGTTTATTTTGTATTTTTGTTTGAAATAAAATGTATTTGATTTTATACACATTCCTTTTGTCTACTTTTAATGTTTCTAATTAAATTCAGATTTTTTTTATTGGATTATAATTAAGAGTATGCCATATTGATGGGTGTAAACTATATGGACACATACCTACATTCCAATAAAAACTAAGGGGTATGAGCCACCTGACTATACTCTGTAATTAGACATTTGCTGACAGCCCACAGTATTTTGCTATCCGTGCTATGTTCATGAGGACATTACATTCATATCACAAAAATAAAATCATTAAATACAGACTTTAAATGTGCACTTCTGCTCAGTCAGTCGTGTGCTTTGCACACCTTTACCAGATAATGTTGGCTGGAGGAACTTGCTATTCTCCACTGCAACTTGACACTCTAGGTCTGGTACGTGTCTGTTCACTGTTTCATGTGCAAATCGGGTCTGAATTTCGGGCTGAATTTCCACCTAAAATAAACAACCAACCAGAAGATGTACAGAACCCTTTCGGACCGCTACGGCCTTGGAGGTGTGTGAACCAGCTACATTGAGAACCGGTCACACTCTCCTGTGAGGTTTGTGAATTTCTCCAATATTTATCTTAGCAGCAGGCGCAAACATATAGCTTCACCTATATTGCCTCAGCACTATCATACATCTGACAAGATCACTTCTCACAAAGACATATGACTCGTACTCCTATGAAGTGGGTGTATTGGTGCATAAGTCAGTGAACTTCCAGGAATTTGTTTTGGATATAGATGATGAGGGCCAGTATATATTTGTTTTTATTGCAGAGTGTTTGCTCTTACTTTTTCAGGGAAAGTCCTTTTTTCAGGGAAAGTCCTCCAATTGATATTGAGGTACCTGCTGAATAAACCCAACTTGACCCTTCTTGTAATTGTTTTTTTTTAGTTAACACTTATCAATATCAATATTGGAGGCTGTAAAGAGGCCTACAGCAATATTAAAGGATCTGCATGAATATCTGGCAAGTACTGGCTGTGTGGTACATGTGACAACAATCTCCCATATTCTTCATATGTCTGGGCTATGGGGTAGAGTGGCAAGACGGAAGCCTTTTCTTACCAGGAAAAAACATCCAAGCCTGGCTAAATTTTGCAAAAACACATCTGAAGTCTTCCAAAAGCATGTGGGAAAATGTGTTATGGTCTGATGAAACAAAGGTTGAATTTTGTTGGCCATAATTCCAAAAGATATGTTTGGTGCAAAAAACAACACTGCACATCACCAAAAAAAACATACCCACCGTGAATCATGGTGGTGGCAGCATCATACTTTGGGGCCGTTTTTCTTCAGCTGGAATAGGGGCCTTAGTCAAGGTAGAGGGAATTATGAACGGTTCCAAATACCAGTTAATATTGGCACAAAAACGTCAGGCTTCTGCTAGAAAGCTGAATATGAAGAAAAACTCCATCTTTCAGTATTAAAACGACCCAAAGAATACATCCAAATTAACAAAGGAATGGCTTCACCAGAAGATGATTAAAGTTTTGGAATGGCCCAGTCAGAGCCCAGACCTGAATCCGATTGGAAATCTGTGGGGTGATCTGAAGAGGGCTGTGCACAGGGGATGCCCTTGCAATCTGGCAGATTTGGAGTGTCAAGTCAAGATGTGCCATGCTGATATCCAAAAAGACTAAATGCTGTAATAAAATCAAAAGGTGCTTCAACAAAGTATTAGTTTAAGGTTTTGCACACTTATGCAACCATATTTTATTTTTATTTTTTTACTTCCCTTATAGCGAAAAGATTTCAGTTTGTTGTTCAACTGAGATGTACAGTTTATATCACATTAAAGGTGAAAAAAGTTCTGAAATTATTTATCTTTGTCTCTTTTTTTTACATCACAGAACCCTGACATTTTAACATGGGTGTGTATACTTTTTAAATCCACTGTATATCACCACAGCTTTTGGAAGTGTTTAGGGAGGCAATACTTTCCACCACTATTATTTAACCCGGTAATGATACCACATATCTTAACTCGTATAGAACTTTCACTCTTACAAGATGTAAATATACAGTGCTCAGCATACATGAGTACACCCTTTTGAATAGTAAGATTTTAATCATTTTTTACAATAAACACAAGAACAATTTCTAAAACTTTCTTTACCTCATTACATGTAATAATATAACGATCATTTTAAATAACATTTTTTTAAAACTGTGTTTTAATTAAATTCGTTGGAGTGCAAAAAAGCATACACCCCACAACAAAAACTTATTACATCTATTATTTTGTATGACCTCCATGATTTGTAAGAACAGCACCAAGTCTTCTAGGCATGAAATAAACAAGTCGGCAACATATTGCAACGTCTATCTTTTTCCATTCTTCAAGAATTACCTCTTTTAGAGCCTGGATGCTGGATGGAGAGTGATACCCCATAGGTATTTGATTAAGTTCAGATCAGGAGACATACTTGGCCACTGAATTACTTTCACCCTTTACTTCTTCAGAAATGTGGCCTTAGATGTGTGTTTTGGGTCATTGTCATGTTGGAAAAGTGCACGAGTGATGGCACCATCTTATTTTTCAATAAATAGCAGTACATGTGTGATTTCATGATACCATCAATAAAAATGCAGCTCCCGACACCAGCAACACTCATGCAGCCCCACAGAAGGTACTCCTCACCTTGACAACGCCATACAGTTTTGAAGCCATTGGTTCCAAAAACATTTATCTTGGTCTCATTACTGCAGAGTAGAGTCCCAGTAGTTTTCCTATTTTTCAGCATGGGCCATAGCAAATTCTAGGGCCCATGCTGAATGGGCTTTAGGAGAGACTTCCCCTGCATGCCATTCCTCTGCAGTGTATCCTGTATTGTGTCACGGGAAACAATTGCCCCATTTTGGCTTTCTGCTTCTTTAGCTAACTGCAGTGGATTTGCATGGCGATTTTCTTCAATCCTTCTGTCAAGACGCTCCTGTCAAGGCGTTTCCTTCCGTGGACATCTCTGTGAGATGATTGCAGTTCCATCTTTGATACATTTTTGTATCACTTTTGTTTGACTGATAAGTGGGAAGGCTGGCCGCAGGCTAGCCTTAATTTGTAGAAGGAGTGGGATGGCTATTTATCCCTCCTCCCCTCAAACCCCCGTGTCGGTGGGGTTTCTGGGTACCCACCCACCCGGTCCCCCTTTTTTTCATTTTTTTTTTCGTCATTTATTTCTTCACTATCACTTCAGGGTATGCTCACTTATAGGCATACTGACCAGCAAGACTAAGGCACACCTCAGGCCTGGGTAGTTAGGGTGTTGCATTCCTCGTGAAGACTCTGACTACAAAGTAAAGCTTTGCTGATCTTCTTGTAGCTTTCACCTTTCTTGTGTAAAGAAATGTTTTACTTTCTCAGGCATTGTGACCTTTCTCTTCAATGTGGTGCCATTGCTGACTGCATGAAATGAAAAGAGGTTTTCTTTGTTAAGTAATGCCATTTTATAATCAACTGTCTGCTGGACACCTGTTTAATGATTATACTCACCTGTAGTTAAATTCTTGTACATTTAGATTTGCTCCTAAGAATTTCATTGGGGCGTTTTCATATTTGCAACATAGTCTTGAATAAATTTTTTAGAAAAAATACTTTTGTGTGTGCTACTTACCAAATCTTGGTTGCAATCAACGGCCCTCATTTGTGGGGGTATTTTTTTTGTATAGTGTCCCATTCTGAAAGGAGAGTAAAGGTTTTCAGACATATCGGTTGGGGTGTACTCGTTTATACTGAAGAACTGTATACTGGCTAAAGTCCTGGCAAACAGATTAAACAAATGTATTAGTTCCCTATATCCACCCCGATCAGTAGGCTTTATGCCTCAAAAATCCACTACCATTAATCTTCATAGACTTTTATACAGACAATAAAGGATCTAGAGCAAGGGTCAGCAACCTGTAGTTTCCAATCTACCAGTACATTGCGGACAGGTGACTGGTAGATCACGGGCTGGGCTAGCTGACCCGTCATCCCGTCTTCTGGGACTTGTGTGTGTCCTTGAAGGCAGAAGGAAGAGGGGCCAGAAATCCTTGTAGATCACAGCAGGGATCTTACCCAAAAGAGAGAGTTATAACCCTGTCAGTTTACTTTTTGCCATCTGTGTTCCATTGGGGAGATTTACCTTCACTTCTTGTCCCATAGCCATAAAAGAAAGTGAGAGAAATTCCCTGCAAATTAAGAAAATTCCTTACAAAACAAACACCTGGCACTAGGAATAATTGGTATAAAATAGATAATGAAATAGTCTCTTTCAGACGGGCAGTTAGGGATGGTAAAAACGTTAAAAAAAAATAGCCGGACGTGGCTGTTCACATACTGTGGCTACGGCATTTTTAGCTTGGGGTGCAGAATTTGACAAGCAGCATCACTTGTCAAAACTTGCTCATTAAAGGGGTTGTAAAGGTAAAAGTTTTTTCACCTTAATGCATTCTATGCATTAAGGTGAAAAAACATCTGCGGATTAGCGCCCCCGCCACGAGCCCCCCGTTTACTTACCTGACCCCTCGAAAGTCCCACACCATGAACACGCCTGCTTCTCGGCCAGGCTTCTCGGCTCATTCATTGGTTGATTGAAAGCAGCAAAGCCATTGGCTGGCACTGCTGTCAATCACATCTAATGATGCAGCGCGTTGGGAGGCAGGGCCGAGTGATACAGTGAGCGGCTATGGCTGCCGGCTGTATCACAGGAGAGCGCCCGCAAGAACTTATCGCCACGAGAGCGTGCTCGTATTAAGGTCATGAGTTCTTGCGAAGGGGAGCCGAGACAGCCGCCGAGGGACCCCAGAAGACCAGGATCAGGGCCACTCTGTGCAAAACGAGCTGCACAGTGGAGGTAAGTATAACATGTTTGTTATTTAAAAAAAAAAATCCTTTAATGCAATGCACACAACTGCAGCATGGTAGTGCAGCAAATGCTCTCTAAAAAAGCACTGTGACTGGAAGGAGAGAGACTGAGACTGCTACAGCAGGGATTTCTGCAGATCCTTACCTGAAGTGAAGAACTGGTGCATGGCTCCTGGGGTTTGACACGAGCAACACAGGGAACAAAGAAAAAACTTGGCCAGGCAGATTGGATAGAAAGAGTGTCTCATCCTCAAGAACCAAGCCTCTATACCAGGGATAATCAATTAGCGGACCTCCAGATGTTGCAAAACTACAAGTCCCATCATGCCTCAGCCTTTCCTTTGGGTTCATGCTTGTGGCTGTCAGAGTCTTGCTATGCCTCATGGGAATTGTAGTTTTGCAACAGCTGGAGGTCCGCTAATTGCATATCCCTGCTCTATACTGATCAGCTTCTCAGGATCTCTCCTAGTTTTTGTAGCTCTCCACATCGACACCTATCAGCATGCCTCTCTGAGCCTGTGAGCTTTCTCAGTGAGGAAGCACACAGGCATTCTGACAATGGAGGCAGCAAAGGCCAGATAGGGACAGGCAAAGGGCCTAGGTTTGGTCTAGGGCAGTGGTTCTCAACCTGGAGGTCGGGACCCCCTTGGGGGTCAAATGAAGATTTGCCAGGGGTCACCGATCCCTTGGCTTATCCTGAAGCCCGAAATGCTCTCCCAGTCTTTTTCGCAGCTGCCCAGCACTGCTGTTCTTGGAGCCACCCATTCAGTTCACGGCATTCCTGGGGGGCAGAGTCTAGAGGTCAGCTGACTAGTGAGGAATGTGAAGTGGGAGGGGCTGGAGGAGACCCTATCTCCTGATTTCGGCATAGGTGTCACTGCTGCGAGACACCACACTAAAGCCAGAGACACAGTGAGTAACACTACCTGTGATTATAGTTGCCATTAAAAGTCCCCACTACAGTTCTCAGATCAGCAGATGACCTTCATCACGAGCAGCCCTCCCCCAGCAGTGCCACTCATTTTAACTCCCTGCCAGCACTGCCACTGATCCCATTCCCCCCACCAAGGAGTGAGAGAAGAAATAAAAATAGAGAATAGATGGAAGGGAGATGAAAAGAGGGGGAGGAACAAAGAAAAAGGGAGAGAAAGAATAAGAGAACAAGATGGCTAGAGAAAGGAATGTGGAAATAAAACAAGAAATTAGCATTGAAAGAGATAAAAGGGAAAGAAAGGAGAACAAAGAGAGTGGTAATTCCTAAAATGTACCATAAGTGGTTTTAATACTGTACGAATTGAAGAGACTCAGAAGGCACTAAATGTCCATGGGTTAGGGGCGCAAATTACTTGTCTTGCCTTGGTTGCTTACAACCCATGCTACGAAAATAATTTTACTGTTAGGGGTCCCCACAACTTGGGAAATTTTATCAGGGGGTCACAGCACTAAAAAGGTTTAGGACCTCTGGTCTAGGGTATAGTGTGAATAAGTGGCTGGGTCACTGAATTTTAACTTATGGAGCTAGGCATTACAGTAGAAGTGGGGGCTGTAAACACACAGTACACCAATCATCACTCCAGTGGTATTGACAGGTCACTTGGAATCCGTTTTAACTTGCAAAGAAGACCTTTTTATAATAATCCCAGGCAAGTAAAAAAAAAACGGCTGTTTTTATTTTATTTTTTTACATAATTCCCACTACCCTTTACACCAGGGGTGTCCAAACTTTTTTCAAAGAGGGCCAGATTTGATGAAGTAAACATGTGTGAGGGCCGACCATTTTTGCCTGACATTCTTTGGACCATTAAAATTCGGTCTAAGTGTGTTTGTCCGAGCACTACTACACTGCCCAACAAGAATTCTCCTGCTTTTGTGGCTGTGTGTGGTGAAGAGTTGAGCTTGGGCGTGTTATTTGTATCTATCTATCTATATATCTATAGATATGGATATCTATATAGATAACAAATCCCTGAGTGTCGCTCAAAACTAAGGATGATCTTGGGAGTGTTATTTTATGTACCGTATTTGCCGGCGTATAAGACGACTGGGCGTATAAGACAACCCCCTAATTTTCCAGCTAAAATGTTGGTTTTGGGATATACTCACTGTATAAGATGAGCCCTCACTGTGCCATCTATACATGCCTCACTGTGCCATCTGTAACATGCCTCACTGTGCCATCTGTAACATGCTTTACTGTGCCATCTGTAACATGCCTCACTGTGCCATTTGTAACATGCCTCACTGTGCCATTACATTCCCTGCCTCGACGATCTCCCTACCTTCTCATGTTTTCAGAGATGTCAGACGGCGGGACATCCATTATTCAAAAGCCGCGCCTCCTCCTCAGGCTGTTCCGTGATAGGCGGAACACTCATTTTCCCAGTAGAGCCTCTGTTCAGTGTTCAGTCTATCACGGATGTCCTCTCGTCCGAGGATGAGGATGAGAAGGCATCCGTGATAGGCGGAACACTAAACAGAGGCTCTGCTGGGAAAATTAGTGTTCCGCCTATCACGGAACAGTCAGAGGAGGAGATGCGCTTTTTTTTATAATGGATGACCGCCTTCTGACACAGGTACCCGGCTTATAAGATGACCCCAGACTTTTGGGGCATGATTCTAGATGCAAAAAGTCGCCTTATACGCCGGAAAATACGGTATACCTTATTTATCGGCGTATAACACGCACCTTCACTATAAGAGGGAAGTTTCAGGGGAAAAAAATGTTTACATTTCTTAAAAAAGTTATTTAAATAAAGAACTGTGAAGCAAAATAAGAGTCTGTGCCCATGAAGGCAGCCTCCCCATTGCCATGAATGTAGCCTCCCCATTGCCATGAATGCAGCCTCCCCATTGCCATGAGTGTAGCCTGATCCATGCCCATTTGCAGCCTCGGAGGGCACAGGGAAGGGGGCGGGACGAGTGCTTTGAACAGATTACATGCAGGAGAATCTCCTGTTTTCTTTGCGGCCTCTTTAATACCAAGTCATGCCTTCTATAATAAACAGAACAGGAGACAGAACTTCCTAGTATAGATGCCGCGGAGTAAACGCTTGTTATGCCCCCTCCATGTCCCCTCTGAGGTAGCGCCAATAAATACAGTATATATCTTTAGTAGCCCAGGGGCCGCAAAAGATATACCCAAATTACCAGAGGGGCCACATTAAACCGGAACAAGGGCCGCATTCGGCCCGTGGGCTGGACTTTGGACATGCCTGCTTTACACACTTATTAAAATTATAAACCAGACTGAAAATGTGAGTGTCAGCTGCGATTGCTGAAATGACAGAATGAGGAGAGTACTTAATAATGTAATAATTACACAAACACATAATGCTGATATTTGGTGTTCACACAACGCTAAAACTAGGACTAGAATTCGAAAATAGGTCTTTCACACCAGGGTAAAGCAGCCATATTGAATAGAAGATGACAATAATTGGGATAGCCAGTAATGCATTACTTTTTTTTCTAAATATTCCTGTGCCGGAACCGTCCAGCACCCAGCTAGGGTGCTTCCAGAAAGATACAGTCTGGAATCAGGTATTATAGCTGCATATTGTACCCAAGATACTAGGCAGCACTAGCTTAGGTACAAACTGGAGCTCACTTTATTTAAAACTCACACAGAAATTATATACCACACAATCAGGTAAGGGTTGCATCATATTAACAATACAAACAGGGATATAATTAACATGCTAAGGAACAGCCAACATACACATAATGCTAATCCAAATCTAGTAACTGATAGCTGACAGTGATTTAATTAACATGAACAAATTAACTAGCCACTCAGACAGTCTGCTGTCCACAACCCTGAATACAAAGTATATTACACATTATCATAAGCATAAACACATGTAGCGATACCCCCGAAGGGGCTGCTGAGAATAAATGGGATGGCATGTTACCTCATGGCTCCGGTGAAATGTCTAGGGGTAAATGATGCATACAGCAGCAGTAAAGGAATGTCCGCAAGGAGAGAGTCTCTTTTATATGTGCTCTTAATTACCCAGCCGGGTAAAAACAGTTAACAGGTGATGGAAAAGATAGATGGAGGTTGGAAGGAGAATAGCAGATTCAGGCGTTCGATATGGAAAGAGTCCTGCTTCCGACAACACTTAGATTTCTTCACCACTCCAGTCGGAGTGGGTATAGTGTACCTGGACAGGTCTCTCACACTCACCTGGCAGCCAGAGTATCACTCGGAACTTGGGAAGAGGTCTCTCTCACAGACTCTTCTAGGATGAACTCAGGGAGACACCTCTGCCACAGGACCTCTCTGATTGCGGTTACGGAGGAGCCCCATCTAAGTAAAGTTTCGCCTGAGTCTTCTTCTTAACGTTGTTTCAGGTACCGACTGAGAGAGGAGTCAATCCCTCAGCGTCCAGTACCTTGATCCCTGATGGTTCGTCTCAATACTGTTGGACCGCCAGCCTCTTATTGGCGCTCCTCAACCATCTCTTTGCAGGCTTCTCATTACTGACATGTGCACATGTCAGTAATGAGAAGCCTGCAAAGAGATGGTCTATCGCTGCTCTGCATTATACCGATGGTGGCGAGTATCCAACGCTGTATCCTGTGTTCATTTCCGATGTGGATCTCATGACCAGCTGGATTACACAAGATTATTGATAAGCTGTGACATATACCCGTGGATTAATCTGGTCCGGATTACTACATGCCTTTATTAGGCTTATATCTGGTAAGCCTCAGTCCGTGTGGTGGTGGTTCACGATTTTTCCATTTTCACCTGGGTGCTGTTTATGCCATCTGCACACATAACATCCCACAATGGTTCCAAAACAAGGTAAAGTGGACACAATGGGAGAAAGATACTTAACCCATAACACCTTAAACAGATTATATCAGGAGACCATAGAATCAGGTTGCTTCTTGTTGGCCAACAATCGTACCGTGTGTACGAGGCTTTAGTGACAGCTACATTTTAATGATGGAGATGGGTTGGAAACCCTAATGGTTCCAGCTTTCTTCGTTGCAAGCTGTCACTAGGTTGTGGCCCCAAAGATTGCCCCACCAAAAGGATAGCTGGAACAAAACGGCTGCAGTGTGGAGACTGTACACAAAATGCTAAGCAGAAGAATAGTCAGGTCTGGGCAGAGGTGAAAAGCAGGCAAAGGATAAACCAGGTTAAAACAGAGGTTGTGGGCAGGCGGCAGGTAAGAGTACTCAGGTCCAGGCAAGGTTGCTCCTCCAGGGGTAGTGCTACATATTGTTCAAAGTACCTGCCCTGCAGTCACAAGAACCCATTCATGTGCGTTGCACTTTAAAGGCATTTTCATGCAGTAAAACTCAAGTGCAAATATACCCTTGATATTTATCACTGTCTGGTATGGTACTCACAGAAATCCCTTCCAAGAGTTCCAAAACTGACAAGATTTCAAGAACTCCTTTCAGAATCCCTGATAAGATTTCCAGAAATCCCTGTCTCAGTATCCATGCCAGGACTTCAAGGACTCCCTCTCTCAGAATCTCTGTCATGACTTCCAGAAATCCCTTTCTCAGTATCCATGCCAGGACTTCAAGGACTCCCTCTCTTACAATCTCTGTCATGACTTTCAGAAATCCCTTTCTCAGTATCCATGCCAGGACTTTAAGGACTTTCTCTCTCAGAATCTCTGTCATGACTTTCAGAAATCCCTTTCTCAGTATCCATGCCAGGACTTCAAGGACTCCCTCTCTCAGAATCTCTGTCATGACTTTTAGAATTCTTTGAAATGATGCTGGGTATTTCCTCTTACCAAAAGGGTATTAAAGGTATATAAAGTGAAACTTCACCTGACATGTTACAGATCCCAGAAGGCTGCAGGTCCATTCACAAAGTGCTGCTCCACTTGTGCATGTGCAGTGGGGAGCCAGCTATGAAGCCGCAATGAGTCACAACCATGTTCCCACAGCAAACATGGTAGCTTTTGGGACCCAAAGAATGGAAAAGAATGGGCCCAAATAAGGACAGTGCTGTTTTCCTTGACAGGAAAATGTCTTTATTAAAAGTCAGCAGCTACAGTGTTTGTAGCTGCTGCCTTCAATTGTTTTTCTTTAACTTCTTGGAGCCGGGCCATTGTAAAATGACAGCCACAAGGTGGGTCTTCAGGCCTGGAAGGCCATCTATTGACATCCTTGGCTCTTCCAGCCACTGGGGGGCGCAAGCGCATGCCCGCCGTGTCACTGAGATGATGATGCGCATGCCTGGCGGCCACAATGTCTGCCAGGTACCCACGATCGGGCGTTACACAGCCAAGGACATGGATCTGTGTGTGTAAACACACATATTCCACATCCGGTCAGGGAGAGGAGACCGATGGTGTGTCCCTTGTATATAGGGATGCAGATCGGTCATCTCCCCCAGTCTGTCCCCTCCCCCCACAATAAGAATCACTCCTAGGGAACACATTTAACCCCTTCCTCGCCCCCTAGTATTAACCCCTTCCCTGCAAGTCACATTTATACAGTAATCAGTGCATATTTATAGCACTGTTCGCTGTATACATGTGAATGGTCCCAAAAATGTGTCAAAAGTGTCCGATGTGTCCGCCATAATATCGCACATAGTAAAAAAAATGTCATAATTCTTTCCCCTATTTTCTAGGCGCTATAACTTTTGCGCAAACCAATCACTATACGTTTTTTGCGTGTTTTTTTTTTTTTTTTTTACCAAAAATATGTAGAAGAATATGTATCGGCCTAAACTGAGAAAAAAAATTGAGAAAAAAATTGGGATATTTATTATAGTTAAAAATATTTCGCAATTTTTTTGTTTATAGCGCAAAAAATAAAAAACGCAGAGGTGATTAAATACCACCAAAAAAAAGCTCTATTTGTGGGGAAAAAAGGACGTCAATTTTGTTTGGGTGCCACGTCGCACGACCGCGCAATTTTCATTCAAAGCGTGACAGTGCCGAAAGTTGAAATTTTGCCTGGGCAGGAAGGGGGTATATGTGCCCAGTAAGTAAGTGGTTCAGGAGACAGAAGAACCTCTTTAAGTATGAGTCTTTGAAGTGCCTGGTTCTGTGTCCTATCGCCAGCTATCCTTGGTGCCAAATATCTATTATGATTCCTTATTGCTTTGCTTGTTGCTGACCCAAACTGACCTGGACTTCTCTCTTGCCTGCCACCTGCCCATGACCTTTGCCTGGACCTGAGTACTCTTACCTGCCGCCTGCCCACAACCTCTGTTTTAACCTGGTTTTTCCTTTGCCGGCCTATCACCTCTGCCCAGACCTGACTATTCTTCTGCTTAGCATTTTGTATACAGTCTCCACACTGCAGCCGTTTTGTTCCAGCTATCCTTTTGAAAAAGAGCCTCTGAAAGTACAATATAGTAGGAAATATGTAGGGGGCGTACCATCATCCAGATTAGAAGTGTAAATAAATTGATTCTGAGGTCCCAAACTACAGAACCAAAGAAGGGGGTGGGGCCAAGGTTGGACTATTCCGGTACTGATAAACAAGATACAACATATACAAACAAGTGAATAAAAATATGAAAGAACATTTTATTGAGTACAGAGTAAAATAGAACACAGGTGAGGTTAAAAAAGACAATCAACTTGACCGGTTTCGCGGCTAGGGCCGCTTCATCAGAAGCATGTCTAAAAACAGAAAATATAAAATAGCAAAACAGCAATTATACATTGAACAAATACAAAGAAATAATAAATTAATACATGGGGAAAAGGAAATCAGCTGCTCACCTATATTACCCATCCAGCGGGTGGGGTGGGATTGGGCAATGCCGTCGGGTATCCCGTGAGGTAATCGGGGGATACATATAGGAATGGACCTACTGCTTCGGGTGTGGAAAGGGAAAAGTTAATATGATAATAGGGAAGTGAGGGGAAAAATATCTAAAGCCAGGCCAAGGGTGTGGGCCAGTGTGCAAGCCGTGATGAGAGGCAGGGGTGTGAACACAGGTGAACAGGTAAGAATAGAGGATGTAGATGGTGGTGCTGGGGGACAAAAAAGAGGGGGGGGGGGAGAAGGAGGAGAAAGAAAAAGAGGGGGAGGAGAGGGGGAGGAGAGGGAGGATGGGAAAGGAAGAAGGGACAAGGGAAGAGGGAAGAAGGGAAAGTGTGTAAAAAATATGTACCTGTAATACAATTGTATTGTGTGTAGGGGGGCCCCGGGTGGGAACCCAAGTTGAAAAAACTGTGTAGGGTCACATTTAGCCTCCACTAATGGGTCCATGGTAATGGGCCAGAGAGGGAGGGGGACCACAATGGATCCCAGGAGGGCATCAAGATAGTGAAGCCGACTGTTGGCACCTAGTGGAAAACACATAAAGTGAGTAACCAATGATCAAAGAATCAAACCAACAACAAGGGGGGGGGGTTGGGGAGGGAGGTACAGAGACCAAGGGGGGGAGGGGGGGGGGGCCGGGGGGCAGGGGGTGAAGGGAGCAATTGAAGCATAGCGTAGTGACTTACTGTGGGCTGGGTAAGGCCACAGAGGTCCCGAGGTGCGAGTGTCCATTGCGCTGGCAGCAAAGGTACGCTGCTTTTGAATTTAACCTCACCTGTGTTCTATTTTACTCTGTACTCAATAAAATGTTCTTTCATATTTTTATTCGCTTGTTTGTATATGTTGTATCTTGTTTATCAGTACCGGAATAGTCCAACCTTGGCCCCACCCCCTTCTTTGGTTCTGTAGTTTGGGACCTCAGAATCAATTTATTTACCCAGCTATCCTTTTGGTGGGGCAATCTTTGGGGCCACAACCTAGTGACAGCTTGCAGCGAAGAAAGCTGGAACCATTAGGGTTTCCAACATATCTCCATCATTAAAATGTAGCTGTCACTAAAGCCTCGTACACACGGTACGATTGTTGGCCAACCGAGCATCTGATTTTTGTCAAAAGGGCGTGTGCCAGGATCTTGTCTTGCATACTAACAGCACACAATTGTTGTGCCACAAACACAAACGTAGTGACATAGTATGAGGAATTTCAGCTCTTGAGCACCACCCTTTGGGCCCCTTCTGCTAATTTTGTGTTTGGTGAGCATCGATTCCGAGCATGCAGGTTTGTACTGTCGACTTTTGTGTGAGGGATTTGTGTACCGACCATCAGAAAATCTGCCGACGAATCGTTGTCTGGCGAAAATTTACTAGCATGTCATCCAATTGTCAACAATTGTCAAAAGGAGCGTACTAACGGTAAGATTTTAGGACAACAGTCTGCCAACATACAATCCCCTGCCAACAATCGTATTGTGTGTACGAGGCTTTAGACTCAGTATTTCACCTGCTTTGGGACAACTATCTTTTTGTTTTGTAGATGACCTTCATTGCCTTTTCAGCTTTTCTAGTTTTTCCAGTTTTCATTGTCACCACCTCATATTAGTTTCTCCTGAACAGTGTGCTGTGTGTGACCTAGACATCCTGATTATTTTTCCATACCAGCACAAACATCTCATTTCCACTTACGAGATGACTGACGTCTAAATGAAGTGGCAGGTGCTTTGAGTGCAATGCTCTATGAAATCACTTTACAGTTATAAATATCTCTGAGCAGCTTGCTTGTAGCAAGATATGTATTTCAGAGATTCGGGTTTGCACAACTACTGACACTACCCTGTATCTAGATGAGCCCACTTTTATAGTTGAAAAGAAAATATTTTTACATTTTTGTTGGTTGCTAGAGTAGCTTTTCTCAATCTTTTGGATCTTTAAGAACCCTTAAAGTGATTGTAAACCCTAACTTTGTAAAACAACCCATTCAGTTTAAAATAGAAATGAAAGGCAAAAGATTTGCGTATAGACATAAACACCATAATAAATACCCGCTGTTCTAAGCTGCATAAGAACTGGAGGAGAAGCAGCTGCACACTAATCTTCCTAGAAAAAGGCTGTGCATGGGGAGCATGTCAGGAAAAGTCTCATCATTGGAGGAGAGCAGGCCCAAACCCCAGCACAGCTAGAGAACGAGGTGTTCTTCTGCTTAGTTTGGTCAGTCTTACATAGGAAAGCAAAGGGACTGACAGGAACATCAAAAGTAAGCAATACAAAGAGAACATGATAAACTTTTTATTCAAATACATGGTACAGAAGGCATATATCAGGAATATGAAATGTTGGGTTTACATATTCTGTAAAATCATTTTCTGGGACCCAAGGTACCCCTGCTAAAATATATTATATTTGTAGCTCGAAGTTTATTAGTGTCCTCAGGATGTTGCCGATCAGGTGTGCCGAACCTTTTGAAGAGCGTGGTCCACTTAACCACTTAAGACCCGGTCCATTATGCAGGTTAATGACCTTGCCCCTTTTGCGATTTGGCACTGTGTCGCTTTAACTGACAATTGCGCGGTCGTGCGACGTGGCTCCCAAACAAAAATCGTCGTCCTTTTTTTCCGCACAAATAGAGCTTTCTTTTGGTTGTATTTGATCACCTCTGCGATTTCTTATTTTTTGCACTATAAACAAAAATAGAGTGACAATTTTAAAAAAAAAATCAATATTTTTTCAGTTTTGCTATAATAAATATCCCCCAAAAATATATATATATAAAAAAAAAGTTTTTCCTCAGTTTAGGCCGATACGTATTCTTGTACCTGTTTTTGGTTAAAAAAAAATCGCAATAAGTGGCATTCTGCTGACGTATATCGGCCTTAAGTGGTTAAAGCGGAGTTCTGCCAAAAAAAAAGAAGAAGTCAGTAGCTACAAATACTGCAGCTGCTGACTTTTAATATTGAGACAATTACTTGCCCTGGGCGCCCGCGATCTTCAGTAATGGAATCAGGAGGTAAAGCCTTTGCGACTCCACAGCCTGGTTCCCTACTGCGAATGCACAAGTCGCTCTGCGCGTCCTCACTCACTGGTTCCTGCTGTCTTCTGGGACCTGTGTGTCTCCCAGAAGACAGCCGGGGGGACGTAAGAGGAGCTTGACATGGCATAGATCGCCGCAGATTTTGCGGCGATCTACGCCATGTCCGGCCCCTCTTCCGTCCGGAAGTGGGAGCAAATACCTGTATTTGCTCCCACAATGTGTGTTGCATCCCAGTACACAAGTTGCGTCACACGTCATAGAATCCTCCCTATGCGTTTCGTCATCACAGACCTCATCAGGGGTGGCTTGTGTACTAGGACGCAGCAGCCATTGTTTTGGTTAAGAAACGCTGGACGTTTCCTTCATTTGGTTGTTAATGTCCACCTAAATGTGAACGGAACTATTTTTTAAATCTTCTAAATGAAATGATTGCTGGGATGTTTGCACTATGAGTATTTCTTTCTTTCTGTTGGGTACCATATGACACCGAGGAACTGTTTTGATTACTGCCATATGGCTGCTAATCTATCCTAGTCTTGCTGTTATCTATCTGAAGGAGTTGGAGCCCTTTTATCCCCTATGCTACTGAGGAGTGGTTTTCTGAAAAATACCTATGCTTGTTTTATCTACCTGAGGGTAAGAGGCAGTGTGTTTGGGTGATGGTGTCCTTACGGTTGGATTTTGCAAGCTTCAGCAATATTATTACAGAGATGTATTTGTTTACTATTCATTTATTGCACTAAAAGTTTATGTGGGACTTTGACATAGTTACTATTTAGCGCTGCACCATTTTTTACATGTTTTTTGTGCCATCCTTGGATATTGTGTCAGCTGCTTCTTTATTTATTAGTTTAACTGTATTTGATCCCAACGCAACAACATTGTGTATTTATACTCATATACTGTAGAGCAGGAGTGCCCGACCAGTGGCCCGGGGGCCACATGTGGCCCGCGGAGCCCTCTGATGTGGCTTGCAACCTCCTGCTCTGGAATGGAATAGAATACTGTTATTAAAAGGTACGTTTATTACTAAAATCAGTAGATATATGGGCATATCTGTTATGCAGTGGTTACCTTTAAACTGATCCACATATGCAGAGAAGTGCACCTGCGGGATGCCTGCACTGAGCCATAGACTTCTATTACCTGAGAGTTTGGTGTGCTGAGTAGAGTTGGCTCTATAGAGCTGAGTGGGCTGCCATCCACCCGCTCCGCTCATGGTGGCCCGCCACCAGGGCCAACTTAATAGTATCATGGGCCCCTGGGCAAAGAAATGCTCTCGGGCCCCTACAACGATGACAGTGCAGGTAAATAGACATCAAGTAGGTAGGAGGCAGACTGCCTCCCCTGTGATTCTATCACTCTCAGTGCCATCATGGGGCCCCCAATTTTGGGACAGCATGGGTTCAAGGGCCAGCTGCTTTGGGGAAAGTACAGGGGCCCCCCATGCAGCTGGGGGCCCTGGGCAGTGCCCAGGTGTGCCCTCTCATTAAGACAGCCCTGCCCGCGACCGGTTACCAAGTCGCTTAAGTGGCCTTTGCTCTTCAAAGGGTTGGGCACCCCTGCCGTGGAGGGTTTTTGTACTGGAGCTTAGAAGGGTTTAGGAGCTTTTAGGGGAGAGTTTAGGAGCGTTCAGCATTTTATTCTGCCAGAAAAGGGCTCTCAAAGGCTAAGTTTAAAATATTTCTCTAATTGTCCTAATGTGCGTGGATAACATTAAGCTTCTTCTACGGGCAAAATGCAAATCTGTGGAAGTAGCGTTTTTTTAAACCAGTGTGCATGGACCCCCAGTAGTTCACACCATACATCTCAACTTATGCCTTTACAGGGCAGCTGGGAGCTACATTATTCCTACATACTTTACATTTACAGAGGTAATTACATAAGATCCCATGGTTGAGCTGCCCACAGACCTTGCATGCTGTATGGTTAGTAAGTAATTAACTTGTCACCAAAGAACTTTGACCCAAGCCACCTACTGTGTATGTTGCATCATGCATTCTATATAGCGTGGTCAGGTATCCAAACCAATTGTAACTGCAGACAGGACAATATCAAATGTTAGTCATGTTATATCTATGGGGATTTCTAATTTTAACAACCAGAAATGTGAGCCAGTGTGAGCAGTGTAGCGACGTAGATAAGACTTAAACACCAGCTTCAATGTTTTACATGCCATTAAATAATTTATGGAAGGCAAAATACTTATTCAAGAAATTTTAGATTATGTAGATTTATAGATTTGTTTGGTTAGACTAAAAGGATAAGAGTCAAAAAGAATCATCTCAGATAATTGGTATATCAGCGCTCTGCTGTACTATATTGAATTAGCCTGGTAGTTTTAGGTTTGTTTAGCGATTTTGAAGCTGGAATGTTACATAAACAGACACCTTTTTCTCCATACTGTTGGCCATACTGTGAGGATGGATGCCCTTTTCTATGTACTGTATCGGTTTTGTATACCTGGGGTCAGTCTGCCATCTCGTGGAAACACCATGAATTTTTTTTTCCTTTATCATAAGACTAGTTAAACATTTAACAGAAAAATGTTCTCATTGACAGAGTTTCTGGAAAAGTACATTTCATAAATATTACTCAATGCATAAACCAGGCTGATTAAAACAATTTATTTAACCAGTAGTTCAATGTTAAAGATGCTGGTTAATGATTTTAACAGAATTTTTTCAAAGAATGATTAATGGGTTGTCACTTCCACAGTAAGTGTTGAAAAAAAAAACTTCCACATGTAATCATTAATGATAAACTCAAAGCCTGTAATACAGTGGAAGTGAAATATGTAAAAGTTTTAAAATGTTAACAGAACTTAGGATACTTGACCCCTTTACCACAGCTATACACAAATATGTGGCATCAGGGCAGAACGACCTAATGCCATAAATCTGTCTTGTTCTGGTGTGCACTAACTTGGCACCCTCAGAACTGTGACCGAGCTGTCACGTCATTTACCAACATTTGGGACCTGATAGGATGGGGCTCCACACAACATAAGCACTGTGCAGACAAAGTACATCATGATCAGGAGCCCGTGCTACTGGCAGGGATGCATTCTGGCATAGGCCAACAAGGCCCAGGCCTAGGGCGGCACTTTGTGGGGGGCGTCCCTTTGTCCTCTTCCCACGGCTTCCCTCTGTCTGTCACCCACGGCAACCCTCTGTCCCTTTCCCAGAGCGTCCCTCTGTCCTTCACCCACAGCATCCCTCTCTCCTTTTCCCATGAATATGACAGGGGTGTGGCTTTGACAGGGAGGCATGGGTCATATTTAAATTAGGGGGTGCGCAAGTTTAGTCAGGCCTAGGGCAGCACAAAACCTAAATACACCTCTGGCTACTGGCCCTGGGTGTAGGGTGACCACATTTTCAAACTACCATTCAGGGACACCTCTCTTCCCAAAAATCAGCTTGTGCTGTAACGAATCACAGCACAGTGATTGGACACAAGGCGGGATTTATGATTTCTCCAATCACAAGCAGAGGTTAGGATTGTGCTCCTTCAGGCATTCCCGGCCAGGACAAGTACTGTCAGTGAGTAAAGCGGGGATGTGGTGCACTTTTTTGGGGGTATCAGATTAGCCTGGGGGGTGGCTGTGTCAGTTTCATTCCGGGACACTGTATTGTGCTTGAATGAATGTGCCCGGGACAGACCTGCAAAATGCGGGACTGTCCCGGGCAATCTGGGACACGTGGTCACCCTACCTGGGTGTCACAGTCCATTTAAGGACTCTGTTCCTGCTGGTGTAAGGGGGTTAAAAGACATCTATTAATGCCGACTTTCCATGAAACCTGAAAGGTCTACTTTATTGCTAGTCCCCTGTCCTGCAACACAAATGGCCTTAGAAACTTTGGTCCAGGCAGGCCCGTTGCGACAAGGCAAGAAAACCAAGCAATTGCTTGGGGCCCTGAGCTGGCCTGGGGCCCCAAGCAGGGCCCTTGCCGTGCTTCCTATAAATGCTGCAACCGCCTAAGCGCTCTATAGAGAGCCTCAGGCGGCTGCAGCACTGCTGCCTTTCTCGTCACTTCTTCCACTTCCCTGTAGCGAGGCCGAGCTCCTCTTCCTTCCTCCTGTCAGTGTGGTCGGGTACTGCGTGGAACAGGAGATTCAGTTTCCTGTTCCCGGCCCGACTGACAGGAAGTGCACACTGAGTGAAAATGTTCAAATTTTATGCACAGTATATGCAACAGCAGTATTTGCACTGCAAACCTTTTTTATTTATATAAAGTGGGGGTGAACTTAAACTGTGTCGCTATGCTGTGGTTCCTGTAGGCTTTGTATGTGTGGGTGTGTTTGTGGGGAGGAGGGGGCCTCCATGTCCATTTTGTTTGGGTCCATTGACACCCCTCGACATCTGATCTGATCCTGTCCGCTACAAAACAGATGGATGGGAATGATTTGGATGAAGAGCCGGAGAGCGGGCTGTGTCTGTGTCCGCTCTGCATAAGGGGAGTAAACACAGGCCAGCCATCTGTCTGCTGAGTGGGGACCAATCACATGCAAACAATATTTTTTTTTGAATTCCACCAAGTCCTAATGAACCTACCCCTAGTGAATATATTGTCACTTTACAATTCCAGTCCCCTCCAGCACCTCTCCCTCTCCCTTTAGTGTAGCTAAGGTATAAAGTCTTTAGTGCTCGCTGTCCTATGGTGGACTACTGCTCCCAGTAAGCCATCTTCAGGCCCTGCCAGCTGGCTGCAGCTTCTTGACTCCACTGCCCGTGACCTCACAGTCCTTACTGCTGGCTCTGCACACTCCCAGCCTTCTCAGGCTTGCCTCCCCAGCCCACCGGACTGTGCCTGTCACTCACTGACCCTCCTGGACACACATACACCGGTGATTCCCTCCTGAAGACTTGCCTTGCAGTACTAGCTCCTGCTGTCCTCTTTGACTTCCTGTGCCTCCTGTCCAGATCCTTCATGTGGTCTTGAAGGGATCCTTCCTGCACCCAAGTCTCAGGCCCAGTAGGCACATTAAGGACAAATTGGATGGTACAGTGAGGCTGCCACTTTGAGCACAGTGAGGCTGCAATTTTGGGCACAGTGAGGCTGTGATTATGGGCGCAGTTAGGCTGTGATTATGGGCGCAGTGAGGCTGCATTGATGGTGACAGTGAGGTTGAAAATATAGGCACAGTGAGGCTGTGAATATTGGCACAGTGAGGCTATGATAAAGGGCACAGTGAGGCTGCATTGATGGTGACAGTGAGGTTGCAATTATAGGCACAGTGAGGCTGCATTGATGGGCACAGTGAGGCTGCATTGATCTCTTGTATCATCTCTGCAGTCTCTGAGGGAGTCTGGAGAGGAGACAAGAGTGGGAGCACCACCGGGATGGGGGTCATGTGAGAAGTCAGACATGTGTGGACTGTGGTGAGGAGACTATAGGATAAAACCAGAGCCACCATGCTGGAGCTGACTGACTGAGCTCTGTACAGTGCACCTGAGACAAGGTCAGTTAAAGCGCCACCAGGCCAGTCTGGGTGGGGGGTGTCACTGATGCAAGGGGGCATAAATACAATAATGTAAAGGGACACTGATATAAAGGTTTCCCTCTTATATCAGTAACCCACCCCCCTTAACTTAGTGTATTCTTTCTGCGGAGGGTGGTCTCTGATCATCAGAGTCGCCCCCCCCCCCCACATTCCCAGAGTTCCTGGCGTCCCCCATTGATGACTGACCACTTTATATATATATATATATATATATATATATATATATATATATATATATATATATATATATATCCATATGTGCTTTATTTATATATATACAGTGCAGAAAATAAGTATTTGAACACCCTGCTATTTTGCAAGTTCTCCCACTTGGAAATCATAGAGGGGTCTGAAATTGTCATCGTAGGTGCATGTCCACTGTGAGAGACATAATCAAAAAAAATAATCCAGAAATCACAATGTATGATTTTTTCAACTATTTATTTGTATGATACAGCTGCAAAGAAGTATTTGAACACCTGAGAAAATCAATGTTAATATTTGGTACAGTCGCCTTTGTTTGCAATTACAGAGGTCAAACGTTTCTTGTAGTTTTTCACCAGGTTTGCACACACTGGAGGAGGGATTTTGGCCCACTCCTCCACACAGATCTTCTCTAGATCAGTCAGGTTTCTGGGCTGTCGCTGAGAAACACAGAGTTTGAGCTCCCTCCAAAGATTCTCTATTGGGTTTAGGTCTGGAGACTGGCTAGGCCACGCCAGAACCTTGATATGCTTCTTACAGAGCCACTCCTTGGTTATCCTGGCTGTGTGCTTCGGGTCATTGTCATGTTGGAAGACCCAGCCTCGACCCATCTTCAAAGCTCTAACTGAGGGAAGGAGGTTGTTGCCCAAAATCTCGCAATACATGGCCCCGGTCATCCTCTCCTTAATACAGTGCAGTCGCCCTGTCCCATGTGCAGAAAAACACCCCCAAAGCATGATGCTACCACCCCCATGCTTCACAGTAGGGATGGTGTTCTTGGGATGGTACTCATCATTCTTCTTCCTCCAAACACGGTTAGTGGAATTATGACCAAAAAGTTCTATTTTGGTCTCATCTGACCACATGACTTTCTCCCATGACTCCTCTGGATCATCCAAATGGTCATTGGCAAACTTAAGACGGGCCTTGACATGTGCTGGTTTAAGCAGGGGAACCTTCCGTGCCATGCATGATTTCAAACCATGACGTCCTAGTGTATTACCAACAGTAACCTTGGAAACGGTGGTCCCAGCTCTTTTCAGGTCATTGACCAGCTCCTCCCGTGTAGTCCTGGGCTGATTTCTCACCTTTCTTAGGATCATTGAGACCCCACGAGGTGAGATTTTGCATGGAGCCCCAGTCCGAGGGAGATTGACAGTCATGTTTAGCTTCTTCCATTTTCTAATGATTGCTCCAACAGTGGACCTTTTTTCACCAAGCTGCTTGGCAATTTCCCCGTAGCCCTTTCCAGCCTTGTGGAGGTGTACAATTTTGTCTCTAGTGCCTTTGGACAGCTCTTTGGTCTTGGCCATGTTAGTAGTTGGATTCTTACTGATTGTATGGGATGGACAGGTGTCTTTATGCAGCTAATGACCTCAAACAGGTGCATCTAATTTAGGATAATACATGGAGTGGAGGTGGACATTTTAAAGGCAGACTAACAGGTCTTTGAGGGTCAGAATTCTAGCTGATAGACAGGTGTTCAAATACTTCTTTGCAGCTGTATCATACAAATAAATAGTTAAAAATTCATAAATTGTGATTTCTGGAGATTTTTTTTTTTGATTATGTCTCTCACAGTGGACATGCACCTACGATGACAATTTCAGACCCCTCCATGATTTCCAAGTGGGAGAACTTGCAAAATAGCAGGGTGTTCAAATACTTATTTTCCCCACTGTAATACACTCTTTAAATGTGATTTATGATGTTGGGCTGGTATAAAAATGCTATGGGCTGGTATGACGTTTTTTCCAGGGCTGGTTTTTACTCCCAGTCCGGCCCTGTTCACAGCTGGCCTGACCCTGGGTATATCAAGAAGGCCTTCCCCCTGCTAATCCTAAATGGGGATTGGACAAAGCTCCCTGAGACAACTCAGACAGCTCCAGAAGGAGGTAACCGGAAAGTGATGGCTAAATTTACCTACACTCAACAAAAATCTACCTCTAGCACCAACCTGGGTAGAGGGTGCTACATTTACATAGGCAGACCGTCGTTCTGTCTCTCCAGTGAGTGATCATGGGTGACCGGCGGCCATAATGGGCGTGGGACCTGCCGCCTGGCTCACGCTGTGTCCAATCACAGCGGCAATGCGGCTCCGGTGGTGCACGCACCCCAGAGCTGTCCACGAGCATCACGTACAGGTATGCGATTTTGCGCTTAAGGGCTGCCCTGCCGCAGTAAATGTACGTGGGGTGGTCCTTAAGTGGTTAAACAACCTAGTTGTGTACCAATTTCTTGCTTTTTATGAATCAATATGTAGCGCTATGCCCACAGTAGGTAGAGAGGTACCTCTTAGCATGTGCAATAGTGGAAAGTCTCTGTGTAGCAGCTGTTAAAATGGTTGTAAATCCCCCTGAGACATTTTATTATTAAACCTATAATAAGACTTACTTCATGTACTGAAAATATCTCCTAAACGTGCGCCATTTAGGAGATATTTACCTTTTAGCGTGCCAATAATGTCATCGGCGCATGCGCAGTAAAGGAAAGGCCCTCCATGACATTTTTACCCCCAGCATATGAGCCATGACTTGCTGCTCCCACACATGCAGTCAGAGCCAGAGACCTTGGTCTCGGCAGCAAGAGGAGCGAAGATGGATGCCTCCAAAAGTGGGGAAAATCACGGACTTCGTTTGCAGGTAAGTGCCACATAATGGGCTAGTGTGCGATGCTATGTTGGGGCCCAATTGTACCATTGGTGCACATGAGAATATTCTAATTAAGCCTGGAAAGCAAAAATGCTATTAAATGGCTGTGTGGTCAGTTCCTAAAGGGCTCAGTCTCTCTAGCAGCAGGTAGTATATCCCCACAGCAGCAGCTTACCAGTCCCAGTGGTATTGCATATCACCATCTGGTCACACGCAGCGATTAGTTCACACTCTGCACTGAGGTGACTCTGGCTGTCAGCACACCTGGATTCAGCGCTCTGGATCCTGCTGAGGCCGCCATTTTGTAGCAGTGGTGGTGAACACTGGGCAGCAATGTGCACTCTCTGGACTCCCTCATGGCAGGAGGAAGCTGTGTCCTGTACAGCTTAAGAAAATGCAGCTCTTTCCTCTCCTCCTGGCAATCTCCCTCTGAGAAATGCAGTCTAAAAGCTCTTGTTTACAGTAGAGTCTCTTTTCTCTAGACTACAGTTCCCACAGTGCAGTGCTACTCAACTCAATCTATTGAACTCTTTCTGCTTAGCAACTCAGTCCTTTTTCTGATATAGCTGTTCTTCAGCGCCACAGGGCAGCAGCTACAAAGAGCAGCTGCAGCCAGTGCCTCTCGCTCTCCATTCTTAGCCAAGCACATGACTACACATGATAAAACTTCTGATCCCTTAACTATTTGTTTTAATAATTTCAAAAATGTGATTTGTTTTTCTTTTCGCTTAGTTTAGGAATTTATTCCAGGTAGCATTATTGGTGTATGTATAGATTATAGTTACTGTGTTTAAAAGGGAGGAGCTCTTGATAGAAGCGTAAAGGCATGATCATGTAATAGTATTGCTGCACAAGAAATTGATGTCACAGCATGGGTTAGCTCAAGTGTTAAGAACATGCTGACAGCTCTAGTGTAACTGTCTAGTGAACAGACATACTATTTATTACAGAGAGTGAAATGCCAAGATGGCCCAAGGAATCTCAGAAACTAAAAGACTAAGATGTGAGTAAGCAGTCTAACGGCTTTTCCCTAAGGCAGAGCGAGATTGGTCTGTGTATAGAATCCAAGAAATCTTTGGAAGATTGGATGTGCTCCCAGAATTAGAAAATGCAGGGATGAACTAGATTTATATGTTCAGTTGTGATGGGTCACAGCACAATGAATGGATCTTTGTCAAAACCAAACTGTGGTTTATTTACAAGTCTGTGGTTGCAAAGTGCAGGTATCAAAACGGCAAAAATAAAACGAAACAGAAAATATACCCTTGCTACTTTGGGCGCCTAACTGCAAAACACAGGAACCTGTCTACTTGGTCTGGAACAGCCTACTGCTGCCCAAACACCTGACCGTCACACTGAATAAACAGAGGCTTTTAGTCACACAGACGTACACACGATCACTTTTTGTGATGTAAAAAACGTTGTTTTATCTCACGAAACAAAACTAAGTTTTTCAAACTTCATTTTAAAAAACGATGTTGCCTACACACCATCGTTTTCTGAAAATGCTCTTGCAAAGTGCGGTTATGTAAGACACTTTCGACGGCACTCTGTTCCATTGAAGCTCCCGTCTCATAACTTGCTTCTGAGCATGCGCGCGTTTAAAACCGTCGTTTTAAACGCCATTTTGCCCACACACGATAATTTGTTGTGAAACAAAAGATGACATTCTAGAAAACGACATAAAAAATTCAAGCATGTTCGAATTTTTTTTGGTCGTTTTTATTTCATCACAAAAAACTACCGTGTGTACGCGGCATTAATCTCACCATTTAGGCGAGGTTGCTTCCCAGTCCTGTCCTGGAATATGGCTCCAGCATGGAGCATCTTCCCCAAGCAGGTTTGGGGTTTTATAGAATCCTGAGTGCTTAATATGTTACACCTGAGCTCATTAACCCTCACTACACAGCACAAACACAAAAGCAACCAGATACAGCCTGAACCTGGGACAAATATATCTCCCATCCTGGGAACAACCTATAGATTTTCCTGGCTTCCTGTCACATACCCCCCCCCCCCCCCTTTGTTTCAGCCCTAGAGTTGGGACACTGGTTGCCAGGCATGCGTGCACTCCAGACAAAGCATCTGCTTTTCCCACTGTAAAACTGAATTCTTGAAGGGCCGGGAACCTTTTATTCACCTTCCTATTGGTTTCTTTGTTCTGTGCCATCCACTTTAATGGAGCATGATTGTCACCAGGGGTGGACTGATCATTCGGGCACTGCCCGAGGGCCCCATTCCACTAGGGCCCTATCAGTGTTGCCAGCCTCAGTAAAACCAAGGACAGTATGTAAAAATCTGTGTTTTTTTTGTTTGTTTTTTTACATATGTCCCTTACCAACATCCTTTTGTTCTAAAAATCCCAAGATTATAGCTGCCTTGCCTCTCCAGTACCTTCTCAATGTGTGCATGTATACTGTGTGTCTGTATGTGTATTCTGTGTGTATGTATACTGTGTGTGTATATTGTGTGTCTGTGTGTATATACTGTGTATGTATACCAGTGTTTCTCAATGCCAGTCCTCAAGGCGCCCCAACAGGTCCTGGTGGACATATATCAATGAAAAATACGTTTGTAAAAAACATCATTTTTAAACAAACAGTGATTTACTGATGCTTAAAGTGAAACATCAAAATGAGAAACAACAATAAAAATGAAAAAGTCCTTTAAATATAGTGCCTGGGGGGTGCTCTTAGTCTGCCTGTAATGTGGCACATATGTAGCATTCTTTATTTATTTCTTAGAAACAACGGATTGGCGGGCCAGCCTGTATGATAAGGCCACAATTAGAGATTTTTGGGATAAATTCTTGTGTCGTTTTCACAGACTAGAAGTAATAGTTGCAGAAAAATAGGTCTTTGGGTGTCATGGTGCCTTCACACCGTAACCCTATAGAGGTACTTGGCCAATAAAATTGGTCCTTGGGTGTTAATCGTGCCAATAAAACGTACACCAAAACATTTCTTCCAGATGAAAGCAACACCCACAAAGCTAGGCAGCCTAGACAGTCTTTTGGAGATTTGAGATCCAGAAAGCACTTAATCAGCAACACGGCATCAGGGGGCTTGATAGCTGCTGCTAATCCAGGACTGATTCATTTTGATAAATGTCAGTTGGTTCAAGGAGTCTGTGTACAGACGCGCTCTCTTATCTGTCACACCTCCAGCAGCACTGAATGCCTGGTCGTAAAGCACACTGGATGTAGGGCAACCCAGCAGCTCTATTGCAAACTGGACAAGTTCTGGCCAGTGGTCTATTCTCATGACCCAGTAACCCAGTGGATCGTCAGCTGGAAGGTTTCCATATCTGTTTTTGCCCCTGGATAATATCCTACCACATGATGAAGAAGCTGCTGGTGGGATGTGGAAGTTGACAGCCCTGGGCACCGAGGCATTACCGAGGCATCCCCTTTTTCCACTGCTCCTCTCTTGACCAACAGAAGCCTCAAAACAAAGTTTTCCATCGGACTGTAACCTACCAAAGTCAGGAAAGGCGTTACATAAACTCCTATTTAAGGTGTCCTTAAGAGATTTCATCTTCTGCTCCCTCTATGGGGACAGAATGAGTTCCGAGACTTTCCCCTTGTAACAGTGGTTAGGGAAGGTTACCAACTAATGGTGATCCTTCTCCTTGATGCCACGTATTCTCACTGCCTTTTGCAGGTTAATGTGACTGGGCTAACCTGCAGTCCCCTGAGAATCCTGGTCCATTGCCACATAACGCAGTTCATGTGTGCACACCAGAAGAAGCCAGGAACAATCATCCTCAAAGCTGGCCACACCCCCTCCTGGAGGAGGGGGGGTGAACGATCAGCTGCTAGCTGCATCGGTTGTTATCCCAAGAAAGCCGTCTGTTTGCAGACTGTTTGACTGTTTGTCTGTTTAAATGTGCAGTAACACACTCAAATGTACGGTAAACGTGCAGTAACGTGCTCAAATATAATGCGTTAGGCATGTGCAAAAGTGAAAAATTTGTTTCGTTTCGTTTCGTTTCAATTCGTCATTTAATACATTTCGTTAAGTTAGGTTCGTTACATGTGTTGAATTCGTTTTCGGAATTCGTTCGTTTTCGACCGAATTTCGAAAAATACGGTCGAAATCGAAAATATTTCGACATTTTTCGAATTCGTTCGTTTTCGACCGAATTTCGAAAAAAAAACGGTCGAAATCGAAAATATTTCAACCAGATTAGAAAACAAATAGTCTCTTTTCGAATAGAATTTTTTTCGAATTAAATTCGAAATTTTTTTTTTTTTTTTTTTTTCGAATTCCGATCGAATTTAGTCCGCGGGTATTCGATTCGGAATTCGAAAAAAAAAATACGATTTCGACCATTTTTTTTTCGAAATTCGGTCGAAAATGAACGAATTCCGAAAACGGTCGAAATTTTTCGCTAATATAGCAATTCGGAAATTCGTATGCATCCGAATGTCCGAATAATGGAAAATTCGTCCGAATTTCGATTCGGAACGAAACGAAATGCACATGCCTATAATGCGTTAAATGTGCAGTAAAACACTGATATATACTGTGACAAACCTATAGTAACGTACTGATATATACTGCAATGAACATGCAATAATGAACAAATATATATACTGCGTTGAACGTGCAATAATGCACTGATCTACAGTGAGGGGAAAAAAGTATTTGATCATGTTTTTTATGTTTGCCCACTGACAAATGATCAGTCTATAATTTTAATGGTAGGTTTATTTTAACAGTGAGAGACAGCATAACAACCAAAAAAATCCAGAAAATTTTAAAAAAAGTTATAAATTGAATTGCATTTTAATGAGTGAAATGAGCATTTGACCCCTTCGTAAAACATGACTTTTGGTGGCAAAACCCTTGTTGACAATCATAGAAGTCAGACCTTTCTTGTAATTGGCCACCAGGTCTGCACACACCACAGAAGGGATTTTGTCCTACTCCTCTTTGCAGATCCTCTCCAAGTCATTAAGGGTTCGAGGCTGACGTTTGGTAACTCGAACCTTTAGCTCCCTCCACATATTTTCTTTGGTATTAAAGGGGTTGTAAAGGGGGGTTAAAGGGGTTGTAAAGGTAACATTTGTTTCCCTAAATAGGTTTCTTTACCCTAGTACATTCCTCCTTCACTTACCTCATCCTTCCATTTTCCTTTAAATGTCCTTATTTCTTCTGAGAAATCCTCACTTCCTGTTCTTCTGTCTGTAACTACACACAGTAATGCAAGGCTTTCTCCCTGGTGTGGAGAAAGCCTCTTGAGGGGGCGAGCAGGAGTGTCAGGATGCCCACTAAAACACAGCTCCTTTCTCTATCTGCAAAGTAGAGTGTACTGACTTGCCTGCTTGCCCCCTCCCCCCTCAAGAGGATTTCTCCACACCAGAAAGAAACCCCACATTACTGTGTGGAGTTACAGACAGAAGAGGAAGTGAGGATTTTGTTTGTTTACATTGACAGATCCCCGTTCTGGCTCTCTGTGGAGTGATCACACGGGGCTGGCACACATCGCGGCCGCCGGCCACATCCATATGTTCCCCTGCCGTGCAGTGGGCGCACGCCTGCTATTGCTGTTTAACCACTTGTCCACCGCCCACCGTCAAATGACGGCGGGCGGAGGACTCCGTTGTCCTGACATCACGTCATATGACGTGATGTCCTTTTAAAGCCGCGGGCGGGCGTGCGCGCGCTGCTCTGCTGGGATCACGGTGCGAGTGCCCGGCGGCAACGATCGCCGCCGGCCACGCGATTGCCCAGTAACTGAGCGGGGACGTGGAGCTCTGTATGTAAACACAGAGCTCCACGTCCTGTCAGGGAGAGAGGAGACCGTTGCTGTGTCCCTTGTACATAGGGACACATTCGGTCACCTCCCCCAGTCACCCCCCCTCCCCCTACAGTTAGAACCCTCATAGGACACACATTAAACCCCTTCCCCGCCCCCTAGTGGTTAACCCCTTCACTGCCAGTCACATTTATACAGTAATCAATGCATATTTATAGCATTGTTCACTGTATAAATGTAAATGGTCCCAAAAATGTCAAAAAAGTGTCCGAAGTGTCTGCCATAACGTCGCAGTCCCAATAAAAAAATCGCAGATCGCCGCCATTAATAGTAAAAAAAAAATGCCATAAACTATCCCCTATTTTGTAAACACTATAAATTTTGCGCAAACCAATCGATAAACGCTTATTGCATTTTTTTTTTACCAAAAATATGTAGAAGAATACGTATCGGCCTAAACTGAGGAAAAAAAATTATTTTTATAGATTTTTTGGGTTATTTATTATAGCAAAAAGTAAAAAATATTGAATTTTTTTCAAAATTGACGCTTTATTTTTGTTTATAGCGCAAAAAATAAAAACCGCAGAGGTGATCAAATACCACCAAAAGAAAGCTATATTTGTGGGAAAAAAAGGACGCCAATTTTGTTTAGGAGCCACATCGCACGACCGCGCAATTGTCAGTTAAAGCGACGCAGTGCCGGAAGCTTAAATTTTGTCTGGGCAGGAAGGGGGTGTAGGTGCACAGTAGGCAAGTGGTTAAAGGGCCGACATACAACTATGGCGATTTGCGGGAGTGAGCCAATCTACCACCGCAGTATAATGGCGGCGGATTGTTTGAAAGTGGTTAATTGAAGAAGCTCAAGTTAGAAGCTGATTGGTTACTATGCACAGCTGCACCAGATTCTGTCTGCACCCATTTTAGTGACTTTCCCCTAATGGGTTTAAAAACAAAACAAAAAAAAAACATGTTGGCGCGTGTCAATGCAAGTGCATTTATTATACATCCATGTGCAAGCTCAATGTAATGGACGTGATGTGAAAACAAAAAAAATTTTGGACTGAAACACGTACTTCCTTCAGTCTATTGGTAGGGGGAGCTATGACCACACATCTCCAAACTAGTATATTTTATCTAAAATGTCTTATTTTCATTCTATTACAGAGGTGCAATCGATGTTTAACACAGAAGGCATACCCTTTTGTCCTTTGGCCATTTTGAAAAGTGGTTCTAAAAATATCCTCTATTTATGTTTGATTCTGCAGTTAGCAACATAACACAGGTTTGATACCTATAGTTAAAAGTGTAAATGTGTTGGTACTATGTCACACTAACTGCGTATCATAACTGAGCTGGCTGGCCAGGCTGGGTCTGCGTTCGGTGATTACGCTGTAATATGGCCCCTCCCCCCTAGACTTGCTTGTGTGATAGGCTGAACACTGATTCTATCTACTATCACATGAGGCGGTCTAGGGGGGCGGGGCTGTGTTACAGCGTCATCGCTGAACACAGACCAAGCCAGCCAACTCTGTGATGATACACAGGAGAGAGGGGACAGGGAGCACTGCAGCCCCGCAACTGAAACTGACCACAGGACAGGCAGCCTACCGGGAAATCTCCCGATATCCCGGTAGGCTAGTCCGGCCCTGTGTTAGAACACCTGACAGGGTTTTGTTTGCTGTCTATGTCCCCATTAGGGAGATTCACCCTCTCTTCACCCTGTTTACTGTTATCACAGAAAGTGAAAGAAAATCCCACTCTTGGAGGCATTTCTTCTCGCTTCCTGCTTTGGCTGCATGACAGAGGGGAAATCTCCCCAATGGCAAAAATAAAATGTATAGGGGTTATTATAACCCTCATTTACTCTATCCAAGATAGGGGGAAAGTTTTATTTTTTTGCCTACTACTTCAAATGTACTACAACACTTACTCAAAATTGAACTACGTTATCTAGGTGGAGTTGACTTTACCTTTTTTTTTTTTGTATTTATAAAAACAGATAAAGTGTAGTCAATGCACAATTTATCGTCCAACACTTTTATGTTCAAATGTAAACTTTTAAAAAGAAAAAGTAGATTTATTCACAGCCATATTAATGCCAGCCCATAAAAAGTTCATTTATAAATAACAAATAATATAGATTCAATTCTTAGCAGAGTTGTAATGCCGGACAATAAATTGCTTTGAAAAACGACTATATGGAACAATTGGATTGGTACCAAATTTAATCAAATTACCATTTGTTTTCTATTGCCTGGTATCAGTGGTCTCCAAATTGCTCCCTTTGCTTGTCTTTATCTGGTCCTTGGAGCACTATCCCTCTCACTGATACGAGACACTATTCTGCCATCTGACACCGAAAATGGAGCATAATTTCTCCCACTGACACAACTAATAGAGCACTATTCCTCCCTATGATACCAGCAATGGGGCACTATTCCTTCCCCTAATACCACATGTTTACTCCCACCGATAACAGGAACATTTTCACTCCTGCTGGCAAAAGTCTGGCCCTCCAAGAGTCTGAAGGACAATAAACCGGCCTTTTGTTTCGAATGTTTGGAGACCCCTGCCTTATATAATCCAATCAGGTAGAGGACAATATTATAAGGGAGTAACACTATGATTTGATGACACCTACAATACGTCGAAATAGTATTTATACCCCTTAAAATGTTCCACATTTTGTCAGGTTACAACGAAAAAGTAAATGTATTTTATTGGGATTTTATGTAATAGACCAAGGGTCCTCAAACTTTTTAAACAGGGGGCCAGTTCACGGTCCCTTAGACTGTTGGGGGGCAGGACTATAGTTTTAAAAAAAATATGAACAAATTACTACGCACACATCTTATTGTGAAAAAAAAAAATATTTAAAAAAAATATATATATTTTTATCAACATAAACTTATTAGTATTTCACAGACTCCCCTGATCACAGATCCCCTCCCCATCACAGATCCCCTCCCCATCACAGATCCCCCTCCCCATCACAAAAGCCCCTCATCACAGAACCTCTCCATCCCAGATCCCCATCACAGATCCCCCCCCCATCAAAAAGCCTCATATAAGGTCATCCATCAGAAAGCCCCCCATAAAACATCCCCCATCACAGACCCCCCCCCATCACAAAGCCCCCCAACACAAACTCCTCTCCATCACAAAGCCCCCCGTAACAGACACCCCCATCACAGAGCCCCCTTTAAGATTCCCCTCATAACAGACTCCCCCATCAAGTCTTCCCCCAACCACAATAGAAATATGTGTATTCCAGAAAGTTTAACAATCAGCAGATAAAGGTACTCCAAACACCTGGTGTAAGCCCTTCAATCATCCCGACACTATGGTTGTTATGGTGTCAGGATGATTGGAGCGCATTATTTCAATTATTACATTGTAATATAAAATGAAATAGTTCAACTCACCATAATGCAGAATCAGTGGGAGCTCTAATGTCACTGTCCCCAGCCAGCGGAGTGCCTCCTTACATCTCAGGTGTCACTGTCCCCAGCCAGCGGAGTGCTTCCTTACATCTCAGGTGTCCCTGTCCCCATCCAGCGGAGTGCCTCCTTACATCTCAGGTGTCACTGTCCCCAGCCAGCGGAGTACTTCCTTACATCTCAGGTGTCACTGTCACCAGCCAGCGGAGTGCTTCCTTACATCTCAGGTGTGCCTGTCCCCAGCAGAGTGCTTCCTTACATCTCAGGTGTGCCTGTCCCCAGCGGAGTGCTTCCTTACATCTAAGGTGTCACTGTCCCCAGCGGAGTGCTTCCTTACATCTCAGGTGTCACTTTCCCCAGCGGAGTGCTTCCTTACATCTCAGGTGTGCCTGTCCCCAGCGGAGTGCTTCCTTAATCTTAGGTGTCACTGTCCCCAGTGGAGTGCTTCCTTACATCTCAGGTGTCACTGTCCCCAGCGGAGTGCTTCCTTACATCTCAGGTGTCACTGTCCCCAGCGGAGTGCTTCCTTACATCTTAGGTGTCACTGTCCCCAGCGGAGTGCTTCCTTACATCTCAGGTGTCACTGTCCCCAGCCAGCAGAGTACTTCCTTACATCTTAGGTCTCACTGTCCCCAGCCAGCGGAGTGCTTCCTTACATCTCAGGTGTCACTGTCCCCAGCCAGCGGAGTGCTTCCTTACATCTCAGGTGTCACTGTCCCCAGCCAGCGGAGTGCTTCCTTACATCTCAGGTGTCACTGTCCCCAGCCAGCGGAGTGCTTCCTTACATCGCAGGTGTCACTATCCCCAGCGGAGTGCTTCCTTACATCTTAGGTGCCACTGTCCCCATCTGAGTGCTTTCTTACATCTTAAGTGCCCCCCCATTGGAGCCCTTCTATATCTCAGCATCAGTGTCTCCGCCGCCATTACTAAAGGCTGAGGGAGAACAAATTAGAGGCAACCATTTTCCAGAAGACCACAGACGAGTTATAAACAGGGAGCTGGCTGAATTGCTAGAATAGAAATTGAGTTGCGGCACCGCCCACTTGTCACCCCTTTCCAAAACAGGTCACAGATGACAGACAGACCGGGGGCAGGGGTGGGCGGTGCCGCAGCTCCATTTCAAATGTATCCACCAGGCAGACTCCCTTCTCGTTTATAACTCGTCTGTGGTCTTCTGGAAAATGGCTTCCAGCAGAGACACTATCTCCGCCGGCCGCGGACCTCTAGCAGCGGCGGCGGCGAAAAAATAGTAATTCACACTGGTGGGCCGGATGTGGCCCGCGGGCCGTAGTTTGAGGACCCCTTTAATAGACCAATACAAAGTGGCACATGATTGTGAAAAGAAAGGAAAATGATAAATGATGTTGAATTTTTTTTACAAATAAATATCTGAAAAGTGTGGCGTGCATTTGTATTCAGCCCCCTGAGTCAGTACTTTGTAGAACCACCTTTCCCTGTAATTACAGCTACAAGTCTTTTTGGTATGTCTCTACCAGCTTTGCACATCTAGAGAGAAGTTTTTGCACATTCTTCTTTTCAAAATAGCTCAAGCTTTGTCAGATTGCATGGAGAGTGTCTGTGAACAGCAATTTTAAAGTCTTGTCAAAGATTCTCATATGAATTTAGGTCTGGACTTTTTAACTGGGTCATTCTAACACATGAATATGCTTTGATCTAAACCATTTCATTGTAGCTCTGGCTGTATGTTTAGGGTTGTTGTCCTGCTGGAAGGTGAACCTCTGCCCCAGTCTCAAGTCTTTTGCAGACTGACCCACTTCTTTGTCCCTGCTGAAGAAAAGCATTGTCACAATGTGATGCTGCCACCACCATGTGTCATGGTAGGGATGGTGTGTTCAGGATGATGTGCAGTGTTAGTTTTCCGCCACACATAGGGCTAGATTCAGGTAGATTGGCACATACTTATGCAGGCGTAGCGTATCCCATTAGCGATACGCCGACATAACTCAGAGAGGCAAGTACAGTATTCATGCAGCACTTGCGCCTAAATTTGTGCCGGTATAACTTATTTTTGTTGGCTTAACTGGAAATGGGTGTGACCGTATGCAAATGATGTCCAGAACGTGGAATACTGATTTCCGGGGCATGCGCAGTACGTTCGTTCCCTTGTGCGCATGCTCACAACTAACGCCGGCTCAGCTTCCAGAGAAACTACGCCCAACCGGCTTAACCGCAGCCTATAAATAGGCCCAGACATGCGCCCGTCCTGCGCAAAAGTACATCCTGTTCCCCCCCCCCCCCCCAGGGAAGGTACTTTTGTTTGGCGATGGCTGCTGTCCCAAAAGACAGACAAAATTCTTTTTCTCCATTCGGGAGAGGGAGATACTTGTTGATGGGATCGTTCGCTACGATAAGTACCTCCATGGTGCCCTCAGCCTGCAGACCAGCAAGGCCGGAAAGCAGGAGATTCTGAGGGAGCTGAGCTTTCGGGTCAGTGCTGTGGGCATGGCGGAGAGACGCCCACAGGACATACAAAAAAAAATCAACGATATGCGGCAGAGGGTGAAGGAGAAGCTGGCCCAGATTAGTCGGCATGTCAGGGGCACGGGAGGAGGGCCAGCATGTCCTGTGGAGTTGACCCCAGAGGAGGAGGCCATCGCCCAATGCCTGCAGCGTGAGCAGGTGGAGGGCATGGAGGGGTACGATTCGGACGACCAGTCCTTGAGGACAGTTAAGTGTGTTTTACCTACTACCTGGTGTGTAGCATGTAGGGGGATGGGAAGGGAACATGTGACAAGTGTGTGGGTCCACCAACATGTGCATCTTTTGTGTTATCCACAGATGTGCAGGAGGGAGCTGGGCCGTCGTCGGCTGCTGCTGGGCGACCCCTGCCATCGCCAGAGAGGAGTGCCCACACCTCTCCTCTGGAGGAAGTCAAGGAGGAGCACGGGGACCTAGAGGGAGCGGTGTACTTGGTGGAGGATCCCACCATCCCTGTCCCCTCCCAATCCTCCTCCCCCATCAGGGGTCCCTCACCACCCTCCTACCCCATCAGGAGTCCCTCACCACCCTCCTCCCCCATTAGGGAAAGCCCCTTAAGGGCCCAATCCGTACTCACAGCCCCCAGCCTCTCCTGTTCCCCGGAAGGCAACCCAGAAAACCAGGGGTGTTCCTGCATGCCTCCAGGAAACTCTTGCCAGTGATCAGGCCTGGCAGACCCATCATGTGGGGGACGTGTCTCTCCATATCAGGCGTCTGGCTGACAGCCAGGCACCGTCCTCGCAGCTGGTTGACAGCCTGCAAGATATGACGTGCAATTCTGCAGCGCTTTTCACCATCCTGGGGAAGGTGCAGGCCACCACAGCAGGCCTCGCGTTGAAGGTCAGGAGCCTGGCAGAGGCCGTTGTGGAGGAGGGGAGGCAGATCAGGCTGATGCTTGGCCAGACCAATGCCATCCTTACCCGAATTGCTCTGGCTTTGGAGGGCAGGCAGCCAGCCAGGGAGCTTCCAGGGGATGCCCAACCCCCCTCCTGATGCCCAACCCCCCTCTCCTGATGCCCAACCCCCCTCCTGTGGCTCCCCCCAGGCAGTTAAGGAGCCAGGGACGTGGCACTCATCGAGGCCCACGTCAGGGCAGATGAGTGTTTATGTTTTTTCTGTAGTGTGTTTTATTTTAATTTTGGTTATTTTCTACTCAGGGTATGAGTTTTTTTTATTTTGTTTATACTCAGGGTATGAGTTTATTTATTTTGTAGTGAATGCACATGGTGAGGAGTGCAGGCTACAGTGTGAATGGTGTGTGACTGGTGTGTGAATGTGGGGGAGTGGCACTCCTGCCAGTAAGGGGTGTCACCCTCGTCGTTGGGGATAAGTTCTCCCCATGACCGTATGAATGACGTATGAATGAACAGCGACATCATTGGGGCCTTGACACGGCGTTGCTGCTCCCATGTCCTGCATGTTGGACTTGGGCTAATCCAATGTGATGTGGATGTGGTGTATGTGATCTATAGACCACAGTGGTGTGCATGCGTGCATTGTTCGTGTGCCATGATGAATGTGTGTGTTTAACGGGCAAAGAAGCCTTCCACTAAAACCCTCCTGACTGCTCTATCCTCAGCAGATGGGTGAGCCTCGTTCAGGGGGGGACTGTGTGGTTGGCGGGTCAGGTCATCACATAGCTCAATCTGCAGGCCCTTTCTCATGGCAAAGTTGTGCAGAATGCAACATGCACCGATGATCTGACACACAAAGTTTGGGGAATACAACAGGGTACCCCCAGACTTATCCGGGCATCGGAAACGGGACTTCAGGAGGCCAAATATGCGCTCCACCACTGCACGGTTACTTATATGTGCTTCATTGTATCTTCTCTCTCCTCTGGTTTGGGGATCCCGGAATGGAATCATGAGATGGGGCCTAGGTGCATATGCCGCGTCACCTGGAAGGGAAATAACAGGAGGATGTTAGCCATGCATGTGCCCCATCGTGATGTATGCATCATGGGGTCGGACAGTCATGCCTGACTCCCATGGCACTCACCAACCAACCAGCTGTCCCCATACACGTTCTGTTCAAATTCCATTGGGATGTTGCTTTGACGGTATATGTAGTTGTCGTGGCTGGACCCGGGGTGTTTGGCACGGAAGTGCCATATGAGGCATTGGGCATCGGCTATCACCTGTACGTTGATGGAATGCCAATGCTTGCGATTGCGGTATATGTGCTCTGTGGCACAGGGGGGCTGTAGTGCCACATGTGTGCAATCAATGGCCCTGATGGTGCGTGGGAATCCTGCAATTTCGTAGAAATCCTGCATTGCCTTCTGCCGCTGATGTTCCTGGGTGGGTTTGATGATATGGTGGGACATGCGTCTGAGGATTGCAGGGACAACTTGGTGCACACATCTGCTCATGGAGGATTGTGACTGCCCAGCCACGACTCCACTTGTACGCTGGAACGAGCCACTGGCAAGGAAATGGAGTGTTGCCAGTACCTTGACCAGTGGCTGCACTGCTTGTGAGCGGTGTGTCTTGAGGGTGATGTCATCATACAGGGTTGTGGCTATTTCCTGGATGGCTTCAGGGCTGAATCTGAAAATGCGAAACACCTCCGAATCACCCATGCCAAAGACGTTTATGCGCGTGCGGTATATCCTCCCCTGTGCCCTCCTCCTCCTACATGGCAGGGGACCCATTAGTAGTGCTAGGACCACCGCTGCCATGTGTTGTCCTGCAAGTGTGGTTGCTCAGCTCGTCTAACGGTGCTGCTGAAGCTACTCTCCAGCTGACTTGAGCAAGTCTGGTGCAAAGTTATCCCTGCTTTATGAGGGATAACTTTAGGCCGGCCATACAGCTTAGGCGCACCGCGCCTAGCCTGTGCCGAACGGGCCTATGTTTGGGAATCGGCGTTTCTACCTCATTTGCATATTTGCATAGGAAATCAAATGTGCGGACGGAATAAATGTGCGCCTAGGATGTGCAGACGTTGGCAAGTTAGGCCGGTCGGGAATAGCCTATTTTGGCGTGTATCTAGTTCTGTGGGCACGGCGCATAGATATTCCGGCGCAAATTTTGACTTAGGCGACACATCTCGAGATAGACCGGCTTAAATCCTACCTAAATCTGGCCCATAGGGCCAGATTCAGGTAGATGGGCGAATCTTTATTTTGGAGGAACTTTTCTCATTTACGTTACTCCGCTGAAACCTTAGGAGCAAGTACTGTATTCACAAAGCATTTGCTCCTAAAGTTGCGGCGGCGTAGCGAAAATGAGCCGGCGGAATTTAAATTGGGCGGGTAGGGGCGTGTATTATTATAACTAGGCGCGATCCCGCGGCGAACGTACTGCGCATGCGTCGACTGTCAGTGCGCATGCTCCAAATTCTGTCAGTGAACGTCAATGACGTCAATCCCCATTCACAGACGTTTTACGCAAATGACTCGAATTTTTTTTTTTTCGACGCGATGACGACGGCCATACTTAACATAGGATACTCCACTAGGGGGCTGGTTTATCTTTACGCCGCGTATCTCTTACGGAAATGTCGGAAAGTCACTGCGTCGGGCCCGAATACGATCGTGAATTGCCGATTCTCGCTGATTAACATATTCTCGGTGTTAATCAGCAGGAACGCCCCCAGCGCCATTTTTAAAATTGCAGTTCCGATACGACGGCGAAATACAATTACGCCGCTCGTATAGGAACTCCAACCCGGCGTTTCTTGTTTTCTGCTTACTGAAAACAGAAACGCCGGCTCAAAGTGAGAGTTAGGCTGGAGTATCACTGATACTCCAGAGTAACTCTACCTGAATCTGGCCCATAGAGTTTTGCTTTTAGGCCAAAAAGTAAAATTTTGATCTCATCTGAGCACCTTCTTCCACATGTTTGCTGTACTTCTCGAAAACTGAAAACGGGACTTCCTATGGCTTTTTTTAACAATGGCTTTCTTCTTGCCACTCTTCCATAAAGACCAGTGTTGAGCGGAATACGCCATATTCGATTTCGCGATATTTCACGAATATATAGAAGAATATTCGCGAAATATTCGTTAATATCGAATATTCGTGATATTTTATAAAAAAAAAAATTTGAGAAATTTCGCTAATGCGAATGCGAAATTTCGCTAATGCGAATGCGAAATTGATTGCGAAATTCTCATCTGCGCATGCGCGCGAACAACACGCGAAAACGGAGATCATTTCCTATAGGAAGCACAATGCTAAGCTCTAAGATCGCAATACACAGGTCTGATGCAAAAGAAGGGCAGAGAAAGTATTCGCCAATATTCGTAATACGAATATTCGCATTGCGAATATTCGGCAACATAAAACGATCGCCTCAGCTATTCGGCCCAGGGTCTCTAATCATACCAGCAATGCTTTTAGACGTCGATGGAGATCACTAGGATGTGATCTGTTTTAAAAATAAATTTGAAAAAATACGAATATTCGCAATAGCAAATATTCGCCGCAATATTCGAGTTATTCGCGAATACTCGAATATGCAATATTCGTGAGCAACACTAATAAAGACCAGATTTATTGAGTTTACAACTAATAGTTGTCCTGTGGACAGATTCTCCCACCTGAGCTGTGGATTTCTGCAGCTCCTCCAGAGTTACAATGGGCCTCTTGGATGCTTCTCTGACCTTGCCCGGTCTGTGAGTTTAGGTGGATGGCCATGACTTGGTGGGCTTACAGTTGTGCTATTCAATTTTCGAAATAATGGATTGAACAGTGCTCCTTGAAATGTTCAAGGCTTGGGATATTTTTAGATACCCTAACCCTGCTTTAAACTTCTCCGCAACTTTATCCCTGGCCTGTCTGTTGTGTTCCTTGGCCTTCGTGATGCTGTCTGTTCACTAAGGTTCTCTAACAAACCTCTGAGGGCCTCACAGAACAGCTGTATTTATACAGAGATTAAATTACACACAGGTGGACTCTATTTACTAATTATGTGACTTCTGAAGGCAATTGGTTCCACTAGATTTTAGATAGGGGTATCAGAGTAAAGGGGGCTGAATACAAATGCACGCCACACTTTTCAGATATTTATTTGTAAAAAAAAAATTGAAAACCATTTATAATTTTCCTGCCACTTCACAATTATGTGCTACTTTGTGTTTGTCTATCACATAACATCCCAATAAAATACATTTACGATTTTGGTTGTACGTGAAAATGTGGAAAATTTTAAGTGGTATTAATACTTTTTGTAAGGTCTTCTGGACCTTGAAATATAGGTGTATTTGGTGTCTACATATGTTGAATCTTCTTCATGAATGTAACCACCTTTTAGGAGGGTTACTCAAATACAGTATGGAATGGTGGGTTCTGAGAATTCAGCTACAGGTCAGTTCTTTAGTTTCACAGATGTGTATACCAAAACCAGAGAATTTACAGCACGATCATTTGTGACAGAACCACACCAGAAGTCCTTTTAAGACCCTGGGCTGATGCCTCTGAAGTTCTTCTAAGTTCACTTCTACTAAATGTGCTGACTTACTAGGCTGCCTATCCACTTCAGCTCTGACACATGTACACAACCTAATACCTATGAACCTGATCTGAGTATTTTCGTGCAATATCATTTTCTTGTTCCCTGCACTTGATGGTGCTTACCCTCCCCACCCAATCATAGGGTCTAATGCCTAGTACACAAACGACGGGTTTCCCCAACGGGAAAACTGTCATGTTTGCTTTTGGTCGGGAAAACCGGCCGTGTGTATGCACCATAGCAGTTTTCTGCGAGCAAAAAAATGAGAACTTGTTCTCTTTTTTCCCGCTGCAATTCTCTGTTTTTTTTTGCTCGGCATATGGGAAACACTGCAGTGGAGCATACACATGGCCGGTTTTCCCGAACCAAAGCTACCATGGCAGTTTTCCTGTTGGGAAAACCGGCCGTGTGCACGCGGGGAAAAGCAACCGTTTTCCGGTGGACTTTTGACCGCCGGGAAAACCGATCGTGTACTGGGCATGAGAGGTATGCTGTATATGTGCTAGAGTGTATTGCATGCCAACTGCCAACTTATCTTGGGAACATTTGCTGGTACAAAAAATACTTGGTGACATTCTGCCTGTGTATATGTCAGTCTGTCCGACAGAACCTGGCTGTTCATCCAGCTTCTGTAAGGTGTGTATTCTGGAGAACCAGCAGCCAATGGCTGAGAGCGCTGGTCGGAGTGTTCTGGTGGGGGGTGGCCCCCAGTCAGAACACAACAGCTCAGTGGGGAAGATTGCTGTACTAACCTTGCATGGTTAGTACAGTGTCTCCGACTGGAGCTGACAGTATTTTTTTCGTGCAAACAGCTGGGTTGCACAAAAAAATAATAGTGTGTACCCGGCTTTTGAATGACATGGTGTTCAGGACTACTTTCCTATTTTCTTTACAAAGCATGGGGTTCAAAAGACCTCCTTGTCATGTTTTTACGTGTTTACAGTCACTACAGATTCTTTGCAATTACATTCATTCCAATGTGTTGATTCAGTCTTTTTATTGTGAGTCTGAAGCACACTCAGTGAACTAATAGGGGAGGAGGAACACCTTACTCCACAAGACCCTCTCATAACAAACACACATGTCCATCTGCAACTTCTCATATAAAACCCACTTACAATCACACACTGTAGGGCTACGCTAACTTGTCTCACAACACATTTATCTCTGACTTACAACTGTATTAACAAGACTAGTTATAATTTACTCAAGTGGCACGATTGCAAGAAGAGAAGGCATGCTACAACGGAACTATATCCCCAGTGCGAACTGAGATCACCCCCAGTCAACCTAGTTACAAAACTTGGCTCAAGCATCATGCCAACTGAATAAACAGAATTAACTCACAAGCTGTACGCCACATCACTGCTGCTGCAGCCAGGGCATGGAGGGTCTGTTCGATCATGTGGGCCATTTTGGAAGGTAAGCTGATTTTATTCGTAGCCTTTTGGGGAAGGGGGGGAATGTGTGCTGGAATTTTAGGAAACTGCAAATACTTTAAAATGGTCTTGCTTTAGTACAGGAAAGTTTTTTTTTTATAAGAGTGTTCACTGTAAGATAGAATGGTATGTAAGAGGCGAAGGCAGTGCTGTAGCTACACAGTACCAGTTTATATGAGAAGAGAGGGCTATTGTTAGATCTGGGATTTGGGGCTATTAGCAGGCAGTTAACAGAGAAGCTGTGTAAGAAAATAACCTGAAAGCATGCCATTATGACGATGCATAATATTAATCCAGGCTCTATTTGGAGAGATCTACTATGTAAAGTGACAACTAATTTGAACCTGTATTATGAGTTAACAATACAATACTATTGACTACTAAATCCCTAAATATAATGAAGTATTTTCCCTACAAAACTATTTCAATTCATCCATTCCCTTACAGCACGCCGATTACGTTCAATTGTAACTTTTTTAGCCTGAGGCCGCATACACACGACCGAGAAACTCGACGGGCGAAACACATCGTTTTCCCCGTCTAGTTCCTTGTTCGGCTGTAAAAAAACTCACCGAGCCAAATTTTCCCATTCGAGGAAATAGAGAACATGCTCTCTTTTTGGCTCGACAAGTTCCTCGACTTTTCTCGGTTTCCTCGGCAGAATATGTCTCCCATCAAGTTTCTTTCTGAATTCTGCCGAGGAAAGCAGTCGTGTGTACAGGGCCTCACATTTCAGAAGGCCATTGATACACATTAATGTTATTTTCATGGACATTTCACAGCTGGCCAGATGCATATTTATTTGATGCAGACCATACATGATTCAGTGGGTTAAATGAAAAATAAAATAATAATTTTCCCCATCCATGCATTCGATGTGGATGAAGGAATCACTCCCGCTGAGATTATTGTATTCTGCCAGTGGGAAGCCTTTTCCCGGTGGCAGAATGCAATGATCAGTGTTGCCGGCTATAGCCGGATTCACTGATTCTTTGGAAAAAATACGACTTGTGTACAACCATTAGCCCATACTATGTGGTTTGGTCCCTAGCTCAGGTAACTGGTTCGGTCGTTGCTGAACTGGCAGAATTTCAATCTATGTATGGCCGGCTTAAGATAGCTCTGCTTACTATAGCTATCAGCATACCAAATTATTTATAATAGTTTTAAAGTGAACATCTGATCACTATTTCTATTTGTTTAAACAAATTACCATGGTATTGGCAATATTGAATTTGCTCTGCCCAGAAACACCTTTAAGGACAGATCAATCTTAACAAAGGAAAGAACTTATAAAAGAATACAAAGCATCCTGTGAACAAAGGAAAGAACTTATAAAAGAATACAAAGCATCCTGTGAATGGGTAAGGGGAGAAAGGGGTAGACAAACTTCACAGCGGCTTTCATATATAAAAGTTGCAGCTCTCATAGTCATTGTGCCAGAGGTATAGTGAGAGCTAAAATATCCAGTCTCAAAGAAAGTGTGAGAACAACCATGGAATACACCTCTACAGATTTAACTTTTTAAGCTGCAGATTTAAGAAAATTATTACTTTCTACCAAAGTGATAAATTCTAGTGTAATGTCAGGTTAACTAAGGCAGAAACCAGAACATATCTACAAACACCAGTGCTCCACTTCAAAGAGACTGCAAGTAAACTCGTATTTTCCATCCAGCTTCTTATTCCCAAGTCTGATTTTTGCTCCCGCGTTTCACATTGTTATACAATGCTTAGTCATAGCTATAGCTATGACTAAGCATTGTATAACAATGTGAAACACGTCAGCTATATCATCCCACCGTTTGCTGTTTTTCTGTTTGTGCAGTGTTTTTTTACTGGATTAAAGGCTTTTATTGTTTTTTACATTTGTCGGAGTGCGGCTGTCCATACCTTCTTGCTTCCGTTTATCCTCCTTCCTACTGGGTTCCCCCACAGCAAGCAGCTTGCTGTGGGGGCACCCAAGCAGACATGCTCCAAACCTGTGGCTCTGTGTGTCCATTCACACATGGAGCCGTAGCTCTGCCCCGCCCCCTCATATCCTGATTGGCTCTCTGGCTGTGATTGCTGTCAAAAGCCAATCAGGAATTCGATTTTCTGGAGCGGCAAGGCTCTTGTGGACATCGCTGGATCGAGATGGGGCTTAGGTAAGTATTAGGGGGATCTGGGAGGGCTGCTGCTAAAAGAAGGTTTTTTACCTTCATGCATAGAATATGTATTAAGGTAAAAAATGTTGTGCCTTACAGCTACTTTAAAGCTGGACATACAGTAGATAGATCTTTTTTTTTCCAATTAGCCAGCTGGCTGATATAAAAAAAAAAAAGGAACAGATACCCTCGACCATACAATTAAGGTGGATGTGGAATCCTCCCTGCTGAGACATTGTATTCTGACAGCAGGAACTCTCCACACTCACCACACTCAGAATAAATTGATCAGCATCTGCAGCCCTTTGGTTGCTGTCGCTGATCAAGATTTTTTTTCCAAAAAACTAATTTGACAGAAGTCGAATGCTAGATCGACTTCTATGAAGCATAAGGGGACACACATGGATCAAAGTCCTTTATGTTAAGTAGGGCTGCCTATGGCCAGCTTTAGTTACTCACACTACGTGGACAAAAGGAAGGTGGAGTTGGAATCCCTCCATCCCCGCAAACTACTTTTTAGACTTTTCCTTAATTTCCCTCTCTATCCCTCTCTTCTTTTGAAGTTTGTGTACATAATTTTTTCACCAGTTTCTCTGAGAAATGCCGTGATTTATTGGAATTTGAATTTAGATCTTTCTGTGCTGACTTAAATGTGTCTACTTACATATTTTTATTGAGTGGTCAAGTCCAAACTACCAATCTAACAGCTGTGGCATTATTTAGAGGACTGGTGTGTCTACAAACATATGTGGGCTGCTGTGAGTTCCAGTGCAATCAACTCTAAATCAATGCAGCAATATAAAACAGAAAAGCTTATACATACTGTGCATGCAGGCCCTGTTGCTAAACTAGAGTTGAAGCAATACCAGCGCAGAAATGATTGCTTCACTGGATTCATGAACCCTGGCCATTTACACAGACGTGGATGGGTGCTTATCACATGCCAGGGCTGTTCCTACCATGCCCTGCAATCGCTTTTAGTCCTGCGAGTGTAGAGTAGATCATTGGTAGCCATTGCAGCTGAATTACACAGCAAAAGACAGATGGGTTTTAAGAACAGGACAGCTGTTTCTCTCCTATCAAGTATTTACACTTGGTGTATTTCTGACTATCTCACTGATAAATAATATCCAAGTAATCATGGCGGGAACAACAACTGAGCACAACAAACCAAAAACGCGATTTAATACAAGAAAAAACTGCTCTAACCAGAAAAATTTCTAATCAGGTCTAAAAACCAGAAGGCTGCAATTACGTGGTACAAACACAAATACAAATAGAAAAAAGAGAAAACTGCGCCAACTAATACATATACTCAGCAAGCAAGGCTGGTATAAATATGACAGTATGAACAAAGTCCAAATGAATGTTGAATATTGAATGGACGCCTCACATAGTGAAAATCAGGACGAACAACACCCAGGTGCACTTGACATCCGTGGAAACCACCACCACATGGAGAGCAGCTTACCAGATTGCAGATAAAAACCAGCGATGTATGATGATCCAACAGCAAATGAAACCAAGGTATAAGGCCGCGTACACACAAGGAGATGTATCCGATGAAAACGGTCTGACAGACCGTTTTCATCGGACATGTCTCCTGGGAGATTTTGGTTTGATCTGTGTACACACGATCAAACCAAAATCCCCATGGACAGACAGCGCGGTGATGTGGCGGTGACGCATGCGGGGGATTTTTGTCCGCTGGTTAGGCGTACTAACCAGCGGACATGTCAGACAGACTGGTTTCCAGCAGACAAGTTATAAAGCATGCTTTAAAACTTTTGTCTGCTGGAAACCTGTCTGCTAGCCCGTACACACAATAAAATCTGTCCGCTGGAACTGGTCTGCAGGCCAGTTTCAGCAGATATATTCGATCGTGTGTACGCGGCCTAACAGAGCCACAGTAGGGTTGTCCTCAGAAAAAGCTATTTAAATCATTTTTGATATTCAAAGCAAACTCACCCATCCGTCTTTTTTTCCATGCTTTATTTTGACAAGAAACCACATAGAAAAACACCCACTAGCATTTCTGTTTGTGGCCATCTTGAGTAAAGGCAATTGATTTGTGTATCATTTACATCCTGGAATCTATCTGCCCTTAACTCAGGCATGCAGGGGGAGCGTGAGCTTAGCTGAGAAAACCACTTCTCCCCTCCTGAAGACTCCTGGGATGTATTACATTATTTGCTTATGCCTGGAAACCAGGAAGTACCTGAAGAAATATATATATATATATATATATATATATATATATATATTGTGAACTTTGGGGGTTCTTTAGCTCAGCGAGACAAGTGCGTAAACCGTGTCAGTAAAGCAAAGGGTCTTTATTGGCGACCAAAACAAAACAAAATAATGCTTTCTTCAGCACAAAAATGTCACAACAAAAGTCCTGCTTGTTTCCAGCATAAATTAGATAAGTCTCTCTTCAGCACAGCAAAACAACCAAAAGAAAGGCACATACGTTTTAGTAAGAAGTCCTCCAGTCCTTCCCTGCAGACACAGCTTCACTTCCAAAACTACTCCACCCTCTGTCAGGACTTCCTTTCCTTTTACCTCACTTCCTGGAAGTGGTTAACCCCTTGTGTGCCTGAAGCCAGGGGTCAGAAGGGGAGGCTCTCTTCCCTCCCAATTGTCGCTTCAGAGCCTCCGAAATCCCGGACCCCCGAATATCATTTAAAGAAGACAGAGAGGACTTTAAGCCCGTCCTCTCTGGATCCATTTTATCTGTCCGGAACCTCTCACCCCCTTTGGGTGACCTCCTGAACCAGTGCTTAAAGGGACCAGATTCCAAAAATTGGCGCTATGTAGTGTCCATCCAGGACCCATCCCTGGCGTCCTGTACATATCCCCCCCCTCTGCCTCAACGCGGAGGTGTTGGAGGCACCACTCGCCATCATACAGTGGACTCGGGAGAGGGCATCGGCATTCTGATGCTGTTTCCCGGGTCTGTGCTCCACCACAAAGTTGAACTCCTGCAGAGACAGAAACCACCTAGTTACCCTGGCATTGGTGTGCTTGTTCTGTCTCATCCACGTAAGAGGAGCATGGTCTGATATGAGGCGAAACTTCCTGCCTAGGAGAAAATACCGTAGGGAGTCCAAAGCCCACTTGATGGCAAGACATTCGCGTTCCACCACCGCATAGTTTTTCTCAGCTGGCGTCAGTTTCCTACTAAGGAAAACTATTGGATGCTCCTCTCCGTTGATCTCTTGAGACAGAACTGCTCCTAGCCCTTCACTTGAGGCATCTGTCTGCACTATAAAGTCCTTAGAAAAGTCTGGCGCTACAAGCACCGGGTCCTGGCACAGTGCCGTCTTAAGCATTTGAAATGCCTTTTCAGCCTCGGCATTCCATTTGATCATGACGGACTGTCGGCCTTTGGTGAGGTCAGTCAGCGGTGCCGCAATGGTGGCGAAGTTGGGGCCAAACCTCCTGTAGTACCCAACTAGGCCTAAAAACGCTCTGACCTGTTTTTTTGTTAGGGGGCGGGGCCAGCCCTGTATAGCCTCTACTTTGCTCATTTGGGGCTTCACTAACCCTCTACCTACAATGTATCCAAGATACTTGGCTTCCTCCACCCCAATCGCACACTTCTCCGGATTAATGGTGAACCCTGCCCTTCTCAAGGAGTCTACCACTGCCTGTACTCGGGGAAGGTGGGAATCCCAATCCGTACTAAAAATGACAATGTCATCCAGGTAAACGGAGGCATACCGTTGGTGGGGACGCAGAGTTTTGTCCATGGCCCTTTGAAATGTGGCGGGGGCTGAGTGTAAACCAAACGGCATTCTCTTGTATTGGAAATGACCCTCCGGGGTAGAGAAAGCTGTTTTCTCTCTGGCCTCTTTGGTTAGGGGAATCTGCCAGTAACCTTTTGTGAGGTCCAGTGTGGTGATGTACCTGGCAGGACCCAACCTCTCAATCAGCTCATCTACCCGTGGCTTGGGGTATGCATCGAACTTGGAGACCTTGTTGAGTTTTCTAAAGTCGTTGCAGAAGCGTAGAGTACCATTGGGTTTGGGCACTAATACGATCGGACTGGACCACTCGCTCTGCGACTCTTCGATGACCCCAAGTTCAAGCATCCTTTTCACCAGACACCGCAACCCTGTGAGCTTCTGGGATACGGTAGGGTTTAAGCCGGACTGTCACCTTAGGCTCGGTCACAATGTCATGCTCGAGTCCTGGCAACCCTGAAAACATGTCCCCATTTCTTTGCAGAAACTTTTACTTGCTGGGTTTGGGGCCTAGTTAGGGTAGCTGCAACCTGCACCATGTCGATCCCTACCTGGTCCCCTGACTGTACCGCCACCACTGCGGACACCGGTTCTCTGTCTTTCCAGAGCTTTAACAAATTTATGTGATAAATTTGGTAGGGTTTTCTTTTCCCTTGTTGGTGTACCCTATAGTTTACCTCACCCACTTTCTCCACTATTTCAAACGGACCTTGCCACTTGGCCAAGAACTTGCTTTCTACCGTTGGTATTAGGACAGCTACCCTGTCACCTACTTGGAACTGTCTCACTTTAGCCGACCGGTTATATACCCTTCTTTGGGCATCCTGAGCCTTCTGCATGTGCTCTCTTACCAGCGGCATCACTTTAGGCACCCTTTCTCGCATTTGAGAAATATGTTCCACCACGGTTTTGTGCGGGGAGGACTCACTTTCCCATGTTTCCTTTACCAGATCAAGCAACCCCCGGGGCCTCCGTCCGTACACTAGCTCAAATGGTGAGAAACCCGTGGATGCCTGTGGTACCTCCCGGATAGCGAACAATAGGGCAGGGAGCAACATATCCCAATCTTTCCCATCTTTCTGGACGACTCTTTTTAACATAGACTTCAGAGTTTTGTTAAACCTCTCAACTAGGCCATCGGTCTGCGGGTGATAGACGGACGTCCGCAGCTGCTTAATCTGAAACAGCCTGCACAAGTCCGCCATCACCTTTGACATAAAAGGGGTGCCCTGATCCGTTAATATTTCCTTGGGGAACCCAGTTCGTGAGAACATTTGAAATAGCTCCCGGGCAATGGCCTTAGAGGACGTTTTTCTCAACGGGACTGCTTCTGGGTATCTAGTGGCGTAGTCCAGGATGACCAATATGTATTGGTGCCCCCTTGCTGACTTTACCAGGGGTCCTACAAGATCCATAGCGATCCGCTCAAACGGGACCTCAATAATTGGCAAGGGTACTAGGGGGTTTCTATAGCGAGGCACCGGGGCAGTTAACTGGCAAACAGGGCAGGACTCACAATATCTTTTAACCTCAGCCTTCACCCCTGGCCAGTAAAACCGGTCGGTTATCCTGGCCTCCGTTTTCTCCGCCTCCAGGTGTCCTCCTAGTGCATCGTTGTGGGCTAGATCAAGGAGCATCCGCCTATAAGGTTGAGGGACCAGCAACTGTTCTATGGGTTCCCCTCGGCTCTCAACCACACGATAGACTAGGTCCCCCTTTAATGCAAAATGAGGAAACCTCTGGTCTGCATCTGGTATCTGTGAAACCCCATCAATGACAGAAACCTGCTCTCGAGCATTGACCAGGGTAGGGTCCTGTAACTGGGCGGTGCCAAACGCACCCCTGGGTATGTCCAGGTCTGGATGCACTGGCCTTTGGGATGTTTCCCCCTCACCCTCCTCAACCGAGGTAAGCGCCTCGTCATCCTCCCCCAGCATGACTTGTAACGGGGAGACTTCCCCCCCTCAGAGGTCAACTCGGATTTCAGACCAGACACCGAACTAATATTATTAGAACTAAGATTTTCTGCAACGTCATTATCACTAACAAGTCTCTCTACATTAGAGGGGTGTGTTGTGGAGGTTTCCGGCCCGGATCCCCCAGACTCTGTCCCTCCCGAACCCAGTGTCCTTAGTTCTCCTGGCAGACCCGTCTGTACCTGGTTCCATAATTCCAAAAATATTGGACAGTCCCGCCCCACTATGATATCATGTATCAGGCTTTTTACCACCCCAACCTCCTGGGTAATCGAGGTTTGACCATAGGACACAGTTACTGGGACCAAGGGGTACTCCTTGATGTCCCCATGGATACACACTACCCGTAGGGTCTTAGTTACTGGACCAATCCTTCCAAGTACCCGGGCATGTACCAGCGTGACCATGCTACCAAAGTCCAGTAGAGCCCTGGCCGGAAGGTCGTTTACCCACACTTCACACTCGAACTGTCCAGAAGTCAGGTCAAGATGCGTGGCACACGCTCTTTGCGCATAGAAAGAGCTTCTTCGGGCAGCCCCGCAATCCATAGGCTCCTCCTGGAGCGGGCACTGTGCCCGGGTATGCCCCCAGGACCGACATCGCCAACACTGAATGTCTCCCATCTTTGGCACAGGAACCGACCTCCGTGGTTCTATGGCAGACGGTGTAGATCTGCGGACGCCAACATCTGGCCAGGCTTCTCTCCTCTGGGTAGTGGCTGGTCTGGGTGTCCTTGGCATGAGTTCCCGACGCTTGGCAGGCCCAAGCAGGTCCTCCACCACGGTGTACCGTTCGACCAGCTCGACCAGCTGGTCCGCGTTAGTGGGGTTTCCATGGCTTACCTAGCGTTGTAGGTCATCTGGTAGGGACCGTAGGTACCAGTCCATTACCACCCGTTCCACCATTTGTGGACCTGACAACTTCTCCGGCTGCAGCCATTTTTTAACTAACTGAATTAGTTCGTGCATTTGGGACCTGGGTGGTTGGTCCGATTTGTACCGCCAGCGATGCACCCTCTGAGCCCGGACAGCTGTGGTCACCCCCAGGCGGGCCAGGATCTCGGCTTTTAGACGTTCATAGTCTTTGATGTGCTCAGCTGGGAGGTCAAAATAGGCCTTTTGTGGGTCACCAGTGAGAAAAGGGGAGATAATGCCGGCCCATTGGTCCCGGGGCCATGCTTCTCTCTCTGCTATCCTTTCAAAGGTGGTCAGAAAGGCTTCCACGTCATCGCTGGGTGTTAGTTTTTGCAAGAAATGGCTGGCTCTAACAGACACTGGGTTGCTAACGGCAACGGCCGATTGCTCTTGTCCCTGAGCCAGCCGCTGTACTGCCTCCTGCAAGGCAGCCACCTGTGCTTGAGTGGACTCCTGCTGGGCTGTAAACTGGGCGGCTAGCAGCCGTGTGTTTTCTTGCTGCGCAGCCATCGCTTCCTCATGGCGACGGTTGGCGTCCGCTGACGCTTGCTGCTGGGTCACGGTGGCTTGCTGCTGGGTCACGGTGGCTTGTGCCAAAGCCCTAATGACCTCTTCCATGTCGTTGCGTGCTGTTTGTAATGTCTGGGCTGACTTCACCCAAGACATGCCAAAAGTACACTGTCTCTTTAAATGTCAGTTTTTAAACGGTTTTTGCGCCTGCAAATGCACTTTGCCCGCATTCGACACCAGTTGTGAACTTTGGGGGTTCTTTAGCTCAGCGAGACAAGTGCGTAAACCGTGTCAGTAAAGCAAAGGGTCTTTATTGGCGACCAAAACAAAACAAAACAAAATAATGCTTTCTTCAGCACAAAAATGTCACAACAAAAGTCCTGCTTGTTTCCAGCATACATTAGATAAGTCTCTCTTCAACACAGCAAAACAACCAAAAGAAAGGCACATACGTTTTAGTAAGAAGTCCTCCAGTCCTTCCCTGCAGACACAGCTTCACTTCCAAAACTACTCCACCCTCTGTCAGGACTTCCTTTCCTTTTACCTCACTTCCTGGAAGTGGTTAACCCCTTGTGTGCCTGAAGCCAGGGGTCAGAAGGGGAGGCTCTCTTCCCTCCCAATTGTCGCTTCAGAGCCTCCGAAATCCCGGACCCCCGAATATCATTTAAAGAAGACAGAGAGGACTTTAAGCCCGTCCTCTCTGGATCCATTTTATCTGTCCGGAACCTCTCACCCCCTTTGGGTGACCTCCTGAACCAGTGCTTAAAGGGACCAGATTCCAAAAATTGGCGCTATGTAGCGTCCATCCAGGACCCATCCCTGGCGTCCTGTACAATATATATATATATATATAAAAATGAAAATAAGTAAATATGATATACCAGGAAGTACCTGAAGATATATATATATATATATATATATATATATATATATATATAAATATATATATATATATATATATAAATGAAAATAAGTAAATATGATATACCTTGCTATCTATGCTAATTGCATAAGGATTAAAAATAGTCAAAGTTGATTAAGAGAGTGAAGTTCTGCTTTAAATTTAGGGCCTCTTGCAAATGGGAGTTAAAAATAAAAACACCACATTTTTTACTGATCTGAACACAGGTACATTGTTGTCTATATTTATATATGTGCCTATATTGCAACATTGGCAACTAGAAGAGAAGGAAGAAAATTGTAATTTAAGCAAGGACATTTTACTTAGTATCTTTCTGTCAACAAGATCTTTAGTATAAACACTAGTAAATTATTATGCCCATGTACAACTGGCCTAGTATATGCTTTTATTTATGTTTTAGTTAGAAAACAGAACAAAAAATGTACAAATTCCTGTCATTTTTCCCACCGCAATACTTACATAATAAAATAATCTCTGAACTTTAGCCTATAATGGGTTTATTCAGCTCTCCTGAGTGTAAGGTTGCATCACAAGTGTGCATTTTATGTAAGATTCAGTATCTTAGTCATACAAAAAACAAGAAAAGACATTTCCCATGATGCAGATGTTTTACAAATGCACAAAAAGACATTTTCTATTCATTTCAATGGGCCTACTGATAGCCCAGCTCCAGCCATAACGTTTTGTTGTTATGAAAACAGACGAGTGTGAATGAATCCCAGCAGAAAAACCTGATGTTGGCAGACATACTTAAAGCGGAGCTCCACCCAGGAAAACAACATTTTGCCATGTTGTTTAAAAAAAATAAATAAAAAAAACCTGAAAAAAAAAAATACTCACCTGAAATAGCTGTTGCTATGCGGAAGTCCGTAATCTGCCTCTTCCACTCCGCGGTGCCTTTTCTTCCTGTGCTTCTCCTTGTGAATGGGGCGCGCTGCTTTCTGGGAACTGTGTGTGTTCTCAGAGAGCAGCGCGCCCATTCACAAGCCAGCGTGAGACTCACGCAGGCGCAGTAGGAAATGGGCAGTGAAGCCGTACGGCTTCACTGCCTGTTTCCCATAGTGTGAATGGCGGCGCGGGACCCGGAGCGATCGTGGGACCGGCATCGGGGGGCCCATCAGCGCGGGCAAGTAGGACAAGGTAAGTGTCCTTATTTAAAGTCAGCAGCTACACTGTTAGTAGCTGCTGACTTAAAAAAAAAAATCGCGGCTGGAGCTCCGCTTTAATAGAATAACAAGTCCAACCTCAATATAAAAGCACAAAATGGGATGAATAACCTGCCAGCGCTGTCAGATTTTTCAGAGTTCATTCGTAAGGTTTGTATAGAGTTGTTCCATTGGGATGGACATACGTACAACAGAATATAATTTCAGTGTGTGTTGAATAGTTTTGTATGAATTCTTTCGTTTCTTTCATTGCTGAGCATGCGTAGTCTTGCTCTCATGATTTTTTTCCTATGCAAACCATACTAATTATTAGGTCTGTGGAAATTAACTATTAATTCCTCCATTAATCGTTAATTTTTTTGATCAATCAAAATTCTTTTGATCGGTACTCACCTCTCCACTGGCTTCTGGGCCTTCAGGGAGTTCCGTCAGAGATCCGGTGATGTCACGGACACTGGCGGGGCTTGCCGTGTCCACCTGAAGGGCTCCTTTGCTGTGCCTTCATATCTGCATGCTGGCGGGACCTTACTATCTGCCAAACGCAAGGGCTGTTACACTTCCCTCTATCAACCTGGGATTCTACAGCCATCCACTGGGAGTTGTAATAGTTCCCTTCACGGGACATCTACATGCCGACAGACAGATGTTAACCCCTCCTCATCTGGAATCAGCAGTGGTATCGTTGTACACATTTTTATACCAGTATCATACTTAGCTACATGTTTTTATGACTGCTTTTGCTACCATTTGGTATTACTCGCACCATTTTTACAGTTTATGTAGCTACATAGATTTGATCTCCAGTGCAATATTTATTTTGTTGAAGACTATAAAAGTTTTAATGCTATTCCCATCGAGCGCTGCCTTTGTGTGTTTTTTGTATCCTGCTATCCATTTTTCCAGTGGTTGGTAGCTGCACTGGGAATCAAGGTACACAAAACACAAAGCCCTCAATAGCACTACAACAATATGAAGCAGAACACAGTAATACCTATATGGGTATCTATACTTGACTCAGTGCAGCTGCCAACCATGGGAGGATGGGTACAAAAATAAACAACAAAAACAAGCAGCGCTCTATGGCCTCGTACACACGATGAGATATGTCCGATCAAACTTGTCCGACGGACAGTTTAGAGCGGACATGTCTCATCGGATTTCGGTCCGATGGCGTGTACACACCATCGGATCAAAATCCCCGCCGGCAGACAGCGCGGTGACGTGGCGGTGACGTTGACGCCGCCACGTCACCGCACCAGGAAGTAAAAAACTTCTACGCATGCGTCGCATCCATACGACGCTTGTGCGAGCAGATATGTCCGCTGGTTAGTGTACTAACCAGCGGACATATCCGACGGACAGGTTTGTAGCAGACAAATTTCAAAGCATGCTTTGAAATTTGTCCGATGGACAAACCTGTCCGCTAGCCCGTACACACGATCGGATTTGTCTGCTGAAACGGTCCATCGGACCGTTTTCAGCGGACAAATTTGATCGTGTGTACGCGGCCTATGAGTTAAAGTAATAAAAACTTTATAGTTGAAAAAGTAAAAAATGGACATCAAACAAATGTACACAAGTTAATATGCCTTGGTGGACAATTAGGGTACATAAAATAGCTACCAATTGCATAGCATTGAAAGGAGTCCTGTGATGGAGTGGTAAAAATCAGAGACTGATATCAATCACTTGGGCTGCTGTATGGGCGTCAGTTCATCAGACTTAGTGACCCATGCATAAGGACACAGTACCTTAGATGGTAGAAGGGGATACTGCTGTGGTAGGGATGGAAGATCGCTCAGGTGAACTGATGTGCTCACGTCACCGTGGGTGGCTACACATGCGGTGTAGATCTGTAAGAATCCGTCACACTGACCGTCGGGGAGACAGTCGTGATGGCGCCAGAGAGCAGGAGGGTACAGATGACACTGGATCAAGATGGTGGACAACAGCGGCTGTGTCACAGCGGGCACCGGACCAGCGGTCAATTCAGTGAACCGAAAGTGTGATGGAGTACTTAACAGCGCTGACATGTGAAGGGGGCGTCAACAAACACAGGACCCGATGGTGTAGAGATCCTTGCGCCCTCTGAAGATGGACGGATGTCCAGAACGAATGTGCACACACAGACAGGCTGGCGAGGTGCCGTATCCCACAGTACAGAAACTGACAGCAGCGTTCATACACAAGTGTGTATGTGGGACTCCAAGCAAATGCTAGTCAAAGGGGTGTAGAGAATATATTAAAAGGAACCGTGACTGACATGTTTCACGTTGTTCAACGCTTTATTAAAGCCTGATAAAGCGTTAGGAGCCATTAGGAGCTATTGGGTGGCACTGTGGACACTGATCATACAACAGTGCCACATAAGCAAAAGATATTTGAACCGGTTGATGTTTGAGATGGTCTTTTTTTTTATATATAATTGACAATGTTTATTAAAGTGATTTTAATTAAGAATGAGTGATTTAAAGCTTTGTTTTAAAAAAAATAACAAACATGTCATAATTACCTCCACTGTGCAGCTCGTTTTGCACAGAGTGGCCCCGACCTGGGACTTCTGGGGTCCCTCGGCAGCTCTCGTGGCTCCTCCCCACATCAGATAACCCCCTAGGAAAAACGCCCTCTATCCAATCAACCCTGGGACCCCGAAGAGAGAGGGACAATGCGTCACCACCAAGTGAATTCCACGGCTCAGGTAAGTACAACTGCCAGAAGTTTTCTCACCTAAATTCATAGGATGTATTAAGGTGAAAAAACATGAGGGCTTACAACCCCTTTAAGTTTTGATTGTTTCATTACAAAAATATAAGAAATAAAGAGGAGGAGAAATGAAAAATAATGAGGGATCAACAGACTTCTATAGGTGGCTACAGTTGATAGGCTTTATAGGCACAACCAACGTAAAATGAAATCCATGTATTTCAAGGTACGTGACAATAAATATATATATATATATATATATATATACTGTATATATATATATCTATATCACATCACCGGTTAATGTCAAGCAGATGAGGAAATAAATAAAAAGGGGATTAAACCATCCTCAAAAGGCTTTGTAAGCACTAATGCTAATATAGGGGACCACTGCAGGCATAACTACGGTCAGGCCATAGGTAAGGCTCAGTAGTAGAAATCTTGATAGATCATGCTCTCTGAGAGGATTCAGTGGGGGACCCCACACAGGGAGAACAATTTATTAGGATTTATACAATTGAGCCTTATCTATGGCCTGTCTGTAGTTATGCCTTCAGTGGTCCCCTATATTGGCATTAGTGTCAATATATATATATATATATATATATATATATATATCTAAACCCAAGACCAAATGGTAAGCCACATGTGGTGGCTGCATTTGTTTACATTTTTCAGGGTAAGTACTTTTCAGCAAGTACAAAAGAAACACCTGCTGATCTTGCCAGAAATACAATGTCCAAATTACTTACTGTGACCTAAACTAAAAGCACCAACAATGGCATTTTCCTTTTTTAAACTACTAACCCCTTGCATATTGGAGATAAAAATAGGAAGACATGTTTAAACTCCAGCTGTCGCTCTTACTTCTCATTCAGAAGCAGCTGTGGTTGGTGGAACTCTCTTCCCAAAGGCAATGGCTTAGAGCAATGGATGCTAAGAGGTGACATTACGGCTTTATGGAATTTATTACCATAGTTGGCCCTCCACATTACACGGACAAGCCAAAGCTGCACAGATAAAAATAAAAGGGGTATTTATATTGCAATTTATTAGAAAACGTATGTGGGGGACTGGGAAGCCCTGCAAATGGAAACATTTAAAAGTTGGTCTATAATTTATGCTTTCCTTCAAATAATCTAAACAGGAACCAGAATCCTTTTTTTGGAGCAGTAAAGTCCTCATCCACAAAGCCCTTAATAAAGCAACTTAAAATAATAAAAATGCAAAAAAAAAACAAGGTCCAAAGCAGACAATAAGACACACAAGATATCAGAGGAAATAGACCAATAATGAAACTCTTAAAGTGGAGTTCCACTCTAAAAATGAACTTTCTATTAACAGCTTGCCTTTAATGTAAAAAATATTAAAAAAAAAAAATGTTTTACTCACTTCTATCTGGCTGTTACTAGACAGTATTCGCAATCTGCCTAGTTCCTGGTTCTAGGTGGTTCAACTTCCTGTCCTAAGACCCCATTACCTCCTGGGCATTACTGTGCCTAAAAATCGCCCAGCATGCACCTCTCCCTGAAAACCAGGAAGAAAAAGGAACTGGGCTTCACATGCCCACACATATGATGGATACGACCACAACATGAGCTGGAGGATATAAGGCAAGTGTTTTCAATGATTTCTGAAATGATTGGGGAGCTATTAGTATGTTTTAGGGTCTATTTAACCACTTCAATACCGGGCTTTTATACCACATGTAATAATCATCATTCTTTTGCTAGAAAATTACACAGTATCCCCAAACATTATATATGTTTTTTTAGCAGACACCCTAGGGAATAAAATGGCGCTCATTGCAACATTTTATCTCGCACGGTATTTACGCAATCATTTTTCAAACGCCTTTTTTTTGTAAAAAAAATAGTTTCATGAACTAAAAAAATAACAAAACAGTTAAGGTAGCCCAATTTTTTTGTATTATGTGAAAGATTATGTTACACCGAGTAAATAGATACCCAACATGTCACGCTTTAATTATGCGCACACTCATGGAATGGCGCCAAACTTCGGTACTTAAAAATCTCCATAGGCAATGCTTTATTTATTTTTTTACAGGTTACCAGTTTAGATTTACAGAGGAGATCTAGTGCTAGTGCACGCGGTGATACCTCACTTATGTGGTTTAAACGGCGTTTACATATGTCGGCGGGACTTACGTGTGCGTTCGCTTCTGCACGCGAGCTATCGGGGACAGGGGCAGTTTAATTTTTTTTTTATCTTTTATTTATTTTTTTTACTTCTTTTTTATTTATTTTTTACACTTTTATTCCTATTACAAGGAATGTAAACATCCCTTGTAATAGGAAATGTGTGTGACAGGTCCTCTTTAAGAAGAGATGGGGGGTCAATAAGACCTCACATCTCTCCTCCAGGCTGGAAACCATGAGATCGGTGAAAAAAAATTCACCGATCTCATGAATGGTGGCTTACAGCCGCAATCGCGGCTTTGTTTACTTACGGGGACCCGGGCGTGACGTCATCACATCGCGCCTGGGTCCTCCGACAGTCATAGAGATGACTGGTGACCATCTGGTCACCAGTCATCTCTATGCTTCCTGCCGACGCCGACGATTCGTTCTCCGGGCCCCCAAAGGCACGGGAGAGCCCAGGGAAGCACCGGATGGCGGCGGGGGATGTCCCCTCGGGCGGCCTGTAAGAACGATCAAGCGGCGGAAACGCCGCTATGATCGTTCTTAGATTGTGCAGAATCGCCGGCTGAAGAAGAGGATATCTGGATGATGCCTCTGGCTGCAGGCATCATTCAGATATCCACCCGCAAAGCCCAGGCCGTCAATTGACGGCCACTTAGGATGGTAGATCCCATCTCAGGCCGTCAATTGTATATGGCTGGGTATTGAAGTGGTTAATGTGATTAATTTTAGCTTGCAAAAAAAAATAAAAAAATTATGCCTGGAACCCCGCTTTAAGCCCGAAGCCCTTGCTGCACCTAATATGATGACAGCTAGGAGCCCTATTTACTTTAAAGAAAAGGATATTCCTGCCAGGTACTTGTGTACAGATAAAAAACTGATGAAAAACAAAAATGATGTTGCAACAGAAGAAAATACAAAAATCAAAGCAGTGTAACCTTTAACATGTTAGCAATGACCTATTTTAGACCATGCTACTGCTAAAGTACATTGACTAGAAATTTAAAAGGCTTTTAGCCAGATATTTTGTTGTGTACAACATGGAACTAAATATTACAGTAAAATAATCACAAGATTACATTTCAAAGAAAGACAATTTAAAAAATGACTCCTTTATTATTGGCGTGCAACAATATAGTTTATTCATTAAATGAATGATCCCATATGACCAGAGCAATTCCAACATGGAATAAATCAAGCAAGACCACATTTTTATTAACCAGTGCTGACCATGTAACAGGGATAACAACTGTATCGCTCTAATGTTGGGACACTCATTTAACCTAAAGTCTCGTACACACGACCAGTTTTCTCATCAGGAAAACTGCCATGAGGGCTTTTGGCCAGGAAAACTGTCCGTGTGTATGCTCCATCGCAGTAAACTGCCTGAAAAAAAAAGAGAACCAGCTCTCTTTTTTCCCGCCGGGATTCACAACGGTTTTTAACCTGGCAGTTATCCTATGGGAAACACTGCGATAAAGAATACACACGGACAGGAATCCCGACCAAAGCTCTCATGGCAGTTTTCCTGTCGGAATACCCGGTCGTGTGTAGGGGGAAAAAGTTTTACCGAGCAGGTCCTCGATTTTTCCCTCGATTTGTACGTGTGTACAAGGCTTTATAGTTTCATTAAACAACGGTATCACTGACTGTAAAGCTCCCATTTTCTGTAGGTTGCAGCACTTTATTTAATACTGTGCTAATTGTATCCCTTTTTAGACTGACTAATCTGCAAAAAATTTCTAGCTGACGTGCTTATATTTCACTTCTTCATTAAAGCTGGCTATACGCTGTAATGTTTCTTTCCCACTGACTGAATGAAGAAAACTGACAGATTCTTCCATCCACACAAATGTAGTGGATGGAGGAAACCCCCCCTCAGAGCATTGTATTCTGATAGCAGCACCTTGACACTCATCAGCGTCTACAGTCGGTTGCAGTCCTGTGATGGACGTGCTAAAATGAAAATGTTATTTTGTGTTATGACTGTAATGAAGTGTATATTTTCCTTGAAAATATTTGTCAGATATTGTTTTAAAGGCACAGTGTATTTCAGTTTAGATGGACATACAGACAAAGCTATTGAAACCAGAAGCAGATGCTCCATCCCCCATTGCTTCTTAGGCCTCGTACACACGAGGGGATATGTCCGCTGAAAACGGTCCGATGGACCGTTTCAGCAGACATCTCCGCTCGTGTGTATGGGCTAGCGGACAGATTTCTCCACCCGACAGATTTCAAAGCATGCTTTGAAATCTATCCGGTGGGAATCTGTCCGCCCGACATGTCTGCTGGTTAGTACACTTACCAGCAGACATGTCGTCCCCCACCGCCGCCGCGCCGCCGCCGAATGGAGTTGGCGAATGCGCGGAAGTGTTTAACTTCCTGGTGCGGTGACGTGGCGGTGACGTGGCGGCGTCAACGTCACCACCGCGTCACCGCCACGTCACCGCGCCGTCCGGCGGCGGGGAATTTGATCCGATGGTGTGTACACGCCATCGGATCAAACTCCCGATCGGACATATCCGATGGAAATGGTCCGCGGACCGTTTTCATCGGATATGTCCGATCGTGTGTACAAGGCCTTATTCTCCATTACTTCGCATTCCAGGCCTCCCCCTCCTCCTTCTCCTATTTCTTCTGTCCCCATTTCAATGAAGGAACTTTACACGTGGACTGTTCGTACTGTGGAGGGGCCCTGTACCTTATATGGCAGACCCCTTGCTCCTAACCAGCTCCTCCCACAGCCCCCACCACCGAGTAAACAAGATGGCTCCTGGAATGTCTGACATGTGCTACAGACGTCACAGATGGGAGGGTGATGGGTGGGTCAGTGGGTGTGAAATGTATAAAGTGACCCAATTGAATGCATATGTTTTGTGATGTCATTTTGTTTACATCATTTTGTTTAGACCAAGCTGTCCCGGATCCTGCCCCGCTTCTCCAGGTGGGGATGTCACATACAGTACCTATATTTAGAGAGGAACACTTCTACCTCAATGCCCACCTCCACATATATTCCTGGCCTGGAGCGTTTTACAAAACTTGACCTAGTTATTTTTCTTTATTTCGTCTATAATTTATATTTATATATTTTTCACACGTTTTTTTCTCTCTCTGCAAGGAGAGACAAATATACAATGTATCTTTCCTCTCCATTTACAGAGAGAAAAACACAGGGGTAGGCTACCACAGCGATCAGGTGACCCAGAATAGGGAGTTCCGGGCCCCATTCGTTAGTGCAGGGCATAGAGCTCTCAGTGAGACCCCCATCTCGGTGCTGGGAATGTGCACGCTCCCAGCACAAGGGGAGATATACAAATATGCGGCTCCACCGCAAAAAAGTCCAGCGCAGTGGGGGATGCATATTTGTTTTACGTTGGTGTCAAGGGGTTAATGCTTTACTGCATCAAATCTAACTAATTGGTAACACAATTCCTCTCATTAGTACATAGTCAGGGCAGTTCCATACCTGAACTCTGCCAGGTCCCACTTAAAGCTGGTATAAAAAGGGCACAACTCCATCTACCATATCACTAAATGAGGGGAAACAATTAAAGGGTATTACACCTGCTAATACTTTTCCTGATAACGCAATCAAATTTTGGTCAGTGTATGGCCAGCTTAAGTCAATGCATAAATAAAAAAGTCTTCTTTTTCAATGGAGTATTTTTTTTGTAAGGCAACCAGCAGAGTTCATGGCATACTTCAGTGGATATAGTGCCAACATGGGGCAGATGACCTGTACTGCAATAGAAAAGGGATCTGTCTGTGTTCAAATCCAAATAGCTTTACACACACACATATATACAGTATATAGCCCATCAGGTGATAATTCGGTGTGCACACAAAAAAGCCTAAATCGACCATCTGCCCACTGCTATATACTCTTACATATTTCTTACAAACTTTCTCTCACCCCCTCTACCTTTCTCACTCCACGCTGGCTCTCTCTCACCCCCCTCTCTCTCTCTTTGACCCCCTCTCTATATCACCCCTCTCTCTCTTACAGCCCTCTCTCTTACCCTACCTCTTTCTCTTACCCCCTCTCTCTCACTCCTTCTCTCTCACCCCTTCTCTCTCTCACTTCCCACCTCTCTGTCCCTTCTCTCTCTCACCCACCTCCCCCTCTCCCTCCTCCCCTCTCTCTTACCTCCCTCTCACCTCCTCTCTCTCTCTCTCACAACCCCTCTCTTTCACCTCCCTCCTCTCGCACCTCCCCCTTCTCTCCCCTCTCTTTTTCCCCCTCCAACTGGCTCTGCCATAAAATGTAAAATTTATTAAAACATTAAAAACTTTTTTTATACATGTCAAAAGGTTTCTTTAAAAGGGTCTGTGTGTCTATAATGTGTGTGTATGTATATGTATCTGTGTGTATATATATATATACACACACCCACACGCATGGGTGTTTATGTTTTGGGATGCACACCCTAATGTAATAGGCTGCATACATTCAATGCATTGTGCATATGCATTCAGTACATTATAATACAATAATCAATAATCTCCTACAGTTATGTCTTATCTGCCTCATATTGGCGAAAGCATGCTATAAGCAAGAGGACAATTTGCATATTGCAGAGTGGAGTAGGAAAATGCCAGAGAGGAATTACTTTAAGCAAGCAAAAGCTGTCTCTTTCGGCCAAAAGTCCATGTTTTAAAGCCACTATCTGTGGTCTTTGTTTCTTACTAAGTATGTAGAGGGCTGAAGTACTTTGCCGTAAGCCTGGTACACACTGACGTTTTTTTTTTTCATTAAACCCAGTGGGATAAACAAAAAAATGCAAAATTCTCATGGAGCTTGCTGTGCCAACTATGTGTTGCCCCCCCCTCCAGAACACACCGGTCAGCGCTCACAACTATTGGCTACCAGTGCTGTTTTTCAGCATGTCCGATAGACAGAAACCGGACATTTAGGCTGCTTCTGTCTGACAGGCTGCTGTTTCCATTCCTACCATGTGATTACCAAGCAAAATGTACATTATCACAAACTGCACATTTAAGCAGTTCTGTATCTGGGAGTTAGCATGTTTTGTTTTGTTTGTTAAAGTGATAGAGTCACTTTAACAACTGTTGAGATAAGATATCGGCCACAGAGGGCGTGCATTTGTAACAGACCATAAGTATATACGGTATTTATTGGCGTATAACACGCGCCGGCGTATAACCCGCACCCCAATTTCATAGGGAAGTTTCAGGAAAAAAAATAGTTTTTTATTTTGTGGTCAGTGTCCCTCTGCAGCCTCAATGCAGCCTAATCTGTGCCTAAATGCAGCCTATGTGCCCATCTCCAGTCTATGTGCCCCCCAAGTTTGATTTGCCTAGATGCAGCCTATGTGCCCATTTGCAGCCTCACCTTCTCTCATGGAGTGAGGGAATCACCGAGCCGTCATCTCCTGTTCATCCTGTTTATTCGGCGGCAGTCACATACACAGTCCCGCCTCCGCCATCGGCATTGGACCAGCTTCTGTGATTGATAGAACACTGGTCCAATGCCGGTGGCGGAAGCGGGACTGTTTATGTGACGTTAGAGCCGAGTAAACAGGAGCGACATCTCGTGAATTCCGGCGGTGCTCGGAGGCACTCGGCAGCGCTCATCCACCTCCTTCCCCTCTGAGCCCAAGGTACACTATCAGCGTATAACGCGCACCCGTGAAAAAGGGGAAAAAAGAGCGCGTTATACGCCAATAAATACGGTAATTAGCAAATATGGCTGTAAACTTCTATAAGTTTTACATAGGAAAATTATTTTTAGAATATTGAAGACATTTCACATTGTTCTAAGTGAGTTAATGTATGCATGAATGCTTTTTTCCCCTTTTTTGGTGTGTTGACAAGTATTGTGTAGCATTGGCCCATTTCCTTTTGGTCAAGTCCACAAACCAAAAAGTACCTGATGTTTTTGCGATTACAGCACACTAGAATACATCTCTACTTACATCCATACCCTGTGGTTTGTTGAAGGTTCATGTGCAGACTTTACTGCATTGAATTGCATTGCCCGTGTTCTTGCTGTTTGCTATTGGGGCACTTGTTTGTGTTTGCTCCCAAGTCGGCTCTGTGTGTCCATTGACACAGATAAAAGACAGGGTGGGAATTAGTGTGGGGAGGTTGCAGGGCTTAACATTGCCTTGAGCAGGGGTAGAGGTTCCATGCACAGCCTGGTGCCAGTTTTTAAAGGAACCCCACGGGAGCATATGAACCATTTTGCAAACTACGATATACTTGGAGGCACCATAAATTGACTTAAATTTAGTACTGTTTTTTTTAAATGTTTAAAGCCAGATTAGTTAAACTGTAACTTCATTGATCATTAAAATCTGTTTTTACAAATCTGTCATACAAGGGTCTATTTGACTGGTTATTATGGCCCGGATTCACATACATCTGTGCATCTTTATGCCGCCGTAGCGTATCTTCTTTACGCTACGCCGGCGCAATGCAGAGAAGGAAGCATGGAATTCACAAAGCAAATGCTCCCAACGTTGCGCCGGCGTAGCGTATAGTCATAGGTGTAAGGCAGTGTAAGTGAAAGTGGGCTGGAAGTGGGCTGATACATTTTAATGAAGCGTGACCCCATGCAAATGATGGGCTGAGCTTCAGACAAGTACTTAAAATGAACTGCACATGCGTCGTACCTTGCACATATCCCAGTGCGCATGCTCACAGTCACGTCGATACAACTGGCTAAGATACGTTGAATCACTGCCTACAACGTGAACATAACCTGTCCAGCCCTATTCACGTACTACGTAAACTACGTAAAATTTGACGGCGTCCGTTCCCTTGTCCATACCTTTGCATGAGTTTCGCCTCCAATATGGGGAATAACTTTACGCCGGACGTAAACCTTACGCAAATCGCTTTATCTCCCTCATTTGCTTATTTGCATCGAAAATCAATGGGTATGCCAAATGCGTCCAGCGTAACTATGCGCCCACAATACGCCGGCGTAGGCAAGTTACATCGGTCGGATGAAGTCAGTTTTTAGGCGTATCTTAGTACTGTGGGCACGGCGCACAGATACGACGGCGCATATTTACTCTTACGCGGCATATCTCGAGATACGCCAGCGTAAGTGCTTTGTGAATCCGGGCCTATATGATTAAATTGTTCTGGCATGCCTTAAAGCTTTGGTAAATCTACAGAAGAATGACTCTAGGTCCTGTATGTAAGTGCTGAGAGACCACCTAAAGTTGCTGCTTTGCCAACATCTTAACCTCAAAAAACCAACCCGCCGTATCCTCAATATGCAGCAAAATATCTCATAGCAGTATCATGTAGTTAGAAGGCATATACAATTACATGGTTCTGTTTTGTTTGGAATGGTTGTTTATGAGCTGTACAAAAGGCAGTGTTATCAGCTTATATTTAGAAAGCAGCAAGAGGCAGCAACCGTCAGACTTCAAAGAGCCCTTTACCACGAGGAGACAAATCCGATGAAAACGGTCCGACAGATTGTTTTCATCGGACATGTCTCCTGGGATCATTTGGTTTGATCAGTGTACACACGATCAAACCAAAATCCCCGCGGACAGACAGCGCGGTGACGTGGCGGTGACGCCGCCACGTCACCGAACCGGGAAGTAAAATACTTCCACGAATGCGTTGAATCCATTCGACGCATGCAGGGAATTTATGTCCGCTGGTTAAGCGTACTAACCAGCGGACATGTCGGACAGACGGGTTTCCAGCAGACAAGTTTTAAAGCATGCTTTAAAACTTTTGTCTGCTGGAAACTGTCTGCTAGCCCGTACAGACGATCGAATCTGTCCGCTGAAACTGGTCTGATATTCGATCGTGTGTACGCGGCCTAACACTCAGCTCCAGAAGTCATCTTTAGACAAATTAAAGAACGTTTTAAAAAATAATAATAATAGTACACCTTTCATAAATAAGCCAGCACAATTATAATTATTTCATTCTGAAAATTCTGATTTTTGCATAACTTTAATTATGTGTGCCAAATTCCTGACTGCAGGTGATTTTATGGGGTCAAGGCCAGGAGGAGCACTGTGAGAAAGCAAAATGATGAATACTTTGGACCCTAGTTATGGAAGAGAAGTGTTGTAAATACACCACTCGACTTCACTTTAAATATTATACATAGTGCCTGCCTTTATTTAAAAACATAAGGGCACAGCGTGAGCCTCAACTGCCCTTCAGCTCACTCTCCAAATAATACTGCAGAGAACAATCTGAAATATAAGGAGAGCCCTGCCAAATAACCTGGTGCATCATAGGTTCACTCCTCTCATTACTGGCCCCCCTCCACACTCTCACACATTTAAATACATTAGGCTTTGCTTACTCTCTCCGAAAATATTGATATTAAAAGATTTCTTCTGGGTAGCCCAGCCAACTCCTACAATCACGGCCGTCTTTAAGGCAGTGCAAAAGGGGCCATGTTATTATTGTGGGGCACAAAGCAGATATCTCATACACTGACCCCCTTGCATTAGTGGTCAGTGTAAATCCCTCCTTACATTGGTGGTTACTGTGAATGCTCCTATTACATTAGTGGTCAAGGTAAATCCCCTTTACATTTGTGGTCATTGTACATCTTCTCATCACATTGGGGCTTGGTGTACAATCCTTTTTTTCACACTAGTGGTCAGTGTGAAGGTCCCCCTTACATTAGTGGTCAGTTTAAACCCCTCCTTACATTGGTGGTTACTGTGAATGCTTCAACTACATTAGTGGTCAGTGTAAAGCCCTATTACATTGGCGGGTAATGTTGAAACTCCTCTTTATATTGGTAGTCTGTAAAAAAAATCAGCTGTCGGGCGGAGATTACACCGTGGCTCCGCCTGACAGGGAAGCGAAGACTGGGTTCTTTGCATGTAACGGGGTGCAGGAGCATGTCTTTGCAAGTAGGTCCAGCTCTGCCAGCACTGCGCCCCCCTTCCTACAATAAATTGCTCCCAGGGCAATCCGTCCCTTCCGCCCACCCCTTGTACCAGCCCTGCCTGAAGTTCTAGGTTCCATAGGAGTTTTCTATCTGTTTATGGGTCCCCTCGCCACCCCAGTCCATGGTGTGCAGGCAGTTGTAGAGCGAAATTGCATGGAGGGGGGCCCAAGAAAATGTTTGTACAGTGTCCAATCAATATTAAAGACAGCCCTGCCTACAATCCAATTGTTAAGGAGCGATATAATTGCTCTTATAAAAAAAATTGATTTGCTTGATCAAAGTTCTTTGTAAATGCCTGTGAAATATGTCTATGCTACTTAAACCAGAACAAAACAAATATCACCATACCAAGTTAACACTTTGTAGCATGCTCAAACAGTTTTTCAAATCCTCTCCCTTTAATATAAGTAAAATGCAATGGTGCTTACACGTATATACATTGCCCTCTTTCAACTTTTTTAATTAGACCCCTCCAATCCATCTTATTCATGAAGCGAAGAGTCGCTATCTTTTTTTGTTTGTTTGTTTTAAATGTCAACCATTTACAAGTTCTCATAGGAAAGCTTTAGGGAGGTACATGTTGGTTTTAAATAGAATCAAAGGTTAAAGCCTAACTAAAGTCATATAACAAGTAATCAAACAGTATCAATGTTTAAAGCCTTACCTCCACTTTTTTGTTAAAGCAATTGCACAGTAGAGTTAGGTGAACGGTTGGGGTCAAGCAAAGGTTCGGCCTCAACATCGTCTGTTCACTCATTCACTATAAAAGATTCCTTCTCACAGGAAGCTTTTGCAGTGTGTTGTTGGAGTGGCGATAGACAGGGTTGTCTTAATGAGAGAGCACCCCTGGGCATCCACTGTACTTTCCTTGTCCCCTTGCAGCTTTGTAAACATGTACTGCTTTCAACATTCACTGCTGTCAAGTTGATTGGGTCAGCAGGAGCGTCAGCGGTGCAGGGGAGGCTGACTGTAACACTCCCCTCTCATTTAATCACAATAGACTGTCCCTTGGGGATCTTCAATATATCACGAGACCGCCCAAGTTGGTGGGCGGAGCTGGGGGTGTGGCTGCCTCCTCTACTCCTCCCAAACACTTGTTCACACAGGCTGAGGAGGAGAGACCACAACACCCGCAGAACTTAGGCCTAGGCTAAAGGCCTGAAACAGCCGGATGGCAAGAATGAAAGCCAGGAGGCTAAAGTGTTATGTATGCAAGATACAGTAATGGTGGAACCCCCCGCAAGGGCTACTTATGTATTTGTGAACTTTTTGTGTTTTTAACTGCTTGCCGACCAGCCACCGTATAACTGTTTATACGGCGGCAGGTCGGCTCTGCTGGGCGAGTGCACGTAGCTCTACGTCACCTCACTGGGTGCGCCCCCCGCTCACCCCCGTCTCACAAGTGTGTACACGGCGGATGCGATCACCACCGGGCACACGTGATCGCTCGTTACAGAGTAAACACACAGCTCCCGGTCCTGTCAGGGGAGAAATGCCTAAATGTCTGTTCATACAATGTATGAACAGCGATCAGTCATTTCCCCTAGTCAGTCCACCCCCCTACAGTTAGAACACACCCAGGGAACATACTTAACCCCTTCCCCGCCCCCTAGTGTTAACCCCTTCACTGCCAGTGGCATTTTTATAGTAATCCAATGCATTTTTATAGCACTGATCGCTATAAAAATGCCAATGGTCCCAAAAATTTGTCAAAAGTGTCCGAAGTGTCCGCCATAATATCACAGTACCGGAAAAAATCGCTGATCGCCGCCTTTACTAGTAAAAAAAATATATTAATAAAAATGCCATAAAACTACACCCTATTTTGTAAACGCTTTGTAAACTTTTGCGCAAACCAATCAATCAACGCTTATTGCGATTTTTTTTTTTTTAACGAAAAATATGTAGAAGAATACGTATCGGCCTAAACTGAGGAAAAAAATCGTTTTTTTATATATTTTTCGCTCTATTTTTGTTTATAGCGCAAAAACTAAAAACCGCAGAGGTGATCAAATACCACAAAAAGAAAGCTCTGTTTGTGTGAAAATAAGCACGCCAATTTTGTTTGGGAGCCACGTCGCACGACCGTGCAATTGTCAGTTAAAGCGACGCAGTGCCGAATCACAAAAAGTGCTCTGGTCTTTGACCAGCAATATGTTCCGGGGGTTACGTGGTTAAATAAAAGTGGGCTACCAGGCCCTTAAAAACTCAGTTCTGGACTGGCGTACTCACTAAAAACACACCTACCGCTGGAGTCTGATCACCCTAATCTTACAAAATATATATATATATATATATATATATACAGTATATATATATATATACACAGTATATATATATTTAATGTGTATATAAATTGTGTTTTATAGTTTGCTCCCCTACTTTTGTGCCCCGCCTAAATATGAAATCTGGAGACGCCACTGAATGCTAGGTGCACCACTACTTATATTGGCATGGGGCGAGGTCACCGGGTGTTTTAACCCCTTAAAGCGTAATAAAACAATTATATACTGTTACATCCAGCATACTGCTGACATCCGCAGTATGCTGTTTTTTTTCGCTGCACATACCTTTCTTATCGTTCTTTTCACCCGCCTTCCGGGTCCTCACTCCCCTGGGGGGTAGGCATTCCTAAGACGAGGGGTAGATGATTGACGTGTGGGTAAGGCGCGTCACGCGTTCCGAAAATAGGTGAACTGGGACTCGGCTCTTTACGGCGCCTGCGCAGTTAGCTCTACACGGCAGGCGCTGTATAGAGCCGAGTCCCATTTTGTCTATTTTCGGAACGCGTGACGTGCCTTACCCGCATGTCAATCATCTACGCCTCTTCATAGGAACGCCTATTCCCTGCGGGAGTGAGAACTCGGAGCCGGGTGAAAAGAACAATAAGGCCGCGTACACACGATCGAATTTGTCCGCTGAAAACGGTCCGATGGACCGTTTCAGCAGTAATCTCCGATCGTGTGTATGGGCTAGCAGACAGATTTGTCCACCTGACAGATTTCAAAGCATGCTTTGAAATCTATCGGGTGGGAATCTGTCCGCCCGACATGTCTGCTGGTTAGTACACTTACCAGCAGACATGTCGTCCCGCACCGCCGCAGCACCGCCGCCGAATGGATTCGGCGCATGCGCGGAAGTGTTTTACTTCCTGGTACGGTGACGTGGCGGCGTCAACGTCACCGCCACGTCACCGACACGTCAGCGCGCCGTCTGCTGGCGGGGATTTTGGTTTGCTCGTGTGTACACGCGAGCAAACCAAAATCCCAGCAGACAGATTTGTTCAAATCTGTCGGACGGACAGATTTGAACAAATCTGTCCGCTCGTGTGTACGAGGCCTAAGACGGTAAGTATAGTGAAAAAAAAAACAGCATACTGCAGATGTCAGCAGTATGCTGGATGTAATGGTATATAGTTGTTTTTCAGGGTGAACCTCCGCTTTAAATGCAGCATCACTATGCTGCAACTGCATGCAATGCACACAGTTGCAGGGTGGTTGCAGTGCAGCCCCATTCACCTAGTATACTTCAAGGGTGCCCTGGCTTGACAAATATTGAGAAACACTGGCATAGAGGAACCAATCTCTCCATTTTCCTCCTGCAGCCGCTGAATGACTGCGGGAGGGAGAGGAGGAGAAGCAGGGGGAATGGAGAAATTGGTTCCTTTAGATGCAGCCACCCACTTGTGACCGGGTCCTGTTATTCCGCCACTGAACTCGGAGAAAAGAGCCCTGTTCGGGGGGTCAGGGGGGCCATTCATGGTTTCTTGCATCAGGGCCCTGAAGGTTCTAGTTACGCCTCTGGTGCACTGGCAGATATTTTACACAAAGCAAAAGCTCTAGGTAATCTTTTACTATTATAAATGAACAAGCAGTGCTAAATAGTCATTCATATTAGTGACAGATAACTCAGTTTGGAAAGGGGGTGGGGCTCTGTGGTGGCTGTACCTTCCCCCACAGGAATGTGGACTTCAGAAGAGGGTGGAGCTACAGTTAGTATTAAAAAGTGTGTTTTGGGGACAACAGGGCTACTAATCAGAAAAGTAGCAAGTGCTATATGCACTTAGTCTTCCAGGGGGTTATAAAAAAAATAAAAGAAAATGGTGATAATAGTCCTTTAAATAATTTAAGGGTAACTGACAACTGTTTTTTGATTGCTAAATCTATTGTGTAACTTATGCTTTATGTTCTGTTGCAGATTCCAAGCATACATATACTTTGCTTCTGCTTTTCAAGCAATCTCATGTGGCATTCACTATCTGGCCTCTGTGTTCATTGCTGTTACACCAAAATTTTTCTGCAGACCTCCAGGAAATGCCAGTCGGATATTATTCCATAATGACTCTTTCTTTGAGTTCCGTGAAGTTTGGGATCTGTGGACATCACCAAATGATTATCTTATTGTCCAACAAGAAGATGGGGACATCTGGGAACTGCAGCATTGTAGCAGGTTTAAACTTGAAAATAACGTAGATCTGATGTACAAGTCTGATGGAAATAAGACTCTCTTTTCCTGTACTGATGGATTTCATTATGATCTTACTAATTTGGATAGTAGCATAGTGACGGACTGGGATTTGGTTTGTGACCATGAATGGTTTGCTAAATTAGTTCAACCTACCTTCATGCTTGGAGTGCTCATCGGAGCAGTATTCTTTGGTGACATTGCAGACAGGTACAGTACATGCATGCAAAGAAAACAATTATTGTAAAAGTCTCATCACCATGTTACCTTCTAGAAGCGGCTGTGGGATGGCTAACCTGGCTCTAGCCTCTGGCCCTGAGCTAAAACTAGTTTTAGAATTCCAGACCAGAAGGAACAGGATCAACCAAAATAACAGGAGCTGCATATAAACTATTTTTCAATAAGCAGGTTCACCTACTAATATACAAGAAGGTTACCACTACAAACATACAGTAGCACAGACCTAGCTATCTGGCACTGTGCATGTGAGATATTACCAATAGGACAGAGATACATCTGTCACACAGCTTTAGATACACAATCAAGAAGCTACGGTTAAACTATTAGAACATAGGAATACTTGCCTAATATTCTCTACTTCTGGTCCAGGTGAAAATACAGCAGCAGTAACAGACCCTGTGTGCATAAGGTCATATTGTTCAGTTAACCCTCTCCACTTCCTTGTTCTGGACTTTCTGACCCAGACACACAGAGACAGTAAGTGACATACATAAATAATTTCTTTTAATCTTAAAATGCAGAGCTACTTAAACACAGTAGAGGGCAACATATCCCTGCAGAAGGTTAATTCCCGCTTGCAACTTTTGTTGTGTGATTTTCATGCAATTTCTCATGTATTTCAGTGAGCTACTCTATACAAATTTCTCACCCAAAAGAAAATCCAACTTCTTTTTGGGCACAAGTTTAGCGCAATTTGTAAGTGCTTGTTTTGATTTGATTGATGTGTTATTCTGACGCATGCCCATGGAGACAGAGTAGCAGCGCCTTTGGGGTGTTGTTAAGAAAATTGGCACCCAAACATTCATTGCACATTTTGCAGTGATTTAAAACTGCAAGAAAATTCGCTATTGTCTTCCTGATTCTCCTCCCAGCCAATCAGAAAGCAGGTTCTAAGACCCGTCACCCAATTGCCCGAAAGGAGAAGCGATTCTATTGGCCGCCTAGGAGGAGGTGGGAGGATCCGCATGGCGGGATCCAACGCAATGCTGAGAAGGAGGAGACCCAGGGGAAGCCACCGCCAGAGGAAGTGCTGTCCGTGACCTAGATGGGGTAAGTGCGGGGTTGGTGACCAACTGACCGGGGATTGGGGGGATGTGGGTGACCTGACTGACTGGGGGGTGTTGCAGGGGACCTGACCTGGGGGTGCATTATTTGCCGCCGCCCTTCCCCCCCAAATATACCACCAGCCACCACTGCATTAGGGTAAAAAAACTTCTGCATGCAGGTCACCCCCAGCCCTCCCTAAACAATTACCTGGGCCTGACCTTGATCCAATGATGTGCACAAGAACTGGGGTTTTCTCAGCTCTCTCTCTCCTCATTGGACAGAGATGCTGCAGCGGGAGCCATTGGCTCCTGCTGCTGTCAATCACAGCCAGTGAGCACAGAAGAGCATATTGATACAGCCCCAAATGATCCACAATGGCTCAAAATTGATATTGTCCAGTAATATTTAAACAGAATAAAGGTGATCAAAGCACTTGGATCGAATGGTATACACCCTCAGGTCCTAAAAGCATTGAGCCCTGTAATTTCAAAGCCATTACTTCACATTTTTGTGTACTCTTTTATGACTTTAATAGTACCACTCGACTAGCGTAAGGCCAACGTAGTGCCTATTTTTAAAAAGGGTTCAACATCTTTACTGAGTGACTATAGACCTGTTAGTTTAATTTCTATAGTTGGGAAGATACTGGAAAGCTCAATAAAAGGCCACATAGATAAGTTTTTGCTGGAAAAAATATTTTAAACAACAGGCAGCATGGATTCAGGACAGAAGCTGGAAGCCAAATCTGATTTCTTTTTATGAGGAGGCAAACTTTGGACAGAGGGATGGTTGTGGATGTAGTATACTTGGATTTTGCAAAAGTGTTTGACACAGTTCCCTGCACATGGCTAATGTTTAAGGTAGTTTACAGGTTTGGAAAAATCAGTTTGTAAATGGATAAAAAACGTATTCAGAGAGTAGTGGTTAATGATTCATACTCTGAGTGGTCTAGGGTTGTTAGCAGTGTACTTCAAGGTTCAGTGTTGGGACCTTTACTTTTGAATATATGTATAAATTATATAGGGTCTGGGATTAAAAGTACCATTTCAGTCTTTGCAGATGACACCAAGCTATGCAGTGGAATAACGTCCTTACAGGATGTCTCCAATTTACAAGCTGACCTCAATGCACTGTTTAATTGAGCAACTACAGTGCCTTAACCACTTGCTTACTGGGCACATATACCCCCCCAACCCCCCTGCCCAGGTGAAATTTCAGCTTCCGGCACTGCGTCGATTTAACTGACAATTGCACGGTCGTGCGACGTAGTTCCCAAACAAAATTGATGTCCTTTTTTCCCCACAAGTAGAGCTTTCTTTTGGTGGTATTTGATCACCTCTGCGGTTTTTATTTTTTGCGCTATAAACAAAAAAGTGCGACAATTTTGAAAAAAAGAAACAATATTTTTTACTTGTTGCTATAATAAATAGCCCAATTAAAAACAAAAAAAAAATGTTTCTCAGTCTAGGCTGATACGTATTCTACATATTTTTGGTAAAAAAAAAAAAATCGCAATAAGCGATTGGTTTGCGCAAAAGTTATAGCGCCTACAAAATAGGGGACAGAATTTTTTTTTTTTACTAGTAATGGTGGTGATCTTTAATTGGGACTGCGACATTATGGCAGACACATCGGACACTTTTGACACACTTTAGGCACCATTCACTTTTATACTGCGATCAGTGCTATAAATATGCACTAATTACTGAATAAATGTGACTGGCATTGAAGGGGTTAACACTAGGGGGTGAGGGAGGGGTTAAATGTGTACCCTGAACTGTGTTCTAACTGTGGGGGGAGGTGGACTGACTGGGGAGGTGACCGATCTGTGTCCCTATGTACAAGGGACACAGTTCGGTCTCCTCTCTCCATCACAGGAGCTGTCTCTGTGTGAGCCGACAATGAGAGATGATCTCGTATGTTTACATTTGAGATCATCTCTCATTGGCCGCACAGATCGCATAGCAAACGGCCACTCTGATTGGCCGTTCTCCGCGACACGGCCAGCTTTAAATTTTCCCGATGCGCGCTCGGTAGCGCGCGCGGCAACGCCTATAGGGGCGGACGTCAAAAGACGTCCTGTTGGAAATTCAGGTCCGCGCTGTAGCCATCATTCGGCTATAGCGTGGGCCTCAAGAAGTTAAAGAAGTATTCATACTTTTCCACTTTTTGTCATGTTACAACCAAAAAAATTCAATACATTTTATTGGAATTTGATGTGATAGACCAAGGGAAGAAGGGGGACCATATAGTTGGAGACAACAAAGCTGCTTGACACAATGTGTCTAACATATATCGATCAATTTTTTGTTTGGTTGGGATTTTCAAGGTACTGATAGAGAGGCATATATCAGATAAAAAAATAGATTTATTACATAAAAAAACAATACAAAAATACGACAATGGGACAGGCCCCACAATTCGGACACAGTATCAGGTATTTGTTAAAACAGAACAAAACCGTATGGGTCAGATGCGTGGAGCCGATCTGCGACCCCCTTCTTCCAATTATCCCGGGATGCTGGTACATTATAATTATATTTTTCCATTTAAGTAATTGAGACTATACTCTCCCTTCTTCACATGTGATAGACCAACACGAAGTTGCACATAATTGTGAAGTGGAAAGAAAATTATAAATGTTTTTTTTTTTTTTTTTTTTACAAATAAATATCTGAAAAGTGTGGCATGCATTAATATTCAGCCCCCTTTACTCAGATACCCCTATCTAAAATCTATTGGAACCAATTGCCTTCAGAAATCACCTGTGAAATAGAGTACACCTGTGTGTAATTTAGTCTCAGTATGAATACAGCTGCTCTGTGAAGCCCTCAGAGGTTTGTTGGAGAACCTTTAGTGAACAAACAGCATCATGAAGGTCAAGGAACACACCAGACAGTTCAAGGATAACGTTGTGGAGATGTTAAAAGCAGGGTTGGGCTTTCAAAAAAATATCCCAAGCTTTAAACATCTCTTGGAGAACTGTTCAATCCATTATTCGAAAATGGAAAGAGTATAGCACAACTGCAAATCTACCAAGACATGACCATCCACCTAAACTGACAGGCCGGGCAAGGAGAGCAAGCAAGAGGCCAATGGTAACTCTCAAGGAGCTGCAGAGGTCCACAGCTCAGGTGGGAGAATCTGTCCACAGGACAACTATTGAAGGGGTTGTAAAGGTTTGTTTTTTATTTTCTAAATAGGTTACTTTAAGCTAGTGTATTGTTGGTTCACTTACCTTTTCCTTCCATTTCCCTTCTAAATATTTGTTTTCTTTGTTTTCTTTGTCTGAATTTCTCACTTTCTGTTACTCCTCGGTACGGTGTTCAGTAAGCTGTTCTAATGACTTTCCACCGCTCAGATGATGGTGGAAAGTTTACTGAGGAGAAACAGGAATTGAGAAATTCCAACAAAAAAAATACATTTAGAAGGGAAATCGAAGGAAAAGGTAAGTGAACTAACAATGCACTAGGTTAAAGGAACCAATTTAGAAAATAAAGGACGAACCTTTACAACCCCTTTAATCATGCACTCCACATATCAGGCCTTTATGGAAGAGTGGTAAGAAGAAAGCCATTGTTGAAAGAAAGCCATAAGATGTCCTGTTTGCAGTTTGCGAGAAGCCTTGTAGGGGAAATAGGGAACGTGGGAAAAGGTGCTCTGGCCAGATTAGACCAAAATTTTACTTTTTGGCCTTAAAGAAAAACGCTTTGTGTGATGGAAAGCTAACACTGCACATCACCCTGAACGCACCATCCCCACCGTGAATCATGTTATGGGGGTGCTTTTTTTCAGCAGGGACAGGGAAGCTGGTCAGAGTTGATGGGAAGAGGGATGGAGCCAAATACAGTGCAATCTTGGAAGGAAACCTGTTAGTTTGCAAAAGGTTTGAGACTGGGGCGGAAGTTCACCTTCCAGCAGGACAACAACCCCAAACATACAGCCAGAGCTACAATGGAATGGTTTAGCTCAAAGCATATTCATGTGATAGAATGGCTCAGTCAAAGTACAGACCCAAATTCAATTGAGAATCAGTGGCAAGATTTGCAAATTGCTATTCACAGATGCTTTCCATTCAATCAGACAGAGCTTGAGCTAGTTTGCAAAGAAGATTGGCCAAAAATGTCACTCTCTAGATTTGCTGGTAGAGACATCCCCAAAAAGACTTGCAGCTGTAAATGCAGCGAATGTTGGTTCTACAAAGTATTGACTCAGTGGGGGGGGGGGGGGGGGCTGAATCCCACCCCACACTTTTCACTTATTTATTTTAATAAAATACCAATGAAATACATTTACGTTTGTAGCGCCCTGCTCCCAATGACCAGGCACTATGTCAAAGTTAGAGGGTGTCTGAGCTGGTAGTTTAGCTCAGACTTTGTTAATTGGGGTTAAATCAGCCTCTGTTCCGGCTATGGCTGTGCCTGGAGGGATTTCCCTTTGTTTGCCTGTAAGTGGCGATACCACCACAGGCCACTGTTGGAACTAAGGCAGGTCATGGTGTATTGGGTGTCTTTCCTCGGGAACAGCCCAGTGGGAGTGGTCTCCCCGCTGGGCATGCTGGGGAAGGATACTTAAGGGACAGACACCATTTTTCAGGGCTCTTCGCCTCGTGGCCCTCCTGGCGCGAGGTATGTGTCGTGTGATTTTTTAGCCTCGGGACCATGCTGGCCCGAGGCTGCAGTTCAGTCTAGTAGGCCCAGTTACTTTTTACTGACTCTCAACCCCTAGACGACAAGGAACGAGGTAACGTGCAAGGCCCAAAACTAGCCAGCAGCTCCTACGGGGGTAGTGCTACACGTTTTTGGTTGTATGAATACTTTTTCAAGGCACTGTAAATACAAGAAATCAATGCTAATACATTTTTTTAATGCAATAAATGCGTGTATACTGGCATTATGGCAGCAGGAATCTCCCCCTACAGTCTCAATGTGGTTAGCCAAAGTGCCTGAGATATATAACATGGAAAATATCACTGCCGCTTTGAGAGGCAAATAAGTAAAATTTGTATGGAAGTGATTCCATTGGTCTCTGTAGAGGTGCTCTTTAGAATATGTCTCTGTCCTAGTAGCGGCTGGCAATAGCCACATGCAAAAATCCAACATGCTGGTTGTACCCAAGTTGAACATCAGTCTGCCAAAAGATGGATCAAATCTGCACTAGTCCCCATTGAACTGGCCAAGATTCGAACCATCTATGGCCGGTCTTAAGCTAACCATAGATGGATTGAAATCTGACCAGTGCAGGAGCGACCTAACGATTGGCTTCTTTCGACTGGAGGAAATATGCTTTAAATAACCAGCCACTGACAAGCCAACAACACAGAAATGGAGAACACAGGCATGACCTCATTAGTGAAAAAATACAAGAGAGAGATGCGCCAAACTAAGTGCACACAAGGACACAGCGCAACAAGTTGAGTGTGCCATTTCCAACCAATCACGTTTATCCTGCTCGTATAACTCACGTCCGTTCCATATGGACGCCATGGATCTGACGAAACAGCTGACGCTGTGAAACGCGTAATCCAAATGGCTGGTCGGGTCCCTCGCGTCACTTCCGGGGCGACGACGATACGCCGCGCTCCACGGTGGAACGCACGCCACATCAGACGGCTCTTCCTGGTTTCCTGTGTCCACTATACCACACTTGCGGCTCACAAGCCTGGGACGAAGAAACCTTTTCCGGAGGAACCTCTTATGATGACCCCGGCCTCATAGCCACACCAATGCCTATATTACTCCATGTTTGTGAGTAGTTACTTTATTGTACCAATTTACTACTGATTAAAAACGACATACTGCACTTAGTTTGGCGCATCTCTCTCTTGTATTTTTTTGGCTCTTCTAGAGGCTTGCTTCTGCTTCAGGTTCTGCTGCTAAGTTCCCACATCTATCTAACTGCTGAAACTGGACTGTCCGGAGTATTTTGTTACCATATGGACTTATACTGATTGATGTTTATTTCAACTTTTATTTTTAGACTAGGTTGCTTGCTCAAACTGATTGTGCGCCACAAATTTATTTTTTCTATTTTTTCTATTTTTTCTATATGACCTCATTAGTGGGCTGCTCTGCCTTTGTCTAGACCAGTGTTTCTCAATTCCAGTCCTCAGGCCCCCCAACAGGTCAGGTTTTCAGGATTTCCATCATTTTGCACAGGTGATTTGATCAGTTTCACTGCCTTAGTAATTCCCACAGCCTTTTCATCTGAGGGAAATCCTGAAAACATGACCTGTTGGGGGGGTGAGGACTGGAATTGAGAAACACTGGTCTAGACACAGTCAGAGGGAGGAAAGGTGACTGATGAAGCAGAACTCCAGCTACAATTTTCTCCTGTGGAGTGCCATTACCAAAATGTCAGAAAAGCAATGGTGTTACATGAGAGGATGATTTCAGCTATTATAGTAAGATAAGACATACATATGGAATATCATTTAGACCCTGGGATTTTTTTCCAAGAGTTCCATTTAAACAATTTTAATAAAACAGGATTTTGAGGCAAACAAATCATTTAAAGGCCACTAAATAGTATTAGAACCCAGACTAGCTCTCTAAAATTCACTATGTACGTCACCCTGCTAGTAAATGACAGATTTGCTAATTGTTTAGCTGTCAGATTTCCAGCTCTTCAAAGTGCAAACATCTTCTACACACAAACAAAATCATGTTCCACAGGGAGACTGGGATTATGCGTTCTTATACCTTCATATGTGATGCAATCCGAATCGCTAACAGGAGGCTCTGGCCAAGATCAGAAGCAGTTACATGAAGCTTAGATTTCTTTCTGAGATGTCAATTTATTATTTATTTGAGCTACCTTGCATAGCCCCTTTGCATTACTCAGCCATCTAATTGAACCACAAAATACATACTGTTCTAGTGTTCTTTAAAAAAACTTTATTTTAAAAATAATAATTATTTTTTAATTATTATTTTGCTTTTTTTCTCGTGGATAAACAAACAACTGATTGGCCCATCCTAATAAATTATAAATGTAAATATTTTATTAGTAGAACAACAAGCAAGACTGTGCTTGTTTTACTTCATAATAAAATACGCAATTTAAGCTGGACATGCACTAGGGATCTTCCAATCGACTTCCGTACAACCACCCTGTCAGCACTGCAGTGCTGATCAGTATAATCTGAGGGCAGATAAGTCTCCCCACTGTCAGAATACAATAGCTTAGCGGGAAGGATTTCCTCATCCACATCGATTGTGTGAATGGGAGAATCAAGACACCAGTTAAATGAAGAAGAAGAAAAAAAAAAAAAAGATTCCTTAAAGGGCTGCCTTAGTAAACTGTAAAAAGTAAAAGTCAAGATATTATGTAATTTCCCTCATTAAAAAAAAAAAACACTTTTCAAAATGGTCCAGAAATCTACTGCACATTAGACCCTCACATAAACATAAAAGTGAAACAATGAATTAATGTTACAATACTAATTAATGCTAAGGCTCCTTTCCCATGGTCATTCTGATCAGGTCCGGCTGTCAGTTTTTTAGGTGGACCTTCTCGAAAGAATCATTCCTCCCTATAGACAGTTGACTGCAAATTGATTTGTGTCTGTTTACTATCCAATTGGGTCAGATAAAAAAAGCTGCCCATAGAGCAGAAACTTAAAAAACTGAATGGACACGAATGTGTCGTCTACCCGCTGTGCTCACAACAGCAGGGGATCTGTGAACTGATCCTCTGCTGATCGGAACAGAATCTGCTCCATGTGAAAGGGGCCGAAAGGGGCTCTAAGATATTATGCTTACATCCCAAACATATAACTTATAAACAATTTTCTAGTATAATATTAAAGCTTGTGATATTTTAAGACACAAATTATATAAATGGCCTGTATTTTAAAATCAAGCCCCAGTAGCAACCCCAATCTTTGATGCTATCATCTTTTTAATCTCTAGAGCAATTTTCATTTTTTGCACACATATTAAAAATTGTATTTATGTTACTTAAAGCCCCCAGAATAATATATATTTTCTGAAAGCATGATATTTGCACTGTTTATTAAAGTGGTTGTAAAGACTGAAGGTTTTTCTATGCATGAAAGTAAAAAACCCTCAGTGTGAATCTCCCCTCAGCACCCCCCCCCCCATAATACTTACATAAGCCCGATTCAGCGAGGCTCTCCCGGGTCTCTCCCTCATGATTGGCTGAGATCCAGAAGCAGGAACCATTGGCTCCCACTGCTGGTAATCACAAGCAGTGAGGCAGGAGGGGGGGACCGGGCTGAGCCGAACTCTTTGGGCCAGATTCTCATACAAATTTGCCGGCGTAGCGTAACGCATTTACACTGCGCCGCCGCATCGTACTAGAGCAAGTGCCGTATTCTCTAAGCATTTGCTCCGTAGTTTGCGTTGGCGTAGCGAAAATGGCCCAGCGTAAGCCCGCAAAATTCAAAGGGGGCGGCTTCTATTTAAATGAAGCGCGCCCCCGCGTCGAACGAACTGCACATGCGGCGGCCGGGGAAAAAGCCCAGTGCGCATGCTCCAGCTCACGTCGGAAAGCGTTGTTGAAACCGACGTCAAAACGACGTGATTGTCACTACGCAATGACCTATTCGCGAACGAGTTAGTAAAACGATGTAAGCAACGGAAAAAGCCGATGCTGACCCGACGCCATACTTAACATGGCATCCGACGGTACTTCGTAAGGTTACTCCTCATAGAAGCAGGGGTAACCTTACGCGAACGAAAACGACGTACGCGACGACGGTGCGGCGTAAAAGCGATCGGGAATCGGCGTAGTAGCCTCATTTGCATAGGCAAATGAGAAAACAACGTAAAGGCCACCTAGTGGCCGGAGTTGTCATTACAACTTTGATCCGCAAGTGTAATGGTATTACACTTGTCGGATGTTGAAGCGTATCTATGCCAAAGTGATGCGACGGGGTATCTGAGATACTCCGTCGTAGCGCCTCTGAGAATCTGGCCCTCTGTGTCTTATAATCACAGATAGTCGGCTCAGAAGCGAGCACGATTGATTGACCCCACCGCAAGCGGCTGTGCATACAAGCACAATTAAATCCTCAATTTTTTGTACATAATAAACGATCAGGTAGTGTAGTGTAAATGGATACCAAATGTGTCAAGCCTCAAAACAACGTCCACCCGCAAAATGGCAAAATATTTATGGTTATCAATAGGCAACACTTAAATGCCTTTAAATTAAACTAAACTGTAAATTAAAAGTAAACTTAAATTAAAGTAAACTGTAAATGATGGCCCCAAAAGTATTGCTCTCATTCTGACATTCACTGCTATACTGTATTCAGCGCTCAAAATTTCAAGTCCTGAGCCACTAGCCAGGCCTTAAGAGTTACTCGCCACCAGTTGCCCCACCCAACACCTCCCCTGCCCTACCCCTAAGTCCACCCTTAAACACGACCTTGTAAATTATCTCATGAAATTACACTGTTAAATATTTTAAGCAGAATTACGTTCCAAAAATAAATATTAACAACTTTAACAATAGTAACATAAAGCATATCAGTACCCATCTGTGCAGCCGCCTCACTGTGCCCGTGAACGCAGCCTCACTGTGCCCCATCAATGCAGCCTTACTGTGCCCCATCAATGCAGCCTTACTGTGCCCCATCAATGCAGCCTTACTGTGCCCCATCAGTGCAGCCTTACAGTGCCCCCATCAGTGCAGCATTACTGTGCTCCATCAGTGCAGCATTGCAGTGCCCCATCAGTGCAGCATTACAGTGCCCCATCAGTGCAGAATTACAGTGCCCCATCAGTGCAGCATTACTGTGCCCCCATCATTACAGTATTACTGCCCCCCCATCAGTGCAGCATTACTGTGCCCCCATCAGTGCAGCCTTACTGTGCCCCCAACATCAATTCCTGTCACCGCTTTAAGCCGAGGCTGCAGCGCTCTCCTTCTCCTCCTCTTGTATCACACACACAGCGTGCATCTTCCGCTGTGTGTCATGGAGCTGAGTCTGTGTTTGGCGGCATATTGTGACAAGGTCCCGCCCCCCTAGACCGGTTAATGTGATAGTAGATTGAATCAATGTTCTGCCTATCACATTAGCCGATGTAGGGGAGTGGGACCAAACACAGACCCAGCTCCATGACACACAGCGGAGGTGGTGTGTGTGTGTGATACGAGAGGAGGAGAAGGAGAGAGCTGCAGCCACCGCTCAAAGCGGCGCCAGGGCAGTCCAGACCTGCCGCTCGCTGTGTCATTCGGCTGACAGTTTCTGTGAGCCTGGTTCACCCCCGCTCCTCACTCGCCCTGGACTAAATTCCACTCGCATTTTGCGAGCAAGCGAGTGGAATTTTTGAGAGCTTCTGTATATAATGTGTGCAAATCCTGTTTACATATATATGCGCACCCTGTGTGCACATTTGTATTTGCAAATGTGTGTGCAGGGCGATGAGGTTATATAAATTATTGTTATAACTTTATTTTTTATTTATTTTTTCATTTAGCCTCATTGCTTTCACAATGGGGCTAACAACTCCACAAAGTTATAGCATTGAGTATGTAGCAGGTACTCTTAATGGAGACATCAGAGATCTCTATACCCCCAAGTCTTCCCAGTTCTCCACCACAGCTTATCAAGCACAGATCATACTTGATTAGCTGTCTTCTTAGGCTTTCAGAGCTGAGCACGTCCAGCTTTATTTACAGCAAAGAGGATTGTGGTTTAGCCCAAGAGCAGGAGAGCCAGGAACCATAGGGGTAAGAGTCTGCCGTAGTGTGGGAGCACCACAACGCCAGCACTGTAGAACTGAACAGGCAGCTTGTGGTGGAAATTTGAAGATGTATTTATTATGTATTGTCATAATTGGCACCCAGTCTTGACACTTCCCCAGCCAGCTCTAAATAGAGCTGACTGTGGCAGTCCTGAGGCTGGTTGACTCTCGTCTTGAGGTTGGAGTGTGATGGTTGCGGCATGGGCGTATGCCCACTAGCGAGGGGCCCCTCTGTGCATTTAGCACAGACGATCGTTGAGGGGGATGCGTTCATTCCGCAAGCACACTAGTGGCTATGGACAGATGTACGCTCTTATCTGGGTCATGTCTGATCAGCAGGACTTGGGATTCATACGGTACATCTGTAAATAGCCTCAATAAGGATATAATCTTTATATGCATTATTCTATGGAATGGCGCAGATTAAAGGTTCTATCAGTGTATATTTTGAGGGCTTGTGAGCATTTCTGGGGTCAGGGGGGGGGCACATGCACACCCTGACCGGACACACCCATAAGACATTGTTTGTATTTCTATTCATTGTATTCTATTCTATTCATCTATTCAATTTGACTTCCTGTCAGAAGGAATGTGCTGTGTATAGGAGACATCTGGTAATGTCGCCTCCCATGTGGGGAGGCGACTTACTGGTGATGGCTTCCTGTTTTGTGTAAATAAAAGCGCCATGGTCAGCCCTGTGAGGGGGATGATTGCAAGGATGGTAACATGAGAGCAGCTGTGGTAATGTCTCTTGATTGGTATGGATGAATGGCAGGGAATATATGGTGAGTAAATCTGTTAGCTTAAACATGGCATCATTTCATTTAAGATTGGGAATGTGCTTTACAGCACTAGGCAAGATGGGGGTGTGCCTTGCAAACCCCCAGATTTCCACGACACAGCTCCAGATCACTTTTACATGAAATTAACAAATACAGGCTTGTTGCTGCTACTGTGGCCATGGACTTGATTAGCAACCCTTTGCTACGTATATTCAAAGCAGCACAATGGTTGATCTATATATTCCATCTCATTGTGTTGATCCAGCTGTCAAAAGGTCTGTATCGTATTTTTTAAATTTTGAAAATCAACTTACAGGTTTGTCATGATCCATTTAGGGCAGAGTTATGTAGCGCCCCCTTGCCTTTAGCGTGTGTATTGTGCTAAGAAAAAAAAGAAGTTAGTTGGATTGGGAGAGTTACTTTGCTCCCGGTAGGTTTGTGACCTGTATTGTTCCAGGAAAGATCCACTGGCTCAGACTGGCCCACCTTTAGGGTGTGCGCGCCCAGGGGGCCCCATTGGCGTGGTCTGCCTGGCCAAGTGTCCGGGACCTACAGAGTCTCAGTCGGAGACGAGTCTAGAGGGACCCCAGTGAGTGGCTGGGTTTCCGATGCCGCCGAGAGAATCAGGCACCTGGGCCATACACAGGTGCGCGCCGATGTAGCTCGGTATGGGACACTGAGAAAACAGAACGGGGAGGCTCTACTTTATTCAGACAACTGCGAATCGTTCAAGTTACACCGGCCTGTGGCAGAGGCCTAAAGCCAGGTCAACGAAGGAGACCTGTTTTCCTCCCTGTCTGTGTCTAAATGGTGACGCAAGCAAATCTGTACGCTTGACAGCTGAGTTATGCTGTGCTCTAATCCAGGCCCGACATATGGAGTTTATTTTCGTCATCAACCTGTCTCACTTTCATTATATTGATGTTCGGCTATGTTGGCCTGGAATTAAAATTACAGAGAAAACCCTTTATTTGCCTGTCTGGACATTCCATTTGTTACTGAAAACTTCTGGTGCACCCCTAGAGAGAAGAAGTGCAACTTAATCTGCCGATCCCATCAAACCAGCGGCACCTTGGGGGGTGAGCGCTACAGTTATAATGGAGCTCCAGTCGTTTTTGTGTTTATTAAGAGTCAGCGGCTACACTTTTTATAGCTGCTAACGCTTAATAAACACACACTCACCCATCACAGGATCCAGCGATGTGGTCACCTGAACCGTCGCTTCTCTCCCTCTCCTCTCCCCAGTATTTCAACTGTGGGCACCCGGCTGTGACAGCTTGCGGCTTTACAGCCGGGAGCACACTGTGCATGCACGAGTCGCGCTGCGCCTCTTAAATGGTCTGCCAGTCTTCTGGGACATGTTACGTGTCCCAGAGGGCAGCAGGGAGGGAGGGGGTGAGAGGAGAACTTCACCTAGGCAAACCAAGCAGAAGTGGCATCAGATACCTATCAAAACTGAGTAAACACCCCCCCCCCCAAAAAAAAATGACATGCCAAATGTGGCGGGGGGAGTGCTTAAAGCGGATGGGTGGAACTTCACTTTAAAGTGGTTGTAAACCCTCTCATATGCCCAATAAAGAAATAGCCTCAGATGAGACACAAAGATAAAATAAATCCTCCTACATAAGTCTTATTTATTTATCTGCATTCTTCTCTTTTCTACATACCTTTGAAGTGCTGAAAATCCTTCTGCATCTGTCAGTAGCACAGACAAGGGGTCGGGAGCTGCAGTTAGAGCTCTTGTACAGTGTGTGATTGCTGATTGAAGGAAATGGACACACTCCCTTCACACAATGAAACAATGCAGAGCTGTGTTGTGAATAGACAAGCTGTGTGCTGAGCTCTCCTCCCGTCACCATTTTATATCTGGTGTCGGGAGAAGTGACACATGCTGATAACAGAAGAACAGAGCACCAGAGAGAAATGACACTCTTGGGAGAAAGAGAAGTAAACTCTACAGATATATGTGCTTTCTTCAGATTTCATGACTAAGATTTACAACCATTTGATCTCAGAATATACATAACATTTTAACAATATGGTGTCAAAGGAAGACCAAATATTGAATCTGCATATCTTTACAGCAAGCAGCCTTTTAGACATTAGTCTGGACATCTGTGTTACACCATGACACATTGCTATTCTCACTTATGGCTCTGGTAGACTGTAGCTGCTTATGAAAGAACTGGGATATCAGTGTCGACAAGCAGCACAAAGCAGATATACATATTTTCATCACCATAGCTGACTCATTGCCTAGAGGAATGCTTATAATGTGACACTCTTCTCCACTGAGCAACTTGAGACATTCAAATCTATCTTTAACATGCAAACATGTATTCTCACTTCAGAATTTCCCATTTGCCTCTTATTATCGTAGTCCAAGGGAAAAAAATATGTTTTTTTTAGTGCACAGAGGCTGCCAAGCCCAGGCACCAGTTCCAAGCACACCAACAAACACGGGCTCAGGCCAGGGAATGTCTTTTTGTACTCAGTACTTGCAGTACTCAGCCAGGAGAGACAAACACAAAACAGGTACAGGAGGACTGATTCCCAAACAGAAATCCTTTAGCAGTAACCTTTGTTGGAGGTAGAGCGGATAGTCAGCTAAGACTCTGTATGAGCAGTCCCAGTTCTTACAGCAACCTCTGGCTTTACCCCCAAAGCACATGCACACCTGGAGTCCTAGGTATAAATCCTACTCAGAATGTCCAAGGACAGCTGTCACCAATCAGCTTCCATGTGACACTCTACAGTGATAAAGGCATCCTTCTCCAGCCCAGCTCCCTTAAGCAGTGTCCTGCAGAAAATCATTCGGTCCAAGTTCTTCCAGACCCTTAGCCAAGCACATGCTGTGGCCAAGTAATCGCTCTTCAGTACACAGGCTGCCTCAAAGAAGGTCCATGTAACTGAGCACAATTTGACCCGAATAAGATAGAGGGTCACGATATCTCTGGTGAGTTGTTACCTATAAGGGGTGAGTGTGGTACATCACGTTTTTGTAGCACTTTTGTTTGATCAAGCAAGCATGTGCACAAAGAAGAGTTCATCATTGTGTTCGGGTCTATATTTTCCTTGCTTGAAGTATGTGGACTGAATATATGTTTGTTATAAGTGTAGTAAGGATAATATAATGCACAACACACAGTGGTATGGCTATGGCATTATTTATTTGTTTGTAGAATATCCAAACTGATACATTTTAAATACAAGAATGACCATGCTGAATAGGCCTCCCAAACATTTATCTTCTCCCCAGCCACCTTCTGGGTGCCACCTTCCAAGGATTGAAGGATCTGCTGAAAGTAGATAAATATTCATAACTTCAGTGGCTGTCCCTGCTATTCTATTTCTGGAAGCTTAGGGAAACCTGACTAGAGATAGAAAATAGATTGCTGCTCCACGATGTACAGCAGATCCTAACTAGGGCAGGATGCTACATATTTCTTCCAGCAAAACAGCAGCTATGAAACTGTATAGAAATGTACTAAATTGCTCGCAGTATACATTGTGCCTTTTTAAAGAAAGGGATTACAATTTAGGCACAACAAAAAAAAATATATATATATATATATATACCAAGTGATCATTTCAATTGATATATTTTATACCAAAGCCACTTGATTGCTACCAGATACCTTGGATTAAGTTTATATGCTCATGAAGGGTACTAAATGATGTTGCTATCTCCGTTCAGTGGTTCCTGCTTAGGGCCATTACTTCATTACTGATGGAGAGTTCTGGGTCAGACTTGGCATAAAGCATGTCTAACCACTGCATGAAATGTAAATGTTATCCTTGGTATCTGATATATGTTACAGAAATTGCTATCTGTGCTGTTGTGGACAATGGGCAAACAGGGCAAAGATACAAATCCATCTTTTTTCCTCACTTTCCCTAGTCCATAGCACAACCGCAATCTTACGCAATGACACAAAGTTGTGCTGTTAAATTATATTAAACATGGCTTTTTTGTATCTTTCAAGAATCTTTTTCTCTTTCAGTTAATTTTTATAATAGGACAATGTTTCTAATATATGATATAGATATATAGAAAAAAATCTATTTATTATTATTTATTTATTACAGATTCTTGTATAGCGCCATAAATGTACACAGCACTTTACATATACAGTATATTGTACATTCACACCAGTCAAGGAGCTCAAAATCTAAGGTCCCTAACACGCATTCATACATACACATACTAGGGCTGATTTAGACAGGAGCCAATTAACCTACCAACGTGTCTTTGGAGTGTGGGAGGAAACCAGAGTACTCGTAAAAAACCCACGCAGGCACAGGGAGAACATGCCAACTCCAGGCAGGATAACGTGGTTGGGATTCTAACCGATGAACATAGTGCATATTAAATTACAAGGTAAAGTATGTGCAAATAACAAAATCCAAATCTGAATGATAGTATTCTCATTTGTTAAATTCATAAAGGAAATTTCCAAAATAAGCCCAATAGAGAAATACAACTGTTAGGGATCATTAAATGTTGCAATCATTTGTCGAAAATGTCATATTAACACACAGCTGTTAAAAACAGTGCCTGGGCCCCATGGCCTCAACTGTTCCATCTGCACCCCCGTAGGTATGGCCACAGTTATATAACAATGTTGAAAAACACTGCTCTTATTTTTCTGAATAACTTCAAATGAATGTTGTGTTTCTGTGTGTTGATCTCTCCCTTTCCTTTTAACTGAACCGCAAAATGTGTGTTTTAGTGTATGCCAGATCCGTAGGGGGCAGCAAGCTTCATTAGTTTACCTTGGCAAGCACAGTAAATTCAATTATATATAAACATCTTTTGTCTTAAATTGGGCTTAGCTACAACGCATTGCATGTTACTTCCCCACTGGAGCCTTCACATTTTCTGTGTGTTTTCCCAAACTTTACTTAAGCTGGTCTGCTCTGCCAAGACATTGTGTACATAGTTTCACCTTTAATTAAGCCTTCTCTTCATGACTCTGGCTTTGGCTTGAATCACCAAAGCCAGGCTGCACAGTGGTAGAACCAATTCTTTTGAGTTTTAACCACTCAACCACTGGATGGTTTTACCCTCTTTGTGACCAGAGAATTTTTGGCTATTCTGCACTGTGCCACGTTTACTGGCAACTGCTCAGTCATGCAACACTGTACGCAATTAAATGTAAATCTTTTTTTCCCACACAAATAGAGCTTTCTTTTGGTGGTATTTGATCACCTCTGGGTTTTTTTATTTCTTATTATATAAACAAAAAAAAAGACAGAACATTTTGGAAAAAAAAACCCTACAAAATGTTACTTTAATGTTCTGACCACTGGAAGCTGAAGAGGGTAGTTAGTGATGCCCTCACCTCCTCTCCTCAACACATTGTTATCCTCTTCATGCCCTCCCTCATTTTCACCCCCTCCCTTTTTTCTTCTTCTCATCTTTTGTCCCATGCCTGGTGAGTAAGGGGACTCACTTAATTTTTACCTGCAACTGAGGGACACAGACTGGGGAAATTGGAGGGATTGGATCCACTTGCTAAGCACAGTTTATTAGAATCAGCTCCGTGGCATCTCACCCCTGCATTTCTACTTTTAGCCCAATAAGTTCTCACGGGAGTCATGGAGAAATATGTTCCTGTATAGGCCAGGATTACTAAGACTCACTCTTCCATCTTCCCCATACTTTTTTGTTTTTTGTATTTTGTTTTTGATTTTTTGTTTTCATTATCTAGTTCTTCCCTCCCTCGCCTAGGGTATGATCTAAGCATCATTACCCCAATAGAGAACATGCTTGATACTTCGAGATGTTTAGACATGTTATACCGCATTTCCCCAAAAATATGCCTGGGTCTTATAATAATTTTGGCATCAAAAGACACATTAGGGCTTATTTTCAGGGTAGGTCTTACCATGTAATATGCTGTCTTCCCTACCCTCTCTCTCCCTGCCTGACAGGAATCCCCATTGTGAACTGAGTTAAACCGCTTGTAATATTACAGTAGTATATGCAGGGAGTCCCCAAGTTACAAACATCTGACTTGCGAACGACTCCTACTTATGAACGAGAGGCTGCATGGCCACTTTTCAACGGCAGGCACAAGCGACGGAACCTTTTAGATGGTGGGCACATTCGACTGGACCTTTTTGATGACAGGCACATTCGACAGAACCTTTTCGATGGCAGGCACATTCAACGGAACATCGGAAAACAACGTATCTGCCATTCTGCGCAAGGACGGAAACTTTTCGTCAATGGGCACATTCGACAGAAAATCGGAAAACTAAGTATGTGCCGTTCTGCTGTTCTGACTTACGAATATATTCGACTTAAGAACAAACCTACAGTCCCTAACCCGTTAGTAACACAGGGACTGCCTGTAATGTACAATGTGTGTGTTTTCTGTAATATAATTGTGCCAAATACCTTTGTTATATCGCCTCTCTGTGCTTCTGTGAACCGATGGAGCTCTCTAATTTATATTACAGAAACACATACATTGTGCATTATATACTAATGTCACGGAGTGGGTTGTAGGATTTTACAAGCATTTTAAACTAGGGCTTATTTTCGGTATAGGGCTTATATTGCAGCCCTCTTGGAAAATAACGCTAGGTTTTATTTTCAGGGAAACACTGTATTTCTGATCTGTTGTTACCTACCCATGTGACTATATTGGGCTCATAGCGTCCTATGTACCTATATACTACTCAAATATTTACAATAAAACTGTCACAAGTGCTGGCCGTGATCAGGGACTGATTCTGCTAACACTGTGTGTTTGGGGCACTGTACTTTTGGGGACACTAGTATGGTTCTGATTGTGATCAAGATACTGATCCATACCGACATTATCGTTGTAATGGCGGTGATCAGTGACCTATAGTATGATTGTGTGGCAGACAATCTGACACTAACACTGGCTAGGAGGCACACTGACTGACACTGACATCACTAGTGACACTAATACAGTGACCATTGATAGTACTGCACTAAGGGTACTGGATTTGTGACAGGGGTCATCAGGAGGGTAATCAAGGGGTTAGTTGTGTGCCTAACAAGTGTATGCAAATGTGTGCTGCTTGTACCCACTGATCTGGCTGGGTTTCTCCTGTTGATTTAATTTCTGAATGGCCAGGAGAAATCAAACCAGAGTCTGCTTTTACATACCCAGTAGATCTGTTATTGGCTATACACTGTGATGTAGGGGGTACATTGCAGTGCCTGGCTGTGCTATCCACCCACAGTAAATGTACCGTGGGCATGTGACAAGTGGTTAAAGAAACATTGTTCAAGGAGTGTAAAGAATAGGGCGCTCTGGATAACAAGGAAATTTTAAAAAACAGTACATGACTGGCTCTTGAGATGTGATAATTTATTAATTGTTAATGCACCACAACAGCACTTCAGAAGAGAGAAGCACACGCTATAGAAAAAACAAAACAGAGAAGAAGGCGCTTCTCAGTACAGTAATAAAGCACTTTAATGGCAAGGAAGGGTTAAAAACACTTACAAGATGGAAGTGAAAAGCAGGCATGTCAAGCGCGATGCCTCCTGGGAGTAAGACAGCTGCAGGTGGAAGTTCCAGACGACCAGCGGGCTGTGCTGTCAGGACCAGCATGGAATCCAGGCAACCCGAAGTGACGTCAAAGTTGGCGGTACATGTTTCAGCGCATGCCCAGTCGCAGAAGAAGAAAGAGTGATTGGGCATGCTCTGTAAACATCTGATGTCACTTCCTGTTGCCTGATTCCATGCTGTTACGAATTATCCAAAATAAAGAATGCTGCATCTAAACGGACGTAACTTATCAAATGAATTAATAATTATAATAAAATGTTTTTATTATTAGTATTTCCAATAATATTTTTTTTTTTCCCATTCATTTAGATGTGGCATTCCTTATTTCGGATAATTCGTACCTTTGGATAAATTAAAATTTGTTACGTTCACTAACAGTCAAATTTGAAAGGAAATTCCAATACCTAAAATGTAATAGTATTAATTAATATTATTATTAGTTATTATTTTGGGTTTTCAAATTTTCATTCTTATTTTTGGATTTTCATTCTTATTTTCGATTTTCCAATTTTTGCATTTTCAAATTTTCTGAAAAATGTGTTAAATGGGTTTTCGTTAATTAGAATATTCCTGAATTAACAAATTTCATCAAATTGTGTCAAAAAATGTATTCGGAACGAAACTAATTGCACATGTCTAACGCACATTAATGGCCCAGTCTTAGTCTGTAATAACAACTATAACAGCTTCAACTCTTCTGGGAAGGCTGTTGTCCACAAGGTTTAGGAGTGTGTCTATGGGAATGTTTGACCATTCTTCCAGAAGCACATGATTTGGACCAGTGCACAAAGCAAGGTCCATAAAGACATGGATGAGTGAGTTTGGGGTGGAGGAACCTTGACTGGCCTGCACAGAGTCCTGACCTCAACCTGATAGAACACCTTTATAACCCGTACACATGATCTGAAAATCGGATGAAAAATACCGCTTTTGACATCGTACGATAATCGGATTGTTAGTACAGAGCTTTTGAGAGCCGATCACAGTTCATCAGATATTATTAGATTGGACAAGCAGGAAAATGTTCTTTGTACGATACCAGATCAAACGATTTTCATTTTATCTGTACAGCTGTTGTCTGAAAATACAATACAAATATACTACAACACATTACATCACTTACGATTTTTTTTCTTTGTGACTTTAGTAACCTATTCAATTTCTATTTACGACTATTAAGCTAAAAACATGCCAGGTCTTTTCGTCCATATCAGTGCCTGACCTCACAAATGCACTTCTGGAAGAATGGTCAAACACTCCCATAGACATATGCTAAAATAAAGGGTTTTTGCCTGAATCTGCTACACCTTGTGCGGATCCTGGATGCCTCTAACATCTGCATGGATCACATATGACAGTTTTCACCAACCCCAGGCAATCCATGGTGACAGCCTGCTCCCCCCCTTTAGCACACAGAAGGTGATTGGCAGCCTCAGATGTGCTATAAGACTGTGTAGAGGAGGTTGTGTCCATTCCCTCCACCCAGGTGTCAGATTACACTCAGCTATCTGCCCAGTGCTATGGAGTGTGTGACATCACAACCCTGCCCTTGCCTCCTGGAAGCTAAGAAATAACATCCGATCTGTGTACTTTATAAGGTTCTGGAGGAGAGACAGCTGTGGATGATTAGGTTACAGCTTGTGTGGAAGGATTTGCTTCATCATTGTGCATCTAGTCTAGTCTAGTCACTTCAGTGGGCTTATGTAAAGGTTTGTTACAACTTTGATGCCGCGTACACACGGTCATTTTTTGCGATGAAAAAAACCGTTGTTTTTTAAAACGTCATTTAAATTGATCGTGTGTGGGCAAAACGTCGTTTTTTGTCTTAAAAAAAAACGACCAAAAAAAAATTCCAACATGCTTGAATTTTTTGTGTCGTTTTTCAAAACGTCGTTTTTTGTTTCACAAAAAGTCACCGTGTGTAGCACAAACGTCGTTTAAAACGACGTTTTTCAACCCGCGCATGCCCAGAAGCTAGTTATGAAGCGAGCTTCAATGGAAAAGAGTGGTGAACGTAACCTCGTTTTTTGTGAAAAAAACGATTGTGTGTATGCAACATCGTCTTTGAAAAGTGACGTTTCAAAAACGTCGTTTTTTTACTTCACAGAAACGTCGTTTTTTTTTCATCGCAAAAAACGACCGTGTGTACGCGGCATAAGTGCTCCTGAAAGACTTATTTCAGACATTTGTGACAGCTATAATGTTCCAGAAATGATACCTAAGTGCTGTTTAGACAGATTATTTCCAAAAATAGATGTTGGAAGAAGCCACAAACCAGAACACTTTCAAGCTGCACTATAATTCCTTAAAGTTTAGGTAAAAGCAACATTTTTTTCATGTCTTTTTTGATACATTGCTGAAAAGTAATCAGGACTATTTATATACATAATATTAGAATGAATTCATTATTTAAATTAATTAGAAGGTTTGCAATGAACATATTATTTAAAAATTCTAATACAATTGTTATTTTTCTCCCAATTTCTAGAGTCGGAAGGCGACCAATAATGTGGATCACAAGTTCATGCCAGTTTTTATTTGGTGTTGCTGTGGCATTTACTTTCGACTATTACAGCTTTATCATTGTTCGTTTTTTCCTGGCTACGGTGTGTTCATGTTTTATTATATGTTACAGTATAACAAGCTCTACAAGTATAAAACTAGGTAATTCAAGCATCCACATTTCAGATGATATAAGATGCTTTTTTCAGAAATAGACACACCTTGTATGCAGTGAATAAGTGCACACTTCCACAGAAACTGTACACTTCTAGTTGCCAATAATTTGAGGATTCATTTTGCATTGATATTGATCTCCATGATAAACTACATACACATAAATATATTAAAATACAGCTCTTAAATATAAGACAAAACTTTATGCAAAATATAAAGTGGACAGTGTTAAAGGGATTGTAAAGGTTTGTTTTTTATTTTCTAAATAGGTTCCTTTAAGCCAGTGCATTGTAGGTTCACTTACCTTTTCCTTCGATTTCCCTTCTAAATGTTTTTTTTCTTTGTTTTTTTGTCTGAATTTCTCACTTCCTGTTTCTCCTCAGTAAGCTGTTCAGTAAGCTGTTCTGGCTTACTAAACATCGCTCGGATGATGGTGGCAAGTTTACTGAGGAGAAACAGGAAGTGAGAAATTCAGACAATAAACATTTAGAAGGGAAATGGAAGGAAAAGGTAAGTGAACCAACAATCCACTAGCTTAAAGGAACCTATTTAGAAAAATAAAAAACGAACGTTTACAACTCCTTTAAATATATATATATATACAATTATGACATCAAAGTGCACAGTGCCCATAAATAAACAAAGTGCCTTGTGTCAACGCTCAGTCTGTTTTCAGTGTTACACAACAAAGTGCCATATAAATTGTGCTCCACAGTCTTCACAAATGCTTTTCATCCAGTCGCCACCTTATGAATTCACCTCCACCCTCATGATCCTATATGCTTTGTTGCCCCTGTGGGTTTCCACCACTCCTTTACTGTTCATATGTACCAGTTTGTATGCACCATAAACAAAATGGCACCCAGAGGGAATCACTTTGCCCGCACTTCTCCATGCATATCTCATAATGATGTACAGCCCACAAGTAAAAGACAATAAAAGGGTGCAATAGCAAAAAAAAAAAAACATATTTTATATACAATATATAGAAAACAAATACACAAGAGTGCTGTCCCGGGGCACCCAAGTGTTGTTCCTAATCCCATGCAGTTACCAGCTTCACCATCTAGTCCAGTGTGAGTGCAATCCATGTGTGAGATAGATTTTAATAGTAGTATATACTGTAGGTCTCCAAAACAAGCAACCCAGCTTGCAAAATAAAGAGGGAAAAGAAGCTGTGTGTGATTGAAATGTAATTTATACAGAATACAATATAAATATGTATGTGTGTGTACATTATACACCATCCTTTTTCACCATCCAATATATAATCTTTTAAGCCCTGTACACATGATCGGTCAAACCAATGAGAACGGTCTGATGGATTTTTCCATCGGTTAACCAATGAAGCTGACTGATGGTCAGTCGTGCCTACACACCATCAGTTAAAAAAACGATCATGTCAGAACGCGATGACGTAAAACACAACGATGTGCTGAAAAAAACTAAGTTCAATGCTTCCAAGCATGCGTCGACTTGATTCCGAGCAAGCGTGGATTTTTAAATTTAAAACAAGTCGGTTAGACCGATCGTGTGTACATGGCATAACATTTAATAGCCAACAAAGGATTCCTAGAGAGCTCCTCTGATGCATTCACTTGTGTGTGTGTGTAAATTTCAACTTTGGCTATTGAGCTTTGTAATGCCTGTGCTTTGAGCCTCATAGCTTTATATTTAAAATTTTAGTACAAAGGCACTAATGCCTTTCAGCTGCTAGTCTTGTGAGATTTGGAATGAGATTTAGCGTTACTACTGTGCTGCTTGCTGTTCTCCTTGTGGGAGAGAAAGTTTTACCTGAGGTCCACCAGTATAATGCCTGGTACACACGGGGAGTTTTATGTTTGTTCAACCCAGCGGGCTGACTGAAAAAAAATCTGAGAGCTCACAATGCTAACTAATCAATGTAGAGTGATCTCCCCCGCTGAGCTATTGTTTTCTGACAGGGGGGCTTCCCCACTACTAGAACACCTCGCTCACAGCTAATGCTGTATCCTGGCCTAGGCCAACAAGGCCCAGGCCTAGGGCAGCACTTTGCAGGGGGGCAGCACGGAAAGAGTCCCCGCCGGCTTGTGCTACACTGTTCGTGTAAGGCAAATTGCTTCTAATTTTGACTGTCCTATCACCCTGGACCACAAACCTTTCTCACTGCGCTATATGTTTTCTGCTGCACCATTGGCATGGTTATATCTTCTTAGTGCTCTGTCCATAAAATTATCAGAAATGTGTGCTTAAAGTATAAATATAGGCAACACTTATTTTTTTCATTTTGGATAGAGTAAGGGAGGGTTTTAGCCCCTGTCAGTTTATTTTTTTTACCATCCCTGTTCCATTGCAGAGATTTCACTTCACTTCCTGCTCCATAGCCAAACAGGAAGTAAGAGGAAATCTATGCAAATTAAGGGAATGCAATGCCCCCCCCCCCCAGGCCCTCAGAACTAGTGTCCCCACTTGAAAATTTCAGGGTGGGTCTTAAACAGAAAGGGGTGTGGCCTTGACAGGAAGGAGTAGGTTATATTTAAATTTGGGGGTGCATACTACTGCTCGCGCTGATTGGATGCTGGTTTTCCTGCATGCTCGTTCCATAAAAGCTGGTTGTTACACCAACTTCTATCAGGCAGGCTGTACACATGGGCCGAATGTTAGACCGTTTCTGTTAAGCAAATACCTGCTGATATGCGGCCCTAAGGATCCTCCTGATTCTGATTTATTCACTGTGGACCTAGGCTTTCTCTGCTTCTTGACTTTGTTTCCTAATTTTTTATACCGCAGTGCCCTGTTCATGTTTGTTCAATATTTTCTGTTACGCTGGACCTTTACTTTATGCAATATATCAGTACATATTCTTACTGGCAAAAAAAAAATTGTAATAGGAAAGGATACAATGTAGTTAGCCTATAGGCAATACTGGTAGCTGATCCTTAACCCTCTGCTTGTTTTTTTAGGCACAGCTTTGACAGTTCAGATCCCATTTAAACTATGTACAGACTTGAAAGGCCACGAGCCTCTTACAGCAGCGGGGGAAGTGAGGATTTTGGGGAACCTGGCTGCAAATAGCACTGTTGTTATTGCTGAAAGAAAGACAGCTTTTCATTCATTACACTAAAATGCTGTGAATTAAAAATATCGTTATTACCGGTGTAGACTATGCTGTACATTAAGAATATCTCTATTAACAGTGTTCACTCCTTATATATCTATTTCTAAAACCTGCCAGATTCTTGTAATATTAACTGTATCACTAAGACCCTATTCACACTATTAGATTTTCTGCAGATTTTTGTCTTTACCAAAACCATGTAGTGCAAGGGCCTGTCTGATTGCAAAGAAAATTAAACTCTTAGGCTGGGTTCACACCTATAAAAATTTAATGCGCGCTTCTCCGCATTCAATTCGCATAGCAGGAGAATGTGACTGGCTCTCTATGGAGCCGGTTCACATATCTCTGCAGCGGGTCCGGTGCAGTGCGCCGAAAAACGCATGCTTTTTTAGTGCGTTTCAGTTTCGATTTCAGCCCAAAATTCAGGCTGAAATCAGACCTGAACCGGTGAACCAGCACGCACCGGCCCCCTTCAATTAAGGTTTGACCTCATATTATATGGTTTTGGTAAATCTGAAGATAAAAATCTGCAGAAAATCTAATAGTGTGTATGGGGTCTTAGGCAGTGTTTCTCAACTCCAGTCCTCAAGGCACCCCAACAGGTCATGTTTTCAGGCTTTCCATTATTTTGCACAGGTGATTTGATCAGTTTCACTGCCTTAGTAATTGAATCCTGAAAACATGACCTGTTAGGGCGCCTTGAGGACTGGAGTTGAGAAACACTGCACTAAGGGGTTGATTTACTAAAACTGGAGAGTGCAAGATCTGGTGCAGCTCTGCATAGAAACCAATCAGCTTCCATTTTTTTTTTGTCAAAGCTTAATTAGACAAGCTGAAGTTAGAAGGCTACCACGATTGGCTACCACGCACAGCTGCACCAGATCTTGCACTCAATCGTTTTAGTAAATCAACCACGAAATGAAGTGTTTTATAAGACCTAATATGATGGTGTGTTGCATATTTATAGTGAACCACCGTCACTATGCAAAATCTATATAAAATGGGTACAGAACAAAAAAAAACCTCCATCATATTCTGTCTTGAAGATCTGTAAAGAATTAATATGGAATAAAATGTTGCCTGAATATTCCAAATAAGATTAATTAAATAGAAAATTAACAATGCTAATAGTACATTCAAATCCTGAATTCTTCCTTTATCTTTCTAGGTATCCAGTGGCTACCTCGTAGTAGTCTTTGTATATGTGACAGAATATATAGGGATCAAAGCTCGCACCTGGGCATCAATGCACATTCATGCCTTCTTTGCCGTAGGAGTTATGATTGTTGCTTTGGTTGGTTACCTAGTGCGCACTTGGTGGATATACCAAATCATTCTATCTGTCACCACCCTACCCTTTCTCATATGCTGCTGGATGCTTCCTGAGACTCCTTTCTGGCTGCATTCCCAGGGAAAATACAAAGAGGTTGAAAAAGTTATAGCCACAATGGAAAAGTGGAACAGAGTGAAAAGTCCCTGCAAACTCTCTGAGATCTGTCATGTGGAGGAAACAAAACATGATAATGCTGAGGATGTCCAGGTGTCCAAAAATCATAATGTGTTTGACCTGTTTCACAACTGCAGTTTTGCAAGAAGGACCATTTCTGTTTGGCTCATCTGGTTTACCGGTAGTTTGGGATACTACGTATTTGCTCTAAACTCTGTAAATCTGGGAGGAAATGAATACTTGAATCTTTTTCTTACAGGTATGACAATTTCAGAATTTACCTTTATTTATACTAAGAATATATGGCACTCTACAATTTCATCATTACTGTTTTACATTGCTCTGATGCCCTTCTGTGCATGCTTCCTGTGTTATCGCAAAGAGCCTCCGATTCCCTAGGCAGTAAAGTTTAGGAGAGGGGAGGGATTCAATAGTTTAACAAGGGACGACTGGGCAGGGCTGACACCAAATCTTGCCATTTTAACTAACAAAATGGCACATGATGCCATTTGAAGAGGAAATTATATGTGCATTTCAGCTGGTCAGTAGCTAATTTTCTGTACTTGTGGCATCTTTAATAACTTGAGTACAACTCAGTAATACCCCTTTATTACCAGGCCATTTTTCAGTGCTATGATAGTTTCATTGACAATACAACATTTTACCCAAATACATTTTATATAATTTTATAGACAGATAGAACTTTCTGTTGGTGGTATTTAACCACTTAAGTATCAGCCAGTATTTCCCCCTCAATAATATTTTTTTTGTAGTTTTCGGCACTGTGATAATTTGACTGACAATCACTCCATTATGCAACACTGTACCCAATGGAATTTTATATAAAAAAAAATTGGAGCCAGTTAGTGCTTTCTATTTGTTGTCTTTATTAACCACAAGGTTTTTTATTTTTTACTATAAAATGGAAAAAAGACCCACATTTTTGAAAAAACAAATTTTTCCATTAGCTTCTGTTGAAAAAAAAATGCCAGAATAGTATGAAAATCACCATAGTTACCTGTTTTCGAAAAGCAGACACCCCAAGGTGATCTTATTTTTGCCACAATTTTTGTGAAGAAGAATAAAGGAACATGCTGGTACTGATGAGGTTAAAAAAAGGATCATGACCACTCCGGCGTTCTCTTCTATGACGGCTGTTTCGGATGTATCCGTGACAGATACGGGCATCCGCTTGTCTACCAAGGGACAATTTGTGCTGTTGTCCAGCAATAGTGCACTAGATACATTCATGTACAGGTCATACACAGAGGAAAGAGGAAGTGAAGGCGTTAATGTCCTGGTCACATACAAAAGCATTATGGAGATGAAGGGGGTTCAGAGGGGGTTCAGATGTGTAGGATTAGGGAGGTGAAAAGAGTTACTATACAGGTCGCATAAAGCAGCATAGAGATATCATGTGTATGAGTTCATAAACAGCACTGGGTGTCGTGGCAATTTGGGGGTGGGCAAAGCACACCACCATCTTGCCATGTGCTCTAAAGCACATACTCCATCTTAAATGAAATAATGCCATGTTTAAGCTAAAAGATTTACTCACCATCCATTCTATGCCCATCCATACAAATCAAGAGACATCACCACCGCTTGCTCTCATCCATCGCTCACCAGCATAACTGGGTGCCAACGCCCTCACAGGAGTTTTATTAACACAATTATCTTCACAGACCACCTCTGATTGGACGAGATCACAGCATGTGACCATAGGAAGTGATGTCACAGCATGTGACCTCCTCTACAGGAAGTGATGTCAGCACAGATAAACCCTTCCAACAGGGATTCATTACAGTAATAACACAATAACACAATATGATAGTACAATAACACAGTATGATACAGAAATAATACAATAACTAATGAACACAGTTCCTGATAAGGGGAGCCTATATGCAGCTTGTAACGGGGTGACCCGTGACACCCAGAGACGTTGGAAGGATGAGAGATACTCTTGTGCCAGCAGCACCAAAAACTCTTGGGTCAAAATCCACCCTGTGCCCTTTTGGGTGTAGGGTGGCTAATAGTGAATCATAATTCATATTACATGAGATGGGACATTAATAATACTTCATATTGCAGGACTGAGATATCACAAGGAGTCATGATGACATGACCAGGTCAGCCAGTGAGTCATACCTTTTGTATAATTGGCTATTGAAATGTTAAGTGAGGTTGGTTCTTCAATGTGTGGACACATGCTTTTGAAAGGTGTTAATTCAGGTCTACAAGACCAGAGTGAGTCATACCTTTGTATAATATGCTATTGAAATACCTGAAGGTGTTAGCTATTCACTGTAAAGACCTTCCGTTGAAGGTGTGGATTACACCCACTCTCACTGCCATTGTGTGATAAAGATGCGGTGCCGACCGGCCTACATGGTTAGCTTACCTGAATGCCTGTTAGAGTGTGATTGAAGCCCCCCATGGTGTGAAGGGGGGTGGAGACTACATTGTCCTGTGATTAACTGTATTATGCTGTACTGTATATAAGAAGCTGAGAAAATACTAATAAATTGTCATATCTTTGGATTCAAGAACGGAGCTCTGTCTCGTCTTATTCTGGGAAAGGATATGGATCGTGTATGCAATGTTGTCGGAGTGTGTCAGATAAGCTTGTCGTGGTTGGATGGAAAGTTGTAAGCGGTGGTAACCGTTACATTGGTGGCAGCAGTGGGATGATTCCATCACCAGAAGAAGGACGGCTACAAGGACACAGGACAATGGAGACGGTGTATGAACGGATGAAGCTCTCTTCCCTCATGGACTTACTGGAGAGCCAGGGCAGACCGGCCAGCAACCGTAAGAAAAGGGACATTATCGCAGAACTTGTCGAAATGGATAGAGCTAAAAGGCCCGCCGTAACGGACAGGACACCCGAGGAAGAAAGTTTTGATCGGGCTGTTAACCTAAGACTGGCATATTATGGTCCTAACCCTCCACCGGAGATCAGGGACCGAGTTATAGCGGCTCTGAATGCCACCTTGCTACAGAGGAGAAGTGCTGCAGCAGCTGAAGTCACAGCAGCACCAACTAAAGAGAGAGGAGAGGTGCAGATACCAGTCTCCATGGAAGAGCTGGCAACAGAACAGGGGGTCACGGACCTCTGCTCCCCACTAACGGAAGAGGGGGACACTGTGGTAGTGGATGGGACTGTGGTCTCCACTCACAGCAACCCAGCGGAAGAGCTGGCAACAGAGCAGAGTGTCATAGGCCTCTGCTCCTCACTAACAGAAGAGGGGGATCCTGTGGTAGTGGATGGGACTATGGTCTCCACTCACAGCAACCCAGCGGAAGAGCTGGCAACAGAGCAGAGTGTCATAGGCCTCTGCTCCTCACTAACAGAAGAGGGGGTTCCTGGAGTAGTGGATGGGACTTCAGTCTCCACTGGCACAACCCCAGAAAATGGTACAGGACTGGGACAGGAGGATGTCTGCTTTGCTTTGCAAGCACCGGGGGGTTTTCACCAAGCACCAGTGGATGGGACTTCAGTCTCCACTGGTATACCCCAGGAAGGGGGGGCAGTTGGCCCAGACCCCCAACAGCATGATGGACTGAGCCCAGCTACCCTGCCTTCTCCCCAGCGGCAGGCGTGTTCACTGAGAGAGGCAGAGGTTGGCGGGGTGAGTAATGCTCAGTTTGGAGCCATTTATTTGGGGTGCAGCATGGATACCAGCATTGGAGGACTGGAACTACCGACGGACTTCGGAGTCAACCCGTTTGGGGTTCCCTCCTGTGTCCGTCTCCCACCGAAAGGGGAGAGATGTAACGGGGTGACCCGTGACACCCAGAAACGTTGGAAGGATGAGAGATACTCTTGTGCCAGCAGCACCAAAAACTCTTGGGTCAAAATCCACCCTGTGCCCTTTTGGGTGTAAAGTGGCTAATAGTGAATCATAATTCATATTACATGAGATGGGACATTAATAATACTTCATATTGCAGGACTGAGATATCACAAGGAGTCATGATGACATGACCAGGTCAGCCAGTGAGTCATACCTTTTGTATAATTGGCTATTGAAATGTTAAGTGAGGTTGGTTCTTCAATGTGTGGACACATGCTTTTGAAAGGTGTTAATTCAGGTCTACAAGACCAGAGTGAGTCATACCTTTGTATAATATGCTATTGAAATACCTGAAGGTGTTAGCTATTCACTGTAAAGACCTTCCGTTGAAGGTGTGGATTACACCCACTCTCACTGCCATTGTGTGATAAAGATGCGGTGCCGACCGGCCTACATGGTTAGCTTACCTGAATGCCTGTTAGAGTGTGATTGAAGCCCCCCATGGTGTGAAGGGGGGTGGAGACTACATTGTCCTGTGATTAACTGTATTATGCTGTACTGTATATAAGAAGCTGAGAAAATACTAATAAATTGTCATATCTTTGGATTCAAGAACGGAGCTCTGTCTCGTCTTATTCTGGGAAAGGATATGGATCGTGTATGCAATGTTGTCGGAGTGTGTCAGATAAGCTTGTCGTGGTTGGATGGAAAGTTGTAAGCGGTGGTAACCGTTACACAGCTGTATGCTCATACCATCATATTTATGTTGATCAGACACAGAGATGGCAAAAGCACACATCCGCTAAACCAATAGTGTGCCTGCAGAGTGACGCGTCACACAGGCGAATATCTGTGCATCACACAGGGGCCCTTGCGCCGGCGACACTCACTCTTCAAACACCCGTCTCCAAGTCAGGAAGTGCATCTCAACCAGCCTCAGACTGCCCCAATCAGTTCTAATTAGAGCGGGTTGGGGAAGTGTCAAGACTGGGTGCTAATATGGCAACAATACATATTAAATACATCTTCAAATTTCCACCACAGTCCTCCCTTTTTGTCATATTGCTCCCACTTGTCCTTCAAATCTTGATAGTCTTCTTACACCTAGAAACTAATCAGTCCTTACAGTCCATAAAAAGGAAAACACGGCTTGACATGTAGACTCTGTTCTTCAGGAGACATGACAAAAGGAGGACACAACTTGAGCTGTAGTAATCGCAGATTGGGTAGGGGTCCTCTGTGTCTTGTCCGTGGGTCCGGTTTCGGGGCGTCTCATCTGGTACGTGGTCATCTGCTCCGGCTCTGGTCACGCGTCCAATCAGGCAACAGGAGTGCTCATCACGACATAGAAAGAATATAAATAAAAATGACATGAGTATATATATTCCCATTTCAATCAACCACGATCCGCTGTAAAATAAAAATTAAATCCCCTCAGATTCCCAGACCCTTCAAAGGACTCCCAACCTTCACACAGTTACAGCTCTGGCTTTGCCTTGTAGGGATCCAAACCTTATCCATATGGGCCTGAACTCCAATTCCCAGTATCCCCGATCCAGATATAACAATATTTACTTGTAAATTCCCAGAAACCCCCCCTTGGGCTGTGAGAACTTCCTTGTAGCTTCAACAGTTACATGAAACATTCCATCCTCAATAGGTGTGAATTGTTCAAACGTATCATAAGCTCAAGCCCCCCACCTTGTATATGCAGGGAACCGTGCCCAGACCTGGTCCGGGTTGGTGAACAATTCTCTTATAGCTGTCCCCGCCATTCCCAATTTCTCTTGCGCCATCAGATCCTTGCAATCAGCCGCGACATAGGACAGGGACAGCTTCACTACCACGCATGAACCTCTTGCATTGGGGGAATTACCTTATAAGCTGTAGATCTGCATAAACACCAAACTAAAGTTACACACTTGTGGGCTACCCAGTCCTGATACCCAACCGACAAGAGGCGGAGTCATAAAAACAATAATCAATTTTACCCTCTAAAAACATATTAATAAACTCCATTGACAAGTGTCTGTTTGGAGTCTTTACTAGTTTGTCAATAATCCTCATAATTAGCATGTACCACTGTCATCGCTGGGGACTAAAGCTCAACGGAGACTCAGAACAGACCCAGCAATCGGTCCCGTTCGTTTTCTTAATTAGTCATAGAATACACTTTAAATAATAACTTGGGATGCTTTCCATTGTTACCCTTGCTAAAATTTACTAAATTTACTAAACAAACAAATACAAAATAAACAAAGATACTCCTCATTTCTTTGATGTGGTTGAGCCGCTTCTTTCAGTGGCTGGCGTGGTCTCATCCATCAAGCTTCTTTACAAACGACCCAGTCACCTGGTTGGGAAAAATGAAAACCAATTACCGTGTCAGGGTCCAGGAGAGACTCCTGAACCCTGTGAAGTTCATATTACAGGGATCGTACCCACCCCATCACCCAAGAATGAGAGTGACAGCCGATGGGAGTACGACCCTGGTTTTGGTTGACCTCTAAACAAACCTTATGACAACAACCCAGACCTCGGGACTGTGGTCGCTGCCTAACCTGTGCGTGGCTCACCGTCGCCTGTAATCGCTTACAATTGCCTGTAATACCCAGAACCATTGACAGGTTCTTAGCAACTAAAATTGGAACCTACTTCACCAGACTGCTGCTTGCCGATTCAAATTCTATCAAAGAAAGACAGTCTTGGCACAAACTTGATTAAAATTAGAAAGATTAGTGTTATTTGTTCAGAGAACTGTCACATTTACATTTTACCATCCCCCCCTTTTCTTCCTCATTACAAACTGGAGGAAGAAACGCGTGGTGAAGGAAAAAAGAAACAATGAAATAGCCTATGATACTTTCACCTCCTTAGACCCGTAATTATCCATGTGTACAGCTGTGTACATACACCTGATCTCTATGTACAAACACTTCCAGAAACTCTTTGGACCTGAAAAATACTTAGAAGCAGAAATCATTACTCCATCCTTCATATTTATCCTGCAGATAATGGCAAACAAAAATGACATTCCTGTACATTGTCAATGACATTATTCCCAAAACCGATTCAAACAAAAACCCTTTGTAACCCTTAACCCTTACTTTTCCTGTTCCTACAAAAATACAAAAGCCACGACGCGTCAGAAGATCGCCGCGGTAAGTTCGAAATAAACATTCACGTTACTACATACAAACATTCAAATACAAATGTGGGGGAGATATTCATAGCTTTCAAAACAAAAATGAAAAAACAAAAACCAGCCGGAATTCTGCCTTCACTCTTTCCGCAATACAAGAAAATACAATGGAAAAATACGAGAACAGCGCGAGAGACTTGCATAGACCAGCTATACAAAGTTCTCCTGAAGCGCGTACCACACCTCCATCCACACTCATCATTACAGATTTCTGAAGCCACATCTGCCAAGGTATCTTTATTCTGGGGTCTCGTACCTCCAGCCAGAGTACCTTCCAAAGGAGTACACCTTACTGTACCCTCTGACCATCTATGTCATTCTTTAAGGGGTCTCATATCCGGAGCCCCAAACCCAGACCTCATGTGCGGTGCAGCTGCCTGAGTGGTGCACTGCATGGGCGGCACATCCCATGACGATTCAAATCGCTTTTTTTAGTGAGCTCTGCGTCCAAAGCACACTGCGCTTTACTTTCGGAGCGGTTATAGTTTGCGCCTTTATCACAATAACCGTCCCCCGGAATTACCGACTATTTTACACGGCCTGACCGGGGCTGATAGCGTAACTACTCCTACACATTTATGCTAATACAATCGCTCATAAGATCTCCGACTATTATACACGGCCTGACCTGTATCACGATATAAAGCCTCCTAAAATGTGTTCGTCAGACAACCTACAAAGCACCATGAAATCCTCCACTTTTCAAAACAATTTTATGGCTTCGTTCTACCTGCGTCTACATGATACAACAATAATGGTGACGCCCCTCTGTTTCCTCTCACATACCCAAAACTGTATTTACGGTATAAAACTTAACAAAAACAACTGAAATTAAACTTTAAAACACTCTTTCAAACGCCAAAATATTTCTGTTGTCCTTTCAGGACACAAATCTCATTGCTCATCTTTCAGAAGACTTCAAAACTCCTCCCACCGATTTCCTACCTATATATAAATGCTGAAAAAGGACTTCCTGTTGTATGCTCAGCTCTTAAAACCCAAATCTGATTTATTTGCATAATGACAGGAAGATGGAGAGAGGGGGAAGTCTGTCTTCACTGCCTCGTCTCAGCACATCAAAAAACTCCATGGACTACATATATATCCCCTGGAAGTATTATACAGTAGTAAACAAAGCCAAAACTCAATCTCCTGCATTTTTTTCCTCTTAAAAACAAAACACCTTTGGTTCAGGGAAGGTAAAACAATCTCCTCCCATCTGCAGAATGGGAGTTGAACTCCCCTGACCCAACCATTATTCAAAAACAATGAACAACTCCCAAACATTTAAACAAAAACAACGCACATCGCTGTGCACAAAAACGCAGTCAGCGCCAGTAACATATTCAAAAACGAAATGTTACACAAAAAGTCTCCACTTTTACACTGCAAGTCAGCCAACAGGTTAGTCAGATCCTGTATATATTGGCCTTAGCATGCGTCCGCAAACGCTACTCAAAAGATAGCGCTTTACACTGAGTCACAAAATGGCCGACAACAAACCAAGCAACAATGGCGCCATTTATGCTTGTAGTAAAACAATTTAACTGCGCTTCCAAATCACCTGTTTACCACAGGACATACCGTACTGCACACACACATATAAAGGAAAACAAAAATGTTCTCCACCCGATCCTAACACAGAAAAGAGCGCGCTAATCAATTCGCATTAAACATCAAAATCTGCCCCAAAGGCTGCTAAAATCCACCAGCAATATAGCCAGAGAATACTACACCCAAAATGAAGGTGGCTGCACCTCCCCCCTAGGGTGACCCACAGAGCAAACAGACTGCTCCCAAAATGGCCACTGATGACCAAAATGGCCGCCATATGCAGTTTTTAAAACCTGCCTAGAACCTTTCTCCACAAAGACAAAACATGGATCATGAAAAACAAACAATAAAAACAACCAACCATCCTAAAAGGCACACACTTTAGGTTCCTTCAAATCTGACCTTTTTATGGTGTGAACCCCTCATAATGAGCGCAGCACAGGAATGGTGGGAACCCCTCATGAGCACAGGGATGGTGGGAACCCCTCATGAGCCGCATTTTAGGCTGCTGCAAAGCTGACCTTTTGCCAACTAAAACAGCATATTCAAAAAAATGTTGGTTATATGAAACATAAAACAAAAAACTCTTTTCTCAAAGCTCATGTAACAAACCATTTAAAAAGTATACACTTTAAGGTCACATTGAAAAACCTAAAAAAAAAAACTTTTTTTTTCATGCTAACAGCCAAAGGAAAGGCTGATTAACAAGCAGTTGCTATTGTCTGGCCACTTAAAAATGTGGTGGGAAATTTCTTACTCAAAACACTTTTCTCATGGGTGTCTTGGTTCCATACAAAGGTAAAAATCACAATTTATCAATTTCTATTCCTCACAAAGATCATGAACATATTACACATGACTTTGCTCTAAAAATTGTACACTCAAGAAACACAGAGATCCAACACTAGTTGCCCCTCCCCCACCAAAGCTCATGTTTCATCAGCCAAACAATTCAATCAGTTCAGCCACACTAATGCAGAAAATTCAAAAAGACTCAGCCGCATATATCGCAGGTTGAATAATCCCACCTATACTGAGGAATCATCCATAATATACAGGTTCCATATGCATCATAAAAATGTTACATCCAACTATGTTCTGAAAGTTGCAAAGTCAGTCGACACAGAAATTAAAACACTGTTCGCCCTTCCCCCAAGCCGCATGGCCAGAGAAGCCATCTTAAAAGCCATGCCTGGCTGTACAAACTGTACACAAAAGATAACTTTTCCAAGCAGTTTCAATCTGGTCAAACAATCAATTCAATCACTTACTTACAAACTGTTACAAACAAACAAATTGCCCTTCCCCCACCAAAGATGTGGCAAAATGCTGCCGTATTACATAATAGCTTTTTCAAACAGCTTCACTGTAAACCACATAACTTCAATCTGTTCAGGCATACACACGATTTAAAATCACACATACATACACGATCAAATCCACTCGATTTCACAAACGCACACAATCACACACACGGTCACATACACTCAGCATCACACACACACACATACAATCGATTTCACAGACGCACGCAATCACACACACGGTCACACCCAATCGATTTTACAAACGCACGCAATCACACACATACATCTAATCGATTTCACAAATGCACGCGATCACACACACACACAACTCATACATCTATCACACAACAGGCATACAATCAGGATTTCACATGTGCACACACAATCTTACTCAATCAAACTTCGAGCATTATTTCAAAAAGATGTAATCTTTGTTCTTTTTGTAGAGCAGAGCCCCCCCACGCATCGGAACATAAGACCACTTTCCCCCCATCTGAACCGATGCCCAGACGGGGCTCAATCTACTCCTACCATTGGCCCGCCATTTTAACTGTCGTGGCAATTTGGGGGTGGGCAAAGCACACCGCCATCTTGTCATGTGCTCTAAAGAACATACTCCATCTTAAATGAAATAATGCCATGTTTTAGCTAAAAGATTTACTCACCATCCATTCTATGCCCATCCATACAAATCAAGAGACCACCGCTTGCTCTCATCCATCGCTCACCAGCATAACTGGCTGCCGACGCCCTCACAGGAGTTTTATTAACACAATTGTCTTCACAGACCACCTCTGATTGGACGAGATCACAGCATGTGACCATAGGAAGTGATGTCACAGCATGTAACCTCCTCTACAGGAAGTGATGTCAGCACAGATAAACCCTTCCAACAGGGATTCATTACAGTAATAACACAATAACACAATATGATAGTACAATAACACAGTATGATACAGAAATAATACAATAACTAATGAACACAGTTCCTGATAAGGGGAGCCTATATGCAGCTGTATGCTCATACCATCATATTTATGTTGATCAGACACAGAGATGGCAAAAGCACACATCCGCTAAACCAGGGATCTCCAAACTACGGCCCTCCAGCTGCTGTGGAACTACACTTCCCATGAGGCATTGTAAAACTCTGACATTCGTAGACATGACTAGGCATGATGGGAATTGTAGTTCCTGAACACCTGGAGGGCCATAGTTTGGAGACTCCTGCGCTAAACCAATAGTGTGCCTGCAGAGTGACACGTCACACAGGCGAATATCTGTGCATCACACAGGGGCCCTTGCGCCGGCGACACTCACTCTTCAAACACCCGTCTCCAAGTCAGGAAGTGCATCTCAACCAGCCTCAGACTGCCCCAATCAGTTCTAATTAGAGCGGGTTGGGGAAGTGTCAAGACTGGGTGCCAATATGGCAACAATACATATTAAATACATCTTCAAATTTCCACCACATGGGTAAATAAAGGGCCGCCAAAAACATACAATGGTGTTAATAAATACAGTTTTTTTTTTACTTTTTTGCTATATAAAGGAAAAAAGACTAAAAAAAAGTGTAGCGCCACCTTACTTTCAGTATGGGCGCTACGCTAAAGTTAGTGGGTGAATGGGAGAATTATTTGGCTCCCATTCATAATTTGTTAAATTTTGGGCTGCTGTCTTCCAGAACTGTCCTGTAGGTCAGACTGCGCTCCAGGGATGCGATCCCATTCCTGGGCGACAGGTGGCGCTAGAGGGGTTCTGGCAGAGCCATTTTTCCCCAGCAGCCAATTAGAGGAGTTGGACCTCGCAGGGCATGCTGGGGAGGGGTATATTTGTGACAGACACCATGATTCTTGGTTCTCTTCGCGTGGTCCAGGTTCCAGGTGCGGCATCCACCTTCAGGGTGCGCGCATCCACGGATCCCGCCGGCATGGCCCACCTGGCCGGAGTCGCATGCTACGCGGAGCTCCATCTTGATGTTAAGAGGGGCCCCAGTGGCTTACTGGGTCCCCAGCTTTATTGAGAGGACCCTAAGCTGAGGGCTGAACGGTGGGGGATCAGCTCAGGGAGAACCCAAAAGCAGGTTGTCCAGGAGACTTGAACGAACCATCAGGGATCCGGTCACCAAGGCCTTGACAGGTACATGGCAGCTGTCAACCAGTGACCTTTCATTGCATCTACTGGGAAGATTTGCTCAATCCGTTTCTTCATTTAAGTATTGAAGTACTAGGCCTGTGGCAGGGGCCCGAGCCAGGCCTGTGGCAGAGGTCTGTTCCTCCCAGCAACCTAAAGTGACATTTCGGCTGCCAGGCTTGTGGCAGAAGTCTGTCCGGAGGCACTTCACCCACTCTGGCTAGATTGGCGATGTATTGGTACATTGCTACTGAAAGCAGGCTTGCTTTCTTCATCATCCAGGGCCTGATATTGCACTTGTTCTTCTGCTTCATCAACCTTTCCTGTCCTACCTCGTGTTGATGTTGGCCGTGTTGGGCCTTGGAATAAAGCATTCTGAAAACTCATTGGATGACTGAACATTGGCTCACTGCTTCTACTCACTACTACTACCCCTAGACACACTACAAGGTAACTTAATACGCTGGTCCCAAATCAACCAGCGGCTCCTGAATGGGGTAGTGCTACATATGGGGGCTCGTCTGGGATCCAGCTGTTACCGTTGGCAACAAGAATTGTGAGTACCGAATTTCTTAAAGAGCAAAAAGTGTCAGGTATCGTGTTTTGAACTGTCCGGCAACAAGGGGGTTAACCTCATACCGCAAAGCTTGGGCGTACGTGCAGCACAGAACGCGCCTACAACATGCCTGGACAATTTCTTTCAAGTGGGAGGAGTCTCCCACCCCTGTGTGAGATGTGAGTAACAGTTTTGTGCCAAAGAGGAAAAGTAACGCCCAATTTCGCGCCAAGTCCTCAGTCCACCATTTTCTTGTGAGAGACGGATCATGCTGAGGATGTCTGCTCCCAAAGGAAACCCTAATACCCCTGCTGGATTGAGACATCCCATGACCTCTCCAGGGGTCTCTTCTATGACAGCTGTTGAGGATGTATCCGCTTGTCCACCAAGGGACAATTTGTGCTGTTGTCCAGCAATGGGGCCGAGATGATTGGTCTGGCCTGCCCCCCGATGCACGGTGCTGGCCATCCGCTTCCTGCCTTTTGCCCGGTGTCAACATTGCCGGGCTCCCCTATTTGAAGTCGTGCCATTGGTCCAGCCTCCACGGGAATACCGCATGGATCGGATCTTGGGAATCATCACCGCAGAGGTGGAGGCTGCCTGGCCAGAGATCTCCCCATTCGAGGAGATCGTGGAGTCGGGGACTTTGAGTGATGCCACTGTTCCCGTCCCGTCCGCCAAGGCCTCACTAATGGCTACCTCATTCTCCTGTACTTTGGAGGTAAGCCCGTTGGACGGGACGGAGTATGAGAGTAAGCATATGGCCCACGCGACAAGTACGTGGGCCGAACCTAATCGAGAAATTGTTTCGGCGTGTGCTGCCCCGGTTCGGTGTATTGTCCCTGGAGAGACACCGCCCCGCCAGCCTAGATGCATTGATTGGAATTCGCTGCCCCATCGACCTGATCTGGGGGCTGTTCTTTCGAAAGGCCGCACCTGCATCCCCGGGGGAGAGGAGAATTCTTTTGGATTTGGACTCTCATTCGGATGACTCTGCCACCAGGGATGGTGATCTTCTGGACTATCTGTTCGAGCCCAAATTCCCTGAGCAACAGGGCTTTGTAAGAATTTCGGGGTTCTCATCCCCGAAGGAAGAAGTGTCCCGTTTGGAACACGCCGCTTGTACCGACTCTGGAAATAGGAAAGAATTTACATCCACTTTAACATCCACTTTTACTGTTTTTAGCTTACATTACGTATACCTTGTCACTTTGTTAAAATAAATAATAATGTAATTTAAAAAAAATCCAGTTAAATGTATCAAGCAGTCTTTTAATATGTAAAATAAATAAGATAAATGTAAATTGATTCCTAATGTATGTCGGATTTAACAAATGGTCTTTATCTAACTTTTATTATCTAACTTTTAAGAACAACCCTTTTTTGTACCCCTTTACCTGTTTTTTTGTTTCCTGTCAATTTTTATACATAGTGATTGCTAAATCTTGTCCAACTCATTTTTCAAAGAACGCAAGTGCATCAGAGTTTAAAAGGATAATATATTACATTTTCTTGAATTAAAGAAGTTTTCCATTTTCAACTTGAATGCAGTTTCTTTTGCAGTTTGTAGAGTGCAGAAGCAGCTTCAAGGTAGATTTGACAACTCAGAGGTTAGGTAAGCCTCAGCCTATTATGACTTATAGTCATTTATTTTTGTATTTTACAGGTGCTGTGGAAATTCCCTCTTATATAGTTTGTTGTCTGGGCATGGACAATCTTGGAAGGAGAAACACATTGGCTCCATTTCTTTTACTTAGCACTGTCATTTGTGGTGTAATTATGCTCATACCTGAGGTATATCTACAATTATATGCACTTATACATATTGTAATGAAACTATAAAAGACTGGCAAGCAAATAGGCATAGCATCTGGGGATGGCTGGACTAACTTCAAGCAACATATTAAAATTGGTGTTGAAAATGAAGGTCTACCTACAAGGAAGACATTTTTTTTTTGGTGCCCCGTGTGAGGAACAAAGACAGTTAATACACACCTCACCCGCTACCCACTTCATTGATCTCTGCTGTAATGAAGAGAAAAGGTTAGCTACAGAATCTCCAGTAATAAATACTTAAACTTAAATACTTGCATTTGAGCCCCCCACATCCTTACTGCGTCCTATGGTGATATAAGGATGTCACGTGAGGGAGAAACCACAGCATGAAAATTCTTGAGTTAGCCTTCTCTTTTCCCTATAGCATAAATTGCTAGTGCAAGAAGCAGTTGAGTTTGGTACTCACTTCAGCCCAATCTGAAAATCATGTCTTGAGATCCAGCCAGGAAGCACAGCCTACCTGCTCAGTACTTAAGTGTTTCATCCAGGCATTTTTTATAGTGTACCAGTCCACTCCACTCACTTTGTTTGTCTTAAAATGTGCCAGCGAGTGATGCTGGAACACACTCTTGTGTAATGTAAAACCTGATGTAAAAATTGCAATATTAAGACGTTTCTCAAAGCCATCAAACATGTTTAAGTCTGCCTTGAAAGTCTTGAGGCAGAGAGGATGTCATACCCCAAAGAAACTCTGTTGTCAAATTACTTTGTAGCAAAAGTGTGAACTGATGTGCCATCACACTGTTAAAAAGGTCTAGATAAGGCTTTATTTTAGTAAGGGTCAGGGGGACATCAAAAAAGTAGCCAATGTGTTTTGGGGGTCAAAAACAACAACATCAAGAGTATAAAAAAATAAGGAAATTGTCATATCAATGTCCCTTCCTCAGGGTTTTAGTTAAACCCAAAACACCAATAGCCTAGGATGTATAATAATTAATAAATCAGAAAACATTGAATAAATAACCAATATGCAATAACCTAAAACAAATGCGAGAATCCAAATGATAAAGCAAACAATTTCAATTACACCAATAGGTTGGAGAACAATGATTTATTTATAATGAGTACTCATGTAGCGCCATCAATTTACATAGTGTGTCACATATGTATTATACATTCACATCAGTCCCTGCCCTCACGGAGCTAACAATCTAAGCTCCCTAACTCATGTTCATACTAGGGCCAATTTAGACAAGAGTCAATTAAGCTACTAGCATGTCTTTGGAGCTTGAGAGGAAATCCAAGCAGGCAAAGGGTTTGCCATGGTTGGGATTCAAACCGACAACTCTAGTGTTGCCAGGCGGAAGTGCTACCCACATGCTTTTGAGTTCAACAAACTGCTTCCCCTCCACACTCTTTCACACAAGAATGCCTATTGTAAATACAACCTAACCTGGGATCCACATGACTTATAAGATCTTAATTCATTCTATTCAGTGACTTTAATCAAAAATACAAATATAGAGTTATAACTTTCCTGTTAGCAGGTTACACAGACCTAGAGTATAGTTGGAAAAATGTTTGCTTTGAGATACTAGACTAAATCATGCATTGATGTTTTACAGGAACACAGTACTGTAATTATCATTATGAGTATGGCTGGGAAATTCTCAATTGGTACTGCCTTTGGCCTTATATACCTGTACACGGCTGAATTATACCCAACAGTTGTAAGGTGAGCAACATAACCATGTATATTTATTTCAAATTAATAAAAATTATATCAAAGCTCAATTATGGGCATGCCAAAGTCCCCCCATTTCTTGTCCTCCTTCTCATTGGAGCGTCCCCATTGCATTAAAAAGGCCTCGTTACTTACTTTGTTCCAGCTGTCATCATAGGCCCTCTTTTTAATGCTTCAAAGAAAAATGACGTAACCCTGATGCCTGCAGAATTCCTTATGTTAGTTCTGGGTGTGTGTTTTTGGGGGGGGGGGGGGCAAAAATCTTAAAGCCCTGGGCTCACAGGAAGTGGGTTGAGTGATGCTTTGCATCATTTATTCTGAAAGAGGAGGGTCAGCTGGAAACCAATGTGGCAAGTCTGCAGGGAGCACCACCAGAGATCAGATGACTATAGACTATTTAGTTGTTTCTTGTTTTCAGAGCCTGCCAGGTAACCAGGTTTTTTTTAAGTTGCCAATACTAGAACTGGGCTATTTTCACAAATATTGCCTTTTTTCTCTTGCTACTCTAGGTCCCTGGCTGTTGGCAGTGGGAGTATGATGTGTCGACTCGGTAGTGTGGTTGCCCCATTCTGTGTGTACCTGAAGGATATTTGGATATTTATGCCACAGGTAATTTTATTTTCCTAGATAAAAATGTTTTTATTCTATTCATGTGGGACCTCTTGAATGCATGATTAGATTCCTGCTCATAAATTGTAAACATTAATTGAAGCTACAGGAAATCATGCAGTAGACTTTCAAAAGACCTCTGGCCCTTTACATGGTTTTGTCTAGAGTAGCCTGACACTGCTAAATATGTATATGGATAATTGGGGGCAGTTCATTTTCAAAACGTCATGCCAAATAGTTAATATACTGTACATTCACTAACTGCTTTACCCGTGAAAGGACTTGTCATTTTGTTCAATCAGTCTTGGAATTCACACTCCAGTAATATTGAACAGCCTGGCAGGACATACATGTGTTTCCTTGTTAAGCCCTGGAGCATCCTATATTAGCTCTAGCCTGCTAACTTGATAATGAAGCAACATCTTCCCACTGCTGGCAACGTAATAATAATATTCAAATAAAACTATAGACAAAGTATTTTTCATTTTCGATAGATTATGGGAGAGTTATAACCCCTTGTCATTGTTTTGCCATTTGTGTCCCACTGGGGAGATTTCCCTTCACTTCCTGTCTCATTGCCAAAATAGGAAGTGAGAGAAAATTCCCCAACTATTGGGATTTTCTTTTTCTTTTACTTTCACTTTCAATTATAATTGTAAACAGTACAACTAGAAAAGGGGTGAATCTCCCTAACAGGGGCAGGGGTAGCAATAAAAACCTGTCAGGTATACTAATCTACCTATACTAAACTAAAAAGCAGAATTTAAACTTTATTTTCACTAGAACTGAATGGAATGATCAATCCCAGCATAGATCAAACCTCTGTACCATGTTGCTCTGTTGTCTGCAGATTCCCTGATTATCTGGGTTTAGTTGTGGCTTTCTATCATTTGACACTGTATATCCTGCTGATAGACTCTGTCCCTTCCACAGCCACTTCCTGCAGCAGCAAGAGTCTATAACATTCCCCTTTGTAGTCTTTCAGATTCTGAAATGTAACTTTCTGAATCACAATTAGAATTCAATCCTGCCCAGTTAAATATGTGGACCAATGTGAACAGGGAGAGAACCACCTCTCAGATTTCACCCACCCAGAGCCCTGCTCTCTGTGAAGGGATTATTGTACATATGAAGGAAACACTTTCATAATAACCCCTTCTAGCCTTTCCTCTGTAGTCTTGCAATACGCTATTATTCTTTGTCATGCTGCAAGACAGGAATGACACAGGAGGAGGTATGGCACATTTATACCTTTCACTAACCACTAGAAGGCCCAGAAACACCCACAGTAACCCTCATGTTCAAAATGAAAGATAAAAAAAAAAAGGTCTTTACACAAAAAAAAACTACATATCAGAGACCTACCTAAAGCTACTAGAGACTCTGACCTGGCCGATACTATCAGAGTGATATTAAACACAGCCCTGAAAAGATTTGCCACTGCAGAAATCCACCTTGACAGAGCACACAGATTGCTGAGGCCCTGCGACGTGCACTACAAGGAGCCAAGTGATGTGCTTTTTTGCCTTCATTACTGTGAAGAGAATACACTGATCCTCCAAGAGATCAGAGGTTTTCCTCAAGTTGGCAAAAAAAAAACTTCCTGTTAGGAAACCCCTATTAGACTGTGCAACTAAGGAGCCACCTTCACTCCTTCCTCTTTGCACGCAAAGAAGGCAGATCCATAGTATTACCCTACCCAGAGGTACACAAGGACTTCTGTCTAGTGCTAGACATGCAAGCCCTATAACTGGATCAAACACCTGGACCCGCTGGACTTCTCTTCCACAAAGATTTGGTAGGAGGTCCCCCACAAAAGCCCTAGAATTGGCCTGGGCAGGAAGAGGGTGAAAGGGGTTAAATCCTCTTCTAAAAGGATGAGCATTACCAAAACTAGGGTTGTCCCGATACCAAACTAGTATCGGTATCGGGACCGATACTGAGCATTTGTGTGAGTACTTGTACTCGCGCAAATGCTCCCGATGCTTCACCGATACTTTTTCGGGGAGCGGGTGGAGAGGGGGCGGAGAGTGGGTGGAGAGAGCTGCTGCCGCTGTCTAGTCCCCAAAGAGAAAGCCAAGCCCTTCCCCCCGCCGCCGCCATCTAGTTGATCAGCGCGGGGAACATTACAGCTTTCATTTGAATAGCTGTGTGTTCCCCGCCGCGCCTCGTCATATATAGCCCCTCCCTCTTGTCCAGGCACTTTGATAGACAGATCACCCATCCCAGGATTGGAGTGGCCGGACAAGGGGGAGGGGCTATATATGACGAGGCGTGGTGGGGAACACACAGCTATTCAAATGAAAGCTGTAATGTTTCCCGCGCTGATCAACTAGGCAGCAGCAGCAGCGCCGGCAGGGGGAGGGGGGGTACTTGGCTTTCTCTCTGGGGACAAGGCTGCATTTGGGGACAAGGCTGCATTTGGGAACATGGCTGCATTTGGGGACATGGTTGCATTTGGGGGACAAGGCTGCATTTGGGGACACATGGCTGCATTTGGGGACACATGGACACATTTAAAAAAAAGTATCGGTAAATCGGTATCGGCGAGTACATGATAAAAAGTATCGGTACTTATGTAGCGCTACCCCATTCAGGAGCCGCTGGTTAAATTGGGATTGGCGAATTAAGTTACCTCTGTGTGGTGTCTAAGGGTAGATGTAGTGAGCAAAGCAGTAACGAATGTCCAACCTGTAGCTGAAGTTTTCTGAATGCTTTATTTTTCTGGTCCAACACGACCAACACATTAACTTGAGGTAGATAAGTAAAGGTTGATGAAAGTAGAGTAACTTCACCGAGTCAGGCTTGGATAGAGAAAGCAGTCCTGCCTTTGGTAATTAAATCAATCACGTCGCCACCCCAGCCGGAGTGGGTGCAGTGCACCCAGACAGGCCTCTCACACAGACCTGACAGCCAGTGTCACCGAGAAAGCTGAGAAGGAACAAGTCGCTGCCACCGACTTGGCTCTAGAACATAGGTGGCAAACACAAGGCCCGCGGGCCGAATGGGGCTCTCCAAGCCATTTCATGTGGCCCTCGCACCTCTCCTGCAGCTGCAGCCCTCCTCTGGTCCTCCTCCAGTCCCTTACTTTCTGCTTTTAAGCAATGCATTCAGCTTCTTCCCAGCAGCAGCATAAGCAAAGAGTAGTTATACCATGTCTTACTCGTAATTATGCGAACGTGTCTGCAGATGCTTTCTCCAGAATATTTCTGAAGAATGCAGATATTAAGGTATTTAAAAAAATACATAGAGTTGAGGATAAGGTAGAAACATTTAATTCAGTGATAAGGAAAACCTTAGATCTTCTGGCCCCTAAAAAACAGAGTAAAAACATAAGATCCCCAACAAATAATCCGCTGTGTTTTAATCAGAATACTCGCATGTTAAAATGGAGCTGCAGAGCGTTAGAAAAAATATGGAGGAGAGACCCTAATCCCATCACTAGAGAGACATATAGAGCGGCTTTTAAAAAATATAAAGCTGAAATAAAAAAAGCCAAAAAAATATATCTAACAGAGAAAATTAGGTTGGCGGAAAATAAGGCCGCAGAATTATTTAAAGTTGCCAATACTCTTGCAAACCCAAGTTGTTTAGATATCAAGGAGGAATTCTCTCCAGAATTAAGTGAGAATTTAGCAGAATATTTTAAGAAAAAAATTCTTGATATACAAAATAATATACCTGATTCCTGTTATACAGAAAGTTCTCCTGTATATAAAGGGATACGTTTTACACGTTTTTCAGCGGTAACTAACGCTGAGATACTGAAGATTATTAAGTCGCTCAGAGCTTCGTCTTCAGCGCTTGATCCATGCATTGCGCAGTTGGTGAAGGACTCTGCGGTTACCTTGGCACCGTTTATAGCAGACATTATTAATATGTCTTTTGCTATTGGAACAGTGCCAAGTATTTTGAAGCAGGCAGTTATAATTCCCCTATTGAAGAAGGCTAACGTGACACGGTCAGATTTAAGTAATAATCGGCCAATTTCGACGCTGCCTTTTTTAGCTAAAATAATGGAGAGGGCTGCTGTGTGGCAACTTCAGCCGCATTTGGAATCAAATAACATTTTTGATGAATATCAGTCGGGATTCCGTCCTGGTAGAAGCACAGAGACTGCTCTCATTAAGGTTAAGGACGACTGCCTATGGGCTATGGACAACGATGAGGCGTCAGCGTTAATACTGCTTGATCTGTCGGCCGCATTCGATACTATAGATCATGCCAGACTTCTGGAAAGGCTGGTGTCTGTGGCCGGGCTTGAGGACATGGCATTGACATGGATGGCCTCATTCCTGCAGAATAGGGCCCAGAGGGTAAGACTAGGAACGTATTATTCATCTAATAGTTCCTTGTCTTGCGGGGTTCCTCAGGGCTCGGCGTTATCGCCGATATTATTTAATATCTACATAAGGCCGTTGCTCTATATTATTCGGCACCATACCGTCAGCTTTCACGTCTATGCAGACTATACGCAGATCTATTTTAAGTTGCCAAAAAAATAAGGAAGTTCAGGTGGATTTGTCAGCCTGTCTGGAGGAAATACAGTCCTGGATGGGATCAAATTATTTAAAACTTAATGGCTCAAAAACGGAATGTATCATTATTAGTACTCAGAGTAAAGCCAGTTCGACGGATTTTCCATCTTGGCCGGTTTCCTTTAAGCCTTACCCGGTCCCGGGCACTAAGGTCCGGGATTTGGGATTCATTTTAGATTCCAAACTGTCTTTGGAGGCGCAGGTAAACCAGGTGGTAAGCGGGTGCTATTACCATCTGAAACTCCTGCGTTCTACATTGGATTTCATTGATGAGGTAGACAGAGTCCACGTGATTAATGCTTTCATTGGCAGTCGGTTGGACTACTGTAATGCGTTATATATGGGGTGCTCAAAAGCCCTTCTGCATAAGCTTCAGTTGATCCAAAATGCGGCAGCTAGGTTAGCAACGGGAGTGGGCCGTCGGGACCATATCACACCATCTCTAAAAGCCTTGCATTGGTTACCTGTTGCTGAACGGGTCTCGTTCAAAGTGGGCTGTATGGTCCACAAAGCCATCCATAAGATAGGCCCAGGGTATCTGCAAAAAAAAATTACTCTGCTGATCAGGGTAATTTGACGGTCCCTAAATTTAGGAAAACTAAATGTGGAGGGAGGACTCTGGATGTACGAGGATCATTATTCTGGAACTCGCTACCTTTACATTTAAGACGGGAGAAGGATTTGTTAAAGTTCAGGAAGTTTTTAAAAACGTTTTTATTTTCTCAGGCGTATGGTCTTAATTAGGGTTAGATATTAACAGTTTTATCAGTTTTAGCTGTTGATGTTATCATGTGATTTTTAAGTGATTATTATATTGTATGATGTGTTTTTACATGTATCTGTGGTTCTATGAGCGCATCGAGGCCTTCGGGTAATGACTGCGCTCCCAAAAAGCATTTTTATAAATAAATAAATAAATAAATAAAGAGGGGTGCACTGTGATGTAAGAGAGAGTGGGGGACTCAACTTCTGATGGTGGGTTAGCTCTTGGCATCTAATCTTACAGATACAACCGGCCCTTTTGAGGGCAATCATAATGCTGATGTGGCCCACGATGAAACTGAGTTTGACACCCCTGCTCTAGAAGATTAGTAGAGGCCTCTGCCACAGGTCCGGTACTTAAGAGCAATAGAGCATATCCTCTCAATCCTGTTCTGTTAAGATGTGAGACCCCAGTAAGTCACTGAGGTCCCCCAGTCACTTCAGTGTTTCTGAGCCATGAGGGCCCAGAGTCGGGAACTCCGCGTGGCACGGGCCCCAGCCAGGTAGGCCATAGTGGTGGGGCCCGTGATGTGCGCACATCATAAAGGTGGGTGCTGCACCTGAAACCAGGAACCCGCGAAGAACCCCTGAAAATGGCGTCTGCCGCAGATATCCCCCAGCATGTCCGTGAGAGAAACGCTCCTTCAATTGGCTGCTGGGGAAAAGTGGTTCTGCCTGAACCCCTCTGGCGCCACCTGCCGCCCAGAGGTGGAACCACAGGACAATTCAGGGCTGACAGCCGCCGAACTTAATCAAATCAATCTGAGTGAGAGCAAGTAAGTCTCTCACTCTACTAACTTTAGCGTAATGCCCTTTCTGAAAGTAAGGGGGCGCTACACTTGTACTCGGTCCTAAAGAAGTGGTATCGCGACAACCCTAACCAAAACTTAGTCTTCTTCCTACAAACAAAGAAGGTAACAATTGGGTACTATCAGCTATGTTTTGTACTTTATTAAATGAAATGTGTTGCTAGTTCACAACAAACAATTTGTATGTTGTATACTGATACTGGGATTGGCAACTAGGGATGAGCTTCAAGTTCAACTCGAACCCATGTTCGAATCGAACATTGCCTGTTCGATCGGTTGTCAAATTTCGAACAAAACGGGTCGTTCGCGCCAAATTCGAGTGACGCGCCATGGCCCATAATTTACTGCGGCATTGCGCGCTGATGATTGGCCAAGCATGCACTATGACCCGCATGCTTGGCCAATCACAGCGCGCAAAAAACGGAGAGCCATAATTGGCCAAAGCCAATTATGGCTCAGGGCTTTAGGACACGCCCCACACTATAAAAGGCCGCCTGGTGGGCAGCCTCATGCAGTGTGTTCCAGCACTGGTTACAGATCAGACAGAGAGAGAGAGAGAGAGAGAGAGAGAGAGAGAGAGATTGTCTTTTTTTCTAGCTAGATAGAGCAGGCAGGCTAGTCAGTTAAATTTACAGTGTGTAGAGGATATATATACATCCCAGGAGTTATACATATATTTATACACTGTATAGTTTAGTTAGATTGGTTCTTCCTAATCTGTCAGGCAGTTTATTGTGCTAGCTGCAGTGCAGGTGTGCTAATTACTGTGCACCTAAACCTATTTGGTTTATAGTGCAGGTGTGCCAAGTACTTTGCACCTAAACCTATTTGGTTTCTAGTGCAGGTGTGCTAATTACTGTGCACCTAAACCCATTTGGTTTATAGTGCAAGTGTGCTAAGTACTTTGCACCTAAAGCCATTTGGTTTCTAGTGCAGGTGTGCTAATTACTGTGCACCTAAACCCATTTGGTTTATAGTGCAAGTGTGCTAATTATTGTGCACCTAAGCCCACTTGGTTTATAGTGCAAGTGTGCTAAGTACTTTGCACCTAAGCCCACTTGGTTTATAGTGCAGGTGTGCTAATTACTTTGCACCTGAAGCTACGAGGTGTGTGTACTGACTTTGTCCTCTGCAGGCCATTATAATGTCTGGAAGAACAATAAAGAGAGGCAGAGATTCACAAGGGCAAGCAGGCTCTGCATCTAGAGGCAACAGTGCTGGTGGTGGACACGGTGCATCCTCTTCAGCACGTGGCCATTGCACACGCTCGTCCTTCTTTTCAGGAGCTGGCCGTGTTGAGCCTCAACATGCAGACAAATTTGTAGAGTGGATGACCAAGCCACCCTCATCCTCCTCATCCTCCCCATCCTCTCTCACCCAGGCTCAGGGTACTTTGTCTGGCAAATTAGATGCCAAGGTATCCTCTTCCCTCTGCTCAATGGCATCACTTACTCCTTCCCTAGTCCCACCATGTCCTCCTGAGGAGTCCCCCTAACTGTTTCAACACAGTGTTGGGTACATGCTGCATGAAGATGCACAGCGTTTTGAAGGCTCTGATGATGGAACACAGATAGAGGAAGGCAGTAATGTGAGCCCAGAGAGAGGGGGTGCCCGAGAGGGACAGCAATCTGGCAGTCATGTTCCCCCAGCTGCAGCATACTGCCGGGTTTTCGACAGTGATGAGGAGGGAGAGGATGATGAGGTCACTGACTCTACGTGGGTGCCTGATAGGAGAGAGGAGGAGGAGGAGGAATAGGCACAGGCACATCTCCAAAGAGGCAGGATGCCCTCCAGGGGCCAGCTTAAGGGCAGCACACCAACTGCATTAGATCGCAGAGCTACGCCTGTGCAGGGCGCTGCTGTGTCTCAGCGTCACTGCAAAAGTTCTTTGGTGTGGGCCTTTTTTTGAGACGTGCATCAGATGGCACAATTGCTATTTGCAACATATGTCTCAAGCATATCTTGCGTGGCCAAAACATCACCCAATTGGGCACCACATGCTTGACCAGACAAATGTCGGCCTGCCATACAGTTCGTTGCCAAGCATACCTGAAAGACCCACACCAAAGAACAAAGCGGACCTCCCCTTGCCCCTCATCACCTAGGATCGTCAACCCCACTATACCCTCAGTCCTCTCTGAAGCCTGCACTGATAGGACTGAAGGTGTAGAATTAGGTGTGTCTCAACCTAGTAGTACATGTGGGCAATCTACTATCGGTACACCGATGTCAGATTGTACCAGACAAATTTCCCTCCCCCGGCTGCTGCATCGCCTGAAAGAAGTACTCTCCCAGCCATCCACATGCCCAGCGGTTGAGTCCTAGCTTAGCGAAATTGCTAGCACTTCAACTGCTGCCTTTTCAGTTGGTAGATTCTGCCCCCTTCCGTGAGTTTGTGGAATGTGCGGTACCTCAGTGGCAAGTTCCCAAATGCCACTTTTTCTCACAGAAGGCGATTCCGGCTCTCTACCGCCATGTGGAAGGCAACGTTCAAGCCTCGCTGGACAGGGCGGTCAGTGGTAAGGTGCATATTACCGCTGACTCATTGTCTAGCAGGCATGGACAGGGACGTTACCTCTCTTTCACTGCGCATTGGGTGACTCTGCTGGCAGCTGGGAAGGACACAGGGCAAGGTACAGTAGTGTTAGAGGTTGTTCCACCAACACGCCTCCAAAACACCACTACTGGTTGTGACTCACCTCTCTCCTCCACCCCCTCCTCGTTTTCTTCCTCTGTGGCCTCTTCCTGTGCTGATGTGTCCTCGGAACTAGCCGTGCTCCATAGGTGTACGAGGGGCTACGCAGGAATGCAGACAAAGAGATGCCATGCGGTGCTAGAGCTGGTGTGTGACAATGGCACCAACCTCCTCTCTGCCCTATGACAGGGACAACTGATCCATGTGCCCTGTTTTGCTCATGTTCTGAATTTGGTGGTGCAGCGGTTCTTGGGCAGGTACCTGGGCTTACAGGTTGTCCTGAAGCAGGCCAGGAAAGTCTGTGTGCATTTCCGAAGGTCATATAATGCCACTGCTCGGCTGACAGACCTCCAAAGGGAATACAACCTGCCCAAGAACCGTCTAATCTGTGACATGCCCACCAAATGGAACTCTACATTGGCAATGCTGCAGCGGCTGCACACGCAGCAGAGGGCCATCAATGAGTACCTGTGCCAATATGGCAGCAGAACTGGGTCAGGGGAGCTTGGTTTTTTTTCCCCTCGCCAGTGGGCCTTGATTAGGGATGCCTGCACTGTCCTGTCACCATTTGAGGAGGCCACGAGGACAGTGGATGCATCCTCTTATTCACATGTTAGAGCACACACTACGTGAAAAAATAATAGACAGGGCCCTTGAGGCAGAACAGAGGGAGGAAGAGGAGGACTTCCTTACCTCTCAAGGCCCCCTTTATCCAGACAGTGGTCCTGCTTGCCCGCCTAGCACACAGGAAGAGGAGGAGGAGGAGGAGGATGATTGTATCAGCAGCATGGAGGTGGAGCATAGCACTCAGCGACAGCATCAGCAGTCTTCAAGGGATCATTTACAGTCCCAAGGAACACATGGACTTTTACGTGGCTGGGATGAGGTGGCTGCGGATCCTGTTGTCCTCAGTGACCCAGAGGACTGTGCCCCGAATGCCTCAGCAAACCTACGCTGCATGGCCTCCCTGATCCTGCAAAGCCTGCGTAAGGAACCTCATATTCGTGGTATCAAGGAGAGGGATCATTACTGGCTGGCAACTCTCCTTGATCCACATTACAAGAGTAAGGTTGCGGACCTTATCTTGCCGTCTCAGAGGGAGCAGAAGATGAAATGACTTCGGGAGGCCTTGCAGAAAGGTCTGTGCAACGCGTTCCAGAACCTGGGGGATTACCAAATCCTGGTCCTGGACAACGTGTTGCTGAGGCTTCGGTGAGTCAAAGGAGGAGTGGTGGAGAAGGTGGCCGTCTGACCGATGCGTTCAGACAATTTTTTAGTCCGCAGCCCCAAGGTATGACCGGTTCCAGCAACCATCGCCAGCGTCTAGTTTACATGGTGCAGGAGTACCTAGGGGCAAGATCAGCCTTGGAAACCTTCCCCACCGAAAATCCTCTGGCTTACTGGGTCTTGAGGATGGATCACTGGCCAGCGCTTGCACATTACGCAATTGAGCTACTGGCTTGTCCTGCATCTAGCGTTTTTTCAGAACGCACATTCAGTGCTGCTGGAGGCTTTGTGACCGATCACAGAGTGCGCCTCTCCACTAACTCCGTCGATCGACTGACCTTCATAAAAATTAATCAGGCTTGGATCAACACCAGCTACCAAGCACCTGATGCTGATGGAACTGAATAATTTTTTTGAAATGTCAGATTCCTTGGAGACTGCCTATGCTGATGCCGAGTGACTGTCCTGTTATGCTGACTCAATGATTTTGCTGTTAGCTAGTAAGAACATTGTTGGTTCTGGGCACCGCCACCAGTGCCTAAGGCCCAATTTTTCTGCCCCTGTTTAACAGGGGCGTATAATAACAATTTTTGATGCAATTCTTTGCATGTGGCTCTTTGCTGCGCTCCAATTACAGTATCTGTGAGGGGTTGCAGTGTTGTGCCTAAGGCCCAATTTTTCTGCCCCTGTTTAACAGGGGCGTGTAATAACAATTTTTGATGCAATTCTTTGCATGTGGCTCTTTGCTGCGCTCCAATTACAGTATCTGTGAGGGGTTGCAGTGTTTTTTGCACCGCCACCAGTGCCTAAGGCCCAATTCTTCTGCCCCTGTTTAACAGGGGCGTGTAATTTACAATTTTTGATGCAATACTTTGCATGTGGCTCTTTGCTGCACTCCAACTAGAGTATCTGTGAGGGGTTGCAGTGTTGTGGCACCAGCACCAGTGCCTAAGGCCCAATTTGTCTGCCCCTGTTCAACAGGGGAGTGTAATTACAATTCTCGATCTAATAGTTCACAGTTCAAGACTGACTGTGAGGGCTTACAGTGTTGTGGCAACACCAACACCTAGGGCCCAAATTTCTGCAGCGTATATACAGCAGGCCCCTACTTTCAAACACCCAACTTACAAACGACTAACAGGAACTGAGAGGAAATCTACCCCTAGGAAAGGAAATTCTCTTCTGTAAAAGGTGTCTCCTCTCCACTGATGCTTTATCACAAAACATTTTCAAAAAATCATTTGTCTTTGGGACAGAAAGTGAGGTGCAATCTTCTGAACAGATGCACACAGACAGCAAAACAAATGTTACAGGTGTGATAACCTTTTTCTATGTTTTCAGAAAAGCTTAAAAAAAGATTTTATGTCTCAAGCTACACTTTAAAGAAGTACCAGTTGAAAATTACAAACAGATTCTACTTAACAACCTACAGTCTCTGTCTTGTTTGCACCACCTGCATACTGCTGTTCAAAGTATATAGGGCCAAAGGGGCTTGTAATGACCTGGGGGGAGGGGGCGGGGAAACCCATGCTATTTTTCTCAGTGATTTTCATCCATATTGCGGGGACCAGACATGACATTAAAGCCGCAAGCAGTCTTAAATTACCTTTTTCTTATAGTAATCTCATTTTGTTCAGGGACTGTTCTAAACACGTGCCACTACTATAGACACCCAGCAGGTACGATATTTAACCACTTAAGGACCGGACCAATATGCTGCTAAATGCCCAGAGGCGTTTTTACAATTCGGCACTGCGTTGCTTTAACAGACAATTGCGCGGTCGTGCGACGTGGCTCCCAAACAAAATTTGCGTCCTTTTCTTCCCACAAATAGAGCTTTATTTTGATGGTATTTGATCGCCTCTGTGATTTTTATTTTTTGCGCTATATACAAAAATAGAGCGACATTTTTGAAAAAAAAACCAATATTTTTTACTTTTTGTTATAAGAAAAATCGAATATACTAAATTTTAGTCAAACATTTAGGCCAAAATATATTCAGCCACATGTCTTTAGTAAAAAAAAATCGCAATAAAAAAAAACTAGCTACCTAGCGGCAACAGTGACACTAATACAGCGATCAGAAAAATGATCGCTTAGTGACACTGGCAATAGGGGGTGGAAGGGTTAACTAGGGCGGTGATCAAGGGGTCAAAACTTTATTAGGGGGGGTACGGGGGCTACCCTGGACCTAACAATAACTGCCTGTCACACTTACTGTCACATTGACACTAAATGCAGTGATCAGTAAATATATGATCACTGCATTCAGTGACATTGTGACAGAGGGGTGAGGGGGTGATCGGTGGGGGTTAATGTGCCTACATGTCCTGGTGTCAGTGTAGTGTTGTGCAGACTCACTTGTGATGTCTTCTCTCCTCAGCGGCGGTTGAAAATACAGCCGAGAGGAGAGATTACATCACTTCCCCCTTCCTGTGTTTACACAGGAAGAGGGCGGGGGAGTGCGCGCTTTGGCTGGAAGCGATCTGGAGGGGGCGGACAAAAACGAACAGCCGCCCCCTCATCCCGGATTGCTCCTGAAGCCACGGGGACCGCTGCAAGTACCGGGGGTGGTCCGATCGGACACCCGACCCACGTCTAGGCAGGGACGTACAGGTACGCCAATGTGCCTGCCGACGTATATGTACATGCGGCGGTCCTTAAGGGGTTAAAGGGATTTTTCATATTTTTTTTTCACTTTAAGCATCATTAAAATCGCTGCTCTAGAAAAATTTGATACATGTTCCCTGGGGCAAGACCCGGGTTCTCAAAGACGTTTTCCGACAATAACTTGAATATTGGGCTTTAAAATTAGCACTTTTAAATTTGAACGTTCGAGTCCCATAGACGTCAATGGGGTTCTAAATGTTCGCGCAAACGTTAGGTCCATTCGAAGGTTCTGGTGTGAACCGAAGGCGGGGGTGTTCGGCTCATCACTATTGGCAACCTCTTGGTCCTCTTTTGGTGGATTCACGTTTAAATGTGTTGCTAGTTCAAACCAGAAATGTCAATATACTCTCAGTTTAACATTATTTCCTTCTTCTTAAGTTTATTTAAAAATAAATAGGGAAGGCACCAAAATGGCCATGTGCAGTATAATGTTTTAACACTCTGCACATGATGTATGGATGAATTTGATTATGAATGATTGTTTTGCAATGTTCTTTGTATGCACTAGATAGTACATAAAAACTTCAAACATATGTTTGCAAGTTATACATATTTAATCATTTTGTGAAACCTTACATTTTTATTTTCCTTTTCAGCTACTAGTTGGAATCATGGCATTAATAACTGGAATATTAACCCTTATGCTCCCAGAAACACTTGGGAAGCCACTCATGAACACAATGGAGGAAGCTGGAAAAATGTTAAGAAAGACAGAAAATAAAAGAAAACCATTAGCAGAAGCAAATGGGGTTGCCATGGAAAAACTAGATTCTGCTACAATAGATGCCCCTGATGTTTAGAAAAGCAACACATCAAGTAATTTTATCTCTTTTATAGGGAAGCAAAGAAGGCTAATTCACTGAAAATCATGTTGTTTGACTTTGTTGATATCAGTGCACATCATACAAATTATGACCATCTTGCCGGAGATAATGGCCTATTTTTTATTTTTTTTTCATCACACATTTAGCCTGGCTAAGCAACCTGTTGACCTCTCATTTCGCTTAGAGACCCCACAGGCAATATCTCCCTGCCATAGCCCTTGGCTCTGCTCTTGCTTTAGGGTCTAATGTACTTTTCTTTAGTGGGGTGTCCCCATTAATTTTCCATATAAGTTCAGCAAGGAGTGTGGAAGAACCATGATACAGCTACAGCAGTTGTTTTTCATGAGATACAAGAAAGATTTTAGTGATTTAGCATATTCCAAATACTGAAATATCAGATATCAGTTCTAAGTTGAGAAACTAAAAAACTGGTTTTAGTAACACTTTTAGCTTGAAGGTTGTGTATTTTAATAGTACATAGAGGCCTAAACTGCAGTTTCTTCTTTTTGTTACATTCATTCTAACTGCGAAAAATTCATTCCACAGTAGATACCATCCCGCGTATAAAGGACTTTTATATGTTTCCATTTCAGGATGTTTAAGGGCGTTGGACCTGCTATAGATTTTAATTTTCAGTATAATTTTCAGTATATAGAAGTGGTATAATCGGTCAACTTCACCACTTTGTTTTGCACATTGTATAACTCTTTTAAACATCTTTTCTACATGTATACTGCCATTTTTTACTTAACACATTTCATGACATTTTAAGGTGTTATAAATGACAAGTTCTTTGAAAAGTGAGATAATGCCAAGTCAGGATAATTACACATTTTATAAATAGTCCCCTATAGTCTCTGCTTGTTCATTTCTATTGGTCTACAGGAGTGATTACTATCTGTATAACTTGTACCATACAGATATGCCCGCATTCTACTGTCTTGAATTAACAGTTACAATATATTGTGAAGTATGGCATTATGCTTTAAAAGTACATGTTATGTCATATTAACCAGTGTTACCTCTTAACTACTGCATTTGAGTGTTAATGGATTGATTAATTAATGGAATTAGCAGTTAAATTAATATCAGGAAAAGGTTTGCTGGAAGGCAGGGGCATTTGCCTCCTATGGCAGTACTAAGAGTATATGGTTGGGCTGGTGGCCCTGATTGCAGATACCTTACCATTCAGACATCAAACAGGGATCCATAGACAGTGACACATTGGGTATTGATTACCTAACTGCTCCCTCTTCAGGCATGTAAGCACAGCATCTGGCAGAGCAAAGTCTTCCAGCACCAGCTTACTTTGCAGCCCTGAGATGTCATGTTACCAAATTCTGAGAGACAAAATTCAAGCTAATATTTGAAGATGTGAAAATAAACCATTTCCTTTAGGAACCAATTTCACCATGCCCACCAATCACTTTGGCGTCATGGCACACTTTGGGGTTGATTTACTAAAACTGGAGAGTGCAAAATCTGGTGCAGCTGTGCATGGTAGCCAATCAGCTTCTAACTTCAGCTTGTTCAATTAAGTTTTACAAAAAAAAAAAAATGGAAGTTGATTGGTTTCTATGCAAAGCTGCACAGGATTTTGCATGCTCCATTTTTAGTAAATCAACCCCTTTGTGTGGTACACTTACTTTAGCCTAAATAAAATCTATCCCTACCCTTAACCTCCCTGGCGGTATCCCCGAGCGTGACTCGGGTGGGTTTTTTCTGCTAAGAACGGTATCCCCGAGTCACGCTCGGGGTAGCCATGCAGAGCCTGCAGCGTGCGCTGGCTTACCTTCTTCCTGGATCCAGCGATGCATCCCCGCTGTGTGAGCGAGCGGGTGCTCGCTCGATTCACACAGCGTCCCCGTGTGCCGCCGACTCCGTTTCCTGCGACGTTACGACGCACGGAAGCGGAGAACGGCGCCAAATTCAAAAAAGTAAACAAACACTTTACATACAGTATACTGTAATCTTATAGATTACAGTACTGTATGTAAAAAATACACACCCCTCTTGTCCCTAGTGGTCTGTCCAGTGCCATACATGTTCTTTTATAAAATAAAAAGTGTTCTTTCTGCCTGGAAACTGTAGATTGCCCATAGCAACCAAAAGTGTCCCTTTATGTCAAAAATGGTTTTAGATCAGCTAGAAAACAGCGATAATAAATTTTAATCACTTGCAGAATTGAGCGATAGCGATTTGTGGGGAAATTCGTCATAAAAAAATAAAATAATGACAGCGACAATTCTGCAACTGAGCAAATTTCAGTGTTTTTGAGTTGATTACATTATTGAATATTTTTTATTATAATTATATTATAATTTGTTATAATTATTTATAGTTTTTTATTATATAAAAAAATATGATTTTGTTTTTCAAACTTTATCATACCCGGGATGTCTTGTTTGGACAGATTTAGGCAAGTTATTCCTAAGAATTGCAGGCCTACAGTATAAAATGCCAAATTTCCATGCAAATAATTGTACCGCTTTTGGTACGTAATTCCAGACAGAATCATACCGCCAGGGAGGTTAAAGGGCGAGTCATCGTTGTTTTGCCCCATGCCAAAAGTTTAAGTTTATTTTCTGATATTGTCCACCTTTTTTAGTACTGCAACTTTTTGCCTTTAATAATGAGCAATTGCATCATTTGTGTTTTTTTACATGATTGTATTGCTATTACATTGACAAGCAACCTTAAACATGCCAGATGAGATCACTATACAAAAGAATCAATAAATAATGATTAAAAAAATCAACAAAAGTAGCAACCAATAAAATATTTTCTTATTAGGGATTTTAAATACTGTTATTTTATGGTCAAAATTCCAATTTAAAGTCTATATTAAAAATAATGTAGTCATACCTGTTGTAATATGTTGGCCGATTTATGTGGAATATTATATTACAAGTCCAAAATTGACCAGGCCAGATTTCAGTTGACATTTGGTACCTGTTAAAATAATTGCACATATCAAAAAAGGCTTGTCTAAAGTCAATATGCAAAGATCCAGGATAAGTCTATTTTACACATCAAACCTGTACTCAGGCCACATTTGGTATCTGTAATCTAGTTGCACATATCAAAAGGGGTTAGTGGCCAAACAAGATTTACTACACATATCAAAGGGGACAGATGACTCTGATGTGCTCAGGCACCTTTGTTATCTGTAATCTAATTGCACACATTAAGGGAGACTTGTTAGAATGCAAATTAAGGCATGTCTCCGGCTGGGGTCATTATCTGTCACTCTGAAAGACAGGATGTGGATCAAAGTTGGCCAATCAAATTGCTCAGCTATTCAGTGGATAGGCAATATAATTCTGGAGATCAGTCTAGTCATTCTCAGAATATTCTCTATGAATATGGCACAGTTCTAGAATTGATCTAAGAGACTCTTAGAATATTCCCTATGAATATGGCACAGGTCTAGAATTGATCTAAGAGACTCTCAGAATAGTCTCTATGAATATGGCACAGGTCTAGAATTGATCTAAGAGACTCTCAGAATAGTCTCTATGAAATATGAACGCACAAGTCTAGAATTGATCTAGGAGACTCTCAGAATATTTTTTATGATCTAGGAAAAGATGGGACTCTAAATCTACTTTTCGTTGTCATATTTACTCTGTGGATTTGTATCATCTGTGGAATTTGGACTTTGTTCTGTGTTGGAAGCCAAATAAAATGCACTCTCTGGAGAACTTGGGTGTTGCTGCGGAACATAACTTATAGTCATCATACTAATACCTAAATATCAATTATCTAACCAGACTCCACTATACATTATATGACTACAATACCCTGAATTAGCAAAACTTCCTGGTCATTCAATACGGAGGGTGGCTGGAATTAAATATCTCTCACAATTGTTTGATGGATCAACCTTGAAAACTTTTGACCAAATGCGACAGTAATTCCCTCGAATACACAGTAGCTATTACATGTACTTACAAATGAGACATGCTATAAGGATGCAGGGCAGATGTTCAATCTTGAGTTTAGCCGAGTCAGATTTTCTCAACTCGGTTCTGGCTACTTTAGACAAAAAGGGCATTATCTCCTGTATATATGCCTGTTTGCTGTCTCACATACAGGCCCCAGATCTATTACCTTGGCCCTATAGATGGGGATAGTTGGATACAAATTTTGGCTGCTGGTCCATTGGTGTTGCACAGAAATGATTGCGCTTATTTAATATTTTCCATCGTGTCTACAGAACCCCAATTCAGTTTCATAAATGGGGTAGGAGTGACTCCACCTTGTGTCCAAAATGTCAATTACACCCTGGCACTCTAATTCATTTGCTGTAGAAATGTCCTAAATTAGTGAGATACTGTCAGGAAGTGGTCAGGGTTATTAATAGTGTTTATCAACTACAACTTCAACTGAGCCCAGTCACTTGTTTGCTTGGTAGCCTGGAGGAAGAACTTCATTCCCCTAATACATACATTATACATTGCCTTAACTAGCCAATTTTATCTAGCTAGGAAACTGATAGCAATGTACTGGCTATCTCCTCAGGCACCAACATCACTCCAATGGAATCAACAAGTTAATGGTATTTTGATTAGAGAGAAGCATGTATACCAGTATAGGAATGCCTATGGCAAATTTACTAAAATCTGTCAGGAGTGGCTAGAAACCCCAGCGGTAGCTCCGCCTCAGTTAGTCCGTAGATTGCTCCAGATGCAGGGGTGCGGGCTGTGAAAATTTGAGCTGAAAATCTTATAAGATTAATTGGATTGTAGAATGACGGTGGCAGAAGGACACTGTGGTAGGACGGTCAGCTGTAATACACACTTGCAAAACTTATTTGAAAGATAACACATACTTTATAAGTTAATTTAGTTTTATTTCTGTTTTATGTTTTGTTTTCTAGAATATGTTAACGCTGAACCCATATTGTAAATGTGGAGTATATACATAGTTGTAATATACAGATATTGTATATTGCTTCGATGTCTGAAATGTATAATTACCAATTTAATGTTTATACTACTGGAAGTTTTATTTTAGTTAATTCGGCTGTTTGTACTTTTTTGCAATTTTGTACAATAAAATTCATTTTCTGATTAAAAAATATTAAATTATCTAGAATGACTTTGAGGAAGAATTCGCTAATTTAACACACAGATGCTGAAAACAACCAGCTTTGAAAAATCACTGACACAAAAATATAAGATTCTTTGTTATTACTTAAGCCTTTTTATTTCCAAAAATAGAAATACTAATTATGTCCTTAGCTTGTTGTATTTTTCTAATAATTAAATATTATCAGCAAATGTATTATAAAATGTGTTTGCGTGTTGTACTCTTGTGCCTATCAATTTTCAATAACATGGAATGTATAAAAGATCCTAAAGAAAAAAGATGTTGGCCATAGCAGTTATATATTTTTATTTATTTTTTACACACACTGGTAGACGAAGCCTACTACATTTGACTTGGTTGTCTTATGAAGACAACTGTAGCTAGCCCATGATCCAACCAAATTCTCTGTGAGCTCTTCAAACAAACCCTCTTTGTGTAAAATCCAGTCTGCTTCTTCGCCATCTTGACAAAATACATAATTAAACTATGATCTATATAATGTTTATTTTTTTTAACAAAACATACATTACCCAATGTGTATAAAGTGATTTTTTTTCTACATGGCCTTTGAACTATGGCCAGGCGGCTTAGAAGCGTCAATAAGGGGGCTTATGGTTAAGCCAGGCCACTCACTATAAAGTGGGGAGGGGGGGACAAAGTAGCCGCAGTGTGAGCGTATTTGAAGCTGTTGCATGGAAAGCAGACAAACTGCATTGGCAGAGATTGGAGCCAGTTAGGAAACTATGTTAATTCTGATTGCTAGATCTTTGAACAATCAACCCATTTGCTGTTTCTTTTTCTTAATATTATTGAGGGCTTTTTTGTCTTTTGGTCGATTTGAGGTCTACAGTCACTTTTACATGCTGTCTTACCCACAGCAAAGTTATATCTTTAGCTAAAAGAATTTGCTTTTTAAGTTTGGGGTGCTCAAAGCAGTAAATTCACCTTCCTTGAAGCTGCCATTTGTTCACAACCTGCACCTGCATTGTTTAAAAGAAAGAAAAAAAAGATAAAAAGTGCAAGAACAGTGTGCATCTAAGCCACCTCACATTATATCACTTACATTCATGGCTCCTCCTAACCCCAAAGCTTTAATAAAAGTTAGGCATACACCAGTTAGGTATACTATCCCTGGCTTAAACTGACCTGCTCCTGGACATTTATAGTGTAAGGCATGTGGAAGAACCATGTGACAGCAGGAGTTTCTAGAGAGCTACAAGAAAGGTTTTTTACTAGTTTAACATACTGTATTTTAAATGCTGAAACATTACTTCTGGGTTGCTAATCAAATAATGGGCTTAGTGTATGTGGTTATTGATCACTCCCCTTTCCAGTTATGTATAAAAAACCAAAGCAAGTAATTTTACCCTGATTTTTGTTACCCTCATTAACTGCAAAGTCCTGAACCACTCACAATATACCACTACCTACCTACCGTGTTTCCCAGAAAATAAGACCTACCCCGAAAATAAGACCTAGCATTGTTTTCCAGGATCACTGCAATATAAGCCCTACCCCAAAACTAAGCCCCAGTTTAAAATGCTTGTAAAATAGGCCAAAGACCAGGCCACATTTTGCGATTCGGCACTGCGTCGCTTTAACTGACTATTGCGCGGTCGTGCAACGTGGCTCCCAAACAAATTTGACTCCCTTTTTTTCCCACAAATAGAGCTTTGTTTTGGTGGTATTTGATCACCTCTGCAGTTTTTATTTTTTGGGCTATAAACAAAAATAGAGCGACAATTTTGAAAAAAAAATTATGTTTTTTGCTATAATAAATATCCCCCAAAAATGTATAAAACATTTTTTTTCTCAGTTTAGGCCGATACATATTCTTCTACATATTTTTGGTGAAAAAATCACAATAAGCGTTTATTGATTGGTTTGCACAAAAGTTATAGGACCAGATTCACAGAGCGATTATGCCGGCGTAACAGGAGATGCGCGGCGTAAGTCTAAATTTGCGCATGCGTTTCGATACTCCGCATCCCCAAAACGAGATACGCAAGAAATCTACTTTTTTTTGTCCAGTGTAATTTCGTTAGACAGGCGCATCCGTCCGTGCAAAACTGTGCTAGACTCACCATTGATTTGCTATTCAAATATGCTAATGAGGGAGTTACGGGGATTCAAAAAAGAACGTTGGTGCAGCACAGGCTACGTGCTGTGCGCAACAGCTGAACAGCCTGTCTAAAATTAGACCATATAAAAGGTGGTCTAAAATTAGACAATTCGTCTACATGTCAGAGAAAGCAACACCGTTAGTGAGGAGCAGAGCAGTCACACGTGTTGCCCAACTCATAGCTATACTACTGACTTTAGAGGAGCAAAGAAGGAGGGCACAGAGGAGGGCACGGGAGAGGATATACCGCACCTGCATCGACCTCTTTGGCATGAGTGATTCTGAGGTGTATCGCATCTTCAGATTCACCCCTCATGCCATCCTGGAATTAACCATAACCCTGCAGGATGACATCACCAGCCCAACACACCGCTCACATGCAGTGCAGCCACTGGTCAAGGTCATGGCAACACTCCATTTCCTTGCCAGTGGCTCTTTTCAAAGAACAAGTGGAGTGGTGGCTGGGATGTCACAATCCTCCGTGAGCAGATGTGTGCACCAGCTTGTCCCTGCAATCCTCAGACGCCAACCAAATCATCAAACCCACCACTGAGGAGCTGCGGCTGAAGGCAATGACAGATTTCTACAGAATTGCCAGATTCCCACGCACCGTGGGGGCCATTGATTGCACACATGTGGCATTCCAGCCCCCCCATGAGACAGAGCACATATGCCGCAATCGGAAGCATTGGCATTCCATCAATGTACAGGTGATAGTCGATGCCCAAGGCCTCATATGGCACGTCCGTGCCAAACACCCCGGATCCAGGTGTTGGCCACCGCACGCTCATCGGCTGTCAGCCTAACAGGGCATGGTGGGCCCCCTCCTGTGCCCCTGGCATTGGCTACCATTTTGGCCAGCTTCTTTCTGACCAGACGCCGGAGGTCATTGATCTTCTTTTCAATCCCCGACCGTGTCCGGGTCTCCCCCCCCCCCCCGATGCATTCACCTCGTCAGTAATGTGTATGTGTAAGTATTGCGCAAATCCTGGGTGTAAAGTTGTAAAAGGTATTATAAAAAAATAAGTGTAGCGCCAAAAAGAATAAATCCACTTGTGAGGTGGAAAATGGAGACAGGAACTCCAGTCCCCCTTCCCACTAGTGCTAGGGGCGTCCCTCCCTTAAGTGATTATTGCATATCAAAAGTGAATAATCAAAATAGTATCAACATGTATGGCCGTGATCTGTCTTACCATGAACAACAAATAAAAACATAAAAATATGAAAATAATAATAAAACTTGTGTTGCACAAACAGTGTAAACAAGGGCCGCAAGTATCAAAACTTGGACCGATAAAAAGATATTAGTCTGTAATAGTGATCACAGTAACACCTCCAAACAATGTGCACAATCAAGTGAAGGGGGTGGTGAGTATACTAGGTTTATATGATCAAACACCATCTAAGAATATGTTCATAAGCCTAAACAAGGTCCCCACCGGACGTTGACCCGGGGGCCGGAAGATAGTCCTGAAACTGGAAAAGGTAAGTCCACCCACTCTATGGGTCTTATGAACGGAACCTTTCTTCCCACGATAGGTGTAAGCAGGCTCATACACTTCAGAGGATATAATCCAATAATATGGTAATGTAAGAATAATGAGGTACTCTTACCAGATTCTGTGGACCCGTGACTCACCGTACGGTGGAGGGTCTAGAGAGCATAGCTCAATCCGTGGCTGACTCCCCTTTGTCCTCTGCGTGATGTCATCAAGGAAATGTCAGGATCCAGAGGGCCTCCAGTGTTTGTAGATTGTATTCACGACCAAGAATACAGGGATGTGACTCCATAAACCGAAAATGGTGTAATCAATCAGTGGGTAATCACACCCAAAAAAATTCTCATAGTGTGAAAATGTATAAAAAATTTATTAAAAACATAAAAAATGTATTAAAAACATAAAAAACTTCTACAGGGGTATATGGCCATATACCCCTGTAGAAGTCTATCTAAGACGAAACCGGTCGGGTACGCTGGGTTCATTCCCAACTTTTTGCACATTTTCTTTGATATACTCCTACCTATCCGAGGTGGTGGAGTTAAGGTGCATATTTATTCTGTGATGTGGTTTCCTATTGGGACCAATTTATATCTTTGGATTGGAGTGTGATATTTTGCTGTGGGACTGCCAATTTTTTATGTTTTTAATACATTTTTTATACATTTTCACACTATGAGAATTTTTTCTCTTTTTTTGGGTGTGATTACCCACTGATTGATTACACCATTTTCGGTTTATGGAGTCACATCCCTGTATTCTTGGTCGTGAATACAATCTACAAACACCGGAGGCCCTCTGGATCCTGACATTTCCTTGATGACATCACGCAGAGGACAAAGGGGAGTCAGCCACGGATTGATCTATGCTCTCTAGACCCTCCACCGTACGGTGAGTCACGGGTCCACAGAATCTGGTAAGAGTACCTCATTATTCTTACATTACCATATTATTGGATTATATCCTCTGGAGTGTATGAGCCTGCTTACACCTACCGTGGGAAGAAAGGTTCCGTTCATAAGACCCATAGAGTGGGTGGACTTACCTTTTCCAGTTTCAGGACTATTTCCCGGAACCCCGGGTCGACGTCCGGTGGGGACCTTGTTTAGGCTTATGAACATATTCTTAGATGGTGTTTGATCATATAAACCTAGTATACTCACCACCCCCTTCACTTGATTGTGCACATTGTTTGGAGGTGTTACTATTACAGACTAATATCTTTTTATCGGTCCAAGTTTTGATACTTGCGGCCCTTGTTTACACTGTTTGTGCAACACGAGTTTTATTATTATTTTCATATTTTTATGTTTTTATTTGTTGTTCATGGTAAGACAGATCACGGCCATACATGTTGATACTATTTTGATTATTCACTTTTGATATGCAATCACTTAAGGGAGAGACGCCCCTAGCACTAGTGGGAAGGGGGACTGGAGTTCCTGTCTCCATTTTCCACCTCGCAAGTGGATTTATTCTTTTTGGCGCTACACTTATTTTTTTATAATACCTCGTCAGTAATGTTCTGCAAGATATCACGCCTCCTGGCCGGGGTGGTGTTGGCACTCTCCGGGCCGTGGAGGAAACGCCCATATTGGGAAATGGCCCAGGCAAGAATTTGTTTCTCCCCCAAAGTAAAATTTAACTTCCTCTTTCTCTCAGTCATACTCATACAAAAACTCTCTCCCAAACATTCAACAAAAATCACTCACAAAAACAAGCAGGAAAAATCAAGCAAGAAAACAAACAAACAAAAAACTATCAACCAAAAAGTCTCACAAGCAGTCACCAAAAATCACTTTCAAATATCTTCTAACAAACACTAGATCACACAGTCCACAAATATCACAAAGACAAACTACAACGCAACTAACAACAGAACAAAAGCACCTTGCTGTATAGGGAGGGATACAAAGGGATGTACTTTTGCAGAGGAAGTGCGTTTCTGTCTGTCTATTTATGCTGTCTGCGTAGTTCACAAATTTGCCCTAGTCCACTTCCAATTTCACTGATTGCGCCGTTCCCAAGTTGTGAGCATGCGCACAGAGGTGCTGACCATGGTCTGCTTCAAGCGCGCATGCACGAGCCGGCCGGCCCTTCATTTGCATGGGGTCACGGCTCAGTTCAATGTAACATGCCCACGTCCTTCCCAATTTGTATTACTCCGCCTTGCGCCTCAGAAATAACGTTGCGCAGACGCAAATTTCTGCGTAAAACCAACGAGAATAGGGTGATTGCGCCGCTACATTGCGCCAGTCTAACGTAAAGGCGGTGCGCTACGCCGGTCCAATAATGCGCAGATGTACGTGAATCTGGCCCATAGCGTCTACAATATAGGGGGTAGTTTTTTTTTATTAATATTTTTTTTACTAGTAATGGGGGTGATCAGCGATATTTATCATGACTGCAACATTATGGTGGACACATTGGACACCATTTTGGGACCATTGTCATTTTTACAGCGACCAGTGCTAAAAAAATGCACTGATTACTGTAAAAATGACACTGCCAGTGAAGAGGTTAACCTGTAGGGGGCACTGAGGGGGCTAAGTGTGACGTAGGGAGTGCTTCTAACTGTTAGGGGCGTGGCTTGCCATGACACGTCACCATTCGCTGTTCCCGATGACAGGGAACAGACGATCAGTGACATGTCACTAAGCAGAACGGGGAGATGTTGTGTTTACACAAACACCTTCCCGTTCTTCAGCTCTGTGACACAATCGCGGGACACCGGCGGACACAGGACGGTTACGAGCTTGCCGCCTCACGCGACCACACGCCAGCAATTTAAAGGGGACGTATATATATATGTCCATTTGCGCAGCCGTGCCATTCTGCCGACGTATAAAGTCATGCGGCTGGCGGGGACGGGTTAATGAGAGATTTATATAAATTGACTACTGGTAGGACAGTTTTGCATTTGAGAGAACAGCCACAGTGAACTAATAGTACATTTCTATCTTCTGGTCAAAGTGGGTCCATCATGGTTTATGATGGGTTATGGTTTTTATGAAAACACATGTGCCTCAACTAAATCTAATTCAATTATGTTTACATCAGGAGTGTACTTACACGGCACTTCTTGTTGGTATGGAAGATCGGGCAGAGCTGTTGCAGCTTCTCCCTGCAGTGGTAAATGACTGTAGGGAGCTATTGCTGGCTGATGATTCCTAATAGCCTAGCCTTAAAGGCTCAGGCTAAGCAATAGACTTTAATAGGGTTTGCATTTTTGCTGAACTTTTTCCTATTCGAGGTGTTCTGGTGCGAACCGCGAGGTGTTTGGCCCATGCCTAATTTGAAATGCGATAGATGTTGGAATGTTAAAGGTGATAAATCCGCAATGACCCCATAACAAAAAATATATATATCAAAGTAGATATAGGTATATAAATATTCAAAAATGAAAAAACAAAAACATTATTTTAAACGATGGTGCTGCAACTAAAACAAGGAGCCTAAATATTCAGCTCAAAACAGTGTGCAAAAAATTTGTATCAATTGCGCAACACAAACAATCACAAACAAACATGTGCAGAAAGATAAATATATCTACAGTGAATCATTCACATATTGCAAAGTCAAGCAACCACATAGGTGTGCGCAGCCTATTGCATCTTGTTTATTCAGAAAGGGAAGGGTCTGATAAATACATATTTACCGGCCCCTTCCCTCACTCATTCTAAAACATCTCCGCAGCAACAGCCGGCAGGAGAGGAGAGGAGGGAATCCGGCGTGCTTTAGAGGGAAGCAGGAGGTGCTGCAGAGGGAAGGAGTGGGAAGCCAAGGTGGTAGGGGGAATCTGCACTGCACAGAATGATTAGGGTGTGCCTGGGCACACCCGGAACACCCTGTGTGCACGCCTATGAGCAACCATATGCAGAAAAATATTTTTAAAACGTATTAAATGTTTTAAAAATATATGTAAAAATGTCCTTCACATCGTGAAATAGAAAGCAATACAAAACTTTTCCTGAAGAATGGATATATAACAACCACTAAAATAAACTGAATGAATTAAACATCCATAACATTTAGTGTAGATGAATAATGAGTGTATCCTTGGATAAAAGAGACAGATGATGATACTGTTCTTCCACACAACAGCCAGGCAATAATACGCAATAATAAAAGTAGCCACACAGGCCGCTTACCAGAACTGTGGGATCTCTATTACGGAGATTATATGGGCACATACAGGAGGGATCAATCTGGTCACCAGGTGATCAGCTCACTCGTCCAACCCGACCCTCTCCTCCACTTTTCAGTTCCAGGTGCTGTAGTGATCTCCGAGTCCTTGGAGTCCTTTCCTCTCAGGACTGGACTGATCTTGTCTACTACTGCCAGCTGCTCCTAGATCTTGGACCTGGACCAGGATTAAACTTTTATGCTGGTGTGTTGCAGCTTGTTTTTGAGGTGCATTTTTGCCAGGCATTTTTGGGCCTTGTATTTCCTATCAATGGCCAAACCCTGCATATGTGTTAACAAACATTAAGCATTTAAATGGTTGCTTCTGCTATACTTAATAATATTTAGCTAGACTTCTTATAAGTGACCCCTAATTGAAGTTTTACTTTTTGCACAAATTGTATGAAATAATTTTATTGATTGAGGTTTCCTCCTCTTAATGAGGAATTGAGTATAAGATCGACCACTGGCCATTAAGTATGTAGCTGATTGATGAAATGACCAATCATCTTGTTATTTAATTGATCATAAATTCTTAGCTGGTCTATTTATTTCTATGACGCTATGGTCATGTTCATGTATGTTACTTTATTGGCCAAATGTTATAGCCTTCTAATTGTCAATTGCATTCTCAATTAAAATAAAAATGTAAAAAAAAAAAGTATGAATGGGCTCTCAAACCTGAGCTTATACACAGCAATACTGTTCTTATACAGTGCCTTGAAAAAGTATTCATACCCTTTGACACTTTTAACATGTTGTCATTTTACAACCAAAGACGTAAATGTATTATATTGTGTTTTTTGTGATAGACCAACACAAAGTAGCACATAATTCTAATGTCTAAAAAGTGTGGGATGCATTTGTACTCAGCCCCCTTTACTTTGATACCCCTAACTAAAATCTAGTGGAACCAATTACCTTTAGAAGTAACCTAATTAGTAAATAGAGTCCACATGTGTGTAATTTAATCTCAGTATAAATACAGCAGTTCTGTGAAGCCCCCAGAGGCTTGTTAGTGAACCTTAGTGAATAAACAGCATCATGAAGGCCAAGGAACACACCAGACAGGTCAGGGATAAAGTTGTGGAGAAGTTTAAAGCAGGGTAAGGTTATAAAAAAAATATCCTAAGCTTTGAACATCTCTAGGAGCACTGTTCAAACTATCATCTGAAAACAGAAAGAGTATGGCATAACCGCAAACCTACCAAGACATGGCCATCCACCTAAACTGACAGGCTGGGCAAGGAGAGCATTCATCAGAGAAGCAGCCAAGGGGCCCAAGGTAACTCTGGAGGAGCTTCAGAGATCCACGGCACAGTAGGAGAATCTGTCCACAGGACAACTATTAGTCATGTACTCCACAAATCAGGCCTTTATGGAAGAGTGGCAAGAAAAAAGCAATTGTTGAAAGAAAGCTATAAGAAGTCCAGTTTGCAGTTTGCGGGAAGGTGGGGGACACAGCAAACATGTGGAAGAAGATGCTCTGTTTAATTGAGACCAAAGATTACATTTTTGGCCTAAAAGAAAAATGCTATGTGTGGCGGAAAACTAAAACTCCACATCACCCTGAACACACCATCTCCACTGTAAAAACATGGTGGTGGCAGCTTGTGGGGATGCTTTTCTTCCGCAGGGACAGGGAATCTGGTCAGAGTTGATGGGTAGATGGATGGAGACAAATAGAAAGCAATCTTAGAAGAAAACCTGTTAGGGTCTGCAAATGACTTAAAACTGGGGCAGAGGTTTATCTTCCAGCAAAACAATGGCCCTAAACATACAGAGCCAGAGCTACAAATGAATGGTTTAGATCAAAACATATTCATGTGTCAGGCGGCGTACACACGACCGAGCTTCTCGGCAGAATCCAGCGAGAAGCTCGCTGGGAGACATATTCTGCCGAGGTTCTCGGTCGTGTGTACACTTCCGACGAGCGTCCCGACGGGACGCTCGTCGAGCCAAAAAAGAGAGCACGCTCTCTTTTTCCTCATTGTTCAATGAGGACTTTGGCTCAACAAGCTTTTTCAACCGCTCATCGGGAACCTCGTCGGGCGGAACGATGGGTTTAGCCCTACGAGGTTCTCGGATGTGTGTACGCCGCCTCAGAATTGCCCAGTCAAAGTCCAGACCTAAATCCAATTGAGAATTTGTGGCAAGACTTGAAAAATGCTGTTCACAGACACTCTCCATCCAATCTGACAGAGATTGATCTATTTTAAAAAGAAGAATGGGCAAACAATTCACTCTCTAGATGTGCAAAGCTGGTAGGAACATACCCAAAAAGACTTGCAGCTGTAATGTGAACGGTGGTTCTACAAAGTAATGACTGAAGTGGGCTAAATACAATTGCACGTCACACTTTTCAGATATTTGTAAAAAATATTAAAAACCATTTATCATTTCCCTTCCAATTCACAAGTATGTGCCACTTTGTGTTGGTCTATCACATAAAATTCCAACAAAATACATTTATGTTTTGATTGTAACATGACAAAATGTTGAAAATGTCAAGGGATGTCTTGGATTCAAATACCCATTTAGCCTGCAACTGTGTTTTTTCCTTTTGGAATGGCTGAGTTGGGCAGATGATTAAAGACTTACTTTAGTAATACTGTAGATAAAAGTTCAGCCAAAAACAATACAAGTGTAAAGTTCAAACCTCTATTTCAGCATGTCAACATCAGTTATTTAGTAAAACACTCCGTTTTATTGTTAAACAAGATTGAATATTCACTTGTTCGTTTTGTGATTCTTTCAGGAACATCCAAAACAATCCTTGACAGTGACCTTGAAATTATAGACTATTCTAATATACTAAAACCACAGGAAAGCTGCGCTTGGAGCAATAATATAAATGAAATGGCGTCAAACTCATAATTAAATAGGTCAGACAGCAGCACTCAAATGATCTGAATACAAGATATTAAATTACATTTTTGTTGTGTGGTCAATAGTGAAAATAAAAACACAAGTCACATTAACTAAATCCATAAGTGAAAATAAAATAAAAGTGCTAATATATGAAAAAAGTCCATATAAAACAGTGACCACAAAGTGTTCCGCCATCAGAAAGGAGACTCACTGCCAGATTACCAGAAATATAGACCTCCAAATGGGAGGTCAAACAGCACTCAGGTAAACCACTGGCGGATAACTGAAGGGCCCTCCTGCAGCTCACATTCTCAGCAAAAGTCACACAAATATAGTACCAAGCAAAAGAGAAAAGAACAAAGGAGCCAGTATAGCAGGGATCCTCAAACTACGGCCCTCCAGCTGTAGCGGAACTACACATCCCATGAGGCATTGTAAAACTCTGACATTCACAGACATGACTGAGCATGATGGGAATTGTAGTTCCTGAACAACTGGAGGGCCATAGTTTGAAGACCCATGCAGTATAGTGTAGAATGTGAAAATACCACTCTTTATAATGGAAATGGTACTTACAAACACTGAAGGAAGGATGAGCTATAAATCACAAGCACCTCTCAAGCAAGCATGTGTGATGACATCAGCGCTAGCACTTCCCTATGCATTTTGTCAAGTAAATCATTCTGGAAAGCATCAAAAATGTAATTGTAATAATTATTCTCATATACTGTACTGATATAATTTATATAAAACAATGTTATATGGTCTGTGATATGCAAACATCTTGAGTGAACCTTGCTTAGTTTGAGTCGTCATCAGATGACGTCCTGATGACAAAACACATCAGGGTGTGACCATACAGCTATCCAGAGTGACATCAAACCGCTGCCTGCTTTGTGCATCACCACCAGGGCTCAAGTCCTGCGGGAATGTGTGGGAACAGAGTTCCTGCACTTTTTTCACAGCAGGAACTCAGTTCCCTTTGCAGGACTAGAGCAGCCAAGAGCAACCGAGCCACCCGAGCCAATCCTTCACTTACAGTAGCAGCGATGCCCAGCTCGAGTCACTGTCAGGGGCAGGCAAACCTTAGTAATCCTTTATGTTACTGGCCGCTTCCTGTATATAGATTCATCAGGTAGTGTGCGAGTATTCCGTCACTTCCTCAATGCCGCAATGTCTCCTGGGAGCTTTTGTCATTGTTCCCAGGAGACATTGCGGAGGTCTGCCGCGAGCTATCTCGGGATTTAGAACAGTGGATCAAAAAAAAAAAAAACATGCGGTTTAGTAATTATGCATATGAGCGTATCATTTATTTATTTTTGGGTGGGGGAGTGGATCTTGGGTGGGAGTTCCCACACTTTTTTCCCCAGGACTTGACCCCTGATCACCATGATCGTGGAGAAGCTGGCGAGCGATGAGAGACAGCGTGCAGACTGAACATTGTTCGCTTAATCTTATCAATGCTTGTTTTTGTATTACATTTGTAAGTTTAATTTTAAAGTGGGAGGATTTTTTAGCAATAAACTGATTACAGGATTACGCTATGGAATTTGTTTTCTTTTCTAACGCTTGGAAAGGCATCCAGTCTAGAATGTGATTCACCGAGGATGGATAGTTTTATTGTATAAGGCGTAAATGATTAGAGATCTGGTGAGTGCAGTATTAATAGGGAGAGGATTACTCACAGCATGGTTCAGTCGATGTGATCGCCTTGGATACCTTTACCTGTATATTTACTCACAAGGTTGGAATATGTTTGAACTTTCCTGAAAACAACATGGTGTGTTTGGCACTAAAGGAGCACTGCTAATGCTAATGCTTCAATGACAGATGTTTAAGCATATGATATATATTGACAAACTTATTTTATAGCAGCAGCCTTTATGTAATGATCTTCTAGTTTTAAGTGTATGTTTATCTGTGTGGTACATGTGCGCTAGGAATGGTGTATTATTCTATATATATATATATATATATATATATATATATATATTAGGGCTGTGCAAATTAACTTTTAATTAATCGATTAATCTTTAATTTTTTTGATCGATCAAAATATTTTTGATCGATTAAAATTCTTTTGATTGGTACTCACCTCTCCGCCGGCTTCTGGGCCTTCAGGGAGTTCCGTCGGAGATCCGGTAACGTCACGGACACCGACGGGGCTTGCCGTGTCCAGCTGAAGGGCTCCTTAGCTGTGCCTTCATATCTGCATGTCGGTGGGACCTTACTATCTGCCACACGCAAGGGCTGTTACACTTCCCTCTATCATTTCCCTCTATCAACCTGGGATTTTAGAACCATCCACTGGGAGTTGTGATAGTTCCCTTCATGGGACAGCTACATGCTGACGGACTGATGTTGACCCCTCCTCATCTGGATTCAGCAGTGGTATCGTTGTACACATTTTTATACCAGTAACATACTTAGCTACATGTTTTTATGACTGCTTTTGGTACCGTTTGGTATTACTCGCACCATTTTTACAGTTTATGTAGCTACATCGATTTTATCTCCAGTGCAATATTTATTTTGTTACCTACTTGAAGATTATAAAAGTTTTAATGCTATTCCCATCGAGCCCTGCCTTGTGTGTTTTTTGTATCCTATCTATTTTTCCAGTGGTTGGGAGCTGCACTGGGAATCAGCCTGCAAGGAGATCAGCTAAAAGTAGTTGGATCTGTATGTGCGTTATAATTAATCGAAATTAGTCGATTAATCGATTAAAATAAAAAACGATTAATCGAACACAAAAATTTTGATCAGTAACAGCCCTAATATATATATATATATACAGTGTATATATATATATATATATATATTTTTTTTTTTTAAGGCAAGTATAACATGTTTGTTATTTTAATAGAAGAAAACGAGACTTTACAATCACTTTAATGACATTAGGAGCAAGGGGGAGAAGATGCTATGGGCATTGGTCTAGCAGTGAGGATGTGCAGAGGATTCTTAAATCTTCTTAAACAAGTCTCCTAGACCTAAACAAGCAGTTAACCCTTACAGCCCCACTGCATTGGATAACTTTAAAGTTTCCCTGTGTTGAGCATATTGGCTAATATCAGTGTAGCTTGCTACCTAGTCTTGGGTAACGAACGGTGCCAGTCCCACATAGCCTTGGGGGTTTACTTTCAGATGCAGACCATGCTGCTATTTGGAGGGATGCCACTGGGAGTATACAGGAGCCATCTCCTTTCCCTACCTTCCTTTATGGTTGGCAGTGAATTAGACAGGAGGAAGTAATGGCGGCAGGTGCTGCAGAAGCACCAAACACACTAAGGCTGGTTGTGGCTGAGCCTAAATGAAGCAATATCAGCTTGTACTTTATTCAGAAGGAGCGGATGGAGGACTCTCTGGGCATGGTGAGAGAAAGCATTTTCTGCATGCTGTGTTTCCCTAGCACCAGATTGCATGATGTTACTTTCTGGCAGAGGAGGACCTGCAAACATGTCTGAAGCGGAATAGCGAAAGGGAAGGTGAGGAGATGCTGGAGGGGATCACATTCCTGTCTAGTGAGACCAAAATTCAGGCCCCCTTACATTGCACATGTTTAATCCTTTTGTGTGTGATTTTTTGCTATGTTACTGTGAGTCTGTCTCAGGTGGCACAAAGTTGATGAATGTCCGGGGGACTTTAATGGCCACCAAAATTCTGGGTGGTATTTAAGGCGGATTCAAAGGACATAGGTGGCATGTGACACCCACTTCAGATCTTCTCTATTGCAAGTAATCAGAATATTTCAGAATATCGTCAGTTGTACATGCCTGCTGCGATTGATATAGAGTGGAGTAGAAGGAGACCAGTACCATCATGATAGAATCTGGTGTATTGATCAACCTACTATCCACATCTCGTAATGCACCAATCTAGCAATTTTGGCAAGTAGCCTCCCAGTTTGTTCACCCTCCTTGTAGAAAGCTAATTTAGAAAAAAAATGTTTCTTATCTGCTGAGGAAAATACCACACAGTTAAGAGCATCCTGAGCAGACACCCTCTAGTAGAGTTTGTGGAGTTGTCTATATACACCTGCTTCAATTTTCGAAACCTGTTGCTCAAGTTAAGCACGTAAACCATGCGCGTTGCGTTTAACTCCATTAACCTTGCTGATAAACACCTCTCACAGGAGTGCTTTAAAAGCATTCCAGCTTTGTAATAGATCAACATGATCCTGATTTGATGTCACAGGCATTCATTTTCCAAGGGGCTGGTAATAAGGAAGTCTTGGGTTTTACTCATAGGTGTGCGCAGCCTATTGCATAAGGGTGAGCATCCCAAAGCTCCAACACATATGCATTTGACATATTTAACGGCCTCTTCCCTGCTCTACATCCTGAAATAATAGAAAAAAGGAGGAGCAAGGGAGCACCTGGGGGACCCGGGCAACCGAAGGAAGAGGCAAAAGAGGGGTGGCATATATTAGTACCGATCCCCTAAATTTTCCTCCTGTGGCAGCTGAATGTTGACAAAAGGGAGAGGATGGGAAAACTAATTTCAGCTGCTGCAGAAGAAAAATACTGATTGGTTCCATTAAATTCCACCCCGCCACCTCTCCTGTCCAGGTTCTGAGGGTCAATAAGGAAGGATTGCGGTTTACCTGTCACCTTCCCACCATTGACAGGTTGCCAACCCCAGGATTAGGGTGTGCCCAGGCACACCTGGCTAACCCCTTGCGCATGCCTATGGTTTAGTGTTAGATGGATCACCAATGGGAAGTGATTTGATATTCCTCTGGAGTGGTAATGAATGCTTGAGAGATAGGGAAGTAAGAATAGGGCCTATATCCTTGTTAAATATAGATTTTAAATTATTGCAAAAGTAATGGCTAATGGGTTGCGTGTTGTGGTGGAAAATTGGTTGGAGAGGAACAGTTGTGGGCTGTGCCAGTGAGATCGATTGTGGAAAGTTTGGTAAGCTTGAGGTATGTGTTATGGTTTTATAAAGAAAGAAAGCAGGATGTGGCTGTGTTGGCTGTGGATTTTTTGAAAAGGCTTATGATAGAGTGTCATGTGAATTTATGTTGGGAAGGTGTTGGGAAGAATCATGATGCCTGAGAGACTGGGTGGATTATAAAGGAATGGTGAGTAGGGTGCTGGTGATTGGGTGGTTAATGAAAGAATTTTTTTGGATCTGATGTTGTCGCCTGTGCTTTTTGTTTGTGTGATTATGCCCTTGTTAAAAATGTTGGTGAAAGATAAATGTGTAATGGAAGTAGAGGTGCCTGGAAGTGGTGGAAAGAGTTTAAAGGGTATATGGGTGATTTAACAGTGGTCTGTAGTGATATGGCAGGTTTGAGGAAAGTGAAGTTGCTGATAGAGATCTTTTTTATGGTGAGTGCCGTTTATGGGAAGGTGTGAATATGGGGAAAATGAGTGTAAGCTGTTTTTTTTTTCAACAAGAGAGTGTAAGCTGTTTGGGGAGTGTAGAGAGGTTAAGCAATGTGACTAGAAGTTATGTAAGGGAGGTGTAAACATTTTGGGGGTTAAGTTTGAAATAGATTTGTACGGGAGAGAAAGTTGGCAAGATGTGTTGGCAAATAATGAAGAAAAAAGTTGAATTTTGGTCTTTAAGGACTTTAGAAGGAAATGCATTAATTATTGCTGATTGTGTTGTTTTCATATTATGTTTTCCTGGCTCCGGATAGGGTGTTAAAAGCAGATTATAAGAGTCTGTTTTGTTTTTCTGTGGTCATCTAGGATGGAAAAATTTAGAAGAGAGAAAGTGCTGAAAAGTGTGGTGAACAGTTGAAAAGGAGTGGTGAATATTAAAAGATTCCTGGTGATAAATGGTGAGAATTCAGGATGTATATTGAGATATATCCATGTGGTAGTTTGTTACGGAAGTATAAGCTGTATGTAATGCTGCGTACACACGATCACTTTTGTGCGATGGAAAAAAACGACGGTTTTAAAAAACTTCATTTAAAATGATCGTGTGTGGGCGGCATTAGACTTGAGGAAGCTGGTGTTTCAATGCGCCATGGTTATAGGTGAGGCTTGAGAGATGAGAATGTGTGCATTGCAAGGGGTGATGTGGGAGAAATGGTGTGAGGGTAGGAAGGTGACGAGTGTACTGGAAGGGAGGGAGGCGTTGGAGAAGATTGGTGGATTGAGTGTGAGGAAGTATGGAAGAATGTAGGCTGTAAATGGTAGGCTAATAGACAGAAGGATATTGCATGGATAAATGTGCATGGATATCGGCCTACAAAATAATTTCTAAGGCAAAGAAGATTTGTGGATAGTGAGGTGTGCCGGAGGGAGGGGTGTTGAAGAATTGAGAGGGTAATACATTTGTTTTGGGAATGTGCATTTGCAAAGAATGTATGGAGGAGGTTAGAAAAAAGACAGTGAAGGGTTTGACTGGTGTAGATAGAATGAAATATGAATTGTATTTTATGGTTTGTGTGATTTAGGAAGGAAGGGGGCAGAAGTGTTGTGAATAGTGTTAAATTGTATAAAAAAAAATATTTATGGGATGTGATATTTTGTTTTTCAGGCAAGAAGTGATAAAGATGAAGGACTGTGTGGCCATGGTCTGTGCAATGGTCTACAGTTATGTTCACACCAGAACATGGTGCAGGAAACCCTCGCACACTGTGTTCAAAACGCACTGCAGTTGTGATCTGCAGCAGGTGTCGTTATTAAGTTAATGACACCCCAAATGCAGGTTGAAAATGCAGTGCGCTTGTCTGCACTAGATCGCAAGGTACAGAAGCATTATGCAATCCGGTTGCAGTGAGTTTCCAGAAATAGTGCTAGAATGGGCTGAAATCACACCGCACAGAACTGCATGTGATCTGCACAGGAACAACTAGCGCATTCCTGTACAATTGACACTATAAACTAGCCCTAAAAACACTAGGAACAATTCATTTAGATTAGACTCAGTTAAACTTACACTGGACAAACTCTCCAGCCCCCACCTCCCCGGTACCGCTAACCTGGAGTCTGGCGATCCCCTACACTGACAGAACATATCGCCGCTGTACTGGGCCGGGGGTTTGAAATCCCTGTTACCTTCCCTCCTATTTGCCTGCGGTTACAGGATGGGCCACGCGGGTTATGATTGGTCGGCGCCGACTAATTAGCTCCTAAACATGCCTCCTGATGAGGGGGATTTCTACATTTCAGAACCGCTGAGTCGGCGATCTGATGTCTCCTAGCGGGCGATTGCCGCGCTCCAGGTCAGCGCGACTGGGGAAGGGTTTCCTGTGTAAGTTCACAGATTTTTTTTTTAATCCACGCTATCCCCAAATAGTGCAATCATGCAACAAAAGTGCCACCGTGTAAAACATTACACTATATTAAAAAATTGTTATCTTAGTAACTGAGGGCACTTACGCTATCGGTTGTTAACTTAGTTAGTAGTTACAGTGTAATTAGATCTATTTATGGCTTAAGGGGGGCTGCATTACATCTGAAACTGGTGTCATTTGTACCTTTATATATCATGCCTCACATGTGCTTATGTGATTTGGTCAGTAATACTGACAGAGAACTATGGCCCTCAGCTGGATTCCAGTATATCAGAAAAAAGTTTATTATTTCAAAAAAGGTAGTGTGTACAGTAAAAAATTGTATTACTTTCACTTATGCTAAAAAGGCCCATTGTACACAGACATTAAAGCTGAACTCCAGGATTTAATGTATGCAGCGCTCACATAGAAGCCGCTGTTTTCCTGGGTTCTCTGTTCTTATGCCACGTACACACGATCACTTTTTGTGATGAAAAAAAACGACGTTTTCAAAAACGTCATTTAAAATCACAGTGTGTGGACAAAACGTTGTTTTATGTCTTCAAAAAAACGACCAAAAAAAAATTCGAACATGCTTGAATTTTTTGTGTCGTTTTTCAAAAGTCGTTTTTTGTGTCATAAAAAGTGATGGGGTGTGGGTAAAACGATGTTGAAAACGACGTTTTTAAAGCCGCGCATGCTCAGAGGCAAGTTATGAGACGGAGCAGAGTGCCGTCGAATGTGGTGTACGTCACCACACTTTGCTAGAGCATTTTGGAAAAACGATGGTGTGTATGCAACGTCGTTTTGGAAAATGAAGTTTGAAAAACGTTGTTTTGTTTCATCACATAAAACGTCGTTTTTTTTCATCACAAAAAGTGATCGTGTGTACGCGGCATTATGCCGTACACACGTGCGGCATTACCGACTGGAAACGTTCCCGTCAAAAATACCGAGGGGAAAGCTGAGAACCTGCTCGGTTAGTCTTGCCCCCTACACACGGACAGTTTTTCCGACAGGAAAACTGCGATGGAGCTTTGGTCGGGAATCCCGGCCCATGTGTATGCTCCATCGCAAAAACGACTGGGCAAAAGTCAGTTTTCCAGGCAGGGAAAAAAAGAGCTGGCTCTCTTTTTTTTTGTCCGGCGTTTTTTGGGCAGTTTTCCAGTCGGAAAAACTGCAAGGAGCATACACACGGCCAGGATACCTGGTATGGAATGTCGCCAAACTTCGGTACTTAAAAATCTCCATAGGCGGCGCTTTTTTTTTTATAGGTTACCAGTTTAGAGTTACAGAGGAGGTCTAGTGCTAGAAATGTTGCTCACACACTAACGTATGTGGAGATATCTCACATGTGTGGTTTGAACGGCATTTACATTTGTGGGCAGGACTTACGTGTGCTTGCTTCTGAGCGCGAGCTGACATGGGCGTTTTAACAACAAAAACTTTTTTTTATTCTACTTAATTTTTTTATTTATAAACTTTTTTTGCATGAATTTTTTTTTTTTATCACTTTTATTCCTATTACAAGGAATGTAAACATCCCTTGTAATAGGAATCTTTCGTGACAGGTCCTCTTCATAGAGAGAAGCAGGGTCAATAAGACCCCACATCTCTCCTCCAGGCTGGAGAGCATGAGATTGGAAAAAAACACCAATCTCATGCTGATAGCTGTGGCTTTGTTCCCATCTGGGGCCCGGGCGTGACATTATAATGTCGCGCCCAGGACTCTGATGGTCATAGGACCGCCTCCTGCACATTTATGTCGGCAGAATGGCACGGCTGGGCACATTCACGTACAGGTACGTCCTGTGCTACTGCCCAGGCGCGCGCCCGCAACCCAGTCAGAAGCTCCGGGACCGCGGGACCCGTGGACTCGATCGCTGCTGGAGTCCTGCGATCGGTCCCCCATATTAGGTCACACATAACTCCTTCAGCGCCCCCTTGTGGTTAACTCCCAAACTGCAATTGTCATTTTCACAATAAACAATGCATTTTAAATGCATTTTTTGCTGTGAAAATGACAATGCTCCCAAAAATGTGTCAAAATTCTCCAAAGTGTCCGCCATAATGTCACAGTCACGAAAAAAATCTTTGATCGCCGCCATTAGTAGTAAAAAAAAAAATATATATATTTTGTAAACGCTATAAATTTTGCGCAAACCAACCGATAAACGCTTATTGCGATTTTTTTACCAAAAATAGGTAGAAGAATAGGTAGAAGAATATGAATCGGCCTAAACTGAGGAAAAAATATATGTTTTTATATATTTTTGGGGGATATTTATAATAGCAAAAAGTAAAAAATATTGAATTTTTTTAAAATTGTTGCTCTATTTTTGTTTATAGCGCAAAAAATAAAAACTGCAGAGGTGATTAAATACCACCAAAAGAAAGCTCTATTTGTGGGGGAAAAAAGGACGCCAGATTTGTTTGCAAACCATGACGCACGACCGCGCAATTGTCTGTTAAAGCAACACAGTGCCGAATTGCAAAACCTGGCCGGGTCCTTTAGCTGCCTAAAGGTCAGGGTCTTAAGTGGTTAAAAATGAACTGCACAAATACAACCAGGTGGGCGCTTCCTCCTTCTGAGTGGACTTCAGAAACGTCCCTCAGGAGAGGGATGGCATGCGCGTCCCCGCGCAGCTTCGCGATCCCGATGAGCTCGGGTCATCTGGACATGGCACATCTCCGATTGGCAGGGGGGCTCTGTGATTGGCCCTCCTGATCACACGATGGCTGTTCCCAATTACAGCTGTCATGTGATGTAATTAGAGAGCAGGTTTCTGAGCGATCGGCTCTCCTCTCCCACAGAAGTGGTCAGTGAGGAGAGCGGATCTCTGCAGCCGGCTGGTGATCAGTGAGTATGATCTGTTTTTTACAGCTTTTAACACACTGATCACCGGCCCAGTGTCCCCATACAATGTAAACACACAAGTCCCCAAAATAGTACCCCCAAAACACATGTCCCCACACAGTAAAAACACCTGTCCCCCACATATGTAACAGTAAAATCACATGTCCCAATGATCATCTTAACACACATGTCTGTGATCACCTGCGCACATCTGTACATAATCATCTGCGTACACCTTCCCGTGATCACACAAACCAATTATTATACACTTAACAGAATTTTTTTTACCAAAGACATGTAGCAGAATACATTTTGGCTTAAATTTATGACAAAATTCGTTTTTATTTAATTTTTTTTTTAAATAGAAAGAAGAAAATATTGTTTTTTTTTTCCCAGATTTTCTGCTCTTCTTTTGCTTATATCGCAAAAGAAAAACGGAGTGGTGAATAAATACCACCAAAAGAATGCTCTATTTGTGCGAACAAAATTATAAAAATTGAATTTGGGTACAGCGTAGCATGACCACACAATTTTTCATGGAAAAATGGCCTGGGAAGGAACAGGGCAAAAGTGCCCTGTATTGAAGTGGTTAATTACCACATTAATCAGCCACAAAACTTGTGTTATTAATATGTGTTCGGTTTTAAAGGGGTGAGGTGGCATGGGGGGCATAGTTGAGGAAGTGGGGTAATCTGAGGCAGTAAATAGAAGCTAAGGTGTCTTTGACTGAACAACAGAGAGTGATGAGGAGGTAGAATACATGTCGGCACAGGTGTGAGGGGAAATTATGCAAGACTAAACAGAGGTGGAGCACCATGGATGTGGGTGGGATATACATGAGGTGATATGGAAACGATAAACAAGATATGTGGTGATATAGCTATGGTGGAATGTAAAACTAGACTCTGATAGAGGTGTACAGGAGGAAGGGTCTGCCAGGTAAGGCTACTATTTCTAATGGTGATCTTGCTTGAGATGATTAACTGAAATGCAAACAGGCCTAACAAGCCTTTTTTATTTATTTTTTATTAGTGCTGCTGTTCGGCAATGTCTGTTATGGCCTGTTCTGCACTGCTATGGCCGCGGCTGCCTAACAAACTGCGGGCATCTGCTGCCATCTAGTGGCTGAAATCTAGTACTACGGATTAAATAATCGGAATATTGAATTAATATATTTGCTCATTGTTAACCTTTAATACAAATATACCGCTGAAAACAAGGTTGCCTGTCCTATTTTTCTCATCAATCGCGTTTTGTGCACCAAGAGGATATTTGGACTTTGTCTCCCTGGTCGCCATGTTTGATCCCTCCTTCTGTGACACAGGTTTCAGAGCTCGCCTTGTTGTTACCGAGCCGCAGACTGCTTTCAGCTGTTCGGATCATGTAAGTATTGTGTGCTGCCAAGAGGACGTGATGTTCTGCTCTGCATTGTGCAACATCACTAAAGATAGGATTTCTTACAAGGAAAGGTCCTTACTCTTCTAGTTATAGGAGATCCCTTCCTATTTATTTTTATTACCATCCACTCATTTCTAATGGTAAACAGATCATTCATTTCAGACAGCAAAGCAGACAAAAAAAATAGGAGCTGATGTGTGTGGCCAATCTCCTACTGATGTGTGCCATGGTAATCTTTTTATTACATGGTGACCCTTGCCCCTGGGTCTGATGGCTCAGATTTCTGCATTTTTTAGGTACGAAAACCTTTCTGTGAACAAACCGTGACGCATTCATGATACATTTATTTCTGCAGAGGTATGCTTTATTTTTTGTATCTCAGTTTATTTTTTGTTTTGTTTTTTTACATCCTGTCGATTGGCCCAGGTATCATGTGATAGCTGTGGCCCAATCACAGCATCACCATACTAAGCATAACAACCATGAATGGAAGCCATCGACTGTTTTATTTACATACCTCCCACCTTTTTGAGATGGGAGCGAAGGACACCTATTTGCAAAAGTATGTAGGCATAGGACACACACCCTTACCCAATTGCTGACCAGCAGTCGCAGTTAGACCCCTTTCATACTGGGGTGTTTTTCCAGGTGCTTTTGGGCTAAAAATAGTGCCTGAAAAACTCCTCCCCTGCAGCCCTAGTGTGACGCCTCCCCTGCAGCCCCTCCCCTGGGGCGGTGAGCTTGCAGAAGGTTTGAAAAAGTACCGCAAGCTGCATCTTTCGGGCGGTGGAGGAGCGGTGTATACACCGCTCCCTCGCCGCCCCTGCCATTGGAATCAGCTGCTTTAGCAACAGCGCTTTGCGGGCGCTATTAACCCTTTATTCGGCCACTAGCAGGTGGTAAAAGCGCTAAAATTAATGGCGCCCACACCAGTGTGAAAGTGGCCTTATACTGCAGCAAGTTGGCTCAGCTGTGCGAATATATCGGTTCGTGCACTGGCTTTTGTGGGCGCACTCCCGCTGCAGGATCTGTCAATGTAAAAAAACAGATCCCCGTTCTGACAGGGGAGGAAAGATTAATCAGCTGTTCCTAGTGATCAGGAACGGTGATCTCTCTCTTCTCCCAGGCAGCCCATACAGTTAGAAACACCTCCCAGTGAACACAGTTAACCCCTTGACCACCCCCTAGTGTTAACCCGTTCCCTGCCAGTGTCATTTATACAATGATCGGTGCATTTTTATAGCACTGATCACGATATAGGGGTCACTTGGGGTCAGATTTGTCCGCCACAATGTCGCAGTCCTGCTAAAAAATCACAGATCGTCGCCATTACCATGAAAAACAATAGAAAAAATAAAAAGTCCCTAAATCTTTCCCCTATTTTGTAGACACTATAACTGTTACGCAAACCAATCAATATACGCCTATTGCATTTTTTTTTAAAACAAAATTATGTTAAAAAAGAATACATGTTGGCCCAAACTGATGAATACATCAGTATTCCCCTGATGAAGTCACGAGGTGCGTGACGTAACGCTGTAGGGAGTCGAGACCACGCGATACCCACACAAGCCAGAGGCCAGCAGACGTAAGACAGCGCTGTACCCATTGCGTCCTGTCTATTGATTTGTGCACTTTATTATTTATTGCATGTAAGAGTCCAATTTTACTACATTAACGTACCCCCCTTTTAAAACACACTTCACTATTGGAGGCATCCGCTCTCTTCTTTCTATTATCTGCTCCCCTGGTCCATCGAGCATTTTTAGGTTTACACATGCAGCTTGAATAGGAATCAGCAACAACAGGCAACACTATTGGAAAGGAGTGAGGCCCATACCCTGGAGACGCAGCAGTTTATACTATATGCATATATATAGCACCTTTAAGGTAAGGGCACTATGAGACCAGTTTTGGATACCATTACCAGTATTGGCTAATAAAGAGAAGATTTTCCCATCCATCACCACCATCTGGACTCCATAATATAGACATTCATTCACATGTCATATTGATGAATTTTGTTTATCAGAGTCACAGACATGGTTTCACTCCGAGTTTTCACACTCAGTTACACTGCATGTCAGCTATTTTTCTGTCACTATTTGTTATGTATTAATTTCATATATATTTATTTTTGTGTGCACCCATCATACATTGCTATCTGAAGCGCTTATCACCTATATTTACATTTTCAGTTGTGTATTGTGAACACTTTTAGATACAGCTGCCTCAGAACGCACATATGTTTATTTCAGTTATCACATCTGTATACTCATAGTAGCGCATCAGATTCACAATTTTTATTTTAACATTGCCTGCGCCTCATATAGCAGGGGGAACTTTACGCCGGTCATACGCCTTACGTAAACGACGTATATCAATGCGCCGGGCGCACGTACGTTCGTGAATCGGCGTATCTAGCTCATTTGCATATTTTTAATGGGAACGTCTAATGCGTCCAGCGTAACTATGCGCCCACGATACGCTGACGTAGGCAAGTTACGCCGGACGACTGAAGCCATGTTTTTCGGCGTATCTTGCTTTCTGAATCGGCGTAAAGATGCGACGGTGCACATTTGAATTTACGGCGGCGTATCAGAAGATACGCCAGCGTAGATTCTTTCTGAATCCGGCCCTATTTCTTTATATTGGCATTTGAATATTTATAATGCATATTTAGGACTAGGATACACGTTTGGAAAGATAAATAGCGCATTTTATATACAACTATATACAGGGCCAGATTGAGAACATCATGGGCCTGGTGCTGAGGATTTTGGTGGGGCCTTTTATAAATAATAAATAAATGCGTGAGAATCACAGCGCAGCAATGGAGGGCCCAGTCTGAAAATTTAAGTGTAGCCTAATGTGCTAATATGCTGTGCATACTTGTACATTGTGGCGTTATTACCGCTTTAATATCACAGAATCCCAGGATCCCAGAAACCTCTCATGGGGCCCCCTACTGACCCAGTGGCCCTTGGGCAGTGCATAAGTGCATAGTTGCCAACATTTAAAAAATATTTTCAGGGACACTTTTTCACAAGTGCTATATTTTGAGTAGCTGAGATCCCCTATGTTCCTCTGTACATCACAGTAGTAATCACAAAATTAAATAAGTTCTAGTAACAGAACAAATATGAGAACTGAGATTTCCTTTAGTTGAACTAACAAAAGTGTGTCCATTCTAGAGCTGGTAACATTGAGGGTATTCAGTATCATTTTAAAGAACTGTTTTTGCGGGTAAGCGACATAGGGGAGGAGTACGGACGGTATATAAGTGGGAAGTATGTGCAGGTGAGTGAGAGGAATGTGGAGGGTCTAACATTGGGCACTATGTACAGGAGAAAAGTGCAAAGGGTACGGCAAAAGGCACAATGTACAGGAGAGAAGTGTGGAGGGTATGACAGTGGGCATCGTGTACAGGAGAGAAGCATGGAGGGTACGACAGTGGGCAGTATGTACAGGAGAGAAGTGTATGACAGCAGGCACCATGTACAGGAGAGGAGTGTGGAGGGCATGACAGTGGGCACTATGTATAGGAGAGGAGTGTGGATGGTATGATAGTGGGCACTATGTATAGGAGAGGAGTGTGGAGGGTATGACAGTGGGCAGTATGTATAGGAGAGGAGTGTGGAGGGTATGACAGTTGGCAGTATGTACAGGAGAGGAGTGTGGACGGTATGATAGTGGGCACTATGTGTAGGAGAGGAGTGTGGAGGGTATAACAGTGGGCAGTATGTACAGGAGAGGAATGTGGAGGGTATGACTGTGGGCAGTATGTACAGGAGAGAAGTGTATGACAGCAGGTACTATGTACAGGAGAGGAGTGTGAAGGGTGTGACAGTGGGCAGTTTGTACAGGAGAGGAGTGTGAATAGTATGACAGTGGGCAGTATGTACAGGAGGAGTGTGGGGGTATGACAGAGGGTAGTATGTACCAGAGAGAAGTGTGGAGGGTATGATGGGGCAGTATGTACAGGAGAGAAGTGTGGAGGGTATGACAGTGGGCAGTATGTACAAGAGAGGAATGGGGTTGGTATGATAGTGGGCACGATGTATAGGAGAGGAGTGTGGAGGGTGCGACAGTGGGAAGTATGTACAGAAATAGAGTCTATGACAGCAGGCACTATGTACAGGAGAGGAGTGTGGAGAGTATGACAGTGGTCACTATGTACAGGAGAGGAGTGTGGAAAGTATGACAGTGGGCACTATGTACAGGAGAGGAGTGTGGAGGGTATGACAGTGGGCACAATGTATAGGAGTGGAAGGATGTTTAGGGACTGCGTAGTGGTTAAGCGGGTCATACATGAATTCAAATTACACCAATTATGCAGAGACCAACCATAGTCGATCTATGTATGGGCTAGCTGGTTTTACACAAGTCAATCTATTAATCGACTTAAGTACAACCAGCCTGTTTTTCCAAAAACAATCAGTGCTGCCAGCTATAGATAGCAACACTGATCATTGTACTCACTGGCAGAACACAATAACACTACAGGAGTGATTCCCCCATCCACAGGTCAGCAGGTGAGAGGGTGTGTGGGGACAGGCTGGGGAGAGATACCAGTCAGTGGCTGGGTAGGCACTGGGTAGTATCAGAGCCAGATACACACAGGTTACATACGTCGCGATCGTTAGAGCGAGAGCAATAATTCTAGCACTAGACCTCCTCTGTAATTCTAAACATGTAACCTAAAAAATGTTTAAAGCATCGCTTAGGATACCAAAAAAAAAAAATCGTGCTAACTTTAGTGTTTTTTTAAATGTATGAAACAGTTTATTTCCAAAAATACATGTTTGAAAAATTGCTGCGCAAATACAGTACCGTGCTAGAGCTGCACAATTAATCGTTAAAATTGTGATCTTGATTCAACCCCCCTGACATCTCCAATGCAGAGTTTGCCGATTCTTTCATATAACAAGTGGAGAGACTTTCAGCTGTCAAAAGTGAATATCCGGGCAATCTGCCAAGTTCTTAGCAGGAAACATTGTAACTAACGCTTTCTTCTTATATCAAAGGGATAAACTTCTGTGTGTAAAGAAAATATCCGACTGTCTGCCAAGTTTGTAAACAACATGAAACATTGTAACCAACTTCCTTTTTAGATCAAACTTCTGTGTGTAAATGCAAGAAATGTAACCACTTAAAGTCCAACACTTGTTTAAGTTAAAAACCAATATTTTTTGCTAGAAAATTACTTGGAACCGCCAAACATTATATATATTTTAGCAGAGACAAAAATGGCAATTGCTGCAATATTTTATGTCACACTGCATTTGCCTACTTCATTGAATAATAAAAACCATAAAAACAAAACAGTAAAGTTAGCCCATTTTTTCTTTTTTTTTTCATTTTAATGTGAAAGATGATGTTATGCCGTACGAATCGTGAGAGAATCGTGATCTATCTTCTAAGCAAAAAAATTGCAGTTGTCGTTTTAGCCAGAATTGTGCAGCTCTATACCGTGAAACATAAAAAGTGGCAAAGACCACCATAGAGTAATTTTCTAGCCTGCTGCAGTGTGTCAGCTTGTATTTATAATGGCTGCTTTGTATGTAGTTTCTGACAGGCTGTGCAAGCAGGCCCGTATCTCCGGAACCATAAATGATAGCCATCCCATATTTTGACCGGTTGTGGGGTAGGTCTTCAACTGCCTACCCCCCAAATGTGGGGTTTCTGTGACCTCTGGTCATCGAGCTACAACCCCCGAAGTCGATCTAAAAAAAAAATATATATTTATTTTTTTTTTGGGGCAAATGGGCCTATCTTGAGAAAGGGGCCTGGAGCTGCAGCTCCATCAGCCCCTCTGTTAATCCGGCCCTGACTATATATATCAGACCAAAAATAGGGGGGAAAGAGGGACTGAGGGACATTGTTCCAAATCAGGGACATTCCCTCACGGACAGTTGGGAGCTATATGATTGGTTATAATACTCACATGATACCCCACCTGCTCTTGGGTACCGTTCTCTGCTAATCTGCTTTGCCCACCAGACACATAGGTCACGGGTTCCACCTGCTGCAGGCACGTCACTGAGCTGGTTAAATGCATACATTTTTCAATACCAGAATGCATACACGTGTCCTCAGAAGCAGATTTTTTAATTTTGTGTTATGGATCTGAACGCAGCTCATGTTTACGCACCTGTGTGAATGTTTCCAAAACAACGCAGATATGTTCAGATAAAAAGAAAAAAACATGAAAATGTGTTTTATTGAGGCCGTGTGAACGAGGTCTAAAGTGGAACTTTAGTCAGAAAATAACTCCTGCTAGATGACTTCAGGCTGACCTCTTTTGCAGGTAAAGCTTTGTAAAATGTTGAAAATAAATGTCTATACTGTTTAAAGCCCAATAATACACGGTCTCATCCTGCTCTACACATGCTCAGTTGCTCTCAATTTTTAGGCACTGCCTGATTTAGAGGCCGATCTGCTGACAGTCTTAAAGAGGAGCTCAGGTCACGATTTTTTTTTTTGGCGCAATTTAAATTAAATATTTTTAGACATCACACTAATGAGAATTAAAGATCGCCAATCGATCGCTAAATGATAGTATAAACGTGCCTTTTTATCAGCACTGAACGATCTGGCCGCTGCCATTCTCTGTGTAGGCATCTGAAGCCCAGTACATTTTTTCTACTCGTCTTCGGTGGAGAGGTGCATGCTGGGTAACCTCTCGATCTTGCGCGTCCGCATTCGAGTGACGCCCGTAGCCGAGTTACTGCTGATCTAATGAAATGTAAGGGCTTTGTGCCCTTTTTGAACATGGTGCTGTACAGCCCCACTCGCTTCATTTCCTCTCCCGAAATCCCGTGGTTTTTCGGGACATTGGAGCGCACAGACTTCTGGGAAAAGATGACATTACATTCCCAGGAGTCTGTGCGGCGTAGGCTAGTGAGGAGAAGGACCGGGGTGCAGGAAGAAGGCAGATTAGGAATTCTGCCTAGCAACACCACTTTTAAGGCATGTAAAAAAAATTATTATTTTTTTTACTTGCTTAATGACATTTTTTTAAAGCTAGTGATGTATAGTTTGATTTGAGGGTGGAGCTCCACTTTAAAGATAAAGTAAACTCTGCAAAAGATTTTTTTTTTTTTTAACCATCCCTGCAATGTAAAGGCATAACGTGCTAGAATGCATCGCATACTAGCACATTATGTGGCACTTACCTGCAAACAAAGCCTGTGTCGTCCCCGCTGCAGGCCACATCCATCTTTGCTCGTCTTCTTTACGGGGGCCATAGACTTTGGCTGTGTGACTGGCTGGAGCAGATACCTGTCTAATACAGGTATTTTCTCCCACTTCTGGCATAGATGTTCATGGATATTTAAGCCACGTCCGACGTCTCCTCTGCCCCCCCCCCCCCCCGCGCTGTCTTCTGGGAGACACACAGGTCCCAGAAAACAGCAGGGACCATTCAGATTGTGTAGCACGACTCGCACATGCGCAGCAGGGAACCATGCTGTGAAGTCGCAAGACTTCACTTCCTGATTCCCTTACCGAAGATGGCAGCAGCAGCACCTGAGAGCCGAGGGACAGATCGGCTTCGGGTGCCGACATCGTGGGCTCCCTGGACAGGTAAGTGTCCACATTTTTTAAAGTCAGCAGCTGCAATATTTGTAGCTGCTGACTTTAAAAAAAATAGTAATGACACTCTTCGCATTTATCAATGCCTACAACACCTGGAATTTTGACAGGCTGGGATGACAGGTGGGCTTATCAGGAGATAACCAACCAACCCCAATAGATGTTTTTGGGTAAGAGACAATTCGTTTGGAAATATTAAGCCTCTAGATCAGTGCACTTAGTGTATATTCCAAGCACTTGTGATCACTGTCTAATGTCAGTGTCTAATGGCTGACAATATGCCTAAAGACCCAGTGGATGTCCCTGTTCTATACTGTAATGTGTAGTTTTATATGAAGATGCATTATACTATACATGCTTAGATCATTTGAATCTAAATTAATATATGCCTAGGCTAGGGTGTCCTTACACACTTCAGTCTGATCCTTTGATCCCATCAAATATTTGTTTTTCTATCCATCCATGTGAAGATTGCATAATGTAGAATTACTTGTGGTTTGTTCTGTGATCTGTGCAATCCTTTCTTTGAACAAAGTTATTTCCATAAAAAGGTTGGAAGTAGTTAACATGGGGACATACATCAGTTTAGTGGTATGTATATTAGCACATATTAGGCCGCGTACACACAAGCAAATAGATTTGTTCAAATCGGTCTGCTGGCCGTTTTGGTTTGATCGCTGTACACGCGATCAAACCAAAATCCCTGCCAGCAGACAGCGCGGTGACGTGGCGGTGACGTTGACGCCGCCACGTCACCGCACCAGGAAGTAAATTACTTCCGCGCATGCGTCGAATCCATTCGACAAATGTGCGAGAAGATATGTCTGCTGGTTAGTGTACTAACCAGCAGACATATCGGGCGGACGGATTCCCAGCCGACAGATTTTAAAGCATGCTTTAAAATCTGTCAGCTGGCCAAATCCGTCGGCTCGCCCGTACACACGATCGAATCTGTCTGCTGGGACGGTCGGGCTGACCGTTTCCAGCAGATAGATTTGATCGTGTGTACGCGGCCTTAGTGTTCACCAAAACACATAGAAAGTGCTCTGCATCAGTTCATGTTAGGCCCCTTTAAAGGCCCATACACACGATCTGACTTTTTGACAACAAATGTCCGACGGACCTGTTTGATCGGACAATCCGTCTCTGTGTATGCTCCATCGGACACATGTTTTGTGTTTTTCACCGGACAAATATTTGCGGTGAAAACAGACAAACTTTCAGGCAACAAATGTCCGATTGAGGATAATCCGATCGCGTGTACATAAGTCTATCGGACTTAAATCCAAAGTAAAAGCAAGCACGCATGCTCAGAACCAATTCTAAAGATCAGACAACAATAGCAGGAGTTGCCCAAAGGGTGGCGGTAAAGAGCTGAAAATCCACGTAATTTGGTGAAAGTTGGCTGAAAAAGTCCTGCCGTTTGTTTGCAGAACAAGTTCACGGCCAATGCCCTTTGGACAGAAAGCCACGGAAAAGTCAGATGGAAGTCCGATCAGCTTTGACCGCCTTTCCGGCACAGGGTGCCGGGTCATGTCATCAGAAGATTAGGCAGATGGAAATCCGTCTGCTTTAGCCGGTACATTCTAAATTCCCAGGTTGAGATGTCGCAAGACTTCACCAAGCTTGCCCAATAAATGTCATGTACTCCAATAAAACAGCTTTCCACTTTTTGGCGTACCGACCAGATGACCAGGGCACACCTCAGGACTATATTATGTTGTGAGTCTTGTGGCGTCTTTATGTGGTTTCACATCTATCTCGGTTGGAGGGCTCCGACCATAATTTAGAAGGCCAGTATAGTGGCCTAAATTTATGGTAGGAGCTCGGGGGGGGGGGTTTTAAGCAGCCCACTCACCTGTGTTCCTTGTCGGTTCTAATGCACGATATTATGTTGTGAGTCTTGTGGCGTCTTTATGTGGTTTCACTTCTATCTCGATTGGAGGGCTCCGATATTATATATATATATATATATATATATATATATATATATATATTAAACAGTTGTGCTCATAAGTTTACATACCCTGGCAGAATTTATGACTTTGTAGCTCACACATCCCCCAAAACGTTTGTTGCCAGCGGTTCAGATAATAATGGCTGTGTGTTGTTATTTTGAGGGAACAGCAAATTTACACTGTTAGGGTCCTTTCACACGTGCGGACTGTTTTTTGGATCCATTTTTTTATCATCAGTTGATCCGTTTTTTCATCCGTTTTTCGTCCGTTTTTCATCAGTTGTCATCCGTTTTTTCATCCGTTTTTTTTTTTTTTGTTAGAACTTTATTTTTATTACATATTTTGATGAAAAACGGATGTTAGCGGATCAGATCTTAAATGGATAGTCTGCTAACATGCGTTTTTCGTCCGTTCCGTTTTTTTGACGGAAGAAAAATAGGGTTTCCTTCCGTTCAAAAAAACTGAGCTTAACGGAGACGGATGTAAAGGGACGTTAGCGGATGCTCATCCGCTAACGTCTGCTATCCCATAGGAAAGCATTGTAGTCCGTTTTTCATCCGTGAAAAACGGACGAACGGTCCGCACGTGTGAAAGGGCCCTGACAGTATACAAGCTGTACACTCACTACTTTACATTGTAACAAAGAGTAATTTCTTCAGTGTTGTCACATGAAAAGTTATAATAAAATATTTACAAAAATGTGAGGGGTGTACTCACTTTTATATAGTAACCTGAACCATCAATCTGCATATACAACTTAGCAACAATCTTTGTTCATTAATCCTGTTGTGTCTAAAATCACACTAATAATTAGAAAGCTGTATTTTACATACTAACGCTATTGCACTATATTTTTCATTAGGTCAATGCAAAATATGCGAGTTGCAGTAATTGGAGGAGGCCTGGTTGGTCTCTCAACAGCTCTATACATAACTGAGTCCCTTCCGCAATGTACTGTCACTGTGATTTCTGAGAAATTCTCTCCGAACACCACTGGTGATGTGGCCGCTGGAAGTCTCATACCTCACGCTTATCCTGGTGAGTGTGTATATAGAGGCCTTATTCATTGCTGTTTTCAACATAAATTCTGCAAGTAACATTGCCTTTTTGTTTTGCAAGACACCCCAATTCATCATCAGAAAGACTGGTTCAAGGAGACATTTGACTATCTTTTTAAAATTGCAAACTCTTCAGAGGCTGCTGAAGCCGGCGTTGGCTTCATTTCTGGGTAAGAAAACACCCCCCAAAAATGTGAAACTCTTATTTCTTTATTACGCAAAACATTGTCTTTCTCTCTCTCTCTCTCTCTCCCCCTCTCTCTCTCTCTCTCTCTCTCTCGTCCTCGTATAATGAGAAGCCCCAACAAAAAGCTTGCAGCACCCTGGAGGAACCCAGATGCCACCCCAGGGTGCCGCAGCACCCTGATTGAGGAATATTGGTGTATGATTCTGCTAGTTTTTTACGTGCAATTTTGTTGCTTAGACCTAAAGTTGAGGTATGGGAAAAAACTATTTTTGTATATTTGCTCAGTGAAAATAAATTATCTCCAATGAGGGGTTTTATTCAACCTGCAGTCTCTCTTCAGTGTAAGGCCTCATGTACACTGTTGCTACTAAATGGATGTTTAGGAGCAGTTGGGTATTTTTTTAATTGCTCCTGAACTCTCCTCTATGTTCTTTTATCAGTACATCTACACAGAGTCGTTTATAAGTCGGTTCTAAGCAGTTGAGTTTAGAGGCTTTTTTTTTTTGGAAAGCAAAAAAATAAGTTCAGATGCTGAGTTTAGAGGCATTTTATGCCAAACGTTTACAGGCTTTTTACATTTTTGTCTATTTTGAAAAAAACATTTTTTTCAACGTAAACGTGGCATGTAAACACGGCAAAACAGACGTTTTCAACGTGGGTTACTATCTGTCAAGTTAAATTAAGCCTTCAACATCCAGCACTGAGACTCGTAGTTCCAGCTGCAGTACACAGGATGTTGCTCAGTCATTACTTAATCAGAAAAAGCCTTGTACTCTTTTTACTGAATGCAGGACATTCTGTGAATGGAGGAAGTGTGGATGGACATTATGGTCTAAAGACCTTGTAAGGGATAATGAGTGCAGATGCTATGCATGAATCTATCCATTGTTCATAGAGGGGGTGGCTGGAGAGAGGGTCTGGTGGCGCCCATGTGCCCTTATGGACGCACCGCCACTGGGGATTATAGTCCCAACTGGCTTGAGATAATTCACAAGCTCCTCCCATGTAGTTATGGGTTGAGCCCTCATTTTCTTATGATCATCTTTCCCCTATGTGGCAAAATTTAGCATTAGAGCTCCAGACCGAGGGAAATAAATGGCTATATTGTATTTCTTTAATTTGCGAAAAATTGCTCAAACAGTAAAGGGGTATGGGGGATGGGTGTGACACAATTATGACCCTACAAAAGGTACCATCCTATAGTGAACATAGACCATATTAAAACAGAATAAAGTTGGACTTTACATGTACCTTGCAAGGTCTAATGAAAGCACAAACCATAGAAATTTGTATAAAAAAATAAACAAATCTTTATTCTATACATACACATAATTGGTAATAAAAAAAATTACACAAGTCTAATTGAAAACAGTTACAGTAAGGTTGTCCAGGATGTTGATATCTGAACTGGAAAATTTAGGTAAGTAGTCTATGCTTTTCACGGAATAACCCGCTTCAACTATTTATATACTGTAATGATATATAAACACGTTATTGGCACAAAAGTTTATATCCAAAACAATAAATGTATTCATTGTATATTTCAACAAGGTTAACAAACAATATCACATCTAATTTTCATCTCTTTTAATAATCAGTTAATAAATCTACCGACTACATTCCAAAAAAAGCTTTAAAAGCTATATGCATTATGGAATAGTTTGGGGAGAAATAGAGGGAGAGGGAGTGGGCACCTGTAATAAGGTGCATAAATAGCCTATACTTTAAATGATTTGTAAATTTGAGCTATATACTAAGCATGAAAGGTAAAAGACTGTGAATGAATATCCGAAATTTCACCTGTAAAACATTAGTAACTTTAGTAACCAGCCTAATGGAGGTAAAGCATGGGGAGCCTGTGGGGATTGGCTCCAAGTCCCCCTGACAAAAAAGGATATTCCTATATGTTGATGAAACTGTAAATAATAGTGGGATTGGCAGGTGTGTCTTAAACGGGAATAGATGAATAGATTTAGGATCTCCAATGATCAGAAAAGAAGGAAAGGGGGGAGAAAGAGAAAAAAGGGAGGGGGCGGAGGGGAGGGGAAAGGGGTGGATCGGAGGTATATTGGAGAATCTTACCTTTAAAGATCATAGGTATCAAACAAACGCCTCAGACCTTAGATGGAGGAAGGGGAAATGAGTGGATAAAGCCACTAAGCAGGTTTTTCTAGTTGTTTCAAAGTTGATCTATATAAATATCAATAAATAAAGGGCTATTCAAATCATTATAAGAAATGGAATGGATATAAAGGATAAGAAATAATGGATAAATGAAAATGCAATGATTGATGGGCAGTGCATGGAGAGTATCCATGCACAGACCACAGCACTGCATTGAATTACAAAGGATTCCTTACCTGACCTGCCAATCTATCAGACTAGATAGATTATCATAGCTTGTGTCTCCGTATGGATGGTCGGCTGTGTTCCATCAGTCACAGGTGATGGTATTTATAGAGGAGTACATTTCCATGCAAGAGGGGTAGGAGCAGTCCCTGAGGCTACCCCCCTAGCTCGAATCAAAGGTTCGAAGTGGCCCTTTGGTTCCAGAGGGGCGGAAGCGGGCTTATCTTCTCACGAAATATGGTGTGTGGACTCATGGTACACACCCCAAGTGAGATACATCTCTAATAATACCATCTGTGGTATGGGCGGTTTGAGGGGTCTCACCCTACTGTTCAATGACAGGGAGGGGTGGACACTGTGATGGACATCGAAGAGGGGGATAGATTCTGGCAGTGCCCCCTATATGACACAGCCCTAAGGGCATGTTCTGGTGCTGTGCATTTCACCCGACAAAGTACGCAGCCAGAAGTGACGTGGATAGAGAACCGCATCAATCCAGAGCTAGATGGTATGCCTTCTGCCCGGGTGATGCCTCTGTGGGATGCCAGTGAATACTGGAACAGCAACTTTTAACACCTATGATAAAAAATTATAAACCCTTAATTTCTTTGTAAGTGGGCAAACTTTCAAAATCTGCAAGGAATCAAATAATTTTTCCCACTGTATGTCTAACTGGTAAAACACTGAAGCAGTAGTGCAAATCAAGGAAAGGGTTAAATACTTTCCCAGCAGACAGCATCAGGTGGAGCCTAATTACTGGGATCTGCTGGCTGCTGGGAGACACCTGCTCTTTGCAGGGAGTCCATCATCTTCGGGAACCACAGTGTTCCAGGTTGTGATAGACTCAAAAAAAACTTACTGAAAAATAAAGCATGGCACCTCTGAGTTTTGGTAAAGTACATAAACAGTATAGCCAAAACATGTTTTTTAATTTTGGATAGAGTGGGAAAAGGATGAGACCACTTTTGTTAATTTTTTGCATACGGTGTCCCCTTGAAGAGATTTACCTTTCCTGAAGGCACAACAAGAACTCAGATGATGGCTTAGGCAAACTTCCCTCTTAGCTATTACCGGAACAGGGGTCTGCATTGGAAGATTTACTTTCACATCTGACAGCTGTAAAAAAAAATATATATATATATATATATATATATATATATATATATATATATATATATTAGGGCTGTTACTGATCAAAATTTTTGTGTTCGATTAATTGTTTTGTTTTTTAATCGATTAATCGACCAATTTCGATTAATTATAAGGCACATACAGATCCAACCACTTTTAGCTGATCTCCTTGCAGGCTGATTCCCAGTGCAGCTCCCAACCACTGGAAAAATGGATAGCAGGATACAAAAAACACACAAAGGCAGCGCTCGATGGGAATAGCATTAAAACTTTCATAGTCTTCAAGTAGGTAACCAAATAAATATTGCACTGGAGATAAAATCGATGTAGCTACATAAACTGTAAAAATGGTGCATGTAATACCAAACGGTACCAAAAGCAGTCCTAAAAACATGTAGCTAAGTATAATACTGGTATAAAAATGTGTACAACGATGCCACTGCTGAATCCAGATGAGGAGAGGTAAACATCAGTCCGTTGGCATGTAAATGTCCCATGAAGGGAACTATCACAACCCCCAGTGGATGGATGTAGAATCCCAGGTTGATAGAGGGAAGTGATAGAGGGAAGTGTAACAGCCCTTGCGTGTGGCAGATAGTAAGGTCCCGCCGGCATGCAGATATGAAGGCACAGCAAAGGAGCCCTTCTAATGGACACGGGAAGCCCCGCCGGTGTCAGTGACGTCACCGGATCTCCGATGGAACTCCCTGAAGGCCCAGAAGCCAGGGGAGAGGTGAGTACCAATCAAAAGAATTTTAATCGATCAAAAAGATTTTGATTGATCAAAAAAATTAAAGATTAATCGATTAATTAAAAGTTAATTTGCACAGCCCTAATATATATATATATATTCATCCTGGTCTTAATGGTCACCGAGACAAATACAAACCAAGTTCCAAAAATGTTTGGCCGTGGTGTAAAATCTACATAAAATAAACAGAATGAAATTATTTGCAAATTTCATTCACAATGGAAAACATATCAGATGTTAAACAGAGAAAATGTACCATTTAAAGAAAAAAAATAGGGCAATTTTGAAATGAATGGCAGCAACACGTCTCAAAAAAGTTTACCACAATGTAGCGTCCTCTCTTCTTTAAACGCTCTGTAAACATCTGGGAACTGAGTAGACCAGTTGCTGGCGTTTTGGGAGAGGAATGCTGTCCCATTCTTGCCTGATATAAGATTCTAACTGCTCATCGTCGTAAACATGGGCCTGTCCCAACTTTCTTGAGACCAGCGTTATTTAAACCAAAAATTTGTTGTTAAAATGGTTACCCCAAGTTTTTTACATTTTAATTCCTGGCTTGAGGTTAACACCAAAGAAGGTAATGGCAGCAAAATACACCAGGCTGGCTGTACTGTCTAGCAAAGCTATGTACAGAACTGGATGGACAGAAATACAAATCCTTTGACAGGTGAAGCAGCACTTGTATGTATATTCTTACTTTGTATCTACTTAATATCCTGGAGTTAAGTTAAAAAAATAAAAATATTTGGTGTTATTTTCATCAGATGGCAAGTATTCAAAATGCCCCCTAAGGATGCCTTCCCATTTTGGGGCAATGTTGTTCTGGGTTTTCGTTTGATGACAGAAGCGGAGCTGGAAAAATTCCCATCTTACACATTTGGGCAGGCCTTCACCACACTAAAATGCCAGTCTTCACTTTATCTGCCATGGATGGAGAAAAGGTGATTTTTTTTTGATTTTTTTTTTATGTATTTATTGTAAGGAGGTCAACCTTCAGTTCTGGGTATGTTATGAGAGAAGACATAAATGTGTCCGTTTATGAAACAGAGGTAAGTCGTCATCCTTAGGATCACAGTTGATCTTTCGTGTGAAATTGAATAGATTGCAATTTTCTAGGGTGCCAATCAAACACCTAATAATATTATTGTGCCACATCCTACATAATCTGGAAATATTGGAGTTGAGAATAATGGACTTTATAGGCATGTATAAAAGTAGTTATCAAATTTTAAGAATTCACATAAAATTCATAACATATACAGACAATAAAAAATACATAGAAGAAAGTGGTTTCTCTGGAGGATATATACAAATATATATACTTCCTGTGGGGCAATACTGAGGGTGTCAAGAAATGCCAGCACTGATAAATATGTATTCCTCTTGGCGGTTTCCCACATATCCTCATGGATTAAAAGTTATAATCTACATGTTTCGTGACCTGAACTGTCGCTTCTTCAGGAGCTTCAATGTTTCTAATCGAGAGAATATACTTTAATTAGGATACAGAAAGCACATCAAACCTTATATATACAATATATATGTATATACATATTATACAAAAAATCACTTATAACAAAGTGCTTAACAGAATTCAACACTAACTTGCGCCAGGGATACATATATATCAGTGCGGGCATTTCTTGACACCCTCAGTATTGCCCCACAGGAAGTTTATATATATTTCTATATATCCTCCAGAGAAACCACTTTGTCCTGTGTATTTTTTATTGTCTGTATATGTTTTATTTAAAAGAGAAACAAGAAAGACAGACATTTTCTTAGACACTACAGACAATGATAAAGTACACCAACAAAAGGCATCGTGTTTTAGAACGAAAACATGACCAGGTTGCAGATAAAAGGATTAAAAGTATGCTTATATAGTCCATCTGGAGACCTTAAGTGATAGTAATCCCTGTAAAAAATAAAAAAAACAAGATACAGTAACTTTCATCCTTATTTTAGTTAAGGAGGATCACGTATTGCATCAGAAGAGATTATACAAAAACTGTATGAAAAATGTATCGTAGGGGGTCACACCTTGAATCAGTATATCTACAGAAGTCGAAGCCATGATACGTTGGCTTCATGGATTCCTAAGGGTGTATTTAAGTATATGTAAAGGAAAAAATAACAATAGAAAAAAGAGAGCAGAGGCAGGCAAGAGGGAGATAGGAGACAAGAGTCACTCCATCATGGTCCCAGGGCGGCACCATCCAGGCCATATTCAGCCCAGCAAAATATGATAATACTTTTTATACGTGCCTATAAAGTTCATTATTCCCAACTCCAATATTTCCTGATCTCTCGTGTGTACCGGTTTATGTAGCTGAGATGAGGAACAGGGAACATGTTCTCAGTCAGAAATGGCCAGTTTATGAAAGTGAGATCTGAAGATCTCACTGGCCATTACACTAAAATATCTCCCTCCCAGACTCTCCAGATCAGAGGTGGAAAATCTGTGAGAGAAGCTGGTGTGATTAGAGGAAGACTTCTTTCTACCTATACTGTATATCAGCACCAGTGGGTTAAAAATAAATCTATCTCTATCTCGGGGGTGCAGGCATCTGAGAATGCTTCACCCAGAGAGCAAAGTAGCTATACAATATGGGGACGCCACTCAACATGTAATGATGGATGGAAATGGCATCAGCCTCAGCTTCTCCTTGACCATGGCCACTGTTGCGTTTTGCTCCACCGCCAACACTTAATCCTATAGGTAGAATGGTGAAGTAAGACCTGAACAGGTCTTACAGTGGTGTCTCTGAAGGAAACATTTCCAGTGGTGTCAATCTAAGGACAGATTTGGCAGTAGTATAAAGAGGAGAGGGGAGCTGGGAGGGTGGGGCATTGAACAGTAATCCACAGTGGATCCCTGAGGAGGCCATTCTGTTGCCTCCTCAGTGCCTGTGTTTTGCGGGTACTTTATTGCAGACAATAGTAATACAGCATAACAGAACACAAGCTGTGGTCTAGTACAGTAATCAACAAAGGTGTATACATACAAAAATAGTTATGACAGGATATTACAAACCATTAAGAAACAGGTACATAGCAGAAGTAAATTAGACATAACATATTATGAGAAAGTTGCCACTAAAGTACCAGGGAAGAGGACCTCTTGTGCTAAAAGGATGGACAGCTTATACCCAGGAGCGTAGCAAAGTGGAGACAGGAGGGTGAGGAAGGGGGATGGGGAAGGCAGGAGAAAAACACAAGGAACCAACGGGGAGGAAGGGCAAATGGAGAGGAGTATACCTATCCAATACCGGGTCCTGTGCAGAATTCAGAGATCCTAGGCAGAACACCTCAGGTCAGGGTCCAAGGGGGAGCATAGCTTATCAAACTTCCAGAGACACCCTATATTTATATATGTTATTTCATATAAAATAATGCCCTCCCATGAGGGTACTTCAGGTTGGGCCGAGGATTACCATTTTATAAAAATTTGGCATAGTAAAGGAGAAATGCTATTAATAGTTTAGAATAGTGGGAGCGTTGCCAGAGGCGTATCTAGTGAAAATAGCGCCTATGGCAAGCACTGAAACTGCGCCCCTGTCGAAACATTTGAAACCCATCTTTCAGATAACCTTGACAAAGAAACACTAACAAAACTAGTGATATTTATCATCCCTTGTGATACCTTGGGTAGTGACATATCCTCTTTATGGAGAAATGTGGGGTTTATTAGACACATGATCCCTCCTCTGCCCTCCAAGGCCAGGTAAATGCAGAACCAATACTGGAGAAACTGATGTTCCTGCCAATCCAACCAGATGGAATGGGAGAGCCTGGGAGAACAGGGGAGGGCTGTGGCTGAACGCAGCAGGGATAGCGCTGCCATTGTCTATTAGCAAAGGTGCTAAAAGGAAGATCCTGCCTATGCTCGGGAGGAGGGAAGAAAAGACCCTCAGACCCTGGTAAGTGCCTTGCTGCCCAGCCACTCAACAGCGCCCCCTTCATATGGCACCCATGGCACTTGCCATGGCTGTCATACCCTAGATACGCCACTGAGCATTGCTCATCATCTGGAATTCCCGATAGGGCCAAGGATGGGGTGGGCAATAAGGTTACCTGTTACCTAAGATGTTCCCAAAACATGCGCAAGTAGGATCCCAGCTGGAGTCTACAATAGGGACAGAGGGTACTGTTATGGGAACATTCTGTGAAGCCTAGAGGAAGTATAATACAACCGGTGGAGGAATTTAACTTGAATTAATTTATCCTCAGAGGAAACAAAAAGCCTAGGCCCCTGTTCTAAACAGTCCTTCCTGTCCAGAGAGGAAATCTCAGTGCCTGTTTTTAACCCGTAAAATTCTGCACCAATGCACTGAAACGGCATTGCACGCAGTTTTTGTGTGGCCTCATTCAGTGAATGGGTTGCAAGCAATACTGCATGCAAAACGCAGCAGAAGTTTGATTCTTTGCTTTTGCTTTTGCAGCGTAATAGGGAGCAGTTAGAGGGGCAGTAAAAATGTGTCTCTACCATGTTTTTACTACCCACAAACCATATGTTAAAATTAATCCAGAGTGAGCGAGGTTGACTATAAGAGAGAGAGGGAAGCTTTGGGGCCAACTTGCTCCTCCCATCCTCTTCAGACCTGCCCAGATATGAAGCTTTGTCTTCTTCCCCTCTCCCAGTCATGTGATCTGATACTCTCCAACCATGCTGAGAAGGGGATGTCTGTGTTCTCAGCATGGGCATTGCCCTGCCTGCTCTCTTGCACAATTTACACTGCTGTTTGCGGGAGGAGAGAAATAATCCTTCCTCCAGTAGCCTCTGTTCTGGTCTCTATCTGAGTGACAGGAGTAATGGCAGCCTCACTCCTGTCATTCAGACAGCTGGAGAATGAGGAGCTCTCAGTACCTCCCTCTCAACATTGCAATATGGTACTGAGGACAGGTGCCATTCTGCCCGCCACCTTGTCCCAGACCTGCTTAGATGGCACCTAAAAATGTTAAATGTTGATCTTATATTTTAAAAGGGGTGCTTTTGAATTTGTGTTGCAATAGTAAGAATGCCATCGGGGAGTGACACTGTGGCGGCACAGTGGATTGGTCTGTGGCAGAGCTGCAAATTTTGATAATAGATTTTACCCCTGGAGTCCCTGAGTTATGGGAAGCCAGAGGTGATTCAAACCACCCACAACCAAAATATACTGTACATTTTTTGAGGTCTGAACAGTCCTGTAGATCTAACTTTTCTCTTTATGCTTTTGGTCATAGATTTAAAATGAATGGTGGATATATAGAAACCAGGAAAGTACATGATATCTGGGAGCTACATGGCAGTTATGATGTGGTTATGAATTGCACCGGGCTAGGTGCCAGAGATCTGGTTGGTGATACGTCAGTATTTCCTGTAAGAGGACAAGTACTGGAGGTCCATGCCCCCTGGCTTAAACACTTTATTAGAGATGGAGATGGCAGCACTTACATTTATCCTGGACAAGATGGTGTAACCCTTGGTGGAAGCAGAGAAAAGGATGACTGGAGACTCGTACCAGATGCACAGACCAGCAAAGATATAAGACACCGCTGCTGTAATCTTGAACCTTCTCTGCATGGTGTTGCCGTAATCAAAGAGAAAGTAGGACTGAGACCAACAAGGGCTGCAGTAAGAATAGAGCAAGAGATCCTTTGCAAAAATAGGCAACATCTTCCTACAGTACATAATTATGGTCATGGTGGAGGTGGGTTTTCTGTCCATAGAGGTACAGCTAAGGCAGCCACAGAACTGTTGGTAAATTTGATCCCAATTAAAACACAATTTTATAGCAAGTCAAAATTATAATTTGTTATTTTTCCTGTTCTTCGGTACAAGTGTATGATTTAATTTTTTTCTTTGGTAAATTGGATAGGCTGAATTCTATTACTGAATACTATATGACCAGTTATACTTTCACATATGTTTTTCTGAACCATGATTAACTGCTCTGAAGATTTAACTAACGGTGAAGAGCAACTCAAAGGCACAGTGTAGTGGACTGTCATTATCTCAAAACAAGGAAAAACCACGCTATTAGTCCCTCCCAACCTAAGGCAGCAGCTGGCGTGCGATACACAAGTGAATACAATGGGAAAAACACACTGCGCCAAATAAAACCCAATGAATAAATAAAGTCAGACTCTGAAATATGATGATCACAGTCAATGAAACAGTGAAGTTCAATAAAAGTCCATAGAAGAAGCTTGATCCAATAGGGAGCCTTCTACGATTCACACCACAAAGTGACTTGTATGCAAAGAGTGCACCCACCACCAAATAAATGAGCAGCTTACCAGATGGCAAGCTTTGCAGACAGTTGGCTATAACCCAGCCACGGCCTTTGGATTCCTTAGGATCCTATGGGTATTGTAATGATGACCCGTTCGATCTGGGATAGGTGGCTGTAGGCTCCAATCGTTCAGGATAAAATGAAAGAAGGAAGCGCACATAGCGTAACTCCATATAAGGATTTAATAAAATATAAAACTGATACTTACAAGCATAAGATAAGCATAAGATAAAAACAGCCATGGCACCCAAAAAAGTGAACAACGGGCTCCATGCTGGGCGTTCGCTGTTTACTCAGCTGTGTGTTACTAAACCAAAGGAATTTTCTTTGCTAATACTAAATCTGCCTCTCAGCCAATTAGGTTGCCCGGTCTTTTACCGGTCACCCGGCCACTGGTAAGAAGATAAAGGTTAAAAAAAATGTAAGGCTACCTATTGGCTCAAGAGTTGAATACAAACAAACCATGTACCATATTTCGAACGTGGGAAAACAAGTGGTTACTTTATTGACAATAATAGTGATTGGGTCTATGCAGGAAGGATTCAACTTTATGTAAATACTTATAAAATATATATATATATATATATATATGTGTGTGTGTGTGTGAGTAAATATCGTGAAAATGTTGTCTCAAAAATTGAATTGCAAAAATATTAATTAACACCCAGCTTTAGAGGAAATCATACAAGTTAAAAAGGATGTACAGGCATACCCCGCTTTAAGTACACTCACTTTACATACACTCGCGAGTAAGGACATACCCATGAGTGTATGTAAAGTGCCTTTCAAGTTCTGTACAGACATTTTGCAGCCACAGTAGAAGGAGCTGAAGCTCAGAGAGCATAGCCTGCCCTGTTCCAGTGTGCCCCTGACACCCCCACTACAGCCCCTGAGACCTCAACTACAGCTCCTGACACCCCCACTACAGCCCCTGACCCCCTACTACACCCTAGAGGTGATAAAAAGGTATTGTTTCACTTTAAGTACATTTTCATTTTACATACATGCTCTGGTCCCATTGTGTACTTAAAAGTGGGGTATACCTGTATCTAAGTGCATACAATTATTGGCCTATGGTGACCTGACTTAACATTAGTGGATCTGCAGCTCGAGCTCCCAAGTATTCCACACAAATAAGATATTACTTTTTCTTGCACTGCAATAAAGTTGTTAATGGAAGATTGAAGCTATTTGCTGTGATATAGCTCTTTGTGTGGTGATACTTGCCGTCCAGACGAACAATTATTTTTCCATATATGTTTTTTGTTTGTCTGTCTATGCACTTACTGTAGATGCGTCCTTTTAACTTGTGTGATTTGCTTTAAAGCTGGTTGTTAGTGGAGATTTGTGTAATTCAATTTTTGATACAAAAATACATATATTTTTTCTATGGGTTCAAATAAAGATGAATAGTTCTGTATAGACCCAATCACTAATATTTTCATTAAACCGCTTGTTTTGCCAGGTATCTTCACTACAGGGGAATTTTTTGTTTTTTGTTTTTGGTTACAGTGACAACACCTCACTGGGGAGGGGAATTTAGGGATATTTTAATTTATAGGAATTTATTTGCCTCACTTCTGTGTTTATTTGAGCAAATTACAAATTTACCTATATGTTTTTGGAAATTGTATTTTTAATTATGAACTTAATAAAAAAAAGTATATACAAAATGACATCACGTCTTCCATGTCGTTCAGTGCATTTACCAGACTGTGTAATTAGAATTGTATGTAATCTTTAGTTTACTATTCAAAAACACACATTAGGACAATCCAAGGACAAGCTTCATTTCCTGCTAAACTTTGCTGACCTTTCCTATTTTTTTTATCGTTCAGTCTGCACACTCAAAAAGAAAAAAAGACTTTGTAGATTTCTATATTGTAAACCAGCATATGCATTTTTAGATATTTTACTGAATGTGTGTATATAATGCATTAATCACTTGCCCACTGGGTACTTTTACCCCCTTCCTGCCCAGGCCAATTTTTAGCTTTTAGCACTGTCACATTTTGAATGACAATTGCACGGTCATGCCACACTGACTGTACCCATGACTTTTTTTTTATAATAATTTGTTTTACACAAATAGAGCTTTCTTTTGGTGGGGTGCTTTTTTGTTTTGGCCTTTCAGTCTTTTTTCGTAAAAAACAAAATGTTTTCAGTCTAGCTGTATAGAGGGGCCCAAAATCCAGGGAGTTCCTTTGGGCTTTCAAGAAGCATAAATTATGCTGACTACCTAACATATTTTTGGAGGTGTTGGAGCACCAGGACAGCGGAAATGCCCACAAAATAGCCAGATTTTAAAAAGCAAACTTCTGTTTCTGAAAGGCATAAATAGTCTTTTGAAAATGTCATTTTTCACCACAAGTTTTTGGAAAATTCAGGAATAAAATAATTACAATTTCTTTTTTTTTTAAATCAATTAATTTTAATAAGATATTTTTCACACAGAGCTTGGGCATACTTCGAATTACACCCCAAAACACTGCTACTCTTTCCAAGAATGGCGATACCACATGTGTGAGACTGTCTGGACTGATTATATATCAGACATTGTATCATGTGTATCACACAAATCAACCCATTGTGTCAAAACCAATGTACTGTAATGGTCACCTCTTCAGGGAATATAGTGTAGCGTACCTTCACCTATAGCAGTCCCAGTTCCTATACCTCAAGCAAGCCTAACCTACTGCTACATGACTGTCCCCAGGAATGCTACCTATAGCAGTCCCAGTTCCTATACCTCAAGCAAGCCTAACCTACTGCTACATGACTGTCCCCAGGAATGCTACCTATAGCAGTCCCAGTTCCTATACCTCAAGCAAGCCTAACCTACTGCTACATGACTGTCCCCAGGAATGCTACCTATAGCAGTCCCAGTTCCTATACCTCAGGCAAGCCTAACCTACTGCTACATGACTGTCCCTAGGAATGCTACCTATAGCAGTCCCAGTTCCTATACCTCAAGCAAGCCTAACCTACTGCTACATGACTGTCCCCAGGAATGCTACCTATAGCAGTCCCAGTTCCTATACCTCAAGCAAGCCTAACCTACTGCTACATGACTGTCCCCAGGAATGCTACCTATAGCAGTCCCAGTTCCTATACCTCAAGCAAGCCTAACCTACTGCTACATGACTGTCCCCAGGAATGCTACCTATAGCAGTCCCAGTTCCTATACCTCAGGCAAGCCTAACCTACTGCTACATGACTGTCCCTAGGAATGCTACCTATAGCAGTCCCAGTTCCTATACCTCAAGCAAGCCTAACCTACTGCTACATGACTGTCCCCAGGAATGCTACCTATAGCAGTCCCAGTTCCTATACCTCAAGCAAGCCTAACCTACTGCTACATGACTGTCCCCAGGAATGCTACCTATAGCAGTCCCAGTTCCTATACCTCAGGCAAGCCTAACCTACTGCTACATGACTGTCCCTAGGAATGCTCTGTTCATTGGTCTGGTGTCTCGCACGACAGTCAGCGGGATGTGCAGATGGGTTTGTTCAGACCACAAGCAGAGACCTGGTCAGCCAACAGCCTTGAGGCAATTTAGTTCACATTTGTAGCGCTATACAAGTTACTCACTTACGCACTCACTTACAGGCAGCAGGCAGAAAGGTGGTTAATAAGTAGAGAACAAGAGAAATGGGCCATGGGACTTTAAATGGGGCATGGACGGGCGTATAAAATTAATGAGGATATCAAGAGTAAATGATCTTAAGCAGTCCCGTCAGGGAAATCTCCGTGGTCAAAAGGAATTGCTCAGTGATCAATCCGAAAAAAGAAAGTCAAAGAGTCAAATGTAAAATAAATAATGTAATATGTATCATAATATACAATACAGAGATCATGCAAGCAAAGGCATAATACATGTAGTCATAATCACATTGACATAATAAATATTCAAAATCCAGGACATGACCTTTAAATGCAATCACAATAAATTGACATATAGATATAATAGGCATGATTATCCAAAAAAGTTTATAAAAGAGAACAATATGATGAAAAACATAATTGGGCAAGCTAAATCTTGGCATCCCTGAGCATGGACTCAACATGTTTATTGGCGTTTAAAGCCAGTCATCAAGAGTGGGGTGCATGACAATTAGCTAGAAAAGAGGAGGGAATGGATGAACAGACAGGTGTGTCAATGCAGCCTAAGTAATTGGATCATAGTAGCAGCACAAACAAGTCTATTGATATAATACATTACCTATAGGCTAAGCCCAAAGTAAAATAGCCCATGCGTTCCAAAAAGTGGAATGGGATGATAGTTCTGGAAAGAAATGTCTCCTCCAGGGGTTGAAGCAGGGATGGATCCCCTACAGTCCAAGGACAGACCAATCATGAGGAGAGCCAGGGATAGGAGGATGTGGGACATCAGCCAGGAAAAGCAAAGGCAGCCACAGCACAATGCCAAAAGGTGAGGTGGGCGTACATGGAACACACAATTGAGTATTGGTAAAGGAAAAAACAAGAGTGAATGAATATAAGGTATCAATCACTATGGGGTCATGGGGTGTAGGTCCTAAAGTAGAAATCCTTAATTACCAGTGAGTGTGGATACATGGAGCCTCTCATCAGATAGAAATGTGTGGAGTGAAACTGCCGAGGCCATCCGACTTAAATACCCACATCCTGGAGCGTGTCCCCGCCAGCGTCATGCGTCTTGGCATCATCATGCTCAACACGGGCAGTAGTCCTGTATTTTTAGTTTTGGAAGCTGGAGTGCCACTGGACCTAGTCACAGCTTACTGATGAGCAGCTGAAGGGGACCCTACTGGAGCAAGGGATAAGGCAAGTACTCTTCTTAATCTGCTGCCCCAAGATATAATGAGCAGTTAACCCTTGTAGTGCAGAGGGCATACTACAAGGGTGGATTTTTTTATTTTCACGCAGCTAGGCTTTAAATCAAGTAAACATTTACAAACAAATTCACATTCACCGAGCACAAACTCTAACAAAAATGTGAAAACACAGTCCTTTGTCCACTAAGAACGCCATAGGTTTATTCCCAAGATCTCAAGCAACCCAGCTGCGTAGTGTGATGACATTACCTAATTCCACCCTACTGTTTCATCATCTATAGACTTCATCAGGGACATGGGTAAGGAGCACATCCATCATCTCAATCAGCCAACTATTGACCCATTATATTTGATCTTAATGTTTCTTTCTGATTGCTCTACAGAGGTATTTGACACCTGATGAGGTGATGTGATGGTGTTTTAACCCTCTAATAGGTACAGGTGTGGGGCATTTGCACTGCTTTCCCATGGTACTAAAACTGCACATATTTAAGGGCCCCCCCCAAGCGCAAGTCTAAATTAGCTCCAAGTACACAGCATGTATTGTTTTGTGTACTCTAGGGAAACCCAATCTGTTCATCTTTTTTTTGTCTCTGTCTAAATAAAAGGCAGGCTGTAAAGCTTTAAAAAAAAATGAATAGTCACTTTATATATACTGGTTATGTTGCCTCTAAAAAAAAAAAAAATAGTCAGTGAGTTTGATTTTGGTTGGGTCAGCTTCATGCTGTACTCTTCATGCTGGACTCTCCTGTAGTCCAAGGGAGCATGACACTCCACACCAGGGAGAAAGCCTTGCATTACTGTGTGTAGTTACAGACAGAAGAACAGAAAGTGAGGGTTTCTCAGAAGAAATAAGGACAGCTAAAAGCAAAATAGAAGGATGAGGTAAGTGAAGGAGGACTGCACTAGGGGAAAGGAAGCTATTTAGGGGGGGGGGGTTACCTTTTACAACCCCTTTAAGCTAGTGCATTGTTGGTTCACTTATCTTTTCCTTAAATTTTCCTTCTAAATATTTTATTTTCTTTGTCTGAATTTCTCACTTCCTGTTTCTCCTCAGTAAACTTGCCACCATCATCCATGGGTGTTAGTCAGCCAGAACAGCTTACTGAGGAGGAACAGGAAGTAAGAAATTCAGACAAAGAAAACAAAGAAAAAAAACATTTAGAAGGAAATTTGAAGGAAAAGGTAAGTGAACCAACAATGCATTAGCTTAAAGGAATCTATTTAGAAAATAAAAAACAAACCTTTACAACCCCTTTAACTGAATAAGCTAAAGTGGATGTAAACCCAGTGATGTCACAATGTAGAGTATAAGATTTCCTATCATCTGTGCCCAGTCGTGCCACACAGAGTTAATCCAGCGCTGATCAATCCTCTTTTATTGTTCAGTGAAAATTAACAGAATTCCAGATAAAACCTGTCTAAATAAAAAGTCTGTTTCTCTCTCCTTGCTTTGAGTGACAGGTTATTTACATATCTAGCTTGGACATGTTTATCATATGTTATGTTTATTGTAATATGTTTGGGTATAGACCCACTTAAAGAAAGATTCTGATTGGTGTGCACCTGATCCATATACTGTCTGCTCCAGTCTTGATAAATTCTCCCCAATTATACTTCCAATTTAAAAGCAGAAATTTTGCAGATAAAGCGGCAATGAGACGTGGTAGACAGGGGGGGAACTTGGAACCTTTTATTATCCTGGATGTGTTCCTGACAGTAACATGATGTGCAAGTTTTGGCTTCAGAAATCTGTCACTGGTCTGCTTGCAGTGCCATGGAGCTGAACTGAAAATATTTTGCAGCATTGCCACTAGATGGCAAAATGTGACTGCGATTTTAGTATTTAATTGCAGTTGCACATTGTTCCTTAGCTGGGGTTTAAAGAAAAGCTCTATAACTATAGCTTTGGGTGAATTTGATTTGACCTTTTTTCTTTTCTAAAGTTTATACCATTTTAAACATATCCTTTTTTCCTATAAGTTACTTGCTCCGGTTTTTGTAAGTCATCTCTTTTATACTTACCAGGAGAGTTTCTGTCAGCACAGACTGGAAGCTTCATTTGCTAACCTTTTAGAAGGTTTATACTTTAAGCAAGAATAATTCTTATTTTTGATTAACCACTTAAGACCCGGATCATTATGCAGGTAAAGGACCTGGCCCCTTTTTGCGATTCGGCACTGCGTCGCTTTAACTGACAATTGTGCGGTCGTGCGACGTGGCTCCCAAACAAAATTGGCGTCTTTTTTTTCCCCACAAATAGAGCTTTCTTTTCGTGGTATTTGATCACCTCTGCGTTTTTTATTTTTTGCACTATAAAAAAAATGCAATATTTTTTACTTTTTGCTATAATAAATAACCCCCAAAAATATATAAAAAAAACATATTTTTTCCTCAGTTTAGGCTGATATGTATTCTTCTACCTATTTTTGGTAAAAAAAAAAATCGCAATAAGCGTTTATCAATTGGTTTGCACCAAATTTATAGCGTTTACAAAATAGGGGATAGTTTTATTGCATTTCTATTAATATTTTTTTTTTTACTACTAATGGCAGCGATCAGCGATTTCTTTCGTGACTGCGACATTATGGCGGACACATCGGACAATTTTGACACATTTTTGGGACCATTGTCATTTTCACAGAAAAAATTGCTATAAAAATGCAATTATTACTGTGAAAATGATAATTGCCATTTAGGCGTTAACCACTAGCGGGCGCTGTAGGGGTTAAGTGTGACCTCATATGTGTTTCTAACTGTAGGGGGGCGGGGCTGGATGTGTGACGTCACTGATCGACTTTCCCTATATCAGGTCAAAAACACAGTTGATCTGCCAGAAATCCAGTTACATAGTAGGTGAGGTTGAAAAAAGACAAAAGTCTATCAAGTCCAACCTATGTGTGTGATTATGTCAATATTACATTGTATATCCCTACATGTTGTGGTTGCTCAGGTGCTCATCTAATAGTTTCATCAATGCCCCCCGCTGAGAGCACCAGGTTCTTTACTGTAAGAGCGGCAAGGATGTGGAATTCCCTTCCACATCCTTGCCGCTCTTACAGTAAAGAACCCTATACGTAGTTTAAGGTTAAACCTCTTTTCTTCTAATTTTAATGCATGGTCTTGTTAAACTTTCTTCCGTGAAAAAGTTGTATCCCTATTGTGGGGTCACCAGTACGGTATTTGTAAATTGAAATCATATCCCCTCTCAAGCGTCTCTTCTCCAGAGAGAATAACTTCAGTTCTCGCAACCTTTCCTCATAACAAATACTGTATCCTCCAGACCCTTTATTAGTTTTGTTGCCCTTCTTTGTACTCTCTCCATTTCCAGTGCATCGTTCCTGAGGACTGTGCCCAGAACTGGACAACATACTCCAGGTGCGGCCGGACCAGAGTCTTGTAGAGTGGGAGAATTATCGTCTTATCTCTGGAGTTTGTTTTGTTGGCAGCAGCTTGGCATTGCATGCCATTGCTGAGCCTATCGTCTACTAGGACCCCAGGTCCTTTTCTATCCTACATTCCCCCAGAGGTTCTCCCCCCAGTATATAAATTGCATTCGTATTTTGCCACCCAAATGCATTATGCTACATTTTTCTATAATGAACCTCATTTGCCATGTAGTTGCCCACCCCATTAATTTGTTCAGATCTTCTTGCAAGGTTTCCACATCCTGCGGAGAAGTTATTGCCCTGCTTAGCTTAGAATCATCCGCAAATACAGACATTAAACTGTTTACCCCATCCTCCAGGTCGTTTATGAATAAATTAAACAGGATTGGTCCCAGCACAGAACCGTTGGGGATCCCACTACCCACCCCTGATCATTCTGAGTACTCCCCATTTATCATCACCCCCTGAACACGCCCTTGTAGCCAGTTTTCAATCCATGTACTCACCCTATGGTCCATCCCAACAGACCTTACATTGTACAGAAAACGTTTATGGGGAACTGTGTAAAATGCTTTTGCAAAATCCAGATACACCACTTCTACGGGCCTTCCTTTAGATGGCAGCCCGCCTCCTCATAGAAGGTTAATAGATTGGTTTGGCAAGAACTATTCTTCATGAATCCATGCTGATTACTGCTAATGATACCGTTCTTATTACTAAAATCTTGTATATAGTCCCTTATCATCCCCTCCAGTGTGTTTCTAAATTCCTGTTTGAGCTGAAAACACTCCTTATTGCTCTTAAGTCTCAAACAGCCCTGTGCACTACAGAACACCTCCCCCCGTGTTAAGAAAATAAAGAGAATAGATGGTTGTTTGCTTTAAGGCTTTTTATTACCTTCACATTTGATATGCACATGAATGTTCTAGGTCAGTGACTTATCAGGTAGTTATATTATTAAGGATGTACTATATGTCACCATGGAATAAAATCCTATGTACAAATGAAGCTCAACTTTTTTAATATAGGCTTTAGCATTAGCCTGGTAATACACAAGTTGGGTGCACATGGAGTATTACAGGACCAATAGGAAAAGGTACAGATAATATAATATCTTGGCGTGAAAAAACTATTGTGAATGCAGTTAGCATTACGTGCTGCAATTATGCAAATTACAAATGCAAAAAAATGTGTGAACACACAAAAAGAGTCAATAAAGAGAGCCTGTCCCCTATGTATTATAAATAAAGTTTTAGTGTGAAAAATAAAAAAAGTTACACCCAAGCAACGAAACAATGATTTTGTGTGCCCTAAAATTACCTTTAGTATATCTTTTACTGAAAATTTGAAAATTGATGCGCAGAAATTGGAACTACCACTATTTTATTCTCCAGGGTCTCTACATTCACAAATGATGTACTGTTTGGAGGTTTTAACCAATCCTCAGGCCCAAAATGATTTTTAAACATATGCAAAAGACGCAATAACAGCCCTGGCAGCAAAAGTGCTAAAGGAATATACCTTTTATACCTACAAAAAGTTCCAAAAATATAAATGAATAACACTAACTAGTTCTTATAGCAGTATAAATTGTAAGATATAATATCCTTCTAAGAGTACATTTCAACACTAACAATCTTCAACTGTAAATCTAATACCACTGGTTATGCCACTCCATGTCCCTTGTATTGTGGTATTCTAGAAACTGCAAGGCCATGCAAAGAAAGGAATGTGCTGAGATGTAAACTAAGCCTACTCCCTATGTCTAGGTATGTAGCAGAACATAGTTTGGCAGAAATATTATAAATACTTGTCCTTATCTCATTCTTTCCTGTTTTTTCTCAGCAAATGTCACTGTTTAGGAAGAAATATATATACTATTTGTTTGATCCTGCTGCCTCCTAAATGCCTGTGTGGTGCGGCCACATTATTTGAATGGGTGCATTTAATAAGAGGTACCATGGCTTAACCGCCATTCAGACAGACAACAGCAAAATGATGGTCCAAAAGAAAGCAAATTGTAATTTAAAACTGTGCTGAAAATTTCTGTATTGGGTGAAATATCAAGACTGACAATATTGCCTCCTTCTGAAAATGCTACGTGCCTGGTTCCTGGCACTTGCATACATCACTGACAGTGAATAAGCGCACAGTGAATGAAGAAACAGGGGTTGATTTACTAAAGGCAAATAGATTGTGTATGTAGCACTACCCCCGGAGGAGCTGCTGGTTGTTTTGGGTGGCACATTTACCTCATGGCTCCCCCGAATTCCTAGGGGTGAATGATGTGTATTGCATTTGGTAGAAGTAAAGGAATGTCCGCAACAGGTGCTCTTTGCTGTACTCTTTATTACCCAGTCGGGTAAAAACAATATAACTTGTGGTAAGAAAATTAAAGTTGAAAAAGAAAGGAGAATAACAAATTCAGGCGTGATGATAGGGAAACAGTCCTGCTCCCAAGCGTAACACTTCTCTGCGCTACTCCTGCCTGAATAGGGTTAGCGTACCCAGACCGGCCTCTCTCACTGACCTATAAAGAAAACACAGGAGTGTCCCACAGGAGTGTTTCATAGGAAGACCTATCTGTACCTATACATTGTTTTTTAAAGGACTCCCTCCATATTTTATATTTCATTGTCTGTATTGCAAAGGGTTTCACCATCCTGTTTGTGCATTTTTATATTGTGTTTTTTGTTTATTCATCACAATATTATCTCACCAATTTGGATGAGACTTATGTAAACTGCTTCACGCAATTTTACTTTTTCTAGCGCTGCACTTATTTTTTCTTTATTGTTCACCCACAGGTTGTTTCACTGTTAGTGCTGGCAGCTTTATTTTATATTATTAGCAGCGCAACTTTCTTTTGTTTTGTTTGGTCTCTCACTGACCTGGCAGCCAGAGTATCACTCGAAGATTTGATGGATAAAGTCTCTGCCACAGACCCTCCTTAGTGAACTTGAACTTGAGGAAAAGTCTCTGCCACAGACCCTCCTTGGTAAACGTCAGGGAGACACCTCTGCCACAGGCCTCTCTCTGATTTGTAATTACAGAGGAAATCCTCCTTAGTGGAATTACGCCTGCATCTCCTTCAACTTGTCGCCCAGGTACCGACTGACAGGTGATCAATCCTTCAGTGTCCGGCTATCTTGATCCCTGGTGGTATGTCGAGGCCCTCTTGGAGCGCCAGCCTCTCAATGGCGCTCCTCAGACGGACTTCCCACCGAACAGCAATACAGCTTGGGATCCTCAAAGGTGGGAACCCAGTCGCTCACTGGGTCCCCGTCGCTGTTCAGATGCTCCGAGCCATTGTGGCCCCAGAACCAGGAACACCACGTGGCACGCACGCCCTGCCCAAGTAGGCCATAACGCCGGGGTGTCGTGATGTGATCACCCTAAAGGTGGGTGCCACACTCGTAGAAGAAGACCCAGAATCAATGGCATCTGCCCCATAAATACCCCTCCCCAGCATGCACAGCGAGGTCAAACCCTCCTGATTGGCTGCTGAGAAAGAGCACCCAAGCCTTTACTTCACTTCTGCCACCTACAGCACTGGGGTTGGAAGAACACCCCAGCACAGCAGAATAAGCCCACAGCGCAGCCAAGCTGGGACAGAGACCCTGTTTAACACATAACAGTTTGGATCAGAGTTTAACTACACTCTGATCTCCCTCTAAATTTAACTAGCACCGGTACTGTAAAGTAACCAGGCGCTACATGTACATTGCAAGTGCACTCTGCAAGAGAATTTGTTCCAGAGCTTAGTAAACGAGGGGAAGCTTCACTTTGCAATGAATACCCGATCACATACAAGGGAAAAAAACAGTATTTTGACTTGCACATGATTGGATGATAGAGGTCAGCAGAGCTTCCACTCATTTACTAAGCTCTGGAGCAAATTTCCTTGCATAGTGCAACAGCACTTGCAAAGTGAACAGTCTATTTGCCTTAAGTAAATTAACCCAATGTACAGTTAAAACTCCTGCACTGTATACTTGTTCCTGGTCAATGACTCATTAATTTGAAGCCATTGGGTTCACATGACAGTGAGACAAATTAGTGTATTCAGATGGAAAGATCAGCAATTTCTTTGTTAGCAAAGAGCAGCTAAAACCCAGTCTAGAATGGCACTTGTACTTTACGACGAGGGTTAAAGAAATATAATCCCCTCCCAGAAAACTGAACTATTTTTCTGGTTCTAAGGCCTCGTACACACGACCGAGTTTCTCGGCAGAATCCAGCGAGAACCTAGATGGGAGACATATTCTGCCGAGAAAACCGGTCGTGTGTACACTTTTCGCCGATCATCCCGTCGGGAAGCTCGTTGAGCCAAAAAGAGAGCATGTTCTCTATTTCCTCGTTGTTCTATGGGGAAATTTGGCTCGACGAGCTTTTCGACAGCTGAACGGGAACCTCGACCGGCGGAACGATGAGTTTAGCCTGACGAGTTTCTCGGTCGTGTGTTGATGCTTGCATCAATAAAATGTTTGAGTTCTTCATCATGATTATCTTATTTTTAAATCTACAGTTTTCATTAAGCTAATACCTGATTATCCTTCCATGAAGGACCTTGCTCGGGCACTTCATGCTTCAGGGTGAAAACGCTCTGTCTCCCAGTTGCTTGCCCACATTGTCCACAGACGGTCCTTGTAGACTCTGACAATGACACACATTACGCAGGCCTAGTCCACTGCTGTCAAGGAACCCAGATGGAGAAACGGCACAAAGACGAAAAGTCTTTAATTAAAAAAAAAAATCTTTATCATACATTTTAACAAACGAAAAATCATTCAGCTAGGGTTTGCTGCCTACTTCACTCTAGAAATAACAAATACTGTAACTGCTGACTTTGAAATTAAAGGACACTCCTGTCCAGGGATCCAGCACTGCCCTCACCAGAGTCAGTTCTTTGCCAGTCTTCGGTCCCTGGCACTGGCATATTTACTAAGGGAAGCCGGCTGACTCCTTGCGGTTTCACAGCCAGCTTCCCACTGCACATGCGCAAGCTGCGCTTTGTGAATGGTCCTGCAGCCTTCTGGGTCCTGTGACGTGTCTCCAGAAGGCTGTGGGCAAAGAAGGGGGAGGGGGCAAACTTCCGCTCAGATTGCCTAGGCGCCTTCTCCCCCAAAAAAGTTTAATGTGCCAAATGTGTTAGAGGAGGAGGGGAGGAAGACATAAAGCAGAACTTGCCTTTTAGGGTGAAGTTACTTTTTAAGTTTCTATTTTTAAAGCCCAACAAAACATACTGACACGTGAAATGATATGCCAAGACACTGATACAAGTTGAATATGTAAATACTATTTATTAACATTCTCATTCCTTATCCTTGTGCAATGTCTTGAAATAGCACTGTGTCCTATAGGGAATGATTATAATCTGCGGGATGCCAAGGATAACTAAATACAGCTATTGCTATTAGAAGCTCTGAAAGAATGCAGCAGACTAACGCTCTGCCTACATTCATGGTAACCAACAAAATTTCTATTTTGTCTGATTTTATTGTCTATAAAACTGGTTGTAAAATAAAAATGTAACTAATATAGTATACATCCAGTTACAAAATAGGATTTGTGCTGGCAATAAGTATGGCATTACAGAACCTTATGAAGTACTGTATATATATCATCTGTAAAATCATTAATTGTCATGGTGTGTTTATATGGTTCAGCCTAGTAATCTCTGCTATGCTTGGTTGTGTAAAGTAAGAAAAATTAGGAATGTAGAAAGAGACGTGGGTTGAAGCATCTAAGAATGTTTTAACAATACCCACTAGACATGAAGGACACTTCAAGAACTTGTACAGACATAAGAAAGCAAGAGAGCTGACCTATCATAGATAAAGAGGTCCTTCAGTCTAGAAAAAAAGCCAGTAAATACAAAAACTGTAGCTGCTAACTTTTAATTAAAGGACACTTACCTGTCCAGGGGTGTCTCCCCCTGCCCCACCCCCACTTGAAAAACACAATGGCCCAGATTCACAGAGAGCATGGCGCACATTACACCGCTGTAGCGCACACACCGTACGGCACGCAACGAAGCGCAGAGAGGCATGCATTGCATTCATCAAGCCAGTGCTCCCAACGCTGCGCCAGCGTGGCGTGGGTTTCAAAGGCGCACGCCGGAGTAGGTGGAAGTGAGCGTGACCCAATGCAAATGATGGGCCGAGCGCCAGACCGGTACGTCGGCGTGGCGCAGTGTTTTACACATAGCGTATCACGAATGGCGCATGCACACCCCCCCCCCCTGCGCCTGCTCACAACCACGCCAGCACAGCTGCCTAAGCTACGCCGGATCACTACGTACGCCGTGAACATAACGTATGCCCAGCCAGACATGTCCAATGCACAATACACCGGCTTGTGTTGTGTTGTGCATGTCTGTTGCCGGGTTGCACCTCATTTATGGGGAATAACTTTACGCGCATCTCGTGTAGCATGCGTCGGGCGCACGCACGTTCGTGAATCGCCATATTTCCCTCATTTGCATGTTTGAATGGCTAATCAATGGGAGCAGCACCATGCGTCCAGCCCATATGTGTGCCCACCCTATGCCGGCGTATGCAATCTACGTCGGCGGGGTTTAGCCTGTTTTTAGGCGCATGTTGGTTTGTTGGTCTGCCGCACACATACGCCGGCGCACATTTGCACTTTTGTCGGCGTAACATGCTATACGTCGGCGTAAGTGCTTTGTGAATCTGGGCCAATAGCTCTGCAGGGGAGATTTCCCCATCAACACCCATGGTGGAAGGAAAGAAAATCTATTTGTCGGTGGTGGTGGTCTCCAAACTGCGGCCTGAGGACCAGATGCAGCCCTTTTCTTGCTTTTATCTGGCACTATTCCTCTTTCTGATACAAGGCACTACTGACACCAAAGATGGAGAGCTATTAATCCCACTTACACTAATAACGGGGCACAATTCCTCCCACTGACACCAATGATGGGACACAATTTCTCCCACTGATACCATTGATGGGGCACTATTGCTTCACTGATACTAATGGTGGGGCACTATTCCTCCCACTGACACCAACAATGGAGATTATTCTTCCCACTAATACCAATGCCTCCTACTGCCTACAGGCATATATAGTTATTTTATGCCACTAACCACCAAGTCTGGGGCTTTTTCTACTCCCTTTGACCGTAGTCTGGCCCTCCTAAAGTCTCAAGGACAGTAAAATGGCCTTTTGTTTAAAAGGTTTGGAGATATATGGCCTACCTTAGACATTGCGAGCAGAAGTAGGAGTGAATACCTGTCAAAACAAAACTCCTCCCTAAAAATATAATATTCCAAATCTGCTAGTGAAGAAGGGAAGAAGGGGTTACAGCAGAACGTCTCCTTTTGGGTGAGGTTTCGCTTGAATAGATTATTTAATTTCTTACGTTAAAAACTGAAGCTAGCCTTTAAAGGGGTTGTAAAGAGAATTCTTTTTTTTTTTTTAAATAACAAACATGATATACTTACCTCCACTGTACAGCTCATTTTGCTGCGCTGCTTTCAATCCATCCAGTGTAGCAATCAACGGCCAGGCTCAGAAATGAGGAGGATGACGGGGGCGAGCACAGGACTTTCGAGGGCTCGGGTAAGTAAAACGGGGGCGGTATTGTTGGATGTTTTTTCACCTTAATGCATCCTGAAAAACTTTTACCTTTACAACCTCTTTATAGATATTTAATCAGAAAATTATGGACTGATGTAATATGTCCTATTACATGACTTTGTATTGGAAATCATGCTAGTATATACTTTTTTCATCACATACACTTTGCAGCAATCGTGTCTGCAGAGTTGCTAAAAAAAAAAAAAAAAAAAAAAAAATATGTGCAATCCCATATTATCAGTGACACTCTTACCAGGAACAAAAAGGTGAAATTAAAGCGGAGTTCCACCCAAAAATGGAACTTCCGCTTATCCCATGGCATGTAATTTTTTTTGGGGGGGGGAGTGGGGGCTTCAGGAGGAGTGTGACTTCCTGTCCCACTTCCTTCTTCCGCCGAGGGCTGGTTAGGCGATTAAGCTTAATCGCCTACAGCAGCCCCTCCCTGTAGGTTATCGTCTAGGACACGTGACGGGTCCTAGGCGATAGCCTGTCCAATAGAATAGCGCAGCGCCAAGCTGCCCGCGCATGCGGAGTGCAGCTCGCGCATGCGCAGTGGGTGCCCAGCCTTGAAGCCGAAAGCTGTCACGGCCGGGTGCCCACAGTTAAAATGAAGACGCCGGCCGGGGAGGGGGGGAGAGGAGCGGAGTCCCGGCCGGCGCGTTGCTGGAGCGCTGAAGCAGGTAAGTGTATGTTTATTAAAAGCCAGCAGCTACACTTTTTGTAGCTGCTGACTTTTAATAAACATACATTTTGGCTGGAACACCCCTTTAATGTCTTCTATAATATCCCAGATTCAATACAACACTGGATTTTCAGTTGGCCTCTTTCAGACAAATACAAGTTACTGGGTAATAAGCACCTTTAAGCATTTCGTAGCGTGCAGCCGCCATTCATCTCTATAATGAATAGAGCTGTCATTCACACACAGCTTGGCATGTAACTATAGCACTGTATTGAACATTACAAGAAAGGATAAAGGTTATATTTTAAGATGCATGCGTCAAGTGCAAATGGTCATGTTTTACTCATATATAATGCCAGCATATTCTGCTGTGCTTTATAGAGAATACTGAACTATTCACTTCAGCCCACACATGGAATTAAGCTTACAAAAACTCTTATTTGCTTTCTTTTGGTACTGTGCTGTGTACCATTTAACAATAAAGGCAAAGAGATGGTCAGAGACTGCAGACATGATTAAAAAAATGGTTTGGGACTGTAGACATAATTCAAGGGATGGTCAGAAACTGCAAACATGATACAAGAGATAGTCAGAGACTGCAGACATGATACAAGAGACAGCCGGAGACTGCAGGCACGATACAAGAGATGGTCAGAGACTACAGAAATTATTCAAGAGATGGTCAGGGACTGTAGACATGATGCAAGAGATGGTCAGAGACTGCAGACATGATTAAAAAAATGGTTTGGGACTGTAGACATAATTCAAGGGATGGTCAGAAACTGCAAACATGATACAAGAGATAGTCAGAGACTGCAGACATGATACAAGAGACAGCCGGAGACTGCAGGCACGATACAAGAGATGGTCAGAGACTACAGAAATTATTCAAGAGATGGTCAGGGACTGTAGACATGATGCAAGAGATGGTCAGAGACTGCAGACATGATGCAAGAGATGGTCAGTGTAGGGTAAGATAAAATATGCCCACCTTGGTAAAAGGACCCCTTCGGTACCGGGAGAATGAGTTTAACCTTGCAGTAACAAGACACACGGTATTAGGTTAAAGTCACTCTGGTGTAATATGGAGTGAACAGTTTCTTTTATAAAAACATACGGAGATTCAAAGGAAATACACAAATACATGTCTTAACATCATTGGTTAATACACTGTTACTGGGCGGACGCCCCCCTTTTGGGTGATGCTGTTAAAATATCATTGGTTAAAAGTTACCGTTATTTATTGCTTAAGTTAGAACTCGTCTCATGATTAAGGCTTGTATATATGTGTTGCAAATAATATCAATGTATGAATTCTGACCATCCTCTGATTCCAGTCAAACAAGCCAGGATACCTGCCCCTCCCCCTCCCAGGAATGGGATAAGTAAACTTGTCTCCAGGGAGTCTAGGAGGAGGACAGCTGTTGGGCAGTCTCCACAAACAAACAAAAGACATTGATTATTACAAGGATCAAAGGAATTCCAGTGGCTAGGTACTGAATGAACAGGGATGTGAGTCATGAAATGCAATGATTGGTTGAACATCAGATGGTCAGGCAACATGGGAGGCGTTGCGAATGATTAATGAGTGAGGTTTGGTAAAAGGGTTTTGGAAGAGAACTTTCGGTCTCTCTATTCATTTGAATGCTGAAGTGAAACTATCATCTGGAGGCCTATACTGAAGCCACATGGCCTAGGCCGCATGGAAGCCTGATCGATATTTTGGGCCTGGCCATGTGGCCAACAAGGAGGCCTAGCATTTTCCTTTTTCCATCAGGGCCAAGCCAGAAAGGACTGAACTTAAGTATCTTTCTATCTTATTTGCCAAAAATGTATTAGGTCATAGAGATTGATGTTAGTGATTGTATATTGTGCAATAGGAATTCTATGCTACAGCTTTGTTTACTATACAATGGACGCCTTTTGTTAGAATAAATATAACTGTTCAATTTCAAAGGTGTCTGTCTCATTAACTAACGATTAGCCTCAGGCCTAGAGCACACTTCGGCCGGATATACATTAGCAGATACAGGACTCATGCATGTTAATACAGATGCAATAGCTTATGTATAGGTATTACAAGTTACAGTAAAGGATAGATACATATAGTTGGTTGTTGCATGGTTCATATTTACTTCAAATGGCACCTTAGATCGTTGGACATAGAGTCCACAAACCCTAATGTATTTTTGTTTTGAGTCCATTAAGCTAAGAGTCCTCAACCCAGAACTGAAATTTGTCGCAAGTTACGGACAAGATTGCCGCTGGCTCGCGAATCTCGAAACCTTGCTTTGCTGATCCAGGAAGTGTGGACGCACAGAAAACGGTGAGATTCCTGGCTGATATGTTTATTTGTTAAGCGTTTGTATTGTAGTGTTCATGTGTGTTAGGCCTTTAACCAGTCACGGGTACTGGTGAGTGAGGGGAATGATCACCCCTGGATATGCGATATAGCCTGCAGATTGACAGGATAGACTACACATCGTTGCAGAAAAACCGGGAGAAAAATATATATTTGTTATGATTTTTATTTTTTATTGAATTTTAAGTTTTATTTTTAGTTAATTTTTTTTGTGATACCCAGGTGAAAGTGAAAATAACTTTCTGGTCCTATAGAGGATCAATGTGGCCTGCAATCTAAAAGGGCTAGAAATCAGTGATAGATAATCTACTGATGTTGGAAGAGCATTGATAGCTGTGCTCGGAACTCAAGTTTAAATAGCTTTAAAGAAAGTTTTTTTTTGTTGTTGTTGTCAGATGTGTATTGTCTAAGCAACTGGCCAAACTAGTGGCAGATTAGCATAACAATGGATTTTCTTGGAAGACTACTTAATGAGAATGGTTTTAATACTGTACAAAAGAGTGCTATAACACATGAAGTCATGGATTTTGTGGGCAATGTAATGAATATAGCTAAGAAGTGTGATGCAGATGCGGGTAAACAAATTGAACAATTAGTAAATGAGAAATGTGTATTGGAAAAAAGGGTTAGTATGTTAGAGGAAACATGTATGTTGAGGGAACAGTGTATCGCATCTTTAGAAAAGAGAGAGGCTGTGAATGAATCTGCGATAAAAGTACTTAATAGAGAGTTACAAGAATGTAAAACTCAAATAGCACACAAGGATCTTTCTTTGGAAGCACAAGCAATGGAGAAAATGCACAGCCATTGTTGTGCTAACAAGGATACACAGCCCAGTGTGACAAAAGAGCAGGGGGAAGAGAGGCTAATAGAAGAGCAACCAGTATGGTCAGCTGACAAGACAGAGGAGGCCCCAGATCACAGTTCCCCTATATTTACTCCTGCGTCACAAAGGACTTGGCCAGGATCTACAATTTTAAAAGGTGAGGGTGGCACCCAATCCACGACACTCTCCATACAAGATCGCATAAATCTGTGCCAGATTTTGGGAAAACTTGACACGTTTGCCTCACCCATTAGTTTATCAAACAGGCTTGAAGCTGTAGTAACACAGTACATTTTAAACAATAGAGATGCATGTGCACTTCTCCGCGCATGGCTTCCATGGCAACTGTGTGAAAAACTGCAACCACCAGTCGGGAATCATAGAGGTCTATCTCCCGAGTTAAACGCAAATTGGGGGAACTCGGCAGATAGAATGAGGGAAATGCAGCGCATAATGGGAGGAAGGGATACTAGGGGTTCAGATGCCCTAGAAAATACTAAATTTAGAAGGGGAATTGATCCAATACTCTTTTGCAGTGAGTATTTCACCATTTATAAGGCTACATACAATTGTCCTGATATGTCTCACGATGACAGCAGTTTTCTGTGTTCTATGGCTAATAAGTGCACATGCATTGATTACCATACCAGAATTGCACTGAGGAATGCCACCTCATACCAGACCTTTGTAAATACATTAAGGGACTGGGTTCGGGAGACAGATCAAGACAATAGGCCCCATAAGAGAATTGCAGAAATAGCCGAAAGCACAGTAGTGGTGACACCCCCCACAAATGCCAACGGCATAATAAAGATAGAAATTAAGTTTGAAAAGTTAAATGGAAATGCGGTAACCGCATTAGAAAATGATTCTGGTATTGAGACATCTGATGAGTCCATTGCTAGTGACTACTCCTCGGATGATCAAAGTATAAAGTCTGTTCAGAGTAATGTTATGCAACAACGTGTGGCTCCATCATTTTTTACTCAGAGAAGGCACCAGGCAGGGAGACCGACCCTTAAATGTTTTTTGTGTAAAAAGGGGGGTCACATTGCCAGATTTTGTTGGGCGGCGAATAATATCAAAATAGGATCTCAACACCCCAAAACTACCCCAAGGCGGTATGAAGTGTATTCAGTGAGATGGGGTAACCCTAGGCATAGAGTCCATAATACTCAATTAAGACAGGGGAATCACTATTATGAAAAGGGGGAGGAGCCACATGTCCATTCAAATATAGAAAGGGGAGGAAACAGTGGTAGCAGCCCTTAAAGAGCTGCAGGGATGGTGAGAATTTCCGGGTTAACGTTTCTTTGAGATGAATAAGGATTTAGATGTTAGAGTTAGAGATTTGCCGGTCATGTTTGGAAAATCATAGAGGACCTTGATATGTGTATATTTTCGAGGATAAGCCTCTTATTTTATTTTTTTTTTATCTAACCTTTACATTTGTTTTTTTAGTAATATTTTGTTTTTCCCTCTCTCGTGTAATTTTTTTTTATTAATTTTCATATTTTTCATTTTTTTTTTATTCAAAACATTTTTTTTTTTTTTTATTAATTTTCATTTTTCAATTTATTTATTTTTTTTGTATTTTTTTTTTTTATTAATTTTCATTTTTCAATTTTTTTTTTATTTTTTATTTTTGTTTTGTTCAGGTGGAAAAATTGTTAGGTTTAGTACACCTGCAAAGGATCATTAGCAGCTGACTTGGTGGTTGTTGAATTATGTCCTCAATTAGCAGCTGGCGGCATTAGGAAGCCATTTTAGCTGCTGGAATTGTTTTTTTTTGGTTTTTCTTTTCATTCAGGTGGAAAGAATTCCAATATTTTGTGATTTTATCCACCTGAAAGGGGAAGTAATGCATAGATCTTAGAGTACAGATAATGCATTGTTTTTTTTTTATTGCTTAAAATTTAGAATTTTTGAGAAGCAACGGTCACATTCATTTGTTTTTATATTTTAGATTTTTGCTTGTACCATGGGGATCCATTTTAGAATGGGTTCATCCTAGAGGAATCATGGTGTTTTGATCATTTGTTTAGAAATCAGGAATGCTAAATTCCTGTGTTATGAGATATTATCGATAAGAATTTGATTCTGCTCTTGTTCTTTAATTCCAGAATCTTGGTGGAGCGAAATTGGAGAGGATTCTGGAACAGAGATGAAGAATGTTCATCTGGTTGGCAGGTTGTCTGTGCCATACCACACCGAAAATTTATTCTGATAAACGTTCAGGAGAGAAAAGATTCAGATTAATACTTGAAATATAAGGTTTCTTTTTCTTAAGGACAATTTTTGCACTAGTACTGAATCTGAAAGACTTTGCCCAACAACAAGACTTGTGAAACATTTTGCCAAAGTCTCTCCTGTCATTTATGGATGAAAACGGACTATGAATACAAATGCAATGGGTTGGAGGTTGGGAAAGGAATATAACGTATCCAATCCTTCAGAACAAAAGATATAAAATATGTTTTTTATTGTGGGAGGAGGAAATGAAAGAAGGAAATGTTTATTTGTTCAAATGTATTGACATAACTGAATGGTGCAGGTACCTAGGGGGCTGGCACTTGTGAAACGCTGGCTACCAGGGTACAGTATGCCGTCGTCACATGGCACTTCAGCATCTCGCAGTGGTTGATAGAATCCTAGTACCCTATATGTGCTGAATGTACTCTGAATCAGATGTGATATATCAGTGGATTTCTCCCAGGGATGTGCGGACATAGAGTTCAGGGCGCTTATCTCTGAGGAGTAACCAGAAGAGGAGGGATATATTCAGCACTATATTGGGGGGAATGGGACCCAGTGTAATGTGGCTCGAGATTTTGTCAACCAGGGTGAGAGGTGGTAGAGAGTGTGAGATGGTATAGGACAGGTATATGTCATTGGCTCTGGCGTGCACGCAGCGGTAGGCGGAATTATGGACCACCACCAAGCTGATTGTACAATCTCTCTGTGAGGGCCAGTGTCCTGATGAGGTAGCATCACCGCTCAGTAAGACTTTGCAGAGCACTTCGCTTACACGAATCCAAACTGGTAGTCTGTACTGGTTTGGATTGTGAAAGGTTGTGCTGTATGGTCCATGTATAGAAGTGCAGACTCGGTCTGTATATTTTGTGGCGTCAAAGAGCTTACTGATTGGGGATTCTATCTTGGTGCATGTGTGGCCAAGTGACCCACATGTGGTCAGAGAGTACGGAGCTGGGGGCAGGTTTATATTTCCCTCTGTCGAAAGCATGACCACGATGTCCTCTGCATACCAGGTCTATGCACAGTATTCTGTGTTCGGGATGGAGAGATCATTGCTGGGAAGGAAGCACCTGGTTATTATTTAGGGCGTAGACAAATTTGTCCTTGTCCTAAAGGATACCAATAGTTACGTCAGTCATGAAACAAGGGTATTTCTTGAACCTAAATGTAGGTAGAGGTGCAGGATATACCCTGGGCATCGTCACTGAAGTCGAATCACAGGGATGGAATTCTGTGTTTTTTATTTTATTTATTTTTCATCATTGTTTGAGATTTATATTGTGTTATTAGACTCAAAACTTATATAGGAAGCTCTCCTGCTTACCTATGCAAGTTAAGGGACAAAATGATGGAAATTTCTCTGAGTACAAATTAGAGACTTTGCTGCCAATTTAGATCCCCGAGGTACCACAGACAGGCCAAGTTGCAGTCTGAAAAACCACTGTGCAAGCCTGCATAATCCCGACCTGTATTTACAGTGAAGAGTTATAGGAGGTTGGGAGCGAGAAACGTGATTTGATGGGTCATTTGTATATATGTATATTAAGGTGTTGGGTGATTTGTGTCATGCTGTAAGGTGATAATGGTGTATTTTAGGCTAATAAGATGGGCAAGAGAGATGAGCCTTGGGACTCTGTATCTGAAAGCTGGTTAATATGGTGCTCTGAGTGTGTGCTGGTGAATGGTGAGTGAATGGATGCCCCTTGCTTGTTCTGCACCCCATAATGAAGATGTCAAGAAGAAGAAGAAGATACAGAATGGGAGCATAGAAGTCATCATGGAAGAGTGATGTTGGTGTGTCACCCAGTAGCAAAGCGGCAACGTGTTGAGAAGCACAGCACGTTGAAACCATTATGGATTGTCCCAAAGAGCTGTTTCTGAAGCACATGTTGGAAGGAAGACAGTTGATGACTGTTCCAGAGGTATTGATTCTGAGACACATGTTGGAAGTCAGTTATGGACTGTTTCATAGGAGCCGGTTCTGAAGCCTATGGTAAAGAGGCGCAACACGGTGAAACCACTGTGGGCTATTCCATAGGAGCTGTCTCTGAGGCGCATGTTGAAGAATGCAACACATTGAAACAGTGGAGGACTGTTCAGACCATATGGATTGTTCGAGGGGAGCCATGTCTAAAGAAGGAGGATATGCGCCTTAATAGGCGCAAAGCGGCATATGTTGCAAATAATATCAATGTATGAATTCTGACCATCCTCTGATTCCAGTCAAACAAGCCAGGATACCTGCCCCTCCCCCTCCCAGGAATGGGATAAGTAAACTTGTCTCCAGGGAGTCTAGGAGGAGGACAGCTGTTGGGCAGTCTCCACAAACAAACAAACAAAAGACATTGATTATTACAAGGATCAAAGGAATTCCAGTGGCTAGGTACTGAATGAACAGGGATGTGAGTCATGAAATGCAACGATTGGTTGAACATCAGATGGTCAGGCAACATGGGAGGCGTTGCGAATGATTAATGAGTGAGGTTTGGTAAAAGGGTTTTGGAAGAGAACTTTCGGTCTCTCTATTCATGTGAATGCTGAAGTGAAACTATCATCTGGAGGCCTATACTGAAGCCACATGGCCTAGGCCGCATGGAAGCCTGATCGATATTTTGGGCCTGGCCATGTGGCCAACAAGGAGGCCTAGCATTTTCCTTTTTCCATCAGGGCCAAGCCAGAAAGGACTGAACTTAAGTATCTTTCTATCTTATTTGCCAAAAATGTATTAGGTCATAGAGATTGATGTTAGTGATTGTATATTGTGCAATAGGAATTCTATGCTACAGCTTTGTTTACTATACAATGGACGCCTTTTGTTAGAATAAATATAACTGTTCAATTTCAAAGGTATCTGTCTCATTAACTAACGATTAGCCTCAGGCCTAGAGCACACTTCGGCCGGATATACATTAGCAGATACAGGACTCATGCATGTTAATACAGATGCAATAGCTTATGTATAGGTATTACAAGTTACAGTAAAGGATAGATACATATAGGTAGTTGTTGCATGGTTTTTATTTACTACAATATGTCAACCGCCACAAACTGGTTATAGAAACCACAAAACTTAGGTCACAAGACATTCAAACTGACTACTACTATATATGGTCATCACAAGAATTGCTCATGTCATTCTGATATACAGACAGCATATATGCAATATATGGACAACTTATGTTAACCCTTAACATCCCCACAATCCCCTCTTAGAATCCAAATAATTCTAAATTATGTGGTTCTCCTTCTCCATCCTTCTTTTATCATGATACATGTTCAGATAGATTCTATTCGCAGCTGCTGGGTCGGGTGTTCGGGACATTTTAACAACTATGCACATTATAAGCCTATAGCAAGCATATAAGAGTAAAACCAAAAAAAAATGGAAAGGGTTAAACTCATCAATAACTGTCCCACTGGGGAGGTCACGGTTAAGAAAGTTCATTAGAGTGGTGTTTAGGGCAGGTTCTGAAGTGTGAAAATAAGGGCTCTCAATTGAAGTCATTGAAAAATTAATTTTAGCTTGTTGGCAAACTTCAGCTCCCTTTGTGGAGTTCCCCAACCCAAAACACCAGTCTGGGAAATAACTTCTTTATAGATATATATATCTCAACATTATCAGTACCCTATTGTGGGGTCACTTCCATATCTTCTCTACTTAGTATGACACCAAAGGGTCCACAGTACTACTTCATATCTATGTGGAGCAAAGATCTTCTTAAGGTGTATGTGGATACATATCTTTACTCATTCATATCACCCATCTTGGCATCATACGGATCTACTAATCTGACAATCTGATAACACTCTATCTCTTCCCTGGGGTGATCTTCCTCAGTTCTAATTGTCACTGTAATAATAATTGTATTTTAACAATAATAGAACATTTGTGATATTTAAAAGTACAGCCATATCCAACATTTTTCATATCCAGACTTCAGGGCATAGGTATATTTAAACTTCAATAATAACATTTTATCTGTAAAACCCTCTGAGTTCTCATTTCTCTTGTGTCTATTATGTGTGTTATTCATATTGTCCTGTTGTGGAGTGTAAATGCTCTTTATATGTCCCAAATCTTCAGGGTGATAGATACAGTTCGTTATCAGCCAAACTGGCAGGAATACGATCAGGACAGTCCAAAGTAGGAGGCACAAGGCTTTCCCAGAAGTCTGTGGTGAAATAAGCAACGTCATCTTGTCGGAGGTCAGGGCTGTCTGCCCCCGTTAGTACCTCACTTGTACTTGCTTCTAGTCGGAGGCCAGGGCTGTCCGCCCCCGTTAGTACCTCTCTTTGTCTGGCTCTAGGCACCAGTTTTACTCGGGTGGCATGGATCCATGTTGGGCTCTCTTCCGTCAGTATTGCGGTCCGGGTAACGGCTACCACTATCATCTCTGGACCATAAGCGCAGTCTTTGGCTCTTTTATCTTTGGTCAATCGTTTTACAACTACAACATCTCCTGGTATAAAAGGGTGGGTGTTTTCCTGTGGAAGAGAAGGAAACTTACAGACAACTTTTTGTTCTATCTCATCTAGTTTTGTTATAAGTGACCTGACATAATGATCCTGAATCTGCTCTAAATCTCCTTCTTGTAGAGTGAGGGGTTTCTTGGCCCAAGGTGTGGGGAATGGCCTTCCCATTAAAATCTCGAATGGCGAGAATTTTAAAGATTTGTGGGGTGTCATTCTTATTTCTGCTAGAATAATTGGTAGCACCTCCTTTCATTTATGAAAGGTACCTCCTGTGGCCTTTCTCAGTTTTAGTGGGATATATCTCTGGCCATCGTGAGAACATATCCACAATTACCAGGGCATATTCCTGCCTACCCTTATCACAGGGAATGTGTGTAAAATCAATTTGGAGGTATGTTAATGGAGTTGTTGGATATTTGAGGTGTTGGTGGACTGCCCGATTAGGGTTGTTAGGATTTGCCCGGAGGCATGTAATACACCTCTGTACAAACCCAGCTACTAACTTTTCAACCTTAGTAATGTAAAAATCATTTTTTTTAGCAGTAGTAGCGTTGTGGCTTTACTGTTGTGGCCTACCCCATGGTGCTGGGCTATAAAAAGTGGTGCACTAGCCTGTGGGATACATGGTTTCCCCTCTTTGCAAATTAGTCCACTCTTTGGACAATTTTGCAACACTGGATAACACCAGTCATTTAGATCTGTGTCACTTGCCGAGTACTGGAGTTCCACTATCATTTGTGTGTCATCTAACAAGGGTGGTGTTAGTACAGCCATTTGTAAGGTAGCTAACTGTTGGAGTGCGGCTTCTTTCGCTGTTCTATCTGCCAAGGCATTGCCCCTGGAAATCTGATCACTGCCCCCCGTGTGTGCCCTACAATGTAGTATGGCTATCTCTGAAGGGAGGTGGACTGCAGCTAGTAGATCATTGATCAACTGGGAGTGAGAAATTCTTTTCCCATCCGCTCCTATGAACCCTCGTCTGGCCCAGATCACTCCGTGGTCATGGACCACGGAGAAGGCATACTTTGAATCTGTGTAAATGGTGACAGACTGTCCCTAACAACTGGCATGCTCTGGTCAAGGCTATGAGCTCGGCAGCCTGAGCCGACTGATAGGGGATGGGTTCTGCTTCATGTATGCAGTCAGGTAAACTTACAACGACATATCCTGCGTTGTATGTGGTGTCATTTGGTCTTGTGCATGACCCATCCACAAACACAACATGTGAATCTGGTATGGGCAGGGTTGCCATGTCTAGTCTAGGGGAGGTTTCTGTTGTTACAGAAGTTAAACAGTCATGGTCTTGTGGAATGTCATCTGCCTCACCTTTCAATCCCAATAATGCATTTAAGATAGGGGCAGGGCCTGCATTTGGGGAACAGTATCTGATTGACAAGGATGTGTTTCCTAAGAGGATGACTTTGTATCCACTTAGACGTTGGGCTGACATATGCTGGGTGTGTACCCCTCTTAGAAGATGGATGACATGGTGGGTAGTGTAAAGTGTGGTGGGGTGGCCCAGGGTGAAAACTACTGACATTTCCACCACCATTGCACATGCCGCTAGGGCTCTCAAACAAGCGGGCATACCTTGTACAGAAATTGGCATTACCTTTGAAAAAAACTACGGGTCTAAACTTTCCTCCGTGTTCTTGTGTCAGTACCCCCGCCATGGTTTTACAGTTGTCCCTTGTATATAGCTGAAATGGCTTTACATATTTAAGGGAGGCCCAAAGCAGAACTACACATCATTGCTAACTTCAACTTTTCAAAAGCGTTTAACATTTCTTGTGACCATATTATATCTTTTGGTTTGTCTGACAGTGTACATTGCCTCAAAATGTTGTCATAGTAAGAACAGTCCGGTATCCACTGTCTGCAGTAATTTATCATACCCAGAAAAGATAGCATTTCCTTCTGAGTATTTGGGTTGACCAGGCCCATGACAGATTGGATACGGCTAGGACTGATTTTCCTACTCCCTTGATTGAGGACAAAACCAAGATATTCAATTTACACCATTGTAACTATTTGGGTGAAACTTTGTGCCCACATTCATGTAACCAACCTAACAACGATAAACAATCTTCCCTGCAGGCCTCCCTTGATAGACTACAAACGAGGAGATATCCACATATTGTAGCAGGACAGAACCTTGGGGGGGGTGCCAGGGTTTTAATGTGGCTTGGAGGACTATGCTGTACACAACAGGTGAATCAGCATATCTCTGGTTCATACGGCACCAGGTGAGTTGTTGACCCTCAAAGGAAAATGCAAACAGAGGCCTAGTGTCCTCGTGTACAGGTATACTGAAAAAAAAAACGTTCTTCAAATCAATTACAGAAAAATAGGTGGCCTGTGCAGGGATGGAGGAAAGGAGAGATGTGACATCTTGCACTATCGGGGCAAGTGGGATGATTAAACTATTGATAGCCCTTGGGTCTTGAACAAATCTGACACTACCGTCTGGTTTGGAAACAGGGTTGATAGGGGTACTATATGCAGAGCAGATAGGGGTTAAGATTCCCTTCTCTAAAAAAGTCCTGTATCATGGGTCTGATTCCATCTAGTTTCTCTTTTGACAAAGGATATTGTTTATGAAACACTGGTTGAGCACCTGGTTTCAGGGTAGCCCGATAGGGGGTACAATCAATGAGACCGGTGTCAAAATCATTCTGAGTCCGTCCGGACCCGAGTGGATCCTCCGGGCCTCGTCACCGTGGGTGTTGAGTCCAGTCTATGTCAAATCTAGGTTGGGTATTTGTCTTGGGCAGGCCAGGGTTCTGGTCTTGGGAATTGGCCCTTCTGTCAGGTAGGGGGCAATTTCTGGCCCAATGGCCGGAACGGCCGCAATTGTAACAAGGTTGGTCCTGTGCGTTTCTATTCATGTGATCCCTGTCCATCCCGCTATATTATCCACCCAGGGATTAATAAGAAAATAATCCGTGCCTCCTACTCGGGCAACGTATTCTTTGCAGGTTTCTTGGACGTTGGGACATGGGTAGGAGGTAGGTTTACTATGTATGGTCCCCATTGATCCAAGCACCGGAGTTGGTCAGTATAATATACTGATCCCAATTTTCTTCCGACAGTTGTATCAATGCAAAAATCTTCGTGCCACACACACTGGAAACAGGATCCCGGTTTGATCGGATCCCACACAGTACAGATTGTGTTGGGCAATTTAACTATGGCTTGGATAATACAATTCTTATAAGTAAAGTCTGTGTTTTGCAAAATGAAAGTAACTTTGGCATTTTGCGCTGACACAGGAAGCAAGTCATTGGTTTACACAAGACGACAGTAAGCTATCTATATGCTATACCAATTAAGGAAGTGTCGACTTCACAATGAAAGGTTTTTTTTTATTTTATTTTTTTGTATGTGCTGTCCACTTTCGGGTTATTAAACTATTAAATTAATAAGTGACTTCTGTGTACTTCTCATATCTCTGGAGAGGTTATTGTATTTTAGTGTCTAAGTGCTCAATCTATGTTATGTGTCAATCGGTATGCAATTTCACTGTATGTTGCTAGATTGCATGCTGATCTGTGTGTGTGTGGGGACAGTGGAAAGAGTGATTAACACTGGGATTCAAGCTTACAGGATAGCTGGAGGAACCCTAGAAGTGTGTAGTAATTGCTAGACTGTTTCCCAACCCTTAGCGTGCAGCAGATTGTATGTAAGATCTGTATCTGCCTGTGTGTGGTCAGCTAGTTGGATTGGAGTGGAGTCTCCCTCTAGAAGTGGTTAAAGGTAATGCGGGCTGTGAAGCATCACAGCCAGTCTTACGTGCTTAGTAGAAATTCCTTCTTATTCTTTTAGTTCCTCATACAGCCTCGTCACGAGACGCTCGCTCGTTGTGGTTAGTAATTCACCACTGGCAAGTGTGATCGTGACAGATTGTGAAAAGTACAACCTTATTGTCTATCTGGAAAATCTACCCTGCGACCTAAATACTCTGTACTTTCTTTGGGAGAGATTATTAAAACTAACTCTGGCAGATTTTTTTAAATTCCACTCAGTTATATTAAATACTAAACAAATTTTACATCAAGGACAAGTCATACAATATTACACAGACGACCGGCTCGGTATCACTTGCTTTCATCAACCGTGGGTCATATAGCTTTCGCCTAGCCACGGAGATGGGGCGTCTTATACGTTTGCCAAACACGTCTCAAAGCAGTCCTTGGCTTAGCTCACCTTCTAAGCACCTGTACCGCACAAACAGATAATTTCTTATTACTCTAAAATTCTTAATACTTTAAACATATACTTCTAAGCAGCAATAATTTTAAGCAGCAAATAATATAAGCAGCAGTAATGGGTAATTGTACCAAGGTGATTTCTATGCCTCCCCGAGACACTTGATTCTTAGTTATCCCTGATAACCTATATTATCTGGACATCCCCGATGTCTATATATGGCGCCAACCACTCTTACCCGTATCTAAAGCACAATTAATTTACAGTCCCTGACTGCCTGGATTCATAAGGAATTCAGGAATTGATCGAGCCCCGCTGACCGAATGAACGGTTTACAGGGAGACCACCTAAATTCCGGACAAAGCCCCCAAATTGTAGGGTAAGATAAAATATGCCCACCTTGGTAAAAGGACCCCTTCGGTACCGGGAGAATGAGTTTAACCTTGCAGTAACAAGACACACGGTATTAGGTTAAAGTCACTCTGGTGTAATATGGAGTGAACAGTTTCTTTTATAAAAACATACGGAGATTCAAAGGAAATACACAAATACATGTCTTAACATCATTGGTTAATACACTGTTACTGGGCGGACGCCCCCCTTTTGGGTGATGCTGTTAAAATATCATTGGTTAAAAGTTACCGTTATTTATTGCTTAAGTTAGAACTCGTCTCATGATTAAGGCTTGTATATATGTCAACCGCCACAAACTGGTTATAGAAACCACAAAACTTAGGTCACAAGACATTCAAACTGACTACTACTATATATGGTCATCACAAGAATTGCTCATGTCATTCTGATATACAGACAGCATATATGCAATATATGGACAACTTATGTTAACCCTTAACATCCCCACAGTCAGGGACTGCAGACATGATTCAATGGATGGTCAGAGACTGTAGACATGATAGAAGAGATGGTCAGAGATTGCAGAGATTGCAGACGTGATACAAGAGATGGTCAGAGACTGCAGACGTGATACAAGAGATGATCAGAGACTGCAGACATGATACAAGAGATGGTCAGAGACTGCAGACGTGATACAAGAGATGATCAGAGACTACGTGAACAAAGCAAGAGATGGTCAGAGACCACGGGCATGATGCAAGAGATGATCAGAGACAGCAGACATCATACAGGAGATGGAGACTGTGGACATGATTAAAGAGATGATCAGATACTTTGGACATAATACAAAGATGATCAGAGACTGTGGTCATTATACAAGAGATGGTCAGATACTATGGGTATGAGTAAGAGATGGTCAGACATCATGGACATGCTGCAGGAGATTGTCAGAGACTGTAAACACAATAAGGCCTCGTACACACGATTAAATAAGTCTGTTCAAATCGGTCGGACAGACCGATTTGAACAGATCTGTCTGCTGGGATTTTGGTTTGCCAGCAGACAGCGCGCTGATGTGTCGGTGACGTGGCAGTGACGTTGACGCCGCCAAGTCACCGCACCAGGAAGTAAAACACTTCCGCGCATGCGTCAAAACCATTCGGCGCATGTGCGAGAAGACATGTCTGCTGGTTAGCATACTAACCAGCAGACATGTCGGGCGGATGGGTTCCCAGCGGACAGATTTCAAAGCATGCTTTGAAATCTGTCGGGTGGCCAAATCCGTCTGTTTGCCTGTACACACGATCGAATCTGTCTGCTGAAACGGTCTAGCAGACCGTTTCCAGCAGACAGATTTGATCGTGTGTACGAGGCCTAAAAGAGTTGCTTCAAGAGACAGTCATAGATTGGAGACACATTACATGAGACTGCTAGAGATCACTGCTTTAATAGAGTAATAGGGAAAACCAAATAAGTGCCTGCATCGTCACACAAAAAGTGCCAACAGGCCTGTTCTGCCCCACTTTTGTGTATTTTGTTATGTATTGCAATGAACTGCAATAGGTTGTTATTGTTTTGCAGTATTCTGATATCTAGTGGTGGTTTTGGGCCACTCAAACATGTTTCTTCCTCTGCCCTCCCCTCGTTTTAGTCCTTGCTAGATCATCCCCACTTCTTCCATGTTCCCATCAGTTATTAGTTATTCACAGAGCTTAGGAAAGGCATTGACTTCTTACATTTCTAAAGACTGGAGCATCCTCTGCACTGCAAAAAGCTCAAGTAAAATTGCATTGGATTCAACTTCGGTGTCTTATTGAAGCATTAAAGCGGGGGTTCACCCTAATAAAAATTCTAACATTATATGGAGCCGATCTAGGAGAGCGACAGTATGCTGTTGTTTTTTTTTTTTTTGTACATACCATTTTAGGGCCATTTTCGGCCCTGGCTACCGGGTAGGTAATCGTGCGGGACTGGGCGTTCCTAATCACAGGCTGTGATTGACGTGCTTCCTAACGGCACATACTGCGCGTCACGAGTTGCCGAAAGAAGCCAAACGTTGTGCGGCTCTATACCGCGCCTGCGCACCGACGTTCGCCTTCTTTCGGCAACTTGTGACGCACGGTATGCGCCGGTCGGAAGCATGTCAATAACAGCCTGTGATTAGGGATGACCAGTCCCGCACGATTACATACCCAGAAGCCGGGGGTTGAAAAAAAAAAAGCATACTGTCGCTCTCCTAGGTCGGCTCCATGTAATGTTAGAATTATTTTTTAGGATGAACCCCCGCTTTAAGCTGCCCATGGATCATGCCAAGTTAGCAGGTGGCCATAGGAGGTATGTCAATGTATAAAGCGGCATTTGAAACTGAACAGGGCCACATGTTGGGCACAGGGCACTACATTGGGTGAGCACTGGAACATGAAGTCTGTCACTTGCAGGATCATCAGGTGAAAGTGTCAGTGAGGCCGCGTACACACGTCCGAGAACCTCGACGGGCGAAACTCATCGTTCTGCCCGTCGAGGTTCCCGATGAGCCGTTGAAAAGGTCGAGCCAAATTTCCTCATTGAACAACGAGGAAATAGAGAACATGATCTCTATTTTGGCTCGACGAGCTTCCCGACGGTTTGCTCGTCGAAAGCGTACACACGACCGATTTTCTCGGCAGAATATGTCTCCCAGCGAGCTTCTCGCTGGATCCTGCCGAGAAACTCGGTCGTGTGTACGGGGCCTCAGGGGCGTTCACATCAAAGGACTGGAAAGTTGCAATATATTATATTTTTATTCTCTTGAGATCCTTTTTAGTATACCTACCTTTGTAGAGGCACATGTGCAGGTATACACACACATACACTGTGTAACTAAAATTCAGTTAACCCATTGGAGTGCTTCTGCAGAATGTCAGTAAACACTGAGGGGAATTTACAAAATGTGTGGAGTTAAAGTCCGACTATGCAGACAATTGAACTTGTGTCAACAGTGCTGTGAGGAAAAGTGCCAATTACTAATCCACTTTTCTAATATGCAGTCAATCAGTCATTCAAGCAAGACGCAGTCTTATTTCTAATCTGATTGAGGCAAATTAGAGAATGTAATAACATAGTTGCTGTGGACCCAAGCACATTTATAAATGGCTCCTAAATCCTATCATTGGTGTATGTGAGGTGTGAGCAGATACAAGTGCTCATGTAAATAGTAAAACATTTTGCCGCCCTAAACATAAAATGTTTCTAATGGTCATTTACTGCCCTTTTCTCTACAAGCTAAGTATGGCATTCCTTCCCATATGCGTTTCTACTATCTACAATTAAAGCATGCACTGACAGCTCAGCGGTCTCTAAAGGCCTCTAAGATGTCTCCTACCCCAGTATTCAATTATATGCAACATTCCTCCTCCATGAAGGGATTTATCTCTAACTGCTACACCATGCTCCTTGGGGTATACTTGGAAAATTTCTCTAATTCTGCATGTGAGAAATGGGAGAGGGATGTGGGGAATATATCAGGAGACCTAAGGAAGGAAGCCCTGGAGGCTGTATGGCTGTGCTCTCTTAGGCCCCTTTTACAGTGGGGCGGGAGGTACGGTGGCGGTAAAGTGCCGCTATTTTTGGTCACAGGCCTCTGGACTTTAGGGTGTCAAATAGGTACACAACCAGATGAACAATGATTGAACAGAAATAGATTTTGGAAAAAATGTTTATTATAGAAGATTAATTAACCACTTGACAACCGCCCTATAGACAAAGTATGTCTACAGGGCAGTTGCTTAACTCTGGGAGGCCGTTAATTAACGTCTTCCCAGAATCGTGCTCCCGTGCACCCCCTGGGGCACACACACAGGAGTGTCCGTCACGGATCACGCTGATGGTGGCGGTTTACCACGTGATAGCTCCGTCCAATGATGGAGCGATCACTTGTAAACAAACCGGCATCATGTGATGACGCTGGTTCCTCCCTCCCCTCTCTGTACCGATCGGTACAGTGGGAGAGGAGAGGGGAGGGAGCGGATGTCAGCGGCAGGGCTGTGGGCTGGAACCACCCATCCGTCCCTCCATGCTCAGCCATCCCTGCCCATTACTCTGGGCATAATGTGCATACTACTATGGGCATACTGTGCATACTACTCTGGGCATACTGTGCATACTACTCTGGGCATACTACTCTGGACGCAATACTCTGGGCATACTCTGCAATACTCTGGGCAATACTCTGCAATACTCTGGGCATACTCTGCAATACTGTGCAATACTCTGGTCATACTCTGCAATACAGTGCAATACTCTGGGCATACTGTGCAATACTCTGGGCATACTGTGCAATACTCTGTGCAATACTCTGGGCATACTGTGCAATACTCTGGGCATACTGTGCAATACTCTGGGCAATACTCTGCAATACTCTGGGCAATACTCTGCAATACTCTGGGCAATACTCTGCAATACTCTGGGCAATACTCTGCAATACTGTCATGGACAGTCTGGCTCGCTGGTGGGCACATCGGCGCGCACGGGCGCGCGCATGCGCGGTAGCGGCGCGCGCACGCACGGTAGCGGCACATCGGCGCGCGCGGGCACGCGCATTCGCGGCACCTTAGCGCGCACGGGAGCGCGCACCAGCGGCGGCGGCGCGCGTGCACGTGGGGACGCCGTTCTGGCGCCAAATCCAGCTTTAAAAGGGATCTGATCCCTGTGCTTCTTGCTGTCCTGTCTACAGCGTCTCTGTGAGCTACCCGCATCTGTTAACCTGATTGAACCTGATCCTGACTACCCGGCTTGTACCTGTTAACCTGTTTGCTGCCTGCCCTGACCTCGGCTTGTTTGACTACCCCTTTGGCTTAATCCTCTGTACTTCTGCTGCCCGCCTGCTGATTGACCCGGACTGAATCTGACCCCGCCAGTACCAACTCTACCTACTCCTGAACCCCTAGCCTGCCGGAGGGCTTACCTGCAGAGACTTGTTCCAGTCGGTACTACGGGACACCTCCCCCGCTTCTGCTGTAACTCCTGCTTCCAGCTGCCCGACAGTGAGCCTTGGATCATCAGCCTGCACCAGTCTACAACGTGCTTCCAGGAACTACTGACTCAGCTCACGGGCCCAGCACTCGCCAGTACCAGGCGCTTGTGCGACTCTGTAGTCCCGATCCTCCTGTCTGCACTATCAGGGGTCCCGGGACCAGAGAAGCAAGGGCTGCCGCTCCCTGCACGCCGGGCTCGTACCACCAGGTACGTGACAAATACTCTGGGAAATACTGTGCATACTCTGCAATACTCTGGGCAATACTGTGCATACTCTGGTCAATACTGTGCAATACTCTGGGCAACACTGTGCAATACTCTGGGCAATACTGTGCAATACTCTGAGCAATACTCTGCAATACTCTGGGCATACTCTGCAATACTCTGGGCATACTCTGCAATACTCTGGGCATACTCTGCAATACTCTGGGAAATACTCTGCAATACTCTGGGCAATACTGTGCAATACTCTGCAATACCCCACAATACGCCCCCCTCCTGCTTCTACCGACAACACTACGATCTAAACCAGGATTGTTTTTTTTATTTTTTTTTATTTCAGGCTTTCCAGCCTAGAGGTGAGATGTGGGGTCTTATTGACCCCATATCGCACTGTAAAGAGGACCTGTCATGTCATATTCCTATTACAAGGGATGTTTACATTCCTCGTAATAGGAATAAAAATGATCAACATTTTTTATTTTTTGCGGAAAAACGTGTCAAACTAAAATAAATAAAGTGAAATGAACAATAAAATATATATATTTTTTAAAGCGCCCCTATCCCCGTGTGCTCGCATGCAGAACCGAACGCATATGCAAGTCCCGCCCACATATGAAAACTGTGTTCAAACCACACATGTGAGGTATTCCTGTGAATGTTAGAGCGAGAACAATAATTTTGGCCCTAGACCTCCTCTGTAACTAAAAACATGTAACCAGTAAAAATATTTAAAGCATCGTCTATGGGGATTTTTAAGTAGTGAAGTTTGGCGCCATTCCACAAGCGTGTGCAATTTTGAAGGGTGACATGTTGGGTATCTATTTACTCGGCGTAACTTAATTTTTCATATTATGCAAAAACATTGGGCTAACTTTAATGTTTTTTTTATTCTTTTAAAGCACAAAACTGTTTTATTTCCAAAAAAACGCTTTAGAAAAATTGCTGTGCAAATACCATGCACGATAAAAAGTTGCAATGACCGCCATTGTATTCTCTAGAGTCTTTGCTTAAAAAGCATATATAATGTTTTGGGGTTCTATGTAATAAATGATGATTTTTCCACGTAGGAGAGGAATGTCAGAATTGGCCTGGATGCTCCAGAACGCCTGATGGTGCTCCCTGCATGTTGGGCCTCTGTATGTGGCCACACTATGTAAAAGACTCGCATTTGGTATTGCCATACTCGGGAGAAATAGCAGAATGTGTTATGGGGTGTGATTTGTGGTATGCATATGCTGCGTGTGAAAAATAACCTACCAATATGAAAATTCACAATGACTCTTTCTAAATACCTTGGAATGACTCTTTCTAAATACCTTGGAATGTCTTCTTTCCAAAAAGGGGTCATTTGGCGGGTATTTGTACTTTTCTGGCATGTTGGGAACTTAAGAAATGAGAGAGGCTGTCAGTACATCAGGTATGATGAAATTGATAAATTTTCATTGATAAATTGATACATTTTCAGTAATTGGTGCCATAGCTTGTAGACCCCTATAACTTACACCCAGACTAAATAATATCCAACATTTTTTTTTTTTTTTTACCAAAGATATGTAGCAGTATACATTTTAGGCCAAATTAATGAAGAACATTTTTTTTTTTCAAAATTTTATAATAGAAATGAAGAAAAATTCATATTTTTTTCAAAATTTTCGTTCTTTTTTCATTAATAGCGAAAAAAATAACACCTGCAGAGGTGATCAAATACCACCAAAAGAAAGCTCTATTTGTGAGAAAAAAAGGACAACAATTTCATTTGGTTACAGTGTTGTATGACTGAGTTATTGTCATTCAAAATGTGAGAGCACTGAAAGCTAAAAATTGGTCTGGTTATTAACCACTTGACCACTGGGCACTTAAACCCCCTTCCTAACCAGACCAATTTTCAGCTTTCGGTGCTCTCACAATTTGAATGACAATTACTCAGTCATACAACATTGTACCCATTTTTTTCACACAAATAGAGCTTTCTTTTGGAGGCATTTGATCACTTCTGGGTTTTTTATTTTTTGCACTATAAAAGAAAAACGACTGAAAATTCTGTAAAAAATAAATAAAAATGTGTTTCTTTCATATTAGCAGGTTACTTCTCACACACAGCATATGCATACCACAAATACACCCCAAAACACATTCTGCTATTCCTCCCGAGTATTGCGATACCCCATGTGTGGGACTTTTACACAGCGTGACCACATACAGAGGCCCAACATGCAGGGAGCACCTTCAGGCTTTCTGGAGCACCCAGGCCAATTCTCACATTTCTCTCCTACATGTAAAAATCATCATTTATTTGCTAGAAAATTACATAGAACCCCAAAACATTATATATGCTTTTTTAGCAAAGACCCTAGAGAATACAATGGCGGGCGTTACAACTTTTTATCTTGCATGGTATTTTCGCAGACATTTTTTGAACGCGTGTTTTTAAAAAAAAAAAACTGTTTTGTGCTTAAAACAAAACAAAACAGTAAAGTTTTTCATAATGTGAAAGATGAAGTTACGCCGAGTAAATAGATACCCAACATGTCACACTTCAAAATTGCGCACACTCGCGGAATGGTGCCAAACTTCGCTACTTAAAAATCCCCATAGGCGACGCTTTAATTACTTTTACTGGTTACATGTTTTTAGTTACGGAGGAGGTCTAGGGCCAAAATGATTGCTCTCGCTCTAACGTTCGCAGAGATACCTCACATGTGTAGCTTGAACACCGTTTTCATATGTAGGCGGGACTTACGTATGCGTTCGCTTCTGCATGCGAGCACACGGGGACAGGGGTGCTTTAAAAAAAAAATTGTTCATTTTACTTTATTTACTTGATTTTGACACTTTTTTCCCCAAAAATACATTTTTTATCACTTTTATTCCTATTATAAGGAATGTAAACATCCCTTGTAATAGGAATATGACATGACAGGTCCTCTTTACAGTGAGATATGGGGTCAATAAGACCTCACATCTCACCTCTAGGCTGGGAAAAATATATCCTGGCTTTGATCGTAGCGGTGAGTCTGTAAAAGCACCGGAGGGGGGCAGGAGGGGGGGACGTATTGCAGAGTATTGCAGAGTATTGGGGTATTGCAGAGTATCGCGCAGGCTATTGGGGTATTGCAGAGTATCGCGCAGGGTATTGCAGAGTATTGGGGTATTGCAAAGTATCGCGCAGGGTATTGGGGTATTGCAGAGTATTGGGGCATCATGTGGTAAACGCCCGCTATCAGCGGCAATTTACCGTGATCCGTGATGCGCCGGGTCTTCTAGACCCGGCAAGCACGGACACTTCCGCGAGCGCGTCCAAGAGGACGCGCAAATGCGGAAGTGCACAAGGACGTCCCAGGAACGTCATGTCACAGTAACTCGACCGCGTTGTAGCAGTATTTTTGCTATAGCGCGGTCGGCAAGTGGTTAAAGGAGTTGTAAAGGAAAAAAAATTTTGCCTAAAATTAATGTCTGCAAGGTAGACAGACAGAATAGTGTAATGATTCTGTTAACAAACGAGTAAATACCTATTAAATTCCTGCATCTATATCATCTCTGGCGTTCTAGTTTCTGTTCTCTCATTCATTTCCTGGTTTGCATCACTTGTTCATGTAAGAACTACATTTCCCAGTATGCATTGCAGCACGCCCAGTAATTTACACCTCCCTGAAGTCTCTAACACGTAGAGAGCATCCTGCCACACAGATGTAGTTCCCAGGAGGGGTCGAGCACGTTACTGACCACGCAGTAAAGTCTCCCTTCACGGTGGTCAGTAAAATCAGACAAGCAGGAAGTGAACAGAACAGAGAAGAAATAGAGCAACTTCTAAACAAAAACGAACAATGAGGAAGTGAAAAGAGGAATGTCTGCAGGTAAAGGATGCTTATTATGAAAAAAATAATTCCTTTACAACCCCTTTAAGGGTGTTTAAGTGCCCAGTCGTCAAGTGGTTAAAAACATGAGATCATTACAAATCATATATCAATTGTCTCCTTTATACAGCATTTGTACAGACAATACCAGTTTTCTCTCCATGTTTCGCTCGGAAGAGCTTCTTCGGGAGTTTAAACCATGGCGTCTATTATGCTGAAGGCAAACAAGGGAAAAGAAATGAATACTCATGTAATACATTAAAATATAACAATGTTACATATTGGCATAGACAAGAAAGAATATGCAATTTTAATCAGATGAATACATAATACAATCGGAAAAGTGCATAAAAAGTGCAAAAGATGTACTATAGAGCTTACCAAATACTACGAGAAATTGCTTTCACAAATGTGAAACAATTGAAAAATTGATTTTTAAAAGGATCACGCACTCTTTTGAAAAGTGCAGCGTGATGCACTTCCAACCCAGGTGGTAGTGAGTCTCAAAGTGCTTGTTGACGGAAACAAAAATGTGTATCTTTAACCTAAAAAAGAGGAAACGGTTGTTTTAGAAAGTTGGTAGTCTAAATGAATAGATGAATATAAGAATGGCTTGAATAAGTCCAAGCACAATATACCTGTCCATATATATAGGGATGTAGAATCAATAAAGCATAATCAAGATGACTCTGATGGAGAAAGGCAAAAATCCAAGAGTTTGCATACAAATGATGTTAGGCTAACTGGTCTGTAATTCCCAGGGATGTATCTTGGACCTTTTTTAAAGATTGGTGCTACATTGGCTTTTCTCCAATCAGCTGGTACCATCCCAGTCAGTAGCCAGTAGACTGTTTGTAAAAATTAGGAACAATTAATTGTCTGGGTCCCTAAGGACCTTCGGGTGCAAGCCATCTGGCCTCAGTGACTTATTAATGTTAAAGCTGAGTTCCACCTAAAAGTGGAACTTCCGCTTAATCCACTCCTTGACCCCTTACATGCCACATTTGGCATGTCATTTTCTTGGGGGGGGGGGGCTTCAGTAGGAGTGGGACTTCCTGTCCCACTTCCCTTCTTCCGCCCAGAGACCACTAAGGCAATACGTCATATCGCCTTTTAGCGCCCCCTCCCTGTAGGTGATTACCTGGGACACGTAACAGGTCCCAGGCGATCGCCTGTCCACTCAGGGAGCGCTGCGCTGTTCGCGCATGCGTAGTGAGTGCCCGGCCGTGAAGCCGAAAGCTGTCATGGCCGGGTGCCTACAGTTGCAATGGAGGCGCCGGTGGTGAAGGGGGGGGCCAGAACAAAGCTCCTGGCGGCTGGACCGTGAAACAGGTAAGTGTATGTTTATTAAAAGCCAGCAACTACACTTTTTGTAGCTGCTGACTTTTAATCACTTCAGCCCCGGACCATTTTGCTGGTCAATGACCAGGCCACTTTTTGCGATACAGCACTGCGTCGCTTTAACTGACAATTGCGCGGTCGTGCGACGTGGCTCCCAAACAAAATTGGAATCCTTTTTTCCCCACAAATTAGTTCTGTTGTAGAGCTTTCTTTTGGTGGTATTTGATCACCTCTGCAATTTTTATTTTTTGCGCTATAAACAAAAATAGAGCGACAATTTTGAAAAAAAATGAATATTTTTTACTTTTACCCTCTGGTACTTTTTTTTCATTGACACCAACAATCGAGCACTATTTCACCCACTAACACCAATGATGGGGCACGAATTCCTCTCTCTAATGCCAAATATGCACTTTTTACTCCCACTGATAGCAGCAAAATTTCTACTTCCAGTGGCCACAGTCCAGCCCCCCTATCGTTGGAAGGACGGTAAACTGGACCTTTATAAGCGAGGGAAGGGACTAGGAAATATGTCATTATGTCAAATATGTCACCGGCCTTTCCTTTTCTAAATGGACACAGAAAACACACTCGCTCACTGTGTTCATTCTTAAGTGAAGCAGTTTCAGTTTGTGACTGAACAGGAAGCCGTTCATCACAAAGCACTTCCCATTTATTCAATGTCCTGTGCAGCTGTGGCTGCAGAGAATGGTGTGTGTGTTTGAGCTTTGGGGTGCACACCCTAATGCAATAGGCTGAACACACCTATACCCGCACTTTACAATCAAGAAAAGCAACAAACTCTAGCTTTAGATACATTTAACTGTTTAGTTAAAGGGGTTATAAAGGTACATGTTTTTTTCACCTTAATGCATTCTATGCATTAAGGTGAAAAAACATCCGGCGATTAGCAGCCCCCCAGGCCCCCGTTTTACTTACCTGAGCCCTGGAAAGTTCTGCTTTGCGAATGTGCTCGATCATTACCGGGGCTTCTCGGCTCTTCTTGGCTCTTCATTGGATAGATTGATAGCAGTGCAGCCATTGGCTTGCGCAGCTGTCAATTAAATCCAATGACACGGTGCATCAGGGGCGGGCCCGAGTCATACACTCAGTGGCTATGGCTGCCTACTGCATCACTCGGGAGCGCACCCGCAAGCTAACCCCCTTGGAAAAGAGATTCCGAGCGGGGTTAACTCTTGCTGAGAGGAGCCGCGAGAGCCGCTGTGGGACCCCAGAAGAGAACGTTCGGGGCCACTCTGTGCAAAACGAACTGAACAGTGGAGGTAAGTATGACATGTTTGTTATTTTTATTTTTTTTAAACCACAAACCTTTACTATCACTTTAAAGGATGATTTAATAAAGAAGTAACACATTCACCTAGCTCAGTTAAGTTGTGTTCATTTTAAAGGATACAGAGGATTTATTTTACATTTACCAGCATGCCTTAGTAGATCAACCCGAATTCATAAGTGCCATGAAAACCTGTGGATTTATTAGACTGATAGCAATCTCACATCATGCTGTGTAGAAATAATGTTAAAGAGGAAAGTAGAACTTGTGGCCGCTGATAGAACATGGCAATAGATACAACTGCAGGTTGTCCATTCATCAAATGATTCAGCTATTTATATCTAGGTTTAGAATGAAACTTTAACAAATGATTGTAGGGACTTGATTGTCTACAACAGAACTAATCACAGTCTGTTATGGTTTTGAAGCATAGCCAGGACTTTTATAGCTAGAGGTTCAATAGGGAGTGCTAAGCAATTTCAGGAGGTCAAGTGAGTCATAATGAATTTCTACTTTCTACAGATCTCAAAAAACTTCAAAGGCTACTTGTACGTAATGGTAACGTGCCAGTGGGCAAACAAAAAAAATATGGATTAGCTTACATAAAAGAACCAAGGGTAACATTAACAGACATTATCAAGGAAAAATAGATACTGTAGACAAAGTAGAGGTAACAGCATGCAATATTTGATGATAATTTTACAATACCCAGCTGACTTTCTTTGTTGTAATGCCATTGAAGTTCATTGCAGTCAGACACGTTTTCATGGCTTCTAGTGGCTTATATCAAAATATATTTTCAGCTACAAGGGAAATGTTAACATAGAACAAAAAAGCAAAACTTATTTTTTTTCATTTTGCATAGAGTAACGGGGGTTACAACCCCTGTTAGGTATTTTTTGCCATCTGTGTCCCATCAGGAGATATCCCCCAAACTTCCTGTCTCATAAGTTAGCCAAAATCGGAAGTGAGAGGAAATCCCTCCAAAGTGAGGGAATCCCTGATTGTCACCAGGATCATAAAAGTTAGTGAACTCAATTAGACGATTCCTCTTCTGATCTTGTTCTGGGGAACAATATTTGGGATTTTCTTTGACTTTCACTTTCAGTGGTAACGGTGAACATGACGAATATAGAGGATTAATCTCTCTAGGGACACAGATAGCATTAAAAAACCTTATACTTTAACATTGTGTAAAATATTCCAAAATATGTTAAGTAGTGTAAATGTACACTTACTTATTTGTGAAGGGTTTCTTTTAAAGTGTTGTTAAACCGTCCATAGTAAACAACATATTGTGACAGTTCAAGGCCCTGCCACTTGGGAAATGGATATAGGAATAAATTAGGGTTCTCAGCAATGCAGAGTGTGGGGCTCCAGCATGTTTATTGCAAGTGGAGAAATTGGTGTTTTCAGTCTTTTCTGGGTTTTGTAATCCTGGATCAGGGCATAGAGCTTAGGACTTCAAAGTGGGAAGAATCCTTCAACCCTGTCTCCAGGTCTTGCTTGAGACCTGCAGGTTGTGAGTACACAGGATTGCAGATTCATTTTAAGCCAGGCCTAGCCACAGGTCAAGGCTTACATCTGCAGACAGAGTCCTTGTTTAAAGATAGAGGTGTGCTCCAGCCAGGAGAGGTGAACCACTCAAAAGACAGTACCCCATTTGGAAAATATTGCCTACCCGGACTGTTAAGCCCTGTACACACGATCGGATATCTGATGGAATCTAATCCGATGGATTTTTTCGTGAAGCTGACTTTCATCAGTCTTGCCTACAAACCATCTGTCAAAAATCCGACCGTGTCCAAACGCGGTGACGTAAAACACTACGACGTGCTGAGAAAAATGAAGTTCAATGCTTCCGAGCATGCATCGACTTGATTCTGAGCATGCCTGGATTTTTTTTTTTTTTCAAATTAAATCTTTATTGGAAAGTTTCTATTTTTACAAACATACAGAAAAAAGAAGTCATAAGTCGTAATTCCAGAGAGAAAACAGGAACATAACAAGAGTGTTTGACATAAGAGTGGGACCTCGCCGCCACAGCATATATAGAACAGGATATATAATAAGATATATGTACTGAATGGCGAAAAGCCACCACTTCTAATATACAGCCCTGCATACTCCGTCACTGACATATCAGGAAGGGAACAAAATATCAGTAGGCGACTTACAACAGAGGGAGAAGGGCAACAAATATTCAAATGAAATAAAATAAAACATAATAAAACTGTAATAAAGCTGGATCAAAATAAAAGGGGTGGGAACAGAACAAGGGTGAGATGGACCCCAAGAAAGAGGTAAGATACTGAGTAGTAATCATACCAGGGCATGACGGAAGCCTCTGCCAGCTATACGTTATCATCAAGAAAACAGTGCACCAGAGGTAAGTTCACACTCTATCCCATTCACTCCAGACCTGCCATTTTTTATCAAAGCTTCTCCTCTGACCAGCTCTCGAGGCAATTTGGGATTCATACACATAATTATTACGGGTGAGAGTAATTGCATCGGAGAGATTTGGGACTGTGTTGGACTTCCAATTCCGAGTGATCAGTGATCTCGCCGCTAGTAACAGATGAGTCACTACCGTACGGAACTGGGGGGGGAATGAGTCGATGTTCAAATTTAGCAGGGCCAATGCAGGTCCTGGCCTAGTAAGAACTCCCGTAATGGAGGATATGCATCTGAACACACTATTCCAGAAACTTGTTAAGTGTTTGCACTTCCAGAAGACATGCATAATGTTACCCACCTCACCACAGTCCCTCCAGCACAGAGGGGAGTTGTCTTGAGAGAACTTTGACATCCTGTACGGCGTAAGGTACCATCTTAGGATAATCTTCTGGGCAAGTTCCCAGTGGTTAGTACATTTGGAGGCCTTATATACAGAGTTGAGAGCAGCGTGCCACTGAGGCTCTGTAAAGGAGGTACCCAAATCCTCTTCCCATTTCAGGAACGGGAAGGACTTGACAAAGGAGCGTCTGTGCTGGAGAAGACTGTAGAAAAGTGGGATCCCCTTAGTGGAGGGGCTAGTGGGCATGTAGAACTTCCAGACCTGGTCAGGGAGAAGTATCCTACACTCGCTGACAGATTTAAGGAAATTAGATACTTGGCGGAATTTAAACACATCTGCTTGAGTGAGGTTGTATGTAGCTTGAAGGGATTGGAAGGTGGAAACATGGTTTGCAATAAAAGGTGAGAGACATGAGTAATACCCCTGTCTCTCCAGCTCCTAAGTCTGAGATTGGGAATCGCACTCTCCAAGGTCTCAATAGGAACTGGTATCTCCACCAACACATCGCGGGGGTCAGAAATGTTGCCAAGGTCCCTCCAGGCCTCCAAGGAGGCCCGAAGAGACAAGGGCAACTGGTGCAGAGGATAAGGTTTCATCCTGTCCAGGTATAGCAGGGAGGTCAAGTCTTTAGTGGGGCTCAAATCTCTTTCAATACTACACCAGGGGGACACCGGGGGGTCTGTAAACCACAACTTAAGTTGGTTTAGAAGGGTGGCACGGTAGTAGTCCCTTATGTCCGTGAGACCCATACCTCCTACAGATCTGTGTCTAGTCAACAATAGCTTTGAACACCTGGGTCTACGTGAGCTCCAAACATGGGACCTAAGGATGGAGTTTAATGATCGGAGATGTGGGGGTTTCAGAGGAATAGGGAGTGTGCGAAAGATGTACAGGATCTGGGGAAGTAGAAGCATCTTAAAGGAGGCAAGACGACCAGCCCAGGAGAGTTCTACCTTGGATAAGCGCAACGACTCCTTGGTGAGTTTCGCTATTAGCGCTGGGTAGTTGGCATCAGCTAGTCCATAGGGGTCTGCTGTAATCTGGAGACCTAGGTATGATATGCTTTTATTAGCCCACGAGTAGGGGACCGCATCTTCTAAATAAGCCCCGGCAGAGGTTGGAAGGTGCATAGGTAGAATAGTTGACTTGGAGGAGTTCACTTTATAGTAGGAGATATTGCTGAAGGAGTGTAAAACCTCCTGTACGTGGGGGAGCGACATGGACGGGGATGTTATGGACAAAATGATATCATCAGCAAACAAATTGATTTTATGGGATGTACCGTGGATAGCGAAACCCGCGATGTGGGGATGGGCTCTAATCTTCTCGGCCAGAGGTTCGATCAGGAGGTTAAATATGGAGGGGGAGAGGGGGCAGCCCTGACGCGTCCCATTTGATATAAGAAAGGGTCGTGAAAGGCAATTGGAGGTAAAGACCTGGGCTGAGGGGTGCGAGTAGAGGGCCAGAATAGCTGACCTAATCGGGCCATAGAATCCAAATTTAGCTAGGACATGAGACATATAGGTCCAGTGGACCCTGTCGAACGCCTTCTCCGCATCCAAGGAGAGGAGCAGAGAAGGCGTCCGAGAGGCCCAGGCGTGTTGCACCACTCCAATAATCCTGTGGGTGGCATCTGATGCCTGTCTGCCCGCAGTAAAGCCAGACTGGTCAGGAATGACTAAGGATGGTATAACAGATAGAAGTCTCTGGGCTAGAACTTTGGCATAGAGCTTAACGTCTGTGTTTAAAAGTGAGATGGGTCGGAAGTTAGAGGGAACATCCGGAGGTTTACCGGGTTTAGGGATTGTGACAATATAGGCGGATAACATCTCAGGAGGGAAACTTGCAGAGTTCATGGCTTGAGAGAAGACTGAGCATAGCGAGGGGGCAAGGGTCCCACTAAACGTTCTGTAATAGTCGTTTGGCAGGCCATCGGGGCCAGGGGATTTACCTAGGGGCATTTTAGCTATCATTTTCTGGATCTCCGCAACTGTGATGGGGGCATTTAAGGCGTTAAGTTGTGTAGGTGACAGGGCAGGGAGGGATATATCAGACAAAAATTTCTGTAAATCTTGATCTGAGGGCTGTGGGGTGTTGCTATCCTCTTTGATATTGTATAGGGCCGAGTAGTAATCTGCGAAAGAGTTGGCAATATCTTTCGGGTCGTACAACTTGCTATTGCCATTTGGGCTGCGAATGTAGGGAATTTTCGTACGAGTTCTCTGGTCTTCCAGGCGACGTGCCAAAAACTTGCCAGCCTTGTTTCCAGAGGAATAGTACGTTAGCTTCAGGGCGTTAACAAATTTGCTGTGGGATTCTAAGAGTAGCCGCCGACAGATCTAGAGCCGGCGAGGCCTTGTTTTGCACTTCCAGAGATCTAATTTCCTTTAGGAGAAGGTCTATCCTGAGAGTTCTCTGGCGTTTTAGCCGTGAGCTAATTTGGAGTAGAATTCCCCTAATGAATGCCTTGTGGGAGCACCACAAGACCGCCGGGTCAGAAACCGAACCCTCATTCAACTCAAAGAATTCTTTTAAATGATTGGTTATGGTATTCACCTGAACCTGAGTTTGAAATACCCTGGCATTGGCCCTCCATATGTAAGCAGGGCTGGGGGTCATCTCCTCCACCAGCGAAATAGAGACAGGCGCGTGGTCTGACCACGAGATATCGTGGATGGCGGAGGAGGTGACCGCCCGAAGCAGAGTCTTATCAACCAGTACCATGTCAATACGTGAGTAAGAGTTGTGCCTGGTCAAATGGAAGGAGTAGTCCCATTCACTAGAGTGCTGACACCTCCAAACATCATAGAGATCCTCTCTAATGATAGCAGGAAGTAGAGAAGGGAGTGGGCGTTTGGATTTAGAGGTAGTGTCAACACTGTAGTCAATCGTCATATTATAATCACCACACACAATAACATTACCTTTCTTAACAGCAAGTAGTTTCTTAAAGACCTTGTTGACAAACCTGACCTGATTAGCATTTGGGGCATAAAGATTTACAATTGTATATGTGCGATTGTTAAATTCTCCCACAAGAATCACAAACCTTCCTGCCGGGTCAGAAATCACTTCCCCTAGTTTGAACAAAACAGAGTCTCTAATGATCGTGATGACCCCTCTGTGCTTCTTGTTAGGGGCAGAAGCACAAAACACATGGGGGTAGTTCTTATGCTTGAAGTAAGGGGGATTTGAGGAAAGAAAGTGGGATTCCTGTACACACAGGATGTCCGCCTGTAGTTTCCGAGCCTCTTTCCACAGTGCTGCTCTCTTAGCAGGGTGATTTAACCCGTGCACATTAAAGGAAACAACGTTAAGCACCATGGCAACGTGGTGTGATGATGTAACAGTACCTCAGGATGAAGAAACTGGCGTAGCATAGATGGAATCCTAGGCGTCGTTTCCGGGAGCGAAGGCTGCGACATAACCTGGTCCACGGGGTGAGGTCCATCTCTTGGTTTTGGGTAAGAAAAAACAATTAAAGGAAAAGGAAAAAGAAGAAAAACAAAACAACGCCACATGGGTTAGTGGTCATCAGACAATAAAACAGTTCGATCAGAACCAACTCGATTAGTAAAAAGGGAGATCCTATGAAGAATCTGAGAGCAGGAGTGCTGCTCATTTAACACGGGGGGGAAACATCAAAGTCAGTAGGGTGTTAGGTAGTACTATGCTGTAGTCGTAACCAAGGCACTTAGGAGGGTCGTTTCTTGCTCTTTTTCTTGCGGGACACCGTGTGCCACGAATCTTGAGTGGCAACTTTGGAGGCCGAGGGCGGGTCACCTTCCATCTGTACCGGCACAATGTCCCAGGAGCGAAGGAGGGCCAGGCTCTCTGTGAGGTTATTGACCACGGAGGAGTGGTTGTCTCTAGTGACGGTGAGTTTGGCCGGATAGCCCCATCTGTACACAATATCATGGTTGCGTAGTGCTTTAGTGACTGGGAGAAGGGCCCTGCGCCTCTGCATTGTGTGTTGGGAAAGGTCTGCAAATAGTTGAATAGATTCATACTGGGCAAGAGGAGTCTTGTTCTTCCTAAAGGACATCATGAAGCGCTCCTTTATTTGGAAGAAATGAACCCGCATAAGAACATCCCTGGGGATGTTATCAGGGAGGTGCGACGGCTTGGGCAGGCGGTGTATTCTGTCTATAGCCAGATCTGCATCCGACAATTCAGGATCCAGCATCCTCATGAGGTCTTGAGCATATTGTTGCAATTGGTGGGGGAGGACAGACTCCTGGATCTGTCCTCCAGGTCCGAGACCTTTGCTTTAAGCCAAGCCAGTTCGTCTTCCTGATCATTATGGGCATCCACCAGTGAATTGAAAAAAGATGCAAACTCCCCCATCTTCTGCTCTACATGATCCACTCTTCCCCCCTGCTCCTGAACATCAGCTTTAAAGCCCCTCATGCACTCCATCATATCAGTGTGGAGAGAGCTGCGGAGGGACACCAGCATGTCCTTCAACATGGTGTCTGATAGGGGTTTGTCAGCAGTGGGGAAGGAGTTAATGGCTGCCGCTAGCTCTCTAGTGTCATTCAGGGAGTCCTGCAGTGTGAGTGCCTTCCCACCGGAGGATTCAGGGGAAAGCCGCGGCTTAGACTTTGCTGGGCTGCGCACCAGCGGTGTGGAGGCCTCCGGGGACCTGTGCGCCTCTCCTGGCGGCGGATTAGGGCTTGTTGGGGCCGAGCTGGAGCCGCTGGAGGAGGACAGCGAGGCGCCGCCGGCGCCATCTTGGAGTAGGCCGCGAGGCGTCGGGGGAAAGAAGTGGGAGAGCTTCTGTACCTGAGGAGCCGTTTTGCATTTGCGGGCCATCCCGGAGTTCTAGTCGGTCCGGCGGAGCGATCCAGGTAGATCGGAACCGATTTCAGTGCCTCGGTATGTCGAATCCCCTACAGTTGGCACGGAGCTCTCTGCCTAGACGTCCATGCAGAAGCCCGGTAGCCACGCCCCCCCGCCATGCCTGGATTTTTGACCGATAAACTTCCACACAGACAATCGTTTTTTATATTGTTTTTTTATCCAAAGGAAACTTTTTTTCACCGATGGAGAACAAACCGATGGGGCCCACACATGATCGGTTTGACCAATGAAAACAGTACACCGGTCTGGTCGGTTCAGAGTAGTGACAGCTCAGTCTGCAGGACTGAGAGACTTGAGAAAACTAGTGAGTCCAGCAGACTGGAGGGATTCTGTATTTTTTGGAGGAGTAGAAGAGCTGGGGTGTCAGATGCCCTATCTAGAGACCAGAAAGGGACCCAAGCAGCGAGGTGCTGTAACTGCTGTAACTAAGGCTGAGTGTGTCAGTAAGGCCAGAGAACTGTGTCTTATGCCTCGTACCCACGACCGGTTTTCCTGTCATGAAAAAAAAACAAGGATTTTCCCGACGTGATTCCTTTCCAGCCTGCCTTGCATACAGACGATCATGCCAAATCCCGGCTGACCAAAGCGCGGTGACTTACAACAGGACTATAAAGGGGAAGTTACATTCAAATAGCGCCACCCTTTGGGCTGCTTTTGCTGATCCTCGTGTTAGTAAAAGTTTGGTGAGAGACTATTTGCGGTTTTCAGTCTTCGTGCTTTTCAGTCCGTTACAGCGTGACAAATGTACTATCTCCATTACGAACACTAGTTTTACCAGAACGAGCGCTTTGTCTCATACTTGATTCTGAGCATGCGCATTTTTTTACCCTCAAACAAGCATACACACGAGCGGTTTTCGTGACGGGAAAAAGACCGCCGGGAATCACGAAAAAAGAGAGCTGGTTCTAATTTTTTTGCGGGCAGTTTTCTCGTCGGGAAAACTGCTATAGACCATACACACGGACCAACAAAAACATGGCAGTTTTCCCGTCGGAAAAAACGGTCGTGTGAACGATGCATTAGGGATTAGTACCAAGAGCAGCAGTGCTGCTGACAAGAAAGCCAGGTGGCTCAGCATCTTTTTGGTCATCTTCTGAACTTGCGTCTGTTAGGAGGTGCAGCGTGGTGTGGTATTAGTAAACACAAAAAGTCCAGTTGCAGAGAACTGAACTTGTATTAATGGAGAATCTCGTAAATCACAACTAACCCGGCAGGAAGGCACCCGACAGGGAACACTCACCAACAGTGTCTGCCTTGAGGGGCGGAATGCAGCCTGGCTAATTTAAGGCCAAATGGGGAGGTCTCCAGAACAGTGTTTTTCAACTCCAGTCCTCAAGGCACACCAACAGGTCATGTTTTCAGGCTTTCCATTATTTTGCACAGGTGATTTGATCAGTTTCACTGCCTTAGTAATCACCACAGCCATTTTGTCTGAGGTGCCGTACACACGGCAGAGAACCTCGACGGGCAGAACACATCGTTCCGCCCGTCGAGGTTCTCTCCCGGCCGTCGGATTCGGCGACCCGCCCGTCGGGAATGGCAACCAGCCATTCTTCCAGGCGGGCCGTCGAGGAAATAGAGAGCGTGCTCTCTATTTCGGCTCGACGGGCTTCCCGACGGGATGCTCGCTGAGACCGTACACACGGCCGAGGTCCTCGCTGGAATGTGCATGTGCCGTGTGTACGGGGCCTGAGGGAAATCCTGAAAACTTGTCCTGTTGGTGTGCCTTGAGGACTGGAGTTGAAAAACACTGCTCCAGAAGAATGGCATGTCCCTATTCTTTCCCTACTTGTCTGGAACCTCTCCCTGACGCTAAATACTGCCCCTGTTAGACCTGTCCCTACACTACCCACACGCTAAATGCATGCCAAGCCTGAAAGTCGAAGGCCTTAAATAGGCTCTGCCTGACCCACGATAACTGCAACATTCTCCAATCAAATAGCTTCCTCAGTGACCCTGGAAAACATAGAGGAACCATGTTTCTCTTGACTTCCTCTCCCCCTGCAATGCGACTGCGGTTGAGCGCCACCTGCAGCGGAGAAAGTAAAATGCACCTGTCTACATGTGGGCAACTTTGTTTGAACAGAAAGTCAGTAAACCACAGTTTGGAGTGGCACTGATTTTATTCACAATACGAACCATCAGCCCTGAGCTCTTTTGTTATTAGTGCTTTTTGCTGAAAGGCTGTCATTTGTTTACAGTCAACCTGTCCACAATCTAGCTCTTTCATTACTGGCTATAGGGTGGCTCCACTCCATTGTAGGATCCCCTGGAGCCATTCTTATGTGCGCACACTAGTTACATTCTGCTGTGCTGGCAGTTTTGAAGCCCCTACATTGAAAGCCATGCCCCCATTCCTTCTTCAATGGCTTTGCTAGACAGGACTGTGCATGTGAAGTGGGCAATGCGCAATCAACAACAGTAGAGCTGAAAGTAGAGCTGAGACAAGCAGAGTAATGCAATCTTGATCACTTTAAAAGTTCTTGGTATGTATTTAGGAAAAACTTGTATTGCACACAATTCCTGTTCTGGTATAGATTAGAGCAGTTGCAAAAGTAATATTAGGCCAAACTGAATAAATTACCGAAATGTTTTAACTGTGCAATAAAGCAGGCAATAGATTATGCAAATTCCTCCAACCACAGGTTGTCAATCACCTCTGAAAAGTGATCTGAACGCAGATCACTTTTAGGAGGAGCGGCAGGTTTAGACACAGGTTTATAGCTTAGGCTTAAGGTAAGTTACAAACATAATAGTGCCCAACGCCAGCTAAGATTTTTTAAGCAGTTACAGCAACAGCTTTTGTTCCTTTTGAACAAAAGGTGACCATTGTAAGCACCCCTGCTAGCGTTATATTAATTATAACTGTAACTTTTGTTGAACAACTTGACCTGCATGTATAAAAAAAAATTGTCAGAGAATAGCTGCAGGAGAACTCAACCCTACCGCAGACAAGAGTAGCAATATGGCCACATTCAATGGTGGTAGAGTTTTATGGTTGCATTATTAAATAAAAAATAAGTGCACTAAGCTCAGGGTGCAAGTTTTAGGAGTGTACTACGCACAGGGTTCAGGATTGTACTTTATACAGAATGCAGGGTTTAGTAATGTTCTACATACAAAGTGCAGGGTTCAAGAGTATGAGACAGGATGCAGGGTTTAAGACTATATACAGAGTGCAGGTTTCAGGAGTGTGCTATATACTGAGTGCAGGGTTCAGGGGTGCGCTATGCACAGGATCTAGGGTTCAAGAGTGCGCTATATAAAGACTGCTGTTTTCAGGAACATGCTACGCAGAGGGTGCAAGGTTCAGGGGTGCAAAATGCACAGGGTTTGGCCCTTTTCCACAACCTCCTTACTGCATCCTCCTCCACATCTCACTTCCAGACCTCATGAGCTCTGACCTCTGCACCCCTTCCCCCATCCTCTCCTGCCCTCATCTTAACTTCCCCTTTAAAATCTCCACCATCTTTCAGTACTGTACCTTTGGAAAAAAAACACCTGCCCAGCTCTATTACCTCCCCTCTCACACTCTAGATGGCTTTGCTTTTCTCACTTGGCTTACTGGGTAATTTGTTAGGAATGAAAGGATGGCACATCATTTGATGGAAATGAAAATTATCCACCTACAGAGGGCTGAATTCAAAGACACCCCAAAAATCAAAGAAAACATTATGCAGCAAGCTAGTCCATTTTGCTGAAATTTCATTGCAACAACTCAAAATAGTCCTCAGTAATTTGTATGGCCCCCAAGTGCTTGTATGCATGCCTGACAACATCAGGGCATGCTCTTAATGAGACAGCGGATGGTGTCCTGGAGTATTTCCTCCCAGATCTGGACCAGAGCATTACTATTCTCCTGAACAGACTGAGATGTAACCTGGCGGCATCGGATGGACCGAAACATAATGTCCCAGAGGCGTTCTTTTAGATTTAGGTCAGGTGAGCGTGGGGGCCATTCAATGGTATCAATATCTTCATCCTCCAGGAACTGGCTGCATGCTCTCGCTACATGAGGCCAGGCATTGTCGTGCAGCAGGAGGAACCCAGGATCCACTGCACCAGTGTAGGGTCTGACAATGGGTCCAAGGATTTCATCCCGATACCTAATGGCAGTCAGGGTGCCATTGTGTAGCCTGTAGAGGTCTGTGCATCCCTCCATGGATATGCCTCCCAGACCATCACTGACCCACCACCAAACCGCTCCACAGTGTCCGGCAGTGAGCACAGAGCACACTAGAGGATGTCAGGCCCTCAGGCCACCCCCATGAAGTCTATTTCTGATTGTTTGGTCAGAGACATTTACACCAGTGTTCTGCTGGAGGTCATTTTGTAGGGCTCTGGCAGTGCTCATCCTGTTCCTCTTTGAACAAAGGAGAAGATACCGGTCCTGCTGATGGGTTAAAGACCTCCTACGGCTCTGTCCAGCTCTCCTAGAGTAACTGCCTGTAGCGGGAGGACCCATGGGACCCTGAGGCTCTTGAAGGGTGTGGGGTACTCCTGTTTCAGCTTCACCGATGACTCTTGTGCCTAAAGTCATCCTATTTCTACTAGGGGCATAGGATGACTGAGAAACGATATCTTGGATTACATGAGATGGGACAGTAATGATAATTCACAATGTATTCCAGGATATCTTGAAATATTACAGGTTGTTGATTCTAAACCCAACCGAATAGAAGGAGTGATTGATTCAATGTGGGAACACAGACTGTTAAGATGTTTAATGTCATCTGCTACTGTCATGTAAATGAACCTTAGTCTGGCTCCCAAGAATCTTTCATTGTGTGATGCTAATTGACACTGTATTGTGTGAATTTCTATTGATGATATGATCATTTATATTGATGATAAATGTGTATTGTATAGCAGGTGAGAAGACCTTATCTCGGAGTCTCCTGGGTCTGGGTAAATGATTACTAATTAGCTCATGTAGATTATCTCGAAGTCAGAATATCTGTCTCCCAAAAAGATGTATTGAGCTCCTTGTGTCATGTTGTGGGTGCAGTTGAGCCATTGTTCATTGTGGTTACTAAACTGTATATAAAAGCCTGATTTTTTTCCATTAAAGAGTCTATTCCTGTTGAACCAGAGCCATTTGGGGTTCCTTTACACTGCCTGTGTAAGAGACCTATTAGCGTTGTCCCTGCGAATTTGCGGGAGCGTGCGCGTGAATTCGCGGGAGCACGCCCGCGTGTCCCTTGGCGCCAGACAGCTTATTTAAAGGATGCACTGACCCCAGCCGAGTGCTGACGGATCTCAGCGGTTCCGGTCCCTGTATCCTGTGCCTGTTCCTGTGCTCCTGATCCCGGTTACTGAACCTCTGCTTTCTTGACCCTGCTTTTGGACTCGCTTCACCCCTGACTCTTGGTTCCTGATCTCGGCTTCCCACGTGACCCTGTTTTCTGCCTGATGACTTTGTGCCTTGCTGCCCGCTCGTTGCTGAACCCGGCTTTCCATGTGACCACGATCCTGTCTCCTATTTTGCTCCGCTCTACTTCCCGGGTACCTGCGACCTTGTCCCTGCAACCTGCTGCGACTTTGTCCCTGCAACCTGCTGCGACATCCTGCCTTTCAAGATTCGCATCACCTGCTGCGGGCTTCCAGAGTTACATCTGCAAGCACTCGTGTCTCCCCTGGTCCTTGGTTTCCCCTGTCTCCACCCTTAGCGGAGATTCAAGAGAGGCTGACCTTGTCACTTCAGACCTCACCCAGGTACGTGACAGCCTGTCTCCTGGAATCTCCTCCATGCTCTTGAGAGACTGGGAGACACGGCAAACCTTCTGGCAATGACACGTATTGATGTGCCATCCTGGAGGAGTTGGACTGCCTGTGCAAACTTTATAGGGTCCAAGTATTGCATCGTGCTACGAGTAGTGACACTGACCCTAGCCAAATGCAAAACTAGTGAAAACCAGTCAGAAAAAAAATGAGTAGGGAAAAAAAAGTCAGACACCTCCACCTGAAAAAACATTCCTAAACATTCCTGTTTTGGAGGTTGTCTCATTGTTGCCCATCTAGTGCACCTGTTGTTAATTTTAATTAACAGCAAAGCAGCTGAAACTGATTAACAACCCCCTCTGTATACACCCCCCCCCCCCTCTGCTACTTAACGGACCAGCAGAGGGCCAGTTCTGATTCCTTTAACCACTAAAGGACCACCTCCTGCACATATACTGTACGTCGGCAGAATGGCACGGCTGAGCATATGTACGTACAGGTACATCCTGTACTAGTACCCAGTCGTGGGTCACAGGCGCGCGCTCGCGGCACACACCCGTGACCTGGTCCGAAGCTCCGGGACAGCGGGACTCGCGGACCCGATCACGCTGGAGTGCGGCGATTGGTCCCCGGGGCTGAAGAACGGGGAGAGCCGTGTGTAAACACGGCTTCCCCGTCCTTCACTGTGGCGGCGTCATCGATCGCGTGATCCCTTATACAGGGAATCACAATCGATGATGTCACACCTACAGCCACACCCCCCTACAAACACACATTAGGGAAAACATAACCCCTACAGTGCCCCCTTGTGGTTAACTCCCAAACTGCAAATGTAATTTTCACAATAAACAATGCAATTTAAATGCATTTTTTGCTGTGAAAAATTACAATTGTCCCAAAAATGTGTCAAAATGGTCCGAAGTGTCCGCCATAATGTCCCAGTCATAAAAAAAATTGCTGATCGCCACCATTAGTAGTAAAAAAATTATAATTAATAAAAATGCAATAAAACTATCCCCTATTTTGTAAACACTATAAATTTTGCGCAAACCAACCGATAAACGCTTATTGCGTTTTTTTTTACCAAAAATAAATAGAATACGTATCGGCCTAAACTGAGGAACATTTTTTTGTTTTTATATATTTTTGGGGGATATTTATTATAGCAAAAAGTAAAAAATATTGCATTTTTTTTCAAAATTGTCGCTCTATTTTTGTTTATAGCGCAAACAATAAAAACCGCAGAGGTGATCAAATACCACCAAAAGAAAGCTCTATTTGTGGGGAAAAAAGGACGGCAATTTTTTTTGGGAGCCACGTTGTACGACCACGGAATTGTCAGTTAAAGCGACGCAGTGCCGAATCGCAAAAAGGGGCAAGGTCCTTTAGCAGCATTTTGGTCCGGGTCTTAAGTGGTTAAACTTTTTGAGCAGCGTATATGCATTATACCTATCTATACCAGCAGGTGGCACTGCAGTGTTATAGTGTGTTATTCTATGGTAATGTAGTCACAGGATGTACATTCTGTCTATGCTTCCTGTGTACTTGTATGTTCCTGCTTCCTGATCATGTTTCTCCATGCTGTAAGACATGTAATATATTTCTCTATAAAAGTAAAGCTGTTTGCTGTATCCAAGAAGCTTCCAGCGCTTAATTGCAATACTCTGCGCAATAGCAATAATACACCAAACTAAGCATGTTTAGAGTGCCCCCAAGGCACTCAGGAGATGGATTGGGGACTGTGGAAGAAGGGGAGGATCAGAGAAGACAGAGCCTTTTTACACAATGCAGAGGATTAACCCTTTAGGTTCCACAGTGAGTATAACAAACATGCTTTCTGCATATACAGGCTGATTTTACTGTTGTGGGTTTTGTAAATAAAGTAAGTTTTTTAAATATAGTTTTACACAGTGAACAGGTAGATGTTCTGAATGCCATGTAATAATGAAGTCCGGATAGAATTTGGCCCCCATGTAACGTCAGTTTTAGAAATAAGCCGGGTGAAAAGAGCTTTTGTTAGGAGAGCATTGCCTGGAATCTGTCTTATCCAGCAGGTGAAATTCTTTCAGTCATTGACTTTGTTAAAACTCAGAGGCTTTGTTCATTAGAAAATCTCCAGAGTAATGCCATCTTTGTTTTGTTTTCTTAAAGGGGGGGAGGCTTGTCTATTGAAGAGTAAAAGGATGCCTGACCTTTATACAGTAACACTGCAGGTGCTTTTCATCCCTTTTCATTAGAAAACATCCATCCATGGACAATCCAACATTTTTGCCATCAATCTAGAGACGCTTGCAGCAAGATAAAAGATCCTGTAACATATCATTTTCAAAAAGATTTAGGATTAAAAAAAAAAAAAAAAAATACATAGATTTATTTTGTGGTGGTATTTAGATGAACAGCAGGAAATCCAATCACTAAAGCTGTCGGCATTATCACACAGTTGACCAGACAGCGTGAAATGGTATTATAGTCTAAAAGCATTCCCTACAGGTCAGTGCAGTGAAAGTGGGCAGATGCCCTATTGTTCCAGACTCCATTCTAATAATCTCCTTCCCATCTATCCTGTACACTGTGCTTGACCTCCAATGCCTTACATTCCAATCATATCTTCACAATATATCATTACAATATTAACCCTTACTTTCTATTTTCTTTTTTTTACCTTAAAGGGTCACTAAAGGAAAAACATTTTTTTGCTGAAATGACTGTTTACAGGGTATAGAGACATACAAGTTAACCGATTCCTTTTCAAAACCAAAATCAATCATATAATGTGCCTGCAGGTTAGTTTCACTTTTGAACTGGCTTCATGTTTCTGTGATGTAGAAACATAAACACAGAACAAAAACAAACAAATCCAGGGCAGTGTTTTGTTTTTAAAATGAATCAGATTGGTTCTGGGAAGTTTTAGACACAGTAAAGCTCCCAGCACTGTGGTTATAAGGAAACAGACAAGCAGGAAGTGTGGAGAACAGAGCAGGATTACAGCAACTTCAAAGCAAAAACGAACAATAAGGACATGAAACCAGTACTGCAGTAAGGTAAAGGAAGCTATTTAGCTTAACATTTGAGCACGGAGCTGCTCACAGCAGGAGTCCGGTGTGTCTCTATTCACTGGTTCAGGTCTGATTTCAGCTCAAATTGTTAGCTAAATTCGGAACCTGAATCAGACCAACAGATACACAGGGTTCCCCTGCAGACCGCTCCGGAGATGCATAAACCGGCTCCATAGAGAGCCGTACTTCATATTCCCATCGCACACTTTCATGGATCTGCTCTTGGGTCTGGGTGCTTGTAGCAACAACCAGCTGGATACTGGTACATGTTACAATAGAAATATTTGCCAGCACACCATGGAACGACGTAAATAGAGTCCAAACAGAGTTTTTATTGCATGATCACAACACAAAGAGAGTGCAAAGTTTCGGAGCCGCGCAGGGCCCCTTCGTCATCACATGCCTGACGAAGGGGCCCTGCACGGCTCCGAAACGTTGCACTCTCTTTGTGTTGTGATCATGCAATAAAACATCCGTTTGGATGCTATTTACGTCGTTCCATTGTCTGCTGGCAAATATTTCAATCTCCTGCTATGAGAATTGGAGGCGACGAAACCCGCCTTCAATTCGCAATGGTCGTTTTTTGCGATGAAATAAAACAACGTTTTAAAAAACGTCATTTAAAATGATCGTGTGTGGGCAAAACGTCGTTTTATGTCTTCTGAAAAACGACAAAAAAAAAATTTGAACATGCTTCAATTTTTTATGTCGTTTTTCAGAATGAAGTTTTTTGTGTCATAAAAAATGATTGTGTGTACGCTAATGCTCAGAAGCAAGTTATGACGCAAGCTTAAATGAAACAGAGTGCCGTCGTACGTGTTGTACGTAACCGCTCTTTGCAAGAGCATTTTTAGAAAACGATGGTGTGTAGGCAACGTCGTTTTTTAAAATGAAGTTTGAAAAACTTCGTTTTTTTTTCATGAGAAAAAACAACAATTTTTAAAAGAGAAAAAACAACCGTGTGTACGCGGCATTATAGTTTTTAATACAGCCAGCAAGGAGAAGGTTTGCACACAAAATTTTAATTTAGATCCCATACACACAAATGTTTTTTGGCCTCATTCACACCTGAGCGTTTTGTAGCTTAAAGCTCCAAAATGCTCGCTATCCCATGGTTTTCAGCTGTAGCTTTTCACACCTGAGTGTCACTTGAAGCTTGCAGCTCAAAAAAATGCATGAGCTTCTTTTGAGCTACAAGCTTTTTTAGGCTGGGTTCACACTGGTGCGATATGGGAAACGCTGCAATTCAGCGCCGGTTCCCGCATCGCACCTGAATCGCACAGTGGTCCACACTGAGATCTGCGAATGCTGGCGTTGTCGGTGTAAAGTTAATGACACCCCCATATCAGTTTGCAGATAGCAGTGTGAACTGTGAAATGGTGCAGGGATCGGATCCACTAGATCAGGGATCCTCAAACTACGGCCCTCCAGATGTTGTAGAACTACACCTCCCATGAGGCATTGTAACACACTGACATTCACAGACATGACTAGGCATTATGGGAATTGTAGTTCCTGAACAACTGGAGGGCCGTAGTTTGAAGACCCATGCACTAGATGGAGCTGAGATTCCTAGGAAATCAATGTACTAAGCAAAATATGATAAGAGTTTGTGAGGCTGGGCAAATGTTTATGACATTCATCCAACAATATAAATAGACCTCTAATTATATTCAACAATCAAACCTTATTATTCCCTTTTATATTAAGAAAATGTAATTATCAGCCTTTGTCAGCATGGTAACATCTGTTGGAAATGTTGGACAGATCAAGCAATGTATTTGAGGATGGTCACATATGTCATTGTCACCTTGGAGAGTTATCTGCTTATCTAGGACCAAGGTAATTGACCATTTGCTATTGTTTTACTTGTGAAACCGGTGCTAGGGTTGTTTACTAAGTGCTCACCCTCCCCTTACTAGTGCAAACATGCTTGTGTCTATTGCAGTTTCAGTGACCAATCGCTAGGTAGCTTTAAGTTGGTGTTCTTTTTTTAACTCTTTTACAGTTATTTTGAATCTCTCTTTTTTTTTGCCGTTCAACCAGCAGATTCCCCCATCCATACGAATGGGGTGTATGAAGAAATCCCCCCAACGGAATATTGTATTCTGACAGGGGAAACCACAGCTGTCAAAACACAGTGATCAGCAGCTGCAGACAATGTAAAATGGAAAATTATCCAACATGTCCCTTCGAGAGAAGTCGATTGTATAGTGTTTAGTCAGCCCTAGTGTGGTGATTGTACAATGCTATCTTAAAGTGGAGTTTAAGTGGAGTTTTTTTGGATGTCACAATGTAGAGTATAAGATTTCCTATCATCTGTGCCCAGTCTTGCCACACAGAGTTAATCCAGCGCTGAGTAATCCTCTTGTAATGTTCAGTGCAAATTAACAGAATTCCAGATAATAACCTGCCAAATTATAAAGTCCGTTTCTCTGTTTTTGCTTTCAGTGACAGGTTATTTACATATCTAGCATGGACATGTTTATCTTATGTTATGTTTTGTTTGTCATAACATGAGGTGATCCAAAGGTCATTGTATATTACCAGGATGTGTTATGTTGGGAAGGGGTGGATTTCTCACTTTTTATACCTCGTTATGATAAACATAACATAACATATGATAAACATGTCTGAGCTAGATATGTAAATAACCTGTCACTCAAAGCAAGAAGAGAGAAAACTGACTTTTTATTTAGGCAGGTTTTTATCTGGAAGGCTGTTCATTTTATTGAACATTGAAAGAGGATTACTCAGATCTGGATTAACTCTGTGTGTCAAGACTGGGCACAGATGATAGGAAATCGTATACTCTACATTGTGACATAAAAAAAAAATTGGGGGGGTTTACATCCACTTTAAGTCTACCACCAACTCTGTAGTCCAGTTTGTTGAAATCTGATCCAAATTTAGTCGAAATCGAATCAAAGTGATGTATGACTTTTTGATTGTTTGAGGATTTGATCAAATCACACACAAATTGGGTGATGATATCAAAGTTTGTGGCCACCCTTAGATCTATCAACATGTAGTGCAAGTATCTGCTTAAACTGGCCATATATGGATCAAATCTCAGCTGGATAAGCAGGGACTGGACAAGATTTGATCTACCTATGGACAGGCTGGTTGTACTGAGGTTGATCCATCGATCGACTTCGGTACAACCAGCCTGTAGGATTTTTTTCATGCGATCACTACTGATGGCTATAGTTGCTAGCAGTGACCATTGTGTTCTGCTAGTAGGGAAGGTTCCCCATCCTCCTTGCCAGCAGAATACAGTAGTGCAGTGGGAGGGTTTACCCCTTCAACATTGACTGTGTTTATGGGGGAATCAATCAATTTTCTTTCCTTTCACCCGTGATGGAAGGAAAGAATATCGCATAAGTTATGGCTTGCTTTAAGCCAGCCATAGATGGTTCAAATCTATACTGAACTGGCCAAGATTTGAACCGTGCATGGACAAGCTGAATGTATCCAAGTCGATCGATCAAGAAACTTGTACAACCACCCTGTTGGATTTGGAATCCGATTATTGCTAACGGCTATTATAACCACTAGCAGTAATCAATGTGTTCTCCCGGGAAGGAATGGCTCCCCCTGCCACTCTCCGCCGGCAGAACACAATTTCTGTGAGAGACCATGTTGATGGGGGAATCAAGCTATTTTCTTTCCTGCAATCAGTGGTTGTCACAGTGGAGGCCCGTCCTTACGGGGCGCTCCCCCTATCCATGGGTTCGGCCGCCCTTATCTACATGCAGGGCGGCAGATGCATGGATTCCAATGACAATGGGGAGGTTCTTTTTGAAAAACGTGATTAGAGCCTGAGGCTCTAATAGGTTTAAAAAAAAGGTGAGCTCGGGGCGCAGTGCACACCTACTTGTGTGACAATAGCAAATTAATATTCGCTATTGTCACACTGATTCTTCTCCTATTAGGAAGAAGGTCATCCGATTGGCTGAAAGGAGAGGTGATCTGATTGACTGCCTAGGAGGAGACGCATTGCGTGCGGAAAAGAGGGGGGAAGAGATGCACGGCATGATGCAGGAAGGAGGAGGAGATGTAGGGGAATCAGTCAGCCCGCCGCCCGGAGCCATGGCAACCTAGATTATTATTATTATTATAATACAGGATTTATATAGCGTCAACAGTTTGCGCAGCACTTTACAACATGAGGACAAACAGAACAGTTATAATACAGTTCAATACAGGAGGGATCAGAGGGCCCTGCTCGTTAAATCTTACAAACTAGATGGGGTAAGTGACCCGACTGACTGACTAGGTGGAGGGGTGGGGTTGTTGGGAGGTGACCTGGCGACTGACCAGGGGGTTGGCTGTGAGTGCATTGTTTGCCCCCCTCCAAAAAAAATATACCACCAGCCACCACTGGTTTGCAGGAAACAAAATCGCTACATCTATTGGCCGGTGTCTTGTCGAGCTGGTTCCTCCATCGGATAGATTCCTGCCTCGACTGCGCAGGGGCCAGCAAGGGGCAGATATGAGACGTCTATTTTATTGAGAAAACCATCCCCCAAAAAAGCACTGCTTAATATCACATCCGCCCCTTGCTGTAAAGACCAATCAAAAAAGCACTGCTTAATGCGGGATTCCACCCGCAAAATGTTTTTTTAAAAAGTCAGCAACTTTTTAATAAGGACACTTACCTGTCCTACTTGCCCGCACCGATGGCCCCCCGATGCCGATCCCACGACTGATCCAGGTCCCGTGCCGCCATTTACACTATGGCAAACAGGCTGTGAAGCCTTACGGCTTCACTGCCCAATTCCTACTGAGCCTACGTGAGTCTCGTGCCGGCTTGTGAATGGGCGGCTGCTCTCTGAGAACACACACAGTTCCCAGAAAGCAGCGCGCCCCATTCACTAGGTAGTAGCAGAAGAAAACACACCGCGGTGGGGAAGAGGCAGATTACGGACTTCCGCATAGCAACAGGTATTTCGGGTGAGTATACATTTTTTTTTTTCACGTTTTTTTTTTTTTTTTTGGATTTTTGGCAAATGTTTTATTCCTGGGTGGAACCCCGCTTTAATATCACATCCGCCCCTTGCTGTATAGAGCGCCGTGTATTACCAAGCATCGGTGGCGTCTATAATCAGGCATCGGGAACGATCACGGCTACAGCTGTTCCCGCTCAGAGATTTCCGTTGCCTCAGATCGTGTCTGCGCACTCCGGAGGGAACCATATCGATAAGAAGAACCAGCGCGGCAGAACACTGACATTAGTTGAATAGGGATTGATAGGATAATTCAGGGAGGTCCTCCAATTACATATATTTTTTGTAAAGCTAACATTGATTGTATGTAAATTGCACAATCAGATTGTAACATGTAGGGGAAGCTTTAGTTGTCACCAGAATATGTGACCCCAGTGAAAGAAAGCACTTCTTTTCTTGTTCCCGGGGACAACTGTTTGTTCACAGTTACAACCATGACTCCCTTCACACTAGATGTCTTTTTTGTTTGGAATCCTTCAGTGAAATTGTAGATAAGAAGTGGATTCCAGATGCAGTGAAGAGTGAATGCTGAGGACATTCCCATAGATCATTGATGTGACAGATGTGAAGAGGTTTGCAGTCAGCAATGACAGAGCAGTGGATTGTAAGGCAGTAGTAGTTGTCCACATGGTAGTAGTGTCCTTGTCACCTAAATGTTGCAGTCTGTAGAGGATAGACAGGGTCAGGAGGAGGGAGGTACAAGGGGAGGCTCTGGAGGAAAGTCCTGGGACTGCCTCCCTCTTCCAGCATTAGGCTCTCTCACCTCTGGGACATTGCACTCCAGGAATGCCTGCTACAGTCTAAAACTTCTCTCTTCTATGGATTGTGATTGTGGGGTCCTGTGTGCCACCTTCATGCATTGACCTGGCAGCACCAAGAGGACCATGCTGGCCAGGGAGGTGAGACTGCGATGGAGAGCCTGCACCCTGCGCCTCCTGGTCCTGTGCCTGGCATTCTTCCTCTGCACCCACTTTATGGCTGAGCTTAGAAGAAAGTCCTGGCCACAGGGTGATCTGCTGCTTAAAGTCCAACTAAGAGAGCCTGGCATCTTCATAGAGGGGCACGACAGGAGAGCAGAGGAGGTGCCCAGCAAGAGGCAGGTGATATATGTCAGGAGGAGCAGCAGAGGCGGGGGCAACTCCAATGTGCCCAAGAGAGACAACCTAAAGGTCAGTGACAACTCTTACACACTTCAAATCTATTATTATTCGATCATTCAAAACTATCAGACCAAAAACCAGTTGAATCCCTCCGACTGATTTAGATGCAGTTTTGATGAGAGTTGAATAAACCGTGTCAATCAGCCAGGATGAAAAATTAACGATCAAATTAACTATCATTTTGCATCAGTCTGCAGAACTGATTTGGTCAATAATTTCATTGCATTTCGATTGATAGGATTATGAGGTTGCCTAGTGGAAAAAGAGAAATGATCAATAACTTATCGTTAATCGTACCTTCCAGCTGTCGATCAAATTCCACTTCCCCTATCTGTGGCATATCAATCATCTGTGTTGTCAACTATCGATTGATTATTCCTATCAGAATCGTTCATTTGTCAAAGTGTGTATGGTCGCACTTTAATAAATTATCGATTTCTTTTCCAGTCGATGGGAATAGTCAATCTGTAGTGGACAGCCCATGTGATCAATATGGCACACAGGGAAGTGGATTTTGATTGATAGTTGGAAGACACAAACGCACGTTATCAATCGCATCTCTATTTTCACCATGCAATCTCATAGACTGATCGATCGAAATACAATCTAACGAGGGATCTTTAAAAAGTTTCTGCACTTTTTTTAACTTTTAAATAGTGCGGAAACTTTTTGAAGACCCCCTCAAATTCACGAGCAATGTATATCAGCGCTGCCGTTCGATGCTAAATAATTGCTAATGTTCCACCTTGGCCAATCGACTTAATTCGATCGTATAGGATTGATGGGGTGGGAATTCAATTGATTGCTGATTTAATCATTTTGATGGAATCGCACATTGATCACATAATAAAATCTTGGGGAAGATACCTATTTGTAAGATGACTTGTATTTCCTGTTGCTCAGTAAACATCCCCTAAAGGGAGGAATGAGAGAACAAACGATCTGCATTAGGCAGCTAATTAGAGTGGAGTAACGGCTCATACACACTATAAAAAAAAAACGGCGAACGTTTTTGTTCGAGGAACGATCGTACGATTTTCTGACAGTGTGTACATAACTTTTGGCAGACAATTCCGACCTTCCGAAAGAACCGTTCCTCATACGGGAACCCAATAAAAGATTTTTGTTTAATGTGTACCGTTTTTCGTACAATTTTCGTATGAGGAACAACAGAAACAAGACTGCGCATGATCAGAAACAATAAACTACAAAAAAATAAAGCTTTTGTCGTATGAGAATTTTCGTGCATTATTTCCTTCTTACTTGCTGTGAAACAAGAAAAGACATTCTCCCGATTTTCTTATAGTGTGTACCCCACTTAAGGCCAGCCATAGACGGAGCAAATTTCTTTCCTGCAACCACGGGCTGCAGAAAATAAATTTGTTTGATTCTCCCATCAACATTCACAGTGTTAACAGGGGATTCCTCCCATGGAGTCATTGGCCCGGATTCACGTAGATCGGCGCATCTTTATGCCGCGTAGCGTATCTTCTTTACGCTACGCTGGCGCAATGTTGAGAGGCAAGTATGAAATTCACAAAGCCCAACGTTGCGCCGGCGTAGCGTATATTCGTCGGCGTAAGCCGACGTAATTCAAAGTAGCTGGAAGTGGGCTGGAAGTGGGCGTGATGCATGGTGACCCCATGCAAATGATAAGCTGAGCGTCATCCAAGTATTTAAAACGAACGGCGCATGTGTCGTAGCTTGAAAGTATCCCCTGTGCTCATGCGTACAACCACGTCAAAATAACTGCCTATGATACGTCGAATCACTACCTACGACGTGAACGTAACCTACGCCCAGCCCTATTCACGTAATACTACGTAAACGACGTAAAATACGACGGCTGTTCCCTGGTCCATACCTTTGCATAGGTTTTGCCTCCTATATAAGGAATAACTTTACGCCGGACGTAACCCTTACGCAAATCGCTTAAAACATGCGCCGGGCGCATCTACGTTCGTGAATCGGTGTATCTCCCTCATTTGCATATATGCATCTCAAATCAATGGGAGTACCAAATGCGTCCAGCGTAACTATGCGCCCACTATACGCCGGCGTAGGCAAGTTACGTCGGTCGGATTAAGTCCGTTTTTTGGCGTATCTTAGTTCTATGAGTACGGCGCATAGATACAACGGCGCACATTTGTACTTACGCCGCGTATCTGTAGATACGTCGGCGTAAGTGCTACATGAATCCGGGCCATTGTGTTTTCCTGGTGGGGGGGTGAAGCCATCCCCACCGGGAGAACACAGTGATTATCACTAGAGGCTATAAGTGCTGCTAGCCATAATTACATGTAAAATTCGTCAGGCTGGTTGTACCCAAGTTGATCGATCAACCATCTATGGCCCCCTTCATGCCTAAGCCTTTTTCTGGCACTTTAAGTTAAAATCTGTATTTTTTTGCTGGAAAATACTTTATGTCAACACTGTATTTGCACAGCGGCTTTTCAAATGCATTTTTTTTGGAAGGGAATAAAATGGCGGTCATTGCAACTTTTTTTCTCATACGGTATTTGCGCAATAATTTTTGGGGAAGAAAAACGGTTTAATGGATTAAATAAATAACAAAACAGTAAAGTTAGCCTAATTTTTTTGTATAATGTGAAAGATGATGTTATGCCGAGTAAAAAGATATCTTAATTATGATGCTTTAAAATTGCAAATACTCGTGGAATGGCGACGAACTACGGTACTTAAAAATCTCCATAGGCAACGCTTAAAAAAAATTCTACGGGTTTCCTGTTTAGAGTAACAGAGGGGGTCTTGCTCCCAGAATTATTGCTCTCGCTCAAACTATTGCTATGATAGCTCATGTGTGGTTTAAACTAGGGTTGTCAAGATACCACTTTTTTAGGACCGAGTACAAGTACCGATACTTTTTTTCCATGTACTCGCCGATACCGAATACCGATACTTTTTTTAAATGTCATGTGACAGTTTTCAAACCACAATACAGACTAAGGATATTTTCTTTAGAATTATGAAGAACTCTAACTCAAGACATTATAAAAGAATAAAAATGAGTAAAAATAAATAAAAATGTTTTATTTTCTTGAGTAAAAAACTCAAAGAATTTTCACAGAACATGTTGATAAATACAAAAAAAGTATTCTATTTAGGTATCGGGAGCATTTGTGCGAGTACAAAAACTTCAGCAAATACTCGGTATCGGTCCCGATACCGATACTAGTATCGGTATCTGGACAACCCTAGTTTAAACGCTGTTTACATTTGTGGGCGCGACTTATGTATGCGTTCATTTCTGCATGCAAGCTCAGAGGGTCAGGATGCTTTAAATGTTTCCTTTTTAAAATAAATAAATAAATAATAATAATTTTGTTTTTACACATTCTCTTAAAATTTTCGATTTTTGATTACTTGTATTGCTGTCACAGGAAATGTAAACATCCCTTGTGACAGTAATCGGCAGTGACAGGTACTCTTTATGGAGGGATTTGGGGTCTATAATACTGCCATTTTTTTAAATCCGGCCACTTTAAGTCTTCTGTAAACCATGACATTGCTTCCGGGACCCGATTCTGGAGTTGTACGGGTCTCTGGCCAGCTGGCGGATGTGCCGACTGGTCGCTCGGGCCTACCGGTGGAATGGGAGAGCCCAGGTGAGCCGTGAAAGGTTGTAGGAAGAGGGGGATGTTTAAAGGCGCGTTTGTCACGCGGCAATTGCTGCAAAATCGCACCACGTTTGGGGTGCCATTTAGAATAAATGGCACCCAAACGCACATGATGTGTTTTGCAGTGATTCCTACACGATTTGACATTGCAGAATCGCAGTGATTCCATATTGCCAAGGGGGAATGGGGCCTAACGTACAATCACCGCGATGCCCGACTATGCAAGTCTTCATATAAAATAAACATAATATCTGGCCTTACAAACAATACATAAGCACAGTCTTTTAAACATTAGAATATGTTGATCAGATGATATAGATGATGTTGTAGATGTCAAACATTTCTATAAATATTAGAGAACAGTCCGGTTGAATGTAACTAACTACTCGTTATATGACCAGCATACATGGGAACCTTCATGGTCAGTTTTTAAATACTGAAGATTCCATTTAAACATCTGATGACAAGAGATCCATAGAAGTTCGTGTTTATTTATAAACAACAACTTCCAGTCATAGCCATGCTGTAATACAATGTGCATATTGTTAGGTCCCTGAGAAACAAAAAGCTTCCCGCACAAGTGGATCCTTCTCTCTGGAGGGTTAATTAAAATACTTGCAAGTCAATGAACAAAGTAAAACCTACAACTGGAGGGAAGAGCTGCGCCCCGAGGTGTTATTACCTTAGTGGTCATTATTCTTTGTCTGCCGTCCTGTAATGAGGTGTGTGCCAGTAATTTAGAAAAGAAAGGCTTGTCGTCGTGGGTAGACCTGCAGCAATCCAACATGGCAAATCGATTATTATTCTTACAAACTCTTGAACTTTCTGTTAGGCTCACAGTATATGCAGGTGTGGGATTGCATGTAATCGCACACCTTCCCGCACCCACATCAAAAATTCTTAATGGCACCCCAAGCACTAGAAACTTCAGGGACCTTTTCACTGCATTTTCTATTTGGTAAAGCAGCCCATTCAAACGAATGAGCTGCTGTGCCTGTGCACGTGCAGCCACTGGAAAAGTTACATGGTGTCATGCCGCGTACACGCGATCATTTTTCAGCATGAAAAAAAAAGTAGTTTTTCAGCATGTCCAAAAAACGAAGTTTTTCCAACTTCATCATTAAAACGACCACACACCATTGTTTAAAAAAAATAATGAGTAAAGCGTGGTGACGTACAAAATGTATGACGGCACTCTAAAGGGGAAGTTCTATTCGCCTTTGGGCTGCTTTAGCTGATTCCTTGTTAGTAAAAGACGACGATTCACACTTTTTTGTCTGTTACAGCGTGATGAATTCGCTTACTCCATTATGAACGGTAGTTTTACCAGAACGAGCGCTCCTGTCTCATAATTTGCTTCTGAGCATGCGCGGGTTTACAACTTCGTTTAAGCCCACACACGATAATTTTTTACAACCCGAAAAACGACATTGTTTAAAACGACGTTAAAAAATGCAGCATGTTCGATTTTCTTTTTTTTTTCTTTTTTTTTTTCAGAACCTGAAAAATGATGTGTAGCCCACACACAATCGTTTTAAATGAAGTTTTTGAAAAACTACGTTTTTTTTCATGCCGAAAAATTATCATGTGTACAGGGCATGAGGCCTGGTTCACACCTATGCATATTTTAGTGCATTTTCACACTACAGTCCATTTAACATGGGTTCCTATGGATGTAGTTCACATCTGTGCATTTTATGGACTTTCTTCTGGTTTTTGGTTCCATGGACTTCAACGGATCAAAAATGTGTATTAAAAGACACAAAATGCACCTGGAATATGCAAACTGCAACCTGCATAAGTGTGAATCAGGCCTTAAAGGAGTTGTAAAGGAAATTTTTTTTTTTTTTTGCCTAAAATTTATGTCTGCAAGGTAGACAGACAGAATAGTGTAATGATTCTGTTAACAAACGAGTAAATACCTATTAAATTTCTTCATCTATATCACCTCCGGCGTTCTAGTTTCTGTTCTCTCATTCACTTCCTGGTTTGCGGCACTCATTCATGTAAGAACTACATTTCCCAGTATGAATTGCGGCACGCCCAGTAATTCAAACCTCCTTGAAGTCTCTAACACGTAGAGAGCATCCTGCCACACAGATGTAGTTCTTAGGAGGGGGCAAGCACGTCACTGACCACCACAGTAAAGTCTCTCCCTTCACGGTGGTCAGTAAAATCAGACAAGCAGGAAGTGAACAGAACAGAGAAGAAATAGAGCAACTTCTGAGCAAAAACGAACAATGTGGAAGTGAAAAGAAGAATGTCTGCAGGTAAAGGATGCTTATTATGAAAAAAAAATTCCTTTACAACCCCTTTAATCTAACTTTACACTCTTTTTGCACCATGCAGTGCTTCCAGCCCCCTGCCACTTCATCTCCTACATAATTATATCTTGTGCTGGCCATACATGACTAGATTTATAGAAAATGAATTGATTCCCCCAATCCACTCTAAACACCATAGATGGGGGAATCTTCCCTGATGACTATTGTATTCACACAGTCATAGCACCTGGTTCTTGCAATGCCAATTTCACCGGATTCAGCAAAAGATAATGCTAACAATGCTGCAGAGCCAAAATAGTTTAATAGAAGAACCGCACTTACAGGTAGATGAATAAAAATTTGCATGTATACAACGGTGATCGTAGCGCTTACAGCACGTCACTCACTGCACGTCTTTCCCTTTCCTACGCGTTACGACCCAGATGAAGACACGAGATCCTGTGTCGTAACGCGTAGGAAAGGGAAAGACTTGCAGTGAGTGACGTGCTGTAAGCGCTGCGATCACCGTTGTATACATGCAAATTTTTATTCATCTACCTGTAAGTGCGGTTCTTCTATTAAACTATTTTTTACCAAGGATAACACACTATTGGAGGTTTTTTGTCCTTCCCCCTCCCCTGTTTTCCACTGTCACCCGAGATCGCAGGTACCTATCTTCCCACCGATCCGTGGGGGCTAACAAAACTACCGAGGGAGGTTGTTCACACGGAGATCATCTTATATGCCTGTTTTTGACTTGCTGAAGGTGAGAGTTCTGGGAGACCAGATGCGCTGTGTGGTGGTGTTTTTTCCTCATTCTCTGGACTAGTGGACATCCTTTTACACTGTTTTTCACCATTATGGACTATTAGTGCACTGATTTATGATTTAGCACTTTCTTTGGACTTATTTTCCGTCCCCGATAGACCTATAAGCTTGGCACTTTTATACTTTTTGTGCACCATATATATCACCCATTGTATATGTTATGTCATGTTTTTACAATTTGCGCTATCACCCACATTGATTTTACGTTATTAGGTGCTGTGTATGCATTTTTTGTGTTTGCTGCATATTGTCACTGATTTCTTGATAGACAAATTAGTAGCGCAGAAGTCCCACTTGATTTTAATGCTGCAGAGCCTGTAATGGGAAAATACGTTTATTTTTTATCTTTGTATGTTTTGGTACAGACAGAAACAGGACAAAGCACATAGCATTTCTTCTTTGTAGCTACAGTAACCCTTAAGGGTCTATGTTTTAAATGTTTTCACACAAAATTCACACAATGTTAACCCAGGATGCATTCATTTTTCCAAATTGAATCTAATTACAAAATGTTGTGTATCCTGGCTGAAAGTTGTGTGAATCTTGTGTGTGAAACTTTGTTGCAGTTACACTCATTTGAAGAAGGGGGGGCTTTTAGTTACCTGCCTGTCCTCCATTCATAGAATGCTTTTTATTTGGGGAAGCTATAGTACAGTGTCTATAAATGGAGGAGGGAGGCAAAAAGAGCGGTTTTAGTTGTCAGTCAGCACTGTTGATGAGTGCCTGTCACAGCTCCTTCAGCTCTCCCTGCAACATTAGAAGAATACCACTGTGGGTGTAATGGGGATCAGAGCTCAGGCCAATGTAACTATGTATATACTATACCGGGCTAATGAGCCTGGGAGCTGGAAACCAGTGAAGCATAGTTCCCAACTGTCCCTGATTCCTCCTCATTTGTCCCTTATTTTGGTCTGATCTGTAAAGTTGTATATAAAATTCACTTTTTTTTATCTTTCAAAAAGTGTTTCCCAGTGCTAAACATTCAATTTCTAAATTGCTGCATTTGTAAATTTCAAAACCCAATATAAATGAATAGTAGTAAAAAAGCACTTGTGGATTTAACTAATCTTCTTTAAAAAAAAAAAAATATATATATATATATATATTTTTATATATATATATATATATATATAATTCTTTAACCGCTTAAGGACCGCCGCATGACTATTTACGTCGGCAGAATGGCACGGCTGGGCACATGGGCATACAGGTACATCCTCTTTAAGATGCCCAGCCGTGGGTCGCGAGCGCGCCGGTCCTATAATAAGGCCTACCTATAGGTACTGTAAATATCTCATAAACGTGCACCATTTAGGAGATATTTACTGTACATGCAGCCGATGACATCATCAGCGTATGAGCTCTGATCGAACGGCCACCCGTGCCGTTCCTTCGGAGCCCTGTGCCGTGACTGGCGGCATCCACGTACATGTGCAGGAGTGATGTCACGCGGCTCTGACCAGTCACACAACTGGAGTCCGCGAACCCAGAAGGAAAATTGGTAAAGATGGATGCGGCCTCCAGCATCCATCTCCTAAATGGTGCACGGTTAGGAGATATTTACACTACCTATAGGTAAGCAATATTATAGGCTTACCTATAGGTACAATTCATCTATGGGAGTTTAAAACCACTTTATCACCACTTTAAGGTATCTTAGGGTGTTGGGGGAGCCACAGCGGTGACACCGCATCGGTGGTGGGCTTCATTTGTATATAAGTTTCACATAATGTGCTAATATGCCATGCATACTAACACATTATGCCTTTACTTTGCAGGTCAGAATTTTTTTTTTTTTTTAAATAAAACTTCCTTAGGCTTTCATCTTAACTGCCACGCCTCTGACATTGCTTCCATGTATGAATTGATTTTTTAGAGGCCTTTGACAAGCAGTGAGGAGGCACTATGATGTCTCCTTATCAGCGTTTTTTTACCCCGCAAATGCTTAAAAGTAAGAAATAGCTATTTTATTCAGGGATTATACAAGCTAGATTTTTCCCCCCATAATCTGTCTATTGAAAATTTTGTCAAGAGGTACTGTAAAAGAAAAAATAGGTATATTCATATAAAAGGAAACAGTAAGGGCCATCAAACTCTACCCTCATCAGGTGGCCCAACCAGGACCAGTCTTGCTATATTGGGTGAATGTCATGGTCCTAATGGGGTTGATTTACTAAAGGAGAGTGCAAAATCTGGTGCGGCTGTGCATGGTAGCCAATCAGCTTCTAACTTTAGCTTGTTCAATTAAGCTTTGACCATAAAATCTAGAAGCTGGTTGGTTTCTATGCAGAGCTGCACCAGATTTTGCACGCTACAGTTTTAGTAAATCAACTCCAAAGAGTCAAGAAGCGAACCATATCAGACATCTATACAAGCTCTATACAAGCTCCTTGTATCTATACAAGCTCCTTATATTAAAACGACATCCTTCCTTTTAACTTGACTGAAGTTCTGGCAGCAAGGATTTATGCTTGGATGAAATTGATAAATGAAAAGAATAAAAGTATGCATGTCAGGTTTTCCTTATTCATTCCTCTCTGATTAAACCACTTCTACAGAGCAGGAATTCTGTTGAAAGATATCAATAATAACAGATTGCCCGTATTTATTTAAGAAATCGTAAATCTATACCCAAGTTAAGTATATGATTTTAACAGATATGATCTAGGAAGGTAACAGGCTAAAATAACTTTGGAGAACGGAGAATTCCAGCGAAGGTCATATGCATGCAAATAGATACTGCAGTACTATGGAGATAACAATGTATGTCTGGTGTCACCTTGGCCAGTGTTATGCAAGGGTTTTATTATCCCTTTACTTATAAAATTGCTTCAACGCACTAGCCGTCGAAGGCCTTAAAAAAAAAAAAAAAAGGCTATTTGAGCTTAACTTTTAAGGAATTTTCGGTAAATTTTTTAAGTTTATACATTACTAAATATAAATAAATATTTATGTGTAGTAATTAGGGTTGTCCCGATACCGATACTAGTATCGGTATCGGGACCAATTCCAAGTATTTGCGGGAGTACTTGTACTCGGGCAAATGCTCCCGATACCAAAATAGAATACTTCTCACCCCCCCCCCCCCCCCCCCGCCGCCACCGCGTTAATCCCCGTGCAAAACAGCGCGCATTACAAGCTTTCGTTTGAATACTTGTAATGCACGTCTCGCCATGTATAGACACTCCCCTTCTCGGGATTGGACGGATCTGTCCAATCCCGAGCAAGGGGGAGTGTCTATGCACGGATCTGTGTATAGACACTCCCCCTTGCTCGGGATTGGATGGATCCGTCCAATCCCGACAAGGGGCGTGTCTATACATGGCGAGGCGCGCATTACAAGTATAGAAACGAAAGCTTGTAATGCGCGCTGTATTGCACAGGGATTAACCCGGCAGCAGCTACTACAGGTATGGGGGACAGGACATGGCTGCAACATGTGGGGGACAGGACATGGCTGCAATATGTGGGGGACAGGGCTACAATATGTGGGGGACATGGCTGCAATATGTGGGGGACATGGCTGCAATATGTGGGGGACATGCATGGCTGCAATATGTGGGGGGGACATGCATGGCTGCATCTGTGGGGGGGACATGCATGGCTGCAATATATGTGGGGGGACATGCATGGCTGCAATATATGTGGGGGGACATGGCTGCAATATATGTGGGGGGACATGGCTGCAATATATGTGGGGGACATGGCTGCAATATACAGTATGTGGGGGGACATGGCTGCAATATATGTGGGGGGACATGGCTGCAATATATGTGGGGGGACATGGCTGCAATATATGTGGGGGACATGGCTGCAATATATGTGGGGGGACATGGCTGCAATATATGTGGGGGGACATGGCTGCAATATATGTGGGGGGACATGGCTGCAATATATGTGGGGGACATGGCTGCAATATATGTGGGGGGACATGGCTGCAATATATGTGGGGGGACATGGCTGCAATATATGTGGGGGGACATGGCTGCACTTGGGGACACATTTTAAAAAAAACATCGGTATTCGGTATCGGCGAGTACATGAAAAAAAGTATCGGTACTTGTACTCGGTCCTAAAAAAGTGGTATCGGGACAACCCTAGTACTAATTGCAAATGAACATTTAATACTGGGTGGAATTATGACATTAGCTATGCAGAGCATAACTGGTTTTATAAACAGAAAATACAGCAGAAGCTGTTCACTTACACGCACTGGGGTTGATTTTACTAATGTAGCACTACCCCGAAGGAGCTTCTAGTTTGTTTTGGGTGGCATGTTACCTCATGGTGCCCAAAGCACCTACCCCCCATGTTGAGGGCATGCGGCCTGGTATGGTTCAGGAGTGAGGGGGGGGCTCGCTTGTCCCCATCCCCATTCCTGACTGGCTGGGCGGAGTACTTGTATAAGGGTCTGGTATGGATTTTGGGGGGACCCCCACGCCGTTTTTTCAGCGTACGGGGGTTTCCCTTGAAATCCATACCAGACCCAAGGGCCTGGTATGGTCGTGGAGGGGGAACCCATGCCGTATTTTTATTTAACATTTTGGAGTTCCCCCCTCAAGATCCATACCAAACGCAGCTGACACAATGCACTGCGATTACCTGTGGTTATGTGCGGATAGCTGCGCCAAATCACACCTGGACGCATTCAATTCTATTTTTTATTTTTGCACCAAACCGCAGGTAACAAAACCGCAGCTAAATGCAGTGTGTGAAGGGTGTCATAGGAAAGCATTGTGTGCTTCTAGCTGTGGTAAAATCCGCAGATAAAAGCACCATTCTATCCGTCGGTGTGAAAGGGGCCTTAATCATGAGGAAAATTTTAAGGAAAGCAGGATTATTGCTAGCACATGAGTGGGTACTTAAAAGTTAACACAGCTTTACCTTACTCACCAACATTCACTTTAACGGTAGAACAGACTTTTTGCCTTTAGTAATTTCAACCCAGATGTCTCTGATTGAAACCCTTAGATCATGGGTCTTCAAACTACGGCCCTCCAGTTGTTAAGGAACTACAATTCCCATCATGCCTAGTCATGTCTGTGAATGTCAGAGTTTTACAATGCCTCATGGGATGTGTAGTTCCGCAACAGCTGGAGGGCCGTAGTTTGAGGATCCCTGCCTTAGATGGTTTGGGACAGTGGAAAACAGAGGAAGGGAAAGTAATGAGAAGAGACACTGCTTTAACTCTTTTAGTTGTCTGTGTAAATTTCAGCTTGAGCTATTAAAGGATCACTAAAGGATTTTTTTTTTTTAGCTAAATAGCTTCCTTTACCTTACTGCAGTACTGGTTTCATGTCCTTATTGTTCGTTTTTGCTTTGAAGTTGCTGTAATCCTGCTCTGTTCTCCACACTTCCTGCTTGTCTGTTTCCTATAACCACAGTACTGGGAGCTTTCTCACGATGGTCTAAGCTGTCATTACTGTGTGTCTAAAACTTCCCAGAACCAATCAGATTCATTTTAAAAACAAAACACTGCACTGGATTTGTTTGTTTTTGTTCTGTGTGTCTCTCTACTTCACAGAAACATGAAGCCAGTTCAAAAGTGAAACTAACCTGTAGGCACATTATATGATTTGATTTTTATCTATTTTTACTAATTTTGAAAAGGAATCAGTTAACTTTTATGGGCCAGATTCAGGAAAGGTTACGCTGGCGGATCGAGTGATCCGCCAGCCTAACTGTGGCTTTGAGCCGGCGTTTCTGTTTTCTGTAACCAGAAAACAAGAAACGCCGGGTTGAAGTTCCGATGCGAGCAGCGTAACTGAGTTTCGCCATCGCATCGTTACTTCAACTTAAAAATGGCGCCGGGGGCGTTCCCGCCGATTTACGCTCAAAAAATATGTTAATGAGCGGTAATCGGCAATTCACGATCGAAATCCGGCGCGACGCAATGACGATACGACGTTTCCGGACGGGATACGCGGCGCATAGATATACCTACATGGGGTTGGAGTATCCTATGTTAGGTATAGGCGTCGTCATCGCGTCGGGAAAAAAAATAAAAACGTCGCTTGCGTAAAACGGTCATGAATGGGAATGTGACGTCATTGACGTTCATTCACAGATTTTGGAGCATGCGCACGGGGATGTTTTGACACTCGACGCATGCGCAGTACGTTGGCGGCGGGATCGCGCGTAGTTAGCATACTACACGCCCCGTACCCGCTACATTTGAATTCCGCCGGCTCATTTGTGATGCGCTGCCGCAACTTTAGGAGCAAGTGCTTCGTGAATGACAGCACTTGCTCCTAAAATTTCGGCAGCGCAACGCAAATCAGAAGCGTTACTCCAGAGCAAAGATGCTCTGGAATACGTGAATCTGGCCCTATGTCTCTATACCCTGTAAACAGTCATTTCAGCAAAAAAATGTTTTTTCCTTTAGTGACCCTTTAAGCTCTGTAAGCAGCAGGCTGTTTAAAAGTGTTTTTTAAATAACAAACATGTCATACTTACCTCCACTGTGCAGTTCGTTTTGCACAGATTGGCCCCCGATCCTCCTGTTTTGGGTTCCCTCGGTGTCTCTCTCGGCTCCCCTCCGCCTCAGATAACCCCCCCTTTGGGAAGCGCTCTCCCAAGGGGGTTACCCTACGGGCACGGGCAAAAAGGCAGAAAGAAAAAGACAGAATGAAACTTCAGGAAGTGAGAGGCAGTTCCTCCAAAGTGAGCGAATCCCAGCATGTCGCCAGGGTCTCTAGAACTAGTGTTCCCATTGTAAGATTTCCCCTCTTTTTAGTGTTCTGGCGACAACCCAACATTTAGGATTTTTGTTTACTTTCACTTTTAATGATAAACAGGACAAATAAAGAGAGCAGAAGCCGTTAATGTTACTGCCGCTCTGAAGGAACTATACACATGCTTTTCCTTCAGAGCTCTTTGCCGCGGCCGTGACTCCAACATGCAGGGGGGGAGGGACATCATGGCGCCTCAGCTATTCACGTGTCCGCAGCCGTCAAACCCAGAAGAAAGACATAGTGAAGACGGAAGCCCTGTCAGCAGTGACAGCGTGCCGCTGGAGGGTTTGGTTTCAAGGTACGTTTTTTTTATAATGTGCTAGTATGCAATGCATAATAGCATTATACCTTTACCTTGTAGGGTTTGTATTTTTTTTTTAACCTTTACTACTGATTTAAATGCAAAAATCTATTATACTATTGAATATAAAGGAAAGTTATACAATGGGTGGCTGGGCCATCACAGTGTATAATGACTCTTAAATAAAACCAGATGTGTCTGCTGGAATGACTGCACAGTACAGCTTGGCAAGGATATTCTGTGTTAGTTATTAATCTGGATGCGAATAGAGGGGCACTATAATCAAAATCTCTTGAAATTTTAATTGTGCTCTAGAGGCATCATCATAGCAATAGGTAGCAGCAGTGTCATCATTACAGAGGCCTGACTTCTTCTAGATATGTTACCATAGCAACAGGGGTGGACTGACCATTCGGGCGCTCGGGCACTGCCGAGGCCCCAGCCACTAGGGGGCCCCATCAGGGTTGCCAGCCTCAGTAAAACCAGGGACAGTATGTAAAAATCTATGTTTTTTTTACATCTGTCCCTGAAATGTCCCTTACCAACATCCTTTTGGTCTAAAAATCCCAAGATTATAGCTGCCCCGCCTCTCCAGTACCTTTTCAGTGTGTGTATGTGTATTTTGTGTGTATGTATACCAGTGGCGGTTCGTCCATAGAGGGCGCTGGAGCGCCGCCCCCTCTTGGAGCGCCGCCCCCTCTGGCTCTCACCGCCACTGAGTCTAATAACATAGATTCATGCATTGCACGAATCTATGTTATTATCGCCGTTGCCGCTGTTCTATTCTGATGGTCGGCGCTCATGTCCGGCCATCTGAATAACAGCAGCTGGTTGGCTCTACGGAAGTGTCTTTCAGAGCCAGCGGCTCTGATAGGCTTTCCCAGTACAGCCCTCGGGTCCCGGGAAGCTTATCCTCGGAACGCACAGGCTGTGCGTTTCTTGGATAAGACTGACAGGTGTCTCAGCCAATCAGGTTGGCCGGTTCTGGCTACCGGTAACCTGATTGGCTGAGACGCCTGTCAGTCACCGAAAGCAGGAGAAGACATCGTGGGACGATGCCTGACTCCAGTGTCGGGCAGGGGGAGAAGGAGCACTTTACAAGGCACAGCGGGAACATCAATGGGCACAGTGGTGACAATAGGCGCAGTGGGGACAATTGCCACAGCAGGATGAATAGGGACAGTGGCAACAATTATAGGGCACGGTGATGACAATGGGCATAGTGGCGACAATGGGCATAGTGGCGACAATGGGCACAGTGGCGACAATGGGCACAGTGGCGACCATTAAAGGGCACAGTGGTGACAATTGATTTCACAGTGGCTGTGTTTGATGGCATGGCACAGTGGCTGTGTTTGATGGCATAGCACAGTGGTGATAATTAATGGCACAGTGGCTGCGTTAAATGGCATGGCACAGTGGCTGCGTTTAATGGCATGGCACAGTGGTGCGAATTAATGGCACAGTGGCTGCGTTTGATGGCATGGCACAGTGGCTGCGTTTGATGGCATGGCACAGTGGTGACAATTGATGGCACAGTGGCTGCATTTGATGGCATGGTACAGTGGCACAGTGGCTGCATTTGATGGCTGCATTTGATGGCTGCGTTTAATGGCATGGCACAGTGGTGCAAATTGATGGCACAGTGGCTGCGTTTGATGGCATGGCACAGTGGCTGCGTTTGATGACATGGCACAGTGGCTGCATTTGATGGCATAGTGGTGCAAATTGATGGCACAGTGGCTGCGTTTGATGGCATGGCACAGTGGCTGCATTTGATGGCATAGTGGTGCAAATTGATGGCACAGTGGCTTCATTTGATGGGCACAGTGAGGCTGCAATTTTTTTTTTTCGTTTTTTTTTGAGCACCGGCCGCCACTGATGTATACTATGTGTGTATATTGTGTGTCTGTGTGTGAATACTGTGTATGTATACTGTCTGTGTGTGTGTATTCTGTGTGGCCCCATAATCTATTGCCTGGGGGCCCCATAATCTCCTATTGCCCGGGGGCCCCATAATCTCCTATTGCCCGGGGGCCCCATAATCTCCTATTGCCCGGGGGCCCCACAATCTCCTATTGCCCGGGGGCCCATAATATCCTATTGCCCAGGGGCTCCATAATCTCCTATTGCCCAGGGGCTCCATAATCTCCTATTGCCTGGGGGCCCCAATGCCCCATAAGTTGTCAGTCTGCCCCTGCATAGCAACAGTCAGCATCAGTCTTACCACTGCAGAGGCTGAACCTCTTCTAGGTGGGCCATCATAGCAACATGGAGTGGCAATGGCACCATATCAAGGGCGGACTAACCATTGACAAACTTGGGCACTGCCCGAGGGCCCCATGCCACTAGGGGGCCCCATCAGGGTTGCCAGGCTCATTAAAACCAGGGACAGTATGTAAAAATCTGTGTTTTTTTTTTTACATCTGTCCCTGATATGTCCAAAACCTACATGCTTTTGATGTGAAAATCCCAAGATTTTAGCTGCCCTGCTTCTGTACTGCCACCTGGCTTGGTGGCCATCTGTAAGCCTGGGGGCCCCATAATCTTCTATTGCCCGGGGGCCCCATGAGTTGTCAGTCTGTCCATGCACCATATACGGAAGTCTGGCCTCTTCTAGAGGGGTCACAATAGCAACAGACATCATCAGTGGCATCATATAAAACCCAAACTGCGTAGCCAGACCCCAGTGTATACTGGCATGACAAGGGTTGGGAAAAGTGTTTGGAAGGGCTGAAAATCAATTGGATCATTTCCAGTTTTCAGCCTGTGATACAGTATATTACCAAAAGTTTTGGGATGCCTGCCTTTACATGCACTTAAATTGTAATGGTTTCCCAGTCTTATGGGGTCTTTCACACGGGGAGGACCGTTCTCTGTCGATCCCCGCTGAGCCCGCAGATGACAGGTCTGTCTCTGCACACTGCCGCTCTCCCCTATGGGGGATCGAATGATGAGGGACCGTAGAGTCCGTTGTAGCCTGATCCGATCCGCCAGATGGATGGAAAATGAAGTTTTTAATGGTCTATCGGCCGATCGTTTAAACGGATAACAACAAAACCTGGGGAATGCCCAGGGAAAAACCAAGCCTCCTTACCGACCAGCCTGCAGAACAACAAATTAACCTGTCTAACAGTATGCGTTAAAAACAGGGGTTTTGTCCGCACACATTTGCAAACACATGCGTGAGCCACAGAGCCGCGCCAAGGCACCCTGTAATCTGTGGTCCTAACCCTAAACAATGAGCATCCCCACAGTGGAGGCACATGCATTCTAATGGATAGATGGGGGCAGGTGGCCTGAAGGGGAGCCACCCCTCCTTAAAGGTACAGGAGCACACCAAACACCCAGCATATAGCACAATGGCTGCAAAGCACATTATAACGGCCTTGCCTACACACGATCGTGAAAAAAAAATGCTCTAGCAAAGCGCGGCAACGTACAGCACGTACGACGGCACTATAAAGGGGAAGTTCCATTCATATGGCGCCACCCTTGGGGCTGCTTTGCTGATTTTGTGTTAGTAAAAGACGATTTGCGCTTTTCAGTCTGTTACAGCATGATGAATGTGCTTACTCCATTACGAACGCTAGTTTTACCAGAACGAGCGCTCCTATCTCATAACTTGCTTCTGAGCATGCACGTTTTTTTCACGTGTTCAAAGCCTACACACGACCATTTTTTATGACGTTAAAAACGACAATGTGAAAAACGTTGTGAAAAATTAGAGCATGTTCTAAATTTTTAATGCCCATTTACATTGTGAAAAATGCTCTGGAGCCCACACACGGTCATTTTAATGACATTAAAAAAAAAACTTAATTTTTTACAACCGGAAAAACCGTCGTGTTTGTACGCGGCATTAAAGTTAATGAGTGTGTAAAGGCAGGTGTCTCGATACTTTTGGTAATATAGTGCATATCATTTCCCTATTTTTTTTTTTTTTTTCAGAACAGCTTTTGAAATAAGTGTGTGCAGATGAAGGGTTATTTTTTGGTTGGATGACGATTTAAAAAGCGCTTGTGGATTTAATAAAAATGTGGATTTTAGAAAAGTGTTTTGTTTTCAGTTCAGGGTAATTCAGTTTTGTAAAAAGAAGACAGAATAGGGGTGGCTGTCATGAGTCATATTGGAAGATGAATACTTAGCTGACTTGTACTTTGAACATGTAAAAACAATTGAAATGACTTGAAGAATGGGCAAGTTGTCAGACAGGCGTTGAAGCTAATGTGAGAGCATGTGCCAAGCTGTATATACGTTTCTCACCCACATGCCAGGTGTGTCTGCAGACAGAATTCACTGACTCATTGCACAGAGAACTGCTGACAACCATAATTACCGCTGTCACAATCCACTGCGGCTTTCTTTTCAATACCTCAGGAGGTGCTTTTCACTCCTTTGTTACAAAGTAGGAATTCGAACATGAATTTTTGACTTTTTTTTTTTGGTATTCTTAGACATGATAACAAATGTATGACACTTTCTGGTTTGATTATAAAATTAAAGCGGGGTTCCAACCACAATTAGCATTTTTTTCTGTGCTTTCATCATGCGTTTTTATAATATAAATCCAGTCACTTACTATTTTACAATCCGCGCCCGCTCCGCATAGTTATTCAAAAAAGATAGTTTTTAAAACTATGTCTACACCGTTGTCACTTTGCTTGTGGGCATTGTGAAGCCTACAAGCACTTTCTTTCTGGAAGTCTTGGATGGGGAGTGATAATTGGGTAGCGCACTGCATCCTGGGAAATGATGACACACACATTTCCCAGGAGCATTAGAGGGAGATGATGTTAGAATCCTAGGTGATTCAAAAGGCAGATTTTGTGGCAACAGGCATTTCCAGATGAGTATTTCTGATTTTATTTTTTTGTTTTTTAGGTCTAATGAGCACAATAATAAAAAAAAAAAAATTGGGATAGAAACTCCACTTTAAGGTGAATTCCAAATGAGCTTTGCTTAAAGCTGAATAATTTTTTGGACATTTGCACTGTAAAAATAAGTTAGTATTGATAAAGTGTGTGCCATGTGTGGCTGCTGCTGCATTTGGGAAAACTTACTTTAATTTAGCTTGTACAGTAAGTAAGTGTTAAATGTCCGGCACTGAGGCTATGTTTACATATGTGCCGGTCTCTACCACCACTTTGAACCCCTTTAGGGGTGATAGAACAGCAGATTGCAGACATTCAGGAGGCAATAGTGGTACCTCTTCTTTTTTCTTTTTTTTTTGGCTGGGTTATTTTTGCACAACAGTGATTTTAAATGGAATTACTGCACAGCAAGCCAAGCATTTGACTCGCAGTTGTGGCACAGTCCCATTGACTTCAGTGGGTGAGTTGGGCAGGCGGAGAGTTTGTTTTTCATTTTGTGCAGTAGCCACTTAAAGGGGAGTTCCACCCACAATTTCACTTTTTAAATATAAATACCCCTGTAATACATAAGCTTAATGTATTCTAGTAAAGTTAGTCTGTAATCTAAGGTCTGTTTTATTAGGTTGTTACAGCAGTTTATAATCTAGAAATAGACCGTGGCCATCTTAAGTGTGGGCATCATGAAGCCAGACTGTATGACTTCCTGGATTTCAGCTTTGCATATCTTGCACATGCTCAGTGCTGCACAAGCAATGTAATAGGTTTCAGTCAGGTTTGCAAGGACTACTGGGAAACATGATGCCTATCCCAGAAACCCTTGCAAATAGCCTTGTGACTTAATAGCCTAGGCTAATAAGGAGGAGGAAGTAATGAAGGACTACAAAATAAAGGTATTTACAAGCAAGAAAATAAATAAAAATTGTCCATTCTGAACACTATGAGATTAGGGCATGCAGCACAGACAAACATAAAAAAAAAATGGGTGGAACTCCACTTTAAGAAGGCCTCTTCCACATGGGAAAACAAGAGGCAGTAAAAAAAAAAGGTGGTTGAGTTCCTGATTAGCTAGCTAAAACATGGCATACAGTTGAACGGGACTGAACACACACTGTGGCAACCTAAAGTGGAACTTTATCTACCAAAATGAGTAATGCCGCGTACACACGGTCGTTTTTTGCGATGAAAAAAAACAACGTTTTCTGTGAAGTAAAAAACGACGTTTTTGAAACGTCACTTTTCAAAGACGATGTTGCATACACACCATCGTTTTTTCACAAAAAGCAAGGTTACGTTCACCACTCTTTTCCATTGAAGCTCGCTTCATAACTAGCTTCTGGGCATGCGCGGGTTGAAAAACGTCGTTTTGAACAACGTTTTTGCTACACACGGTGACTTTTTGTGAAACAAAAAACGACGTTTTGAAAAACGACACAAAAATTTCAAACATGTTGGAATTTTTTTTTGGTCGTTTTTTTTAAGACAAAAAACAACGTTTTGCCCACACACGATCAATTTAAATGACGTTTTAAAAAACGTTGTTTGTTTTCATCGCAAAAAACGACCGTGTGTACGCGGCATTAGTGCCGCAAACTGCCTCCAGCAGTGTTCCTGTTTTGTTCTTGCTGGAGGCTGCCATTTTCCTGAAGCCCCAAGCCCCAGCTGTAAACATGGAAACGTAACTAAACTCATCGATTTGACAGTTTCAAAAAACTGTTTGATTTGACCAAACTTTTAAACCATGAAATGGCTGGTGTCCTAATTGATCTTGTGTGAAGCTCCATGGCAGTTGCATAACAAGAAACAGCCGACACATGAATGCTTCTTCTTGATGCAGTTTATTCCAGCATATGCGGCAGTATTTAAAAAAAAAATTTGGTCATGTTATAACTGCTAACTGCTGTATATGCTGCAAAAAACTGCATCAAGAAGCATTCGTGTGCCGGCTGTTTTTTGGAAGTGTTGTGGACATTCCAGCCTGAGCACCGACACTCAGCTCTGTATTCATCTCATCTTGCAGTAGAGCTTGGGTTAAATTTCAGTGTACTTCATGGCAGTTCAAACAGAAGCAGCTTTCTTGGTTGTAAATAATAGGAGGGTATAATTCCACTTTAAGGCTGTCAGCAAATCGGCCTCTACAAATTCAGCAATGCCTAAAAATAAAAAGCAACTGAGCATGTGCAGAACAGGGTGAGACAGTGTAGAATTGGATTTTAGACTGGGTGCACACAAAGCACGGAGTGGCTCACAGCAGGGATCCGGTGCGTCTCCATTCACTGGTTCAGGTCTGATTTCAGCCTGAATTTTAGGCTGAATTCGGACCTGAAACAGACCAAAAGACGCACAGGGCTCCTGTGCAATTCTCACTGGAGCTACTCTGGAGATGTGTAAATCGGTTCCATAGAGAGACGGTCACAATCTTCTGCTATGCGAATTGGATGCCGGGTAAACCGGATGCAATTCTCAATAGTGTGAACCCAGCTTTAAACAGTATAGAGACTTTTTATGTTATACGTGTAAAAGAGGCCCAGCCTGAAGTGATCTAGCAGGACTTAATTTTCTGTCTAAAGTTCCACTTTAACACAGCATGTTCAGTTGACAGGTGGCACCACCTGTCAAACTCTCCCATTTAAGTCATTGGCATTATGTTCCAACCACAAGCCAGCAGTTAGTTTCATTCAAATTTGCAGTTTGTCAAATAATAAAAAAAAAAGTTCAATGTATTTAATGTATTCCCAGTAATGTTTATTACACCTTTGTACTCAATAAAATATTTTTGACAATAAAAATAAATTAAATAAAATAAAATGTAGGAAGCAACAGGATTGCTTCCTGGATAGCCACTGATTAGGAGCTCTCTGAAAAGCTATCCATCTTGGAAGCTCTAGTGCGAACTTCGCCTTACTGCCCTTTGAGCCAGGGTTTATTCCTCCACATATTTTTATTATGACTGGCTGCTGTTATAGTCTTTTCTTGGACAGGAGTGTTTAAAAAAAACAAAAAACCCTGTCTAGTTCTTTGGGATCAGCAGCGACGGAAATTAAGTCAGCACTATCTTTAATGAGATGTGGTCAGACTCCAAGTCTGTCCCTCCCACCTATGCCTTATCTTCATGGGCAGCTTATGCAAATTCTGACTTTGTCAAGGCTCCTCCCCCGGAGACAAACGAGTAAACAATACAACAACATTCCTGCACTGATCAAAAATTTACATACCCCAGTATAGTAAATGAGGATAGTTACCTTTAATAGCCATTCAAACCGGTTTGTGTCAACTTGTGTGCATGTTATCAGGCCAAAATCACGAGGGTATGTAAACTTTTGATCAGGGTCATTTGGGTATTTTCTGTTGTGAATATGATTTAAAAAAAGTAAACACAGTTGATTTGATAATAAATGGCTTCAGCCAAACACTAATAAAATAAATGTTTTTGTGTTATCATTCATATTCTCTGAAAAATGGCCTAGTAACCATTGATTCTTCCAGGGTATCTAAACTTATGAGCACAACTGTACCTCCAGTGTAAGAATGAAATTAAAGTGGTTGTAAACCCACTTTATTGACTTTTACCTACAAATAAGCCTATAATAAGGCTTACCTGTAGGTATAAAGAATATCTCCTAAACCTGTACGGTTTAGGAGATATTCCCCTCGCAATGCGCAGCGGCGCATGCGCAGGGGGGAATCTATGGCCAAAGGACCGGCCACCGCCATCCTGGCCGGATTTAAATCTCCCGCGCGCATGTGCAGGAGTAACGTCATCACTGCTCCAGCCAATCACAGCGCTGGAGCGGCAATACCCGGAAGACACGCCGAGTCAAGAGATCTCGCTCGCCGTGGACCAGGTAAGTTTCCTACACCTCGTTCCGAGGTAAGTATTTCATAATGAGCTAATATGCGGTTGCATACTAGCTCATTATGACTTTTGCCTTGCAGGTGTGGGGGATTTTTTATTTTATTTTTTGCGGTTTACAACCGCTTTAATGACACAATTTCCATGTAAGTAAGCAAGGCTAGGGACACACTTGTGTAGCTTGGCAGTCATTGTCAGGTGGCAAGGGTCGCAAGATGACTCTGTCCTCATGAACTATCAGGTACAGCTCCTTGCAAGAAAGGGCCGCCAGCTCCGAGACCCTTCTGGCCGAGGTCATGGCCACCAAGAATACCAACTTCCTTGACAGCAACACCAACGGGATATGTTCCGTTTCAGAAGCATTTCTGCATGCGCAATACCGCGTTTTTTGGCGCAATCGGGTGCATTTTTATGTGTTCCTGGGTGCATTTCAGATGCTTTTTCTTTTCTTTTTCTTTTTTTTTTACTGTACTGCGTTCAATTGCATTTTTAATGTGTTTTACCACATTCCTGTACAGTCCAGTGCGGGAAAAATGCAGCATGTTCTACTTTCTTTGGGGAACTGGGAAACCCTGAAACTGACCGCACTGGTGTGAACTATGCCATTGGAAACCATATATCCTACTTTCAGGGCCGCCATCAGGGGGTACAGGCAGTACACCTGTAAGGGAGGATGATGGTCCTCAGGGGCCCGGCCGGAACCCCCCTTCTTTTTTTGTCAGCTCCCCCTGGTCCCCAATTACACGGCACCCCCTTCTCAATTCACGGCACCCCCCCCCCCACGGTTCTCTGCTCCAGGGGGCCCATGCCTGAAGCTGTGTAAGGGGCCCTAAAATTCCTGATGGTGTCCCTGCCTACTTTTCATGCGATTTTGATGCAGAAAAAAAATCCACTGGACTGCGTGTGGTGTGAACGGACCCTTAAAGCAGAGTTCCGTCTGCAAAAATAAAAATAATAGTCAGCAGCTACAAATACTGCAGCTGCTGACTTTTCAAAATAAGGACACTTACCTGTCCAGGGTGCCCGCGATGTCCTCACCCGAAGCCGACCCGCCCTTCGGCTTTGGGCGGAGGCGCCGGCATCTTAAGTAAGGGAATTAGGAAGTGAAGCTTTGCGGTTTCACAGCCTGTTTCCCTACTGCGCATGCGAGAGTCGCGCTGTGCGTTCTGACTGGTTCCTGCTGTCTTCTGGTCCCCCCTGAAAGGTGCCAAATGTGACACCAGAGGCGGAAGGAACCGAATAAGTGGAAGTTCCATTTTTGGGTGCAACTCCACTTTAAGAGAAAAATATTTGGTATGTTATTGTGGTGGATTGGGGAAGAGTAGTTTCTAAAAAACGTTTAGGATATCCTGGAGATCAGGCTTTTTTGTAACCACAGAACAATTATTGCACAATCATATGTATTTATGTCAGTTAATATTTTCTGTGAGAATGAAATAGGTGCTCGTTCTACTCTAATGAAGTATCAAAGTGTACTGTTGCATTGTACATCACAGGTGTCAAACACAAGGTCCGTGGGCCAAATCCGGCTCTCCAGGCCATTTCATGTGGCCCTTGCACATCTCCTGCATCCAGCTTCTTCGCAGCAGCAGCATAAGAGTGGGAGACTCGGCTTCTGATGGAGGGGTGGCTCTTGACATCTAATGTAAGAGGAGAGGATGCGCTTGACATCTAATCTTACAGATACAACCGGCCCTTTGGAGGGCAATCATAATGCTAATGCGGCTCACAATGAAATTTAGTTTGACACCCTTGGTGTACATTCACAGAAAGATGAGAAGAACGTTACAATCTTTTGGTCGTTTCCTATAACCTAAACATACTTTACAATGTTCTAAAGATTTAGACTGACATATCTCATAATTTATTGAAGTTCTTGTTGGTGGTGGTCTGTTGTGAAAATGTGCTTTCTGAAATTCAGTCTCTGTATTAACTTTCTTGCTTCTGGGTAAATACATTAAGTGAACAAGAGCTGAATGACAAGACAGACATGTGAATCCATGTTATAGACATTAGGTTTCCGCCTGGGGCTGAGAAGAGTCATAATTGAGATAAATGTGACTCAGGGCTTCTGTAACATCTCTGAAAAAGAATATTATTTTAATAAATCGACAAGCGTGTCTTGTAAACTTTATATAGTAGAACACAGGTATAAGGTAACATTAAAGTGTATCTAATGTTAAAACTTTCAAAACATTAAAGTGTATCTAAAGCCAAAACATTAAAAATGTATCTAAAGTCAAAACACTAAAGTCAAAACTTTCAAAACATTAAAGTGTATCTAAAGTTAAAATAAAAAGATTTTTTGCTTCCACATGATTGGATGACTAAAGTAAACAAATGTTTTTGCAGCCTTTTTCTTCTTAGGAAAGGATATGGAATCTCCCCATCTTGTAAGGCAGGGTACCTCAAACTTGACAAGCAAATATCCATTTTACTGTCCTTCAGGCTTTAGGAGGGCCAGAATGTGGCCAGTGAGAGTAAACTATTTGCTATGGTTTACTTCTATATGAGGACTTGTGCTCCATTGTTGGTTTCTGTGGGAAGAATAGTGCTCCATCATTGGTGTCGGTGGGAAGAATAGTGCTCCATCATTGGTGTCAGTTGGAGAAACGGTGTCCCATTGTTGGTATCAGTAGGAGGAATAGTGCCCCATCATTGGTTTTGGTGGGAAGAATGGTGCTCCATCATTGGTATCAGTTGGAGGAACAGTGTCCCATTGTTGGCATCTGTAGGAGGAATAATGTCCCATTATTGGTGTCATTTGGAATAACAGTGTCCCATTGTTGGTATCAGTGGGAGGAATAGTGCTCCATTATTGGTGTCAGTGGGAGTAATAAGGCCCCACCAATGGTGTCAGTGGGAGGAATGATGGCCCATCATTGGTGTCATTTGGAGAAATAGTTCCCCAAGGGTCAAGTACAGGCAAGCAAAGGGCCACAGTTTGAAGATCACTGCTATTGAACAATGTAAGAAGCAAGAGGAAATCTCACCAAAGTGAGAGAAACCCTCTTAGACTGTGTCATCACAAGTGTCCCATTGGAACACTTACTCTCTATTTCTGTTTCGATAACATCTTAACATTTTGGACTTTCCTTCACTTTTGGTTCCAATGACAATGGTCTGAACCCAGAATTAAGCTGTCATTGCTGGGCCTATGAGCTGATTGTCCTTCCCGCAGCTGCATGTACACAAAGAGGTGGGGGGGATACTTGTGACATTGACCAAGTGGCTATATTGGGTTAATGTTGTCACAAACCTCCCCTTCCCTCCGCTGCATGTACACAAAGATGTACATCCTTAACCTATTATTGGTCGATGTCATTGTCCTAATGGGGTTGATTTACTAAAACTGGAGAAAGCTAAATCTGGTGCAGCTCTGCATAGAAACCAATCAGCTTCCAGACTTTATTGTCAAAGATTAATTGAACAAGCTGAAGTTAGAAGCTGATTGGCTGCCATGCACAGCTGCACCAGATTCTGAGTCCTCCAGGTTTAGTAGATTTCCCCCAAAATGTCTACGTGGATCAATGGTGTCACAAGCATCCCTCCCCCTACGGGGAGCTCATTCACCCCAGCTAATCACTACTAGTCAGCATTGTCACCAGAATGCAGCTCATAGTCTCAGTAAGGCTGCATTCATACTTGAGCGTTTTGTCGCCTGAAGCATGAAGCTCCAAAAGACTAGAGGAGAAAAAATCTATTGTTCTTAATGGAGATGTTCTCCACTCCAAAACGCCTGATGCCGAAAGCCTGAAGCTCAAACAAGTTCTGGACCCTTTTTTGTCGCTCGAATTGAGCGTATTTGGTCATTTTTTTTTCTGTTTTTTAACATCCTAGACCTGTCCAAATTCTCGACAAAACGCGGTAAAAAAATGCAGTAAAAATCACGGCAAATCGTGGTAAAAAACGCTGCAAATATCGTGACAATACGCGGTAAAAAACACTGCAAAATCATGGCAAAACGCTAAACTCATGTGTGAATGCAGCCTTATGACAGCCTACTTTTGGGATTGGACAAACATAGTCCAAAACCTAAGCTCATTCCTAATTACTTGGATAAATACAGAGATTGATTTTTCCTAGTAGAGCCGCAAACAGTAATAAACCCTGACAGGGATCCTAACCCCTCACCATTCTATTTAAAACTAAAAAATATACACTTTGATGCAAGTATAAAAGCAAAAACTTTACAGTCAGTATATCGCATCACTCATGGAACAGGAGAAACCCTGCAGCATTTTAGCAAAGAGACAACAATTGGACATCCTTGTCATGGCCATTTAAGCAAGAGAGTGGTCAGACAAGACAGACCCACTTTTCTTATATACCCCAAAACAAATAGAAACTCTAAGGGGTCAATTCACTAAAGCATTATACACGCTAATTGTTTTAAACAATAATTTGTCTTTCAAACTAGCGGGTTGAATAAAAAAAAATTACAGCTCTGGTCGGAGCCGATGTACTAACAATCCAATGTTAGTACATTGATCTCCCCTGCTGGGCTATTGTGTTCTAGGGGGACAACCTCCTGCCAGAACCCCTTGGTCATTAGCTGAGAGCGCTGATCAGGAGGCGGTTGGCATACCTTATTCGGTCATGACTCTAGCCCCGACATTCAGCCCGTGTGTACTAGGCTTAAGTATCTAAAAAAAAAGGGGGGTGTGGCAAGTGTGATTTTCCCGTTACCGTCATAAGACATTACAACAATGTAATTAAAATCAATAAAGTTTTATTTAACATATATTAAACACATTTTTTAAAAACATAAAATATTATATATTATATATTAAATTCATTCTGAGTGGTCGTGTCACCTAGGTTGGGGTTCCACTTAGAATGCCAGGTATCTCCAGTTACTATATGACAAGAAAAGGTCAAGCTCTCAAAATGTTTCGCTGATTCTCTACTTCGTCAGGAGAGCAAATAGGAAAACAGTGTATACACTGAAAGTAATAATGAAATATATACCGTAAATATAAACATAGTTATGACACATATAGAAGACAGTGGTGAATATCCCATGTGTTCTAAGGGTGTTACAGTCATTGGTGATATCTACCTTAAAGGCTAAACCAGCAAACAAAGGAGGCATCATCAAGGTCAAAAACATCCCTGGGCGAGCATGGGAGCAAATCCAAACGATCCCTAAGGAAGCTAGATATTATAATGCAATTAGTAAGCTATTATCAATTAGTAAGCTATTGTTAATTGTAAGATAATCAGCTGAAAACATACATACCAAGCTAATTGCTACTAGGCCTCAGAGTTCCAGCCTCTTGGTGTTTATTAAAAGTCAGCAGCTACAAAAACTGTAGATGCTGACTTGTAATAAACAGACACTTTCCTGCTCCACGGTCCAGCAACGTGGTCGCCCAAAGCCAGGCCCGTCGGAACCCGACAGGCAAACCAAGCAGTTGGCGGGGGCTCCCGAGCTGGTCAGGGGCCCCGAGCTAGCCAGGGGCCCCAGCAGGGAGGGCCCTTGCCGCACCGCTGCTTCCTCCTGCAGTCCGGTCAGCCGTGTACCATAACCGCGCGGTACAGGAAAATCAGGTTCCTGTTCCCGGCCGGACTGACAGGAAGTGCACACACTGAGTGTTCACTTCCTTTCAGTCCGGCCCCGGGAACAGCAAACAATCTCCTGTACCGCGTGGTTATGGTACACAGCTGACTGGACTGCAGGAGGAAGCAGCGGTGCGACAAGGGCCCTCCCTGCTGGGGCCCCTGGCCCGCTCGGACACCAGGATAGAGGTAAGCCGACAAAAACAAACCCTGAGCTCAGGGCAGAATATTTTTGCACTGATACAGTGCAATTTTTATTTTATTTTATTACATTGTTAAAATATCGACTGCGTAGGTGATAAATAACAAATGTGTGAATCCTTTAGCAAATTGACTTTAATGATTTATCAATTTTTTAGTTGTGGTATTTACCTCACGTTCAATATTTTACTTTGATGGATATTTTACTTTGGTCACTGTACTGAGACGGACCTGGCAGAGCCCCGTTCTCCTCTATGGACAGCCAGACAGATAGCCTGTCTGTTTTCATCTGTTCCCAATCCGATCCGACCCGCTGGATGGATGGCGAATGTATCGCTATATGTCTGTTTTCAACAGATCAGATGGTAGGCGGGTGTCAGCAGACACATATCTACTGACATCCGCCTCCCTATAGAAGTCAATAGTTGGCCCGATCGGATCTGCCTGAAAAACAGACAAGCGAATGCAACCGGTCTGATCGTGTGAAAGGGGCCTTGTTGGTACAAATATAAAAAATAGAGGTGGGACACATAGGCCCTAATAGTAAAAAAGACAATGTAACAATTTATACAATAATTGCATATGTACATTATTCAAACCATCATATGACCAATACCCAATTGGTATCAAATGCACCCCAGGTACTGCCACTGATACTGTGGTCGGTCCACATGAGTTTCTTTGATGCATTCCAACATGTTTCAGAGTTATACTCCTTCGGGGGAGACACTAGAGAATTTTCCCTTCTACAATACAAATATAGATGCTCACCAGATATGGTATAGATTTAGATATAGTATAACTAGCGTATTAAAAATGTTTTATATATCAAAGTACCATACAGGCTGTTTTAGAATATTTACAATAGTCAATGTACAATATACAAACAAACAATGAAATGGATCACTGATGGATGGAGCTGAAGTGTAACCTTCTCGTGGGATGGACAGGCAGGCCCCCACGAAGGGCCACCATGTAACCACAAAGACCACCCAAAAAAAACAGCACCAGCAATAAAGGTGGTGATATCTGAAATTAGATATAAATAGGGATTACTACACTAAGGTGTATACGTATATACTGTGGCCCGGATTCACAAAGCACTTACACCGACGTATCTCGAAATACGCAGCGTAAGTGTAAATATGTGCCGTCGTATCTGTGCGCCGTGCCCACAGAACTAAGATACGCCTAAAAACTGACTTCATCCGACCAACGTAACTTGCCTACGCCGGCGTATAGTGGGCGCATAGTTACGCTGGACGCATTAGGCATTGATTTACGATGAAAATATGCAAATGAGGGAGATACGCCGATTCACAAACGTACTTGCGCCCGGCGCATGTTTTAAGCGATTTGCGTAAGGGTTACGTCCGGCTTAAAGTTATTCCCCATATCGGAGGCACAACTCATGCAACGGTATGGACCAGGGAACGAACGCTGTCGAATTTTACGTTGTTTACATAGTACGTGAATATGGCTGGGCGTAGGTTCCGTTCACATCGTAGGCAGTGATTCGATGTATCTTAGCCAGTTGTTTCGACGCGATTGTGAGCATACGCACTCGGATGCGTCCAAGGTACGACGCATGCGCAGTTCATTTTAAGTACTTGTCTGAAGCACAGCCCTTCATTTGCAGGGGGTCATGCTTCATTTAAATGTATCACGAACACTTCGACTTACGCCTACGACTATACGCTACGCCGGCGCAACGTTGGGAGCATTTGCTTTGAGAATTCCATGCTTCCCTCTCTGCGTTGCGCCGGCGTAGCGTAAAGAAGATACGCTACGCCGGAATATATATGCGCCGAGGTATGTGAATTCGGGCCTGTGTGTATATATTATATATTATATATATATATATATATATATATATATATATATATATATATATATATATATATATACAGTACACAGCCCTCAAAATTTCCACTCGCCTAGTAGCATTTGGCGAGTGGATTTAAGCTGGGGGCGAGTGATGACAGGGCTGCATGACCAATCTCCCTCCAATCTGTGCCTACACTTAGAGTCCCGATGAGATTGGCGGCTGAAGAGGAAAGGTGCATGCTCGGGAAAAGTAGTCTTTGTGAGCCGCGCACAGGCAGAGCAGTACACAGGTGCTCGCCTTACAATTCTCATTAAGCCATGGGACTTAACAGTATGACCTCTCTGAGCCTGCCCCCCTCCCCCCACCAATGTGCCTGGAAAGCAAAAAGTAATGAGTGAGGTGGAGGATTGGGAAAATTACCACTCTGGTGCAGCGCTCACTGAAAGTTGCCCTGACATGAGAGCGGCAGCCTTCCAGTTTGTGCAGTTTTCTTCTCCTTGTGCTCTATATAAGCGTCCAACAGTTCAGCCTGAGCACTGTGAACAGTCTGGTCTCAATGTGTGCTGTGCGGTGTCAGTGTGTGCTGTGCTATGGTGTCAATGGCTGTACAATTGTGCTGAATTTGTACTCCCTCCCTCTGTGCTGCAGCTCCTCTCCTCACTGCCAGCCTGATTAAAAGGGGGAAGTGGGGACATGCAAGCATGGAGCTGCACACACAGGCCCCTACTGATGAGATGAGATGAGACGCAGAGGAGACAGCAAGAGAATGGGGAAGAGACCCAGTTCTAGTGCCATGTCCCTCTGGTCTGCCCCAGTGCCCTGTCCGATTTTTGTTAAAGTTGTTGTTGGTAATATTTAATTTTGTAACCTGATTCTGCATAAAACATATAACAGTGTCATTCCATGAGATAATCTACGAGGGCGTGTTTACGGGTGCAATTAGGCGCAGGGCAGTGTATGAATTAGGTGGGGCAACTCAGGACTTGAAACTTTGAGCCCTGCAGTACAGACCAAAAGTTTGGGCACACCTTCTCATTCAAAGGGTTTTCTTTATTTTCATGACTATGAAAATTGTAGATTCACACTGAAGGCATCAAAACTATGAATTAACACATGTGGAATTGTATACATAACAAAAAAGTGTGAAACAACTGAAAATATGTCATATTCTAGGTTCTTCAAAGTAGCCACCTTTTGCTTTGATTACTGCTTTGCACACTCTTGGCATTCTCTTGATGAGCTTCAAGAGGTAGTCACCTGAAATGGTCTTCCAACAGTCTTGAAGGAGTTCCCAGAGATGCTTAGCACTTGTTGGCCCCTTTGCTTTCACTCTGCGGTCCAGCCCACCTCAAACCATCTCAATTGGGTTCAGGTCCGGTGACTGTGGAGGCCAGGTCATCTGGCGCAGCACGCCATCACTCTCCTTCTTGGTCAGATAGCCCTTACACAGCCTGGAGGTGTGTTTGGGGTCATTGTCCTGTTGAAAAATAAATGATGGTCCAACTAAACGCAAACCGGATGGAATAGCATGCCGCTGCAAGATGCTGTGGTAGCCATGCTGGTTCAGTATGCCTTCAATTTTGAATAAATCCCCAACAGTGTCACCAGCAAAGCACCCCCACACCATCACACCTCCTCCTCCATGCTTCACGGTGGGAACCAGGCATGTAGAGTCCATCCGTTCACCTTTTTGTGTGTCACACAAAGACACGGTGGTTGGAACCAAAGATCTCAAGTTTGGACTCATCAGACCAAAGCACAGATTTCCACTGGTCTAATGTCCATTCCTTGTGTTCTTTAGCCCAAACAAGTCTCTTCTGCTTGTTGCCTTTCTTTAGAAGTGCTTTCCTAGCAGATATTCTACCATGAAGGCCTGATTCACACAGTCTCCTCTTAACAGTTGTTCTAGAGATGTGTCTGCTGCAAAAGGTGGCTACTTTGAAGAACCTAGAATATGACATATTTTCAGGTGTTTCACACTTTTTTGTTATGTATATAATTCCACATGTGTTATTTCATAGTTTTGATGCCTCCAGTGTGACTCTACAATTGTCATAGTCATGAAAATAAAGAAAACTCTTTGAATGAGAAGGTGTGTCCAAACATTTGGTCTGTAATGTGTGTATATATGTTAATATACCAAATGATGTCACTGTAGTGTTTTTTACATTTCTAAAATTACTCGCAGGTGCTCTATTGGTAAAATCTCTGCTTTTTAGCTTTGGTCTATACACATGATATGATTATTACGATCCTACTCCTGTTATCATTTATATATATGCAGCAAGAGTTACTAGATCACCTAAAGATCTTTTAAGTCCAAACCCAAAACATGGACAGAAAGTGAGGAATAATGACAGGGAGATCTCCCCATTGGAGTTTTCAAAATATATAAGGTGCCGAGGACAGACATAACTGAAATAACTATTTTTGTCAGACTGATCATTTAATCAGTACAACAATGCTATCGAAGCCAAGGGGTCTTTAAAACGTAGTACATAATATTTTGTTAATATATACGAGGCTAATGCATTTACTGTATGCTTGTGTTTGTTTTCTTTCACTTGCTAACCACACCCACAAAATCACTCTCGCATCTGTAGCCACACCCACAAAATCATACCCCCATTTTGTAAATCCCTTGAACAGTTGGTCACAAACTTGGAACATGAGGTAGAATGTCAAGGTATAATGACAAAATAAACACATTTTAAATCAGAGGCACCAAGATTTACATTCTTAGGATGGACACCTTGAAGGTATTATGAAGAACAATGGAGGTGTCTGCAGCTTTCTTTGATTGATTGCTCTGCATTCACTGCCACTGGGAACATCACTGGAGATGTTTGTTTCCTTGGAAAAGACCCCTCAAAACAGGGACTATCACCTGGAAAAGCAACATTCTGTGCAACCAAGAATAACTAGGCTGAGGCCAGAATATGTACAGTATGTCACAAAAGCAAATCAGTCATTTAATTCATGAATTCCACCAATACTGGAAACTAATGTATGAAGTAATTAAAAAAAAAAAACGTATCATTACGGTAGATCTGTATTTCAGGTTATGTTGGAAATATAAGATGACAGAGTAGTGGCAACAGTCAGAATCTTATTCTAAATAATGGAGGTGGCTTTTATTGGAATCATTCAAGTGTTAACTAACGAATAGCAGCAGTACTTTGTAAAATTAAATTCTTTTTTTCAAATATAAATTTTATTGAAAGAACACATGTGGAGAAGTTCCAAACATATAACAGATAAATACATGTCATCAAAAAGTACAATAAAGTAAAATAAACGAGTACAGAAGGATTAAAGGGCATATCAACTCTTCCCAGCACATGACATTTTATAGAGGCATACACGGAAAGAGATCAAACGACCCTCCCATGACAATTCAAATCCGATAGGGGTAACGTCAACGAGTGGGAACCTCCCCGTGTTCAATTTCTATATTTAGGAGAAATTAAAGTAATAGCAGGTGTAGAAAGAGGAAAGCGTAAGAAAGAAGGGGGGAGGGGAAGATGGGCAAGAGGGGAGGGAGGGGGAAATGTAGGCAAGGCGAGGACGGTGAGTGGCCACGGCACCCCTAGCCAGGGGGGCGCTAGGACAACAGTAAGGAGACTCCTTCATCTGAGAAAATAAAAATATTCCAGATGCTCCAGACCTCCGTAAAGGTCTCCTGTTTGTGCTGTGCAGTAAGGATCAGGTCTTCCATCTTACGTGTTTCCTCTACCTTCCGCAGCCAGCAACCAACACTCGGTGGGCACTGTTGCTTCCAGCAGAGGGGAATGCACGCCTTGGCTGCATTCAAGAGGTGACACACCAACGATTTTTTGTAGGATTTAATTGGCAGCGTCGACAGGTGTAGGAGGAAAAAGGAAGCGTCATCTGGGATCTCGTACTCCGTGAACTTTTGTGTGATACGACGGACCTCCGACCAGAAGTTCGTCAGTTTGGGGCAGGACCAGAAAATATGTAGTAAAGAGCCCGCGTCCACCCCGCACCGCCAACAGCGGTCCGTGGCGGACGGGAAGCACACGTGTAATCTGGTGGGTGTGAGGTACCATCTAGCAAGCAGTTTAAAGTTAGTTTCTTGAATTCTAGTGCAAGAGGAGGATTTTATTGCTAAGGAGATTATACGTTGTTTCTGTGTCTCCGAGAAAGTCTGGTTCAGGTCCGTCTCCCATCTCGCCAAGCATCTCAAGTCAGGTTGCACAGGGGGGGAATTTAAAAGAGAGTACATTCGTGAGAAAGTCTTCGTCGCGGGCCCGGTATCCGAGCAGCACTCCTCAAAGGTCGTCAAGGGTCGTGAGAACTGCTGCGGGTCGGGGATAGAGTGGAGGAAGTGGTGCAGCCGCACCGCATTCCAGAAGGGGAGGCTGAAGACTCCCGCGGGGTCTGTCAATTCGACTATTGACGGCCAACGGCCCATCGTCACAAACTGAGATGCCTGCTCTCGTCCCGTCGCTCTCAGACCCGGGTAGTCCGCTGGGCTAAGGCCTGGTGAGAAGTCTGGGTGTCCAAGGACCGGGAAAAGCGGGGAGGTCCTGGATGATAGAAGTGTCTTCAAGGTCACGTGGAAGCTACACCTTAACGTGGTCCCTATCAGTGGATGGGATTTCAAACGTGGGGGGAGAGCGTCAAAGCACCACAGTGCGCTTTTCAAAGGGATCATGGTCTGTGATTGTTCAATTTGAACCCACAATTTGTTTGTAGCGTTGCGCCTCCAGTCTACTATTCTACTCAAATGGGCGGCCTGGTAGTATCGTTTGATGTCGGGCACGGCTAGGCCTCCGTTCTGTTTGGGTAGGGTCATTTGGGTTCTGCTCAATCTCGGTTTCTTCTGTGCCCAAATAAACCGCGTAAATACCCCCTGAACTTGTTTAAGGTAGGGAGTAGGTACCTGGATGGGGAGGGCCTGGGCCAAATACAGGAATTTGGGGAGGATACACATCTTTATGAGGTTGCATCTGCCAAACCAGGAGTGCAGTCCTGTATGCCATTTGTCGAGCAGGGAGCGAGTCGTTGCCAGCAACGGAGGGAAGTTAAGAGCAAAGACGCGTGACAGGTCCGCCGGAATCAATGTTCCTAAATATTTAAGGGCTGTATGTGTCCATCGGAAGGGAAAACTCGCCTGAATGGGAAGAATGCGCTGGGGGGGGATAGCCACTCCCATAGCCTCCGATTTGGAGACATTTATTTTAAGGTTCGAGACGGTGCCATATACATGAAATTCCTTCAGTAGGTTTGGCAGGGAGACCGTTGGGTTCGTCAAGGAGAAAAGGAGATCATCTGCATACGCAGAGACCTTACAGTGTAGGTCCAAAATTAAATTCTTTGCTTTAGGCCGCGTACACACGATCGGTCAAAACCAATGAAAACGAAAAAAAAAGAGAACTTGATTTAAAATTTGACCGATGGACACCTGACTGGTCAAAACCGATCGTTAGTATGAAAACGCATCAGTTAAAAGGCTGCGCATGCTCAGAATCAATGGAAGCATTGAACATTGTTTTTTTCAGCACGTCACGTTAACACGTAAACGTCCCCGCGTTCTAACACGATCGTTTTTTTAACCAATGGTCCATCAGTCAGCTTCATCGGTTAAACATGTAGAAGCCCTAGGGCTAACATCTCTGTAGAATTTTTAAGCAGATCTAAAGCCAAACTTTATTTTTTCCCATTTTGGAGTTGAGAAAGGTTAGATAGTTGTCAAAGAGACAAGTGCCAACCACACAACCCTGCTCCATCTGTCCATCATGAGAAGATTTCTCTTCTTTTTCTGTCTTGGCGGCAACTCTTGGAGACAATGTTCATAAGGACAAATGGAAAGGTTATGGGATTGTTTTTTTTTTTTTTTACCAAAAATATGTAGCAGAATACATATTGGCCTTTATTTATGAAGAAATTTGATTTTTTACAATTTTTTTATAGGATATGTTTTCAAGCAGAAAGTAAAAAAATATTGTTTGTTAGTTTTTTCAAAATTGATGGTCTTTTTTTGTATATAGCACAAAAAATATAAACCGCAGAGGTGATCAAATACCACCATAAGAAAGCTCTATTTGTGGTAAAAAGAGCTTTAATTCTATTTGGGTACAGTGTCGCACGACGGCGCAATTGTCAGTTAAAGTAATGCAGTGCCGTATTGCAAAAAATGGCCTGGTCATGAATGGTTAAAACTGAAAGAAAAACATATTACAGTGTATTCTAAAGTTTCAGAACCTGGGAATAGGGAAATTGGGGCAGATTCACATAGAAATGGATTATCGTAGCGTATCAGAAATACACTACGCCGCCATTTTTTACCTGGCTCTACGTGGAATTCAGGTAGATTTTGTCCAGTAAACGACGGCGGCGTAGTGTATTTCTCCCGTCGCAATCCATATAGACGAGTAGGGGGCGTGAATCATTTAAATTAGGCGCGTTCCCGCGGCGATCGATCTGCGCATGCTCCGTTCGCAAATTTCCCGCCGTGCATTGCGCGAAATCACGTCGTGACGTCATTCGTTGTTTAGGTAGCGTCGTTTACGGGCGATCCTAGTCCCGAACGAGTTACGTAAACAAAAAAAATAATTAAATAAATTCGAAGCGGGAACGACGGCCATACTTAACATGGGCTACGTAACGTTAGAGCAGCAAAAAGCTGCTCTAACATTACGTACACAAAAATAGACGAAAGTGATTGCGACGACCACTCGTATCTTCGGGAATCGCCGTAAAAAAACATTTGCATATCCCGACGCATCAAAACGACGCGAACTCCTCCCAGCGGCCGCAAATAGATGGCAGCGTAGATCCGAAGGCTTACGAAGACGTAAGCCTCTCGGATCGAAGCCCGAAGCCGCCGTATCATGGTTTGAGGATTCAAACTAGTGATACGGCGCGCAAAATTTGAAATTACTCCTGTCTAACACCAGTTAGACAGGCGTAATTGCTCTATGAATCTGGCCCATTGTGTTTAAAGTGTATGTCAGGGCAAAATAAAAGCACTTGTTTTCAATTTATTTTTATTAGTTATTTTCTTAAATACAAAAAATTTTACAATTAAACAAGATTCTATCACATTATTTCTTTATTCCTATTCATTATTCGGCATACAAAATCTTGATCCATATCTATAAACCACATTATCAAAATTACTTACAGCATGTACCTACATATATTCAACTATCTTCCATTCTCATTCAACCTCTCACGCATTCATCCAATATCGTCCTAACACAAAAAAAAAAGAGGAAGAAAAATAGGAAATTACAAAATAGCGATGAGATGGTATTGGAGCCCCGTAACGTTAAATAAAATGAATAGAGGACTAACAGATATTTGTTGGAGATGTAAGGCGGAAAGGGGACTATGGACCACATTTGGTATGATTGTCATATGGTGAGAAAATTCTGGAAAACAATATATGAGATATATGAAAAAGTGTCGGAAATAGAGAGGAATCTAAATATAGATATCTCATTGTTATCCCTGATGCCAGAATCAATAAAGGGTCACTAAAGGAAAAACATTTTTTTGCTGAAATGACTGTTTACAGGGTATAGAGACATAAAAGTTAACTGATTCCTTTTCAAAATGATTAAAAATAGATAAAAATCAATCATATAATGTGCCTGCAGGTTAGTTTCACTTTTGAACTGGCTTCATGTTTCTGTGAAGTAGAAATAGACACAGAACAAAAACAAACAAATCCAGGGCAGTGTTTTGTTTTTAAAATGAATCTGAGATTCTGGGAAGTTTTAGACACACAGTAATGACAGCTCAGACCACCGTGATAAAGCTCCCAGCACTGTGGTTATAAGGAAACAGACAGGCAGGAAGTGTGGAGAACAGAGCAGGATTACAGCAAATTCAAAGCAAAAACGAACAATAAGGACATGAAACCAGTACTGCAGTAAGGTAAAGGAAGCTATTTAGCTAAAAAATGTTTTCCTTTAGTGATCCTTTAAGAAGGATATTTTTCATCATATGACATCAGCAGCTAGAACAATAATAGCTCGCAATTGGAGAGAAAATAAAAGCCCAAACATAGCAGACTGGATTTGTGAAGTGAACGAAATACAATATATGGAAAGACAGATAAGAGAAGAAGGATACACAAATAGTCAATTGCCAGAAATATGGCAAAAATTTCATGAATTTCGGATCTCAAATAGAATGAAAGAATATTTATAAATGGAAAATTAGAAAGAACTTAAAGGGTCAATGTAAATGGAAAATAAATTGAGTATATGGAAAGGGAGAGAATAGAGGGGTTACAGTGTTTTTTTTTTTTGTGTGTAAATAAAAGCACTTGTAGTACATCTCTGCAATACTGTACATACACATTGCTCTGTGTTATATTCTCTTTAGGACCATGCAAGTACAGAAAATACCTGTTGGTGTGCAAGGAATGCCTATTTTTTTGTTGTGGGCTGACAACACACAGCGTTATTATGAACTGATTGGTGTCAGCCCTGCCCAGTTGTCTTTTGCTAAACTTCCGAAACACTCCCACTGTTCTTTTCTCTACAATAAAGCTTATATTAGTTCTGTTGTCTGAAATTAGAGCTAGGATGCCTAATTACTCTCCTTGGGATAACACAGGAAGTGTTTACAGGACAGCTCTGAATGTCTGATCTAAAAAAGTGGTATTTTTTAAACTTACTGTACAGATATACCAAAACACTTTCAATTATATATTTAAAGAGCAAGATGGAGCAAATAAGAGAGGGCCGTCGTTGTAGGTTTACATTTACGTATATTCATTAAGTACGGTTACTATAATAACTCAATAACCACTGTTGAGTATTGCAACATGATCAGGTTAACCCAAGTTACCGTAGGATTTGCTGTGCTGAAATCTTCATGCTGGTTAAATGGAAAAACTGGAATTTTATTGCACAGGCTTTATACTAGAACCTTTGCTTCTATTTTCTCCTTACACTTTTTTTGTATCACACCTTGTTCTTACCAGATATCCCTTATCACTTCAGCCTATTAACAATGGCACACCTTTTAACTGCGGTATGAAGTCATTTCAGAAGTAATATCTCATTACCTGTACTTGGTGATACATTTCAAAATCTGAAATACATGAACTACTCATATGGTGGTTACACAGGCAGATCTTTAAATGGCTACCTTTCCAATGCATTCAAGCCTCCTCAGTAAATTTATTTTAAATGTCATACCATGTTTCAATGAATATAAGACCTACCCCAAAACTAAGACCTAGTTTAAAGTGCTGGTAAAATCCAATCTATTACAGTAGTATTAAATTAGTAGTAGTAAACTGTTTATGTTTATGTAATCTAATTGTGCCACATGGTTTATAGCACCGCTCAGCTAATCTCCCGCTGCTCTCCTCCTCACCTGACAGCTGTCAACAGGGGATTTCACCCCCCCCCCCCTCCCTGCAGTGCTCGGAGTGAGAAAGGGAGCTCCGGCAGGTCACAGAAGCGCCGAGCGGCGCTCAGCTGATATCATGCTGCTCTCCTCTTCAATAAGCTGTCAGCAGGGGGTTTTGGGCTCCCCTCCCTCTACAGAGCTCCGGCAGGTCACAGAAGCGCACAGCGCCGCTATAAGAAGGTATATGTCCCAGTGTAGCATTGTCGTTGTCACCCTCACATGCACACTTCTGCTGAGGCACTACAAGCAGTGTACTAGGACACAGTGTTCCTGAAAGCTCCCAGTTGCCAGCCCATGTCCCACACCCAGCAGTACTGTACTGTACTGTACTGACAGCAGCAGAAGGAGAGAGGCTGAAAATCAGCATTGTATTCTCCAGGTTGGTCTGAAAAAGGCCTGAGTCTTCCTGAGCTGCAGCTTCTTCATGTAACAACCTTGACCTTGAAACAGAGAGAGAGGAAACGTGTAGTCATGTGACTGCTGAGAAAAATGACATAAAGCAGACATTACATTGCATACATTATACTAACAGTACATGTAAGTATAATGCTGTGCATGTTTGCGAACAGCAGGCTTTACATCTATTTTAAGGTTTAAATGCTCATTAAAGTGGTTGTAAACTCTGACATATACACAGTTAAGTGACTAGCCCAGGTCATAAACAGAGATGAAACAAATCCTCTTTCATTAGTTGTACCTGTTTATCTGTAGGTTCTCTTCTCTACATCTGTTCAAAGTCCAGAATTTTTAAAACTTGTCTGAGATTCCAGAAAGCAGAAGAGCTGAAGTTACACACTGTAGAGCTCTGAGAGCTGATTGGAGGAAAAGAACACCCCTTCACACAGAACACAGGGACAGAGCTTAGACTGTCACTCACCTGTCACCTTTTTTCTCTAGGTCTCAGGAAAACTTGTCAGGCTTCACCTTTTCTCTCCAATGCTCCAGGTTGTTTGTAGGCCCTCACTGTCCTTAGGTACAATGCAGAAATATTGGTCCTGCATTGTATATGATGAGGTCAGATTGCGACCATAAGCCAGAATTCCAAAGAGAAGCAGCTTTAGGGGACCAGGAGGAAGGCTGCTGGAGAGAGGAGCAAGTTAAAGCTGTGTTACAGCCTGGGAAAAAAAATCTTTTTAAATCAGCAGCTACAAATACTGTAGCTGCTGACTTTTAACATAAGGACACTTACTTGTCCAGGGAGCCCCTGATGTAGGCACACCACCTAATTTTTCAGATCAGTTCTCGGGTACTGCCGCTGCTGGTACCCTACTGCGCAAAGCGCACTGCGCTTTCTAAATGACCCGGCAGCAGAGGAAGGGGGGAGCGGACTGAACTTCACAAAGGAAGTCTCCCGGAAGTGGGCACGGGTACCTGTCAAAAACAAGTAACCGTTCCACCTTCCCCTCTGAAATGTGCCAAATGTGGCATCGGAGGGGTGAGGATACAGATAAGCGGAGCTTCCACTTTTGGGTGGAACTCCACTTTAAGCACTGCAGGTTTTTCCTCTACTCCTAGAATTCACAAACACTTTACCCTTATATTGTGGAGAGGCCTCACTGAAGGGGTAATGCCAAGAGTGGGGTTTTTCTCATGACTAAATAATGTTTATTGACACCAAAGCCTTGACACTACTCATACATTCTCTGAAGGTGAATCTTCCGTCTACATGTGTTGTAATGTACAGGGAATAATTTATGGCCAGTAGGGATGAGCTTCAAGTTCGAGTAGAACTCATGTTCGACTCGAACATTGCCTGTTCGTCGAACCGGGAACTATTTGGGGTGTTTGCGGCAAGTTTGTGTGAACTTTAGAATCCTGTTAAAGTCTATGGGACTCGAACGTTTGAAATCTAAAGTGCTAATTTTAAAGGCTAATATGCAAGTTATTGTAATAAAAAGTGTTTGGGGACCTGGATCCTGCCCCAGGGGAAATGTATCAATGCAAAAAAATGTTTAAGGGACAGTTCTAAGCACAGGAAACAAGCGCTACTTTACAGGCATACTATACACCCCCCTAGGTACGAAATTTAAAGGAATATTTCAATTTTACTGTTTCACTTTAAGCATTATTAAAATCACTGCTCCTGAAAAAACGGAAGTTTTTTAAAACTTTTTTTGCATTGATACATGTCCCCTGACCCAGGTCCCCAAACACTCCCCTGGGGCAGGACCCGGGTCCCAAAACACTTTTTAGGACAATAACTTTCATATTAGCCTTTAAAATTCGTACTTTATATTTCAAACGTTCGAGTCCCATAGACTTTAACAGGGTTCTAAAGTTCACACAAACTTTTGGTCTGTTCACAGGTTCTGATGCGAACCGAACCCAGGGGTGTTCGGCTCATCCCTAATGGCCAGTGAATGTTTGTCAAATGTCACATTCGCTGATTTATAAATATTCCCCAAAGTTATATTGTAAATCTTTCATTTTTTTTTTTATTCTCTCCATGATTATTATTATTATTTTTTTTTTCTGTCATAGCCGGTACGATGGCAAATTGATCTTCAGCCCTGGGCTGGCCCTTCACATTCACTTGAAGAAGAAGCAACACGCTTTCTAAAGTACATCTCAAAACCACAGGTAGGTTCAAATTCTGTTGAAATAAGTAAAACATAAAGCCACATTTGCAAAAAAAAAATTGTAGATGATAATAGCAGTCAAATTATAGTTATTTCTTTTTCTAAAATTGCCTTATTTTGCTGATTACTGATTTACTCGGAGCCAACAAAGAAAATCAGAACATCAAAAAGAAAGGCTGTCCTCTGTAGATAATACATAGAGCAGCCATCTCTAGAATTCAGGTCAGGTGCTCAGAGCTGATTAGAAAGATTAGAAAGTCTGAAAATCTGAGCAAGGAATATATTTTTCTTTCTGATTTCAAAGGTGATTGCAGCATATTTAGTTGGGACTTTGTTAGGTTTAATCTGTCATGTTGGCTTTCATTTTGCTTACTTTTAGTGTTGACTGATCCCCTGCTAAGCAGAGTGGAACGGCCGGATGATAGGACCATGTCTGCTCCGTTTATGCAGAGTGGTCACGGCAGGGGGGGACTGACAACTCATGGGGCCCCCGGGCAATAGAAGATTAGGGGGCCCCTGGGCTTACTGATGGATACCACGCCAGGAGGCAGTGCAGAGGCAGGGCAGCTAAAATCTCAGGATTTTCACATTAAAAGCATGTCAGTTTCAGACATATCAGGGACAGATGTAAAAAAAACACTGATTTTTACATACTGTCCCTGGTTTTACTGGGCCTGGCAACCCTTATAGGGCCCCCTAGTGGCATGGGACCCTCGGGCGGTGCCCGAGTGACTCAATGGTCAGTCCGCCCCTGGGTCACGGGCATAGCTTGCTCTGCTCTATGAGCAGCCATATGTACATGGACTGGCAGTCCGTTTACATCCAACTGCCCTTTGATCCAATCAGGTCAGATCCCCTTCTGTTTTTTTGCTGGATCGGATCGGAGGTAGCCGGGTGTAAACAGACATTTTACATCCAACTGCCCATAGAGGAGAATAGAGGATCTGATCTGTCCACCTGAAAAACAGACAGAAGGACCCGATCGGACCTCCTGTGTAAATGGGACCTAAGGCTACAGTCACAAAAATAATTGGGGCATATAGTTTTCTGCATTGAAAGGCAGCTAAGTGCTGCCTCCAGATATAGCAACGCTCTGTGCTATGGGCGCGTGCAAATTAGCCGATTAGCTGCAGCCAGAACCACTGACCCTAAACGCACACTGTCTGTATCCAAGGTCGGTCAAAGGCTGTATACGTATCTAACTGGCTTAACAATCCATTAAACAAACAGTTTCAGTGCAGGAGGGCTTTGTACAGCAAGTCCATATCATAAAACAAAACATGTGCTCATCCAAGCTACTAACTAAGCTCAGGTCATTTCCTGACTAACAGGGTGCCCTACGAATGGACTCCCAAAAACAACCAGGCAGCACCTGTACCGTTTTAGTGTTTTGTAAGCACTCAGCTTTTTCACACTGCAGCAGACTCCAACAGCAGAGAAAGATTGAGAGAACCCTGAGAATCATAAGAAAATGAGTACCTTCACCAGCAAACCGTGGTATAGTGATAATCGGTTTTGTGCTGCCCTAGGCCTGACTAAACTTGTGCACCCCCTTAAATACGACACCCTTTCCTGTCAAGGCCACACAAACCTTCCTGTTAAGACCCGCCCTGAAATTTTCAAGTGGGAACACTAGTTCTTAGGGCAGGGGAGGGGGGGTGGCATTGAATTCCCTTAATTTGCATAGATTTCCTCTCACTTCCTGTTTGGCTATGGGGCAGGAAGTGACGAGAAATCTCTGCAATGGGACAGGGATGGTAAAAAATAAACTGACAGGGGCTATAACCCTCCCTTACTCTATCCAGTGGATTTTATGGAGAGGACTAAGAAGATATAACCATGCCAATGTTGCAGCAGAAAACATATAGCACAGTGAGGAAGGTTTGTGGTCCAGGATGATAGGACAGTCAAAATTAGAAGCAGCTTGCGTTACACTAAGGCCTTGTACACACGACGGGAAATATCCGCTGTAAACGGTCCCCGGACCGTTTACAGCGTATATTTGCGCCGGGATGTTTTGATCCGATGGCTGTACACACCATCGGATCAAATTCCCCGCCGGCGGACAGCGCGGTGACGCGGCGGTGACGTTGACGCCGCCACGTGACCGCCACGTCACCGCACCAGGAAGTAAACACTTCTGCGCGCATGCGTCGGATCCATTCACAGGATACGACGCATGTGCGGCAAGATATGTCCGCTGGTTTGCCGTACTAACCAGCGGACATATCTGCCAGCCAGCTATCCGGCGGAAATATTTCAAAGCATGCTTTGGATTTTTTCCGCCGGATGAATCCGGCAAAAAGCGTCCGTTTGCCCCTACACACGAGGGGATTTTTCCGCTGAAATGGTCCGTCGGACCATCTTCAGCGGATTTATTCCCTCGTGTGTACAAGGCCTGACAGTGTAGCGCAAGCCGGCGGGGACTCTTTCCGTGCTGCTCCCTGCAAAGTGCTGCCCTAGGCCTGGGCCTTGTTGGCCTAGGCCAGGATACAGCATTGGCTTCAATATTGAGTTGGCCCACCCTTTGCAGCTATAACAGCTTTAACTCTTTTGGGAAGGCTGCCCACAAGGTTTAGGAGTGTGTCTATGGGAATGTTTGACCATTCTTTTTAGAAGCGCATTTGTGTAATGAGAAGGTCTGGCTCGCAGTCTCCTCTCTGATTCATCCCAAAAGTGTTCTGTCGGGTTGAGGTCAGGACGGTGTGCAGGGCAGTCAAGTTCCTCCACCCCAAACTCACTCATTCATGTCTTTATGGACCTTGCATTGTGCATTGGTCCAAATCAATTGGGGGAGGGGTGATTATGGTGTGGGGTTGTTTTTCAGGGGTTGGGCTTTGCCCCTTAGTTCCAGTGAAGTGAACTCTTAAGACCTCAGCATACAAAGACATTTTGGACAATTTCATGCTCACAACTTTGTGGGAACAGTTTGGGGACGGCCCCATCCTGTTCCAACATGACTGCGCACCAGTGCACAAAGCACAGTACACAAAGACATGGATGAGCGAGTTTGGGGCACAGAAAACTTGACTGGCCTGCACAGAGTCCTGACCTTAACCAAATAGAACACCTGTGGGATAATTTACAGTCGAGACCTCACAAATGCGTTTCTGGAAGAATGGTCAAATATTCCTATAGATACACTCCTAAACCTTGTGGACAGCCTTTTCAGAAGAGTTGAACATGTTATAGCTGCAAAAGGAGGGCCAACTCAATACTGAACCCTATGGACTAGGACATGTGCATGTAAAGGCAGGCATCTTAATACATTTGGTAATATAGTGTGTATAAACCCTTTTCACAGCTGAGAGGTAAGATGTGGACCTAGCAGTGTTAATTTTGACGTCAAATATCGATTTAGTTTTAGTCATAGTCTTTAGAAATGCTAAGGGGGTTCTCAGTGATTTCTCATAGTAAATTATGGAGACATGGGGTAGATGGGTGAGTTTGCTTTGAATATTAAAAATGAATTAACTATCGTTTTTGGTTTGTGGTGCACAGAGGCAGTGTAGTTCCGCTTTAACAGGCAGAGCTCTGAGGAAAGCTCAGGTTGGTAAATGTCCCTCCATCACATTTTTGTTCCCTTTACATTTGTTGATGAAAATTGGAATTGACTTTCATCATAGTTTTCATCAATTTACTTAATTCAAATTTTTCTTTTGTTTAGTTTTCATCACTGAAAAAATGCAGCTGACAAAAATGATGATGGAAATATTTTTGTCAAAAAAATTAACACTAGAACCTAGGAATGGAGGCTTATTGCCATTGAAAGTTCTACAACACCTCCAGGCTTCAGGACCCAGTACAGGGATTGTTATGATTCTGAGAAAACAAAATAGATTGTTTTCTCCACATCCACCATAAACCCTGAAGCTCCTCACTATGTGTTGGGGGGAGAATCTCATATGACCCATTCACACCATCCACAACCCTTCTGCCAGACAGTACCTGTGTGTGTTTGTGATAAGGAGTGCTCTTTCAAGTTGTGTTTTGTGATGGAAAGTAAAAGGAATTCTGTTGTCCTCCAGATTGTATGTTCTCGACCAGTGACAAATGGATTGACGGAGAAGTCTGAAGACAGTATAAAGCCTTGGACTGTCTGCCTGGATCCCAAATTCAGTTTGGAATATCAGATCAAGAATAAGCAATGTCGTGTTTACTCATTAGGGTAATGTTTTCTTTCTTTATTTTTCAATCTATAGCCAAATCTATTTCTTTCTCGTACATCACGGGACACAGAGCGGCATATTCATTACTATATGGGTTATATGGAGTACCTTCAGGTGTGGACACTGGCAATCTCAAACAAACAGGAAGTCCCTCCCTATATAACCCCCTCCCCTAGAGGGAGTCCCTCAGTTTTTTCGCCAGTGTCTTAGGTGTTGGTCACGGAATAGCTTTGCTCCACATCCTTGGGATTAAGGGCGGGCTAACCGGATCTGTCCAAGGAGCCTCAGTGCCAAAGTGGACAGTACCCGGGCCCCAAACCGTGGGGTTTTGCCAATAATGCTCCTCTTTGGACCCTGGGCCCAGGACTTGGAGTTCGTAAAGACCATAAGTTCCTGTTTGCCAGGGTGCTATATAGGTCCAGGACAGTGGGTACCTTCATAGGACCCCAGGGCCTGAAGGTCTACTACGCTACCCACGGAGATGGGAGAAGATTGGACCGTTTTGCAAAACGTCCTGCGGCATGGAGCAGGTAAGAGGGGAGCCTGCGGGACTTGGTTCGACAGCAGGCTCTCCAGGGGAGATCTTAAGGGGGGTAGCCTGAGTATGCTCTGCATTGGCACCATGGTCACTATGTCTGATGGACAGGATGCCCTGAAATGTTTCCCCCCATCACTTGATCCCCCTACCTATCTATGTATGTTTGCTAGCTACCTGCTGCTCGCTGGTTGAAGATCTTTTTAAAAGAAAAAAAAAAGACAGATCTGTCTCTAGGCTAAAGGGACTCCTTAGGGGCCTGTTTTAGCCTTACCTTGCCGGGATTCAAAATCTGCCGCCTGATGCGTCCTCCAACCTGCATTCCTGGGCTCCAGAGTGCGTCTCTTCCTGGGCTCTCCCCCCCCCGACAGTCGCGCGCGCGTGCACGCGCGCATGCATATAGAAAATGTTCGGGAGGGGGGGGGCGGGGAACGTGACTGCAGTGTAGAGTGGGCGTGCCTTCAATTGCTGTTATACACAGCAGGCGCGTTCTTAGCTCAGTTCAAAGCTGAGCTGGAGAGAGAGGACGTAGAGCTGGCAGCACAGTGACTCCCGGTGGCGAGAAGGGGTACTACATGCTGGAGTCAGCTCCAATACTTTTTGTTAAGCCAAAATCCCCTTGGCAACAGGTTGAATGCTGGCAAACATGTTGGGGTGGGGCTGTATGTTGTGAATAATATTATAAAGGAAAACATACTGAGCCCCACCGTTTTTGGGCATTAGTGATCCTATTGTCCCCTAAACCTTATTTTTTTTTGTACTCCTGGCTATAACAGTCTGTTGTTGTAAGCGGAGTCCCTCGGTTTTGTATTATGGCTTCCAAGGGTTCAGGATCAAAACACAAAAAAAAAAAAAAAAAGAAAAGACAAAGGGGTTCCTCCTCTGGTTCTGATGATATGCCAATACTTTCCCCACAGGTTATTCCTATAGGGGTCACCCTGGATAAGCCATTAAGGGGGTCTGGTGCTGAGGCTGGCCCAGGTCGGCCCAACCCTGTGGTATCACAGAGGAGATGCTAGCCGTCACCCTAGGGGGGCTAGAGAGAAAAAGTTAACAGCTATGATCGCTGGCTCTTTTTCTGGCAAAAAGCGGACTGGATCCCCATCGCCAAAAGGGACAGAACCTAGAGGAAGGACCTACCACGGAAGAATCGTTTTCAGCCTCCCAGACGGAGAGTCTGTGGGTCCAGTCTTTGACAGACATGGTCCGCTCGGCATTTAATTTGCCATTTCCAGAGCCTCAAGTTCCTGCGGTATCCTCTTTAGGTTCTTTTAAAAGCGCCTTTAAGCAACGCAGCTTTTCCGGTCCATCCTCTGTTAGAGGAATTGGTTTTTCCAGGATTGGGACGACCGGACAGAATTTTTTCTGCCGCCTAAAGCTGACGAGAGGGTAGTCTTTATGCACGTCTGCCAGGAAATATTTGTGCTTGCAGGCACTCTTTCCCCTGACCAATTGCTCTTTAAAAGGGGGCCCGGATGGCTCAGTCGGTAGAGCATCGGACTTTTGGTCTGAGGGTCCAGGGTTCAGGTCCCGGTTCGGGCACTGCTTTTCAACTACCCGTGAGGTCCTTGAGGCCACATCTCCCTGGAAAGCGCCCGATCTCGTCTGATCTCGGAGGCTAAGCAGGGTCGGGCCTGGTTAGTGCCTGGATGGGAGACCACCTGGAAGGTTTTCTGTTATTTACCCTATGGAAAAGACATTTTTCTAAGAAAGGGGGCGCTCCCAACTGTGGACGCAGCCATCTCATGGGTGAATAAATCATTAACTGGCCTAAGGGGAAACATACAAATGTTTAAGGTCCCGGTCGATAAACGTTTAGAGACACTTTCCAGCATCCTTGGCTACAGCCAGCAGTGGCTGCAAGTGGAGTTTTGTCAGGCGTTAAAGAACCAGACAAAACAGATGCTTAAGACATCCCTGCCCAATAGGCAGAGGAGTTATTGGATATTCCCAGAGCTCTGTGCTTTGCGGTAGAGGCTATAAAAAGACTCCATCCAGCAGGCGTCTCGTTGTCACTATTTTTAGTGCATATGAGAAGGCTCTTATGGTTGAAGAACTGGGCGGCCGAGCCCCATGTAAAAGACTGCTGGCAGGTTTGCCCTTCCATGGAAAGATCTGGATAAATACATTCAGACTGTTTCAAGTGGCAAAAGTACCCTTTTACCAGTCAAAGGAAGTTCCGGGGTCCTGCGTTTAAAAGGCAGCTCCCCCCGGTTTCAGGGCCCTCAAATTTCAGGCAGTACGGACCTCCTGCGCGATCAAACTTTTAACAATGGATCGCAAGGACAGGCCTCTGGGGATCGGTCCCCGACAGAGGGGGTCCGATCATCTGTGGCCGCAGGCTACAGATTAGAATTTCTAAAATTTCCTCCACAAGGAAGGCCTCAATGCGGGCAGCATTGGATCACCTGCTTTACCAGGGCATAATGGTAGAGGTACCAGCCCAAGAACAGGGGCTAGGTTTCTATTCCAATCTGTTTGTCATACCAAGGCTCATCGGCAATGTCAGACCAATTTTGGACCTAAAAGGTTTAAATGCTTACCTAAGGGTTCGCTCTTTCCGGATAGAATCCGTTTGGTCAGCAGCCGCCACACTCCAGAAGGATCTGGCTTCTATAGACATAAAGGATGGTTACCTTCATGTACCAGGTCTTTCAGCCACATCAAATATTTTTGTTTTTACGCTTCGCAGTGATACAGCGTCACTTCCAATTCGTGGCGCCCCCCTTCGGGCTGGCTACGGCCCCCGGGTATTCACGAAGGTCCTAGCTCCTATTCTAGTCAGTCTAAAGGATCCAAGGGATCTCGGTCCTAGCATACCTGGACGACCTCTTAATCATAAGATCACTCGCTTCCTTGGTGGAATGCGTAGTAGCCCTCATGGTTCAGTACCTCGAGAGGTTCGGCTGAGTCCTAAACCGGGGAAAGATCAGCATTTCAACCTACAAAGCAGTTGGAATATCTCGGCACGAGATTAGACACAGAACAGAAGATGGATGTTCCTGCCCCTGGTAAAGGTCGAGGCTATCAAAAGATTGATTCAGTTGGTTCTAAGCAAAAAAGAGCCAACTATTCGCCTATGTATGCGATGGCCATGTTCGAGGCGATACCACACGCTTCCACACTCGTGTCCTACAGGCAGCAATTCTAGCAGCTTGGTTCTGCCCAGTGGTCTGGAAGGCTGGAGAGCGGTCTTGAACAAGTTCACTCGCCAAGGAACTTGGGCAGAGGCGGAGAGGCAGCTGCCCATCAAGGTCTGGGAGTTCTGAGCGGCTCGGCTAGCCCTCCTGGCATAGACATCCAGATTACAGGGGTCCTCGGTGAGAAGTCATTCAGACAATGCCACAGCGGTGGCATATAGGTGAACCACCAAGGGGGAACCAAGAGTCAAGCCACTCAGAGTGAGAGGAGCTTGGTTTTTCAGTGGGCAGAGGTTTATGTACCCTGCATATCGGCGACATTCATTCCCGAGGTGGACAACCTGCAGGCATACTTCCTAAGTCGCCAAACCCTGTCGCCGGGGGAGTGGTCTCTGCATCCACAAGTTTTTTTCAGACAATCTGCCAGAAGTGGGGAGTGCCAGACGTGGAGGTCATGGCATCAGGATTCAACAAGAAGCTAGACAGGTTCATGTCTCGAACGAGGGACCCTATGGCCTGCCGAACCGATGTGTTGGTTTGCCCTTGGCATCAATCATAACTTCTATATGCATTTCCCCCACTGCAGTTACTACCCCGCCTGTGGCGCAGGATCATAGCACAGGCCGGTTATCCTGGTAGCCCCAGCTTGGTACCGGAGGGCATGGTACTCACTAGTCCTGAAATTGGCAGCGGGAGGCCCTTGGACTCTTCCTCTAGGGCCAGACCTACTCTCACAAGGCCCGATCCTCCACCCTGCATTACGGCGTCTAAATTTGACGGCCTGGCGGCTGAATCCCTGATTCTCAGGGGTAGAGGTCTGTCTAGGCAGGTAATCCCTACCCTCATTAAGGCTAGAAAGCCGGCCTCCAGGGTAATTTTGTTACAGGGTTTGGAGGGCCTACGTAGGCTGGTGTGAGGCTAAGAGATGGGTTTCCCGCAAGGATACCATTGATAGAGTATTACGTTTTCTCCAGCTAGGAGTGGATAAAGGCCTGGCATTAAGCACGATCTAGGGACAGATTTCAGCCTTATCAGTGTGGTTTCAGAGGCCGCTGGCCGCCCACTCGCTGGTTAAGATCTTCGTACAGGGAGTCTTATGTGTTAATCCTCCAGTCAAATCACCACTTTGTCCATGGGACTTAAATCTTGTTCTGTCAACTCTACAGAAACAACCCCTTGAGCCGTTGGCTGAGGTACCTTTGGTTTTACTGACTGGAAAGTCGGTATTTCTGATCACCATAGTTTCGGCCAGGAGAGTATCGGAATTGGCAGCCTTATCTTGTAAGGAACCATATCTCATTTTACACAAGGATAGGGCGGGGTTCCGTCCTCATTCTTCCTTTCTACCAAAGGTTATATCCAGTTTCCACCTGAACCAGGATGTGGTACTTCCATCCTTCTTCCAAGACCCACCTCTAAAAAGGAGGGGTTGCTGCATACGTTGGATATTGCCAGGGCCATAAAGGCCTATCTTAAAGCTACAGAGAAGGTTCGGAAAACAGATGTGGTGTTCGCTTTACCGGAAGGGCCCAAGATGGGTCAGGCAGCTGCTTGATCCACCATCGCAAGATGGATTAAACAATTAATCGTTCAGGCCTGCGGTTTGAAGAGGTTGCCTCCTCCTTTGTCGGCAAAGGCCCATTCTACCAGGGCCATGGGCACCTCCTGGGCAGCACATCATCAGATCTCTATGGCTCGAATATGCAAGGCAGCAACGTGGTCGTCAGTCCACATGTTTACAAAAGTTTATCAATTGGACGTAAGAAGGAATGCGGATACAGCCTTTGGGCAGTCAGTACTACAGGCCGCGATTCAAGCTCCTCAGGATCTGAGGGGGCTCCCTTGATTTGATTTGAGATTTACATTTCTTGTTTAAGTTGGATTTACTAGTATTTGAGTATACCTCTAAATTAAATCCTTCTTTGGAAGATGTCTCCCTCCCCTCATTAAAGCATTGCTTTCGGACATCCCATATAGTAATGAATATGCCGCTCTGTGTCCCGTGATGTACGAGAAAGAAAAAGGGATTTTTAAATACAGCTTACCTGTAAAATCCTTTTCTTGGAGTACATCACGGGACACAGAGCTCCCACCCCTCTTTTGGGGAACATTTTGGGAGGCATACTGCTTGCTACAAAACTGAGGGACTCCCTCTAGGGGAGGGGGTTATATAGGGAGGGGACTTCCTGTTTGTTTGAGATTGCCAGTGTCCACACCTGAAGGTACTCCATATAACCCATATAGTAATGAATATGCCGCTCTGTGTCCCGTGATGTACTCCAAGAAAAGGATTTTACAGGTAAGCTGTATTTAAAAATCCCTTTTTTTTAATCAATGATGTGATGTGTTACGTAGGTGTGTAAAAATCGAATTTATCTGATGAACACCATTTTTTTTTTTAAAGATATAACAGAGTGTTCTCTCTAATGTACTGAATTATTCTGTTTTTCCTGTTTCCACTGATCACATTTTTTGAAACAATGGGGAGACATAGAAAGATACTGTGAATAAAAGAAAAAAATAGGTAGACATATAGCAGATTGCTTTTGTAGTGCTACCCCATTCAGGAGCCGCTGGTTAGATGTGGGATCGGCATAAGTTAAGTTACCTTTGATGTGTCTAGGGAAATTGATGGTAGCAACTGTGAGAGCAGTAACGGAACGTCCAAGCAAATGATCGACGTTTTCTAAGTGCTTTATTTTTGGTCCAACACGACCAACAATCAACTTGAGGTAGACAGGATAGGTTGGTGAAGAGAATAACTTTGCAGAGTCAGGCTATGGATAACGAACAGAAGCAGTCCTGCCTCTAGAGTGTATTCTTTTCCCCCGTCGCCACTCCCGCCGGAGTGGGTGCAGTGCACCTGGACATGCCTCTCCCACAAGCCTGGCAGTCAGAGTGTCACTGAGAATACTGAGAAGGAACAAGTCTCTGCCACCGACTTGGCTCTAGTAACTTAGTAAAGGCCTCTGCCACAGGTCCGATACTTGAGAGCAATAGAGCGTATCCTTTCAGTTAATTTCTCTTGAAGTGTGGGGACCCAGTAATTCACTGGGGCCCCTCGGCAACTTAGTTGCTCTGAGCCATGAAGGCCCAGAGTTGAGGACTCCGCGTTGCACGGGCCCCCGGCCAGGTAGATCATAGTGGTGGGGCCCGTGATGTGCGCACACCCTGAAGATGGGTGCCGCACCTGGAACCAGGAACCCGCAAAGACCCTGAAAAATGGCGTTTGCCACAGATATACCCTCCCCCAGCATGCCCCGCGAGGGAAGCACTCCTCCAATTGGCTGCTGGGGAAAAGTGGCTCTGCCTGAATCCCTCTGGCGCCACCTGCCGCCCAGAGATAGAACTGCATCCCGGAGCACAGAACGACCCACAGGATAATTCAGGGCTGACAGCAGCCTAATTTAGCATAAATCAACCTGGGTGAGAGCAAATAAGTCTCTCACCCCACTAAACTTTAACAGCGTCCCTTACTGACAGTAAGGGGGCGCTACACTTTTTTACAGTACTCATGCTCAGATGCAGGCTCAGGTCCCTTTAACTCCATTTCCTACAATTCCCTGGATTCCTGGACATGGCCAGGGAGTATAAATTCCTCAGCTTTCCTTCTTCAGCAGTTTAGAGAGGCCACGCCTGATAAGGCAGAAGTAGCTGTGCAAGTGATCTGCAGCCAGGTAGGATGCCCTCCACTGTCTGAACCTGAGGGCAGCCAGGCCAGAGCCTTATACCTTATATTCTCTGGAAAACGCAGCTACTGGAGAAGACCCTCCCTGATTTCTGTGTGCCCCTGTATGCCAGTCAAACTAAGATGTTTGGCTGTGTTTGTTCAGCTGCTGTGTCTCCATCCACTAACATAGGTTTCCTGCACACAGTCCCTCTCTGTAGTTTGAAAGGCAGGCTCTGTGGATTCTGTGACACAGCAATGCCCATACCTCCCAACTTTCTGAGATGAGAATGAGGGGGCACCTATTAGCAAAGGTATGTAGACATAGGACACACACCCCTGCCACGCTCCCTTAAAGGAGAATTGTACAAAAAAAGATTGATTAAACTCACAAGTGCTTTTTCTTACAACTACTATTGCTTTATATTGTATTTTGGACTTTACAACTTCAGCAATTTAGAAATTGGATGAAAGGTTTAGCACTGGGGAACACTTTTTGATAGATAAGTAGTGCTTTTTATATAGAACTATATATCTGTAGATTAGACAAAAATGAGGAAGAAATTAGGAGAAAAGCGGGACAGAGGGACTTTGTTCCAAATGAGGGAAAGTCCCTCAAAATGAGGGACAGTTGGAAGCTATAGGAATGCCTATCAACAGGGTACAGTGAATACGTGTCATAGAATTCAAGGAACTTAATGTGTGAAAATCTTCACAAATTAAGTGTACAACCTTCACGATCTTTCAGATTAAAAGGAGTCAGCTAGAAATAATTGAAATACAAGGTAGAAATGAACATGATTTTACATTCTGACCATGGACATTGCCATCATCTGTACCTGACATTGCCATCATCTGTACCTGACATTGCCATCATCTGTACCTGACATTGCCATCATCTGTACTTGCCATCATCTGTATCTGACATCTACTGCTGCTGTATGTGAGACTTTCTCCCTGCTTGCCCCTGTTTCGCTGTATCTTCTGAGCGAGCGGCACACACTCCCCGGCGGCCATCTTGGGGGAGGAGTTGTGGGCGGCACCCTTAGCACTGGGCAGAGCGTTGGGGGCGTGGCCACCGTAATTAGGGCCAGGTGAGAGACCACATAAAAGCTGTGAGCGGCGCCTCACCTGGACATTGCCATCATCTGTACCTGACATTGCCATCATCTGTACCTGACATTGCCATCATCTGTACTTGCCATCATCTGTATCTGACATCTACTGCTGCTGTATGTGAGACTTTCTCCCTGCTTGCCCCTGTTTCGCTGTATCTTCTGAGCGAGCGGCACACACTCCCCGGCGGCCATCTTGGGGGAGGAGTTGTGGGGCGGCACCCTTAGCACTGGGCAGAGCGTTGGGGGCGTGGCCACCGTAATTAGGGCCAGGTGAGAGACCACATAAAAGCTGTGAGCGGCGCCTCACCTGGACATTGCCATCATCTGTACCTGACATTGCCATCATCTGTACCTGACATTGCCATCATCTGTACTTGCCATCATCTGTATCTGACATCTACTGCTGCTGTATGTGAGACTTTCTCCCTGCTTGCCCCTGTTTCGCTGTATCTTCTGAGCGAGCGGCACACACTCCCCGGCGGCCATCTTGGGGGAGGAGTTGTGGGCGGCACCCTTAGCACTGGGCAGAGCGTTGGGGGCGTGGCCACCGTAATTAGGGCCAGGTGAGAGACCACATAAAAGCTGTGAGCGGCGCCTCACCTGGACATTGCCATCATCTGTACCTGACATTGCCATCATCTGTACCTGACATTGCCATCATCTGTACCTGACATTGCCATCATCTGTACTTGCCATCATCTGTATCTGACATCTACTGCTGCTGTATGTGAGACTTTCTCCCTGCTTGCCCCTGTTTCGCTGTATCTTCTGAGCGAGCGGCACACACTCCCCGGCGGCCATCTTGGGGGAGGAGTTGTGGGCGGCACCCTTAGCACTGGGCAGAGCGTTGGGGGCGTGGCCACCGTAATTAGGGCCAGGTGAGAGACCACATAAAAGCTGTGAGCGGCGCCTCACCTGGACATTGCCATCATCTGTACCTGACATTGCCATCATCTGTACCTGACATTGCCATCATCTGTACCTGACATTGCCATCATCTGTACTTGCCATCATCTGTATCTGACATCTACTGCTGCTGTATGTGAGACTTTCTCCCTGCTTGCCCCTGTTTCGCTGTATCTTCTGAGCGAGCGGCACACACTCCCCGGCGGCCATCTTGGGGGAGGAGTTGTGGGCGGCACCCTTAGCACTGGGCAGAGCGTTGGGGGCGTGGCCACCGTAATTAGGGCCAGGTGAGAGACCACATAAAAGCTGTGAGCGGCGCCTCACCTGGACATTGCCATCATCTGTACCTGACATTGCCATCATCTGTACCTGACATTGCCATCATCTGTACTTGCCATCATCTGTATCTGACATCTACTGCTGCTGTATGTGAGACTTTCTCCCTGCTTGCCCCTGTTTCGCTGTATCTTCTGAGCGAGCGGCACACACTCCCCGGCGGCCATCTTGGGGGAGGAGTTGTGGGCGGCACCCTTAGCACTGGGCAGAGCGTTGGGGGCGTGGCCACCGTAATTAGGGCCAGGTGAGAGACCACATAAAAGCTGTGAGCGGCGCCTCACCTGGACATTGCCATCATCTGTACCTGACATTGCCATCATCTGTACCTGACATTGCCATCATCTGTACCTGACATTGCCATCATCTGTACTTGCCATCATCTGTATCTGACATCTACTGCTGCTGTATGTGAGACTTTCTCCCTGCTTGCCCCTGTTTCGCTGTATCTTCTGAGCGAGCGGCACACACTCCCCGGCGGCCATCTTGGGGGAGGAGTTGTGGGCGGCACCCTTAGCACTGGGCAGAGCGTTGGGGGCGTGGCCACCGTAATTAGGGCCAGGTGAGAGACCACATAAAAGCTGTGAGCGGCGCCTCACCTGGACATTGCCATCATCTGTACCTGACATTGCCATCATCTGTACCTGACATTGCCATCATCTGTACCTGACATTGCCATCATCTGTACTTGCCATCATCTGTATCTGACATCTACTGCTGCTGTATGTGAGACTTTCTCCCTGCTTGCCCCTGTTTCGCTGTATCTTCTGAGCGAGCGGCACACACTCCCCGGCGGCCATCTTGGGGAGGAGTTGTGGGCGGCACCCTTAGCACTGGGCAGAGCGTTGGGGGCGTGGCCACCGTAATTAGGGCCAGGTGAGAGACCACATAAAAGCTGTGAGCGGCGCCTCACCTGGACATTGCCATCATCTGTACCTGACATTGCCATCATCTGTACCTGACATTGCCATCATCTGTACTTGCCATCATCTGTATCTGACATCTACTGCTGCTGTATGTGAGACTTTCTCCCTGCTTGCCCCTGTTTCGCTGTATCTTCTGAGCGAGCGGCACACACTCCCCGGCGGCCATCTTGGGGAGGAGATTGTGGGCGGCACCCTTAGCACTGGGCAGAGCGTTGGGGGCGTGGCCACCGTAATTTGGGCCAGGTGATGAGACCACATATAAAGCTGTGAGCGGCGCCTCAACTGGACCATTGCCCTCATCTGTACCTGCATTGCCATCATCTTGTACCTGACATTGCCATCATCTGTACCTGACATTGCCATCATCTGTACTTGCCATCATCTGTATTCTGACATCTACTGCTGCTGTATGTGAGACTTTCTCCCTGCTTGCCCCTGTTTCGCTGTATCTTCTGAGCGAGCGGCACACACTCCCCGGCGGCCATCTTGGGGGAGGAGTTGTGGGCGGCACCCTTAGCACTGGGCAGAGCGTTGGGGGCGTGGCCACCGTAATTAGGGCCAGGTGAGAGACCACATAAAAGCTGTGAGCGGCGCCTCACCTGGACATTGCCATCATCTGTACCTGACATTGCCATCATCTGTACCTGACATTGCCATCATCTGTACTTGCCATCATCTGTATCTGACATCTACTGCTGCTGTATGTGAGACTTTCTCCCTGCTTGCCCCTGTTTCGCTGTATCTTCTGAGCGAGCGGCACACACTCCCCGGCGGCCATCTTGGGGGAGGAGTTGTGGGCGGCACCCTTAGCACTGGGCAGAGCGTTGGGGGCGTGGCCACCGTAATTAGGGCCAGGTGAGAGACCACATAAAAAGCTGTGAGCGGCGCCTCCACTGGAACATTGCCATTTATTCATCTGTACCTGACATTGCCATCATCTGTACCTGACATTGCCATCATCTGTACCTGGCCATTGCCATCATCTGTACTTGGCCCATCATCTGTATCTGACATCTACTGCTGCTGTATGTGAGACTTTCTCCCTGCTTGCCCCTGTTTCGCTGTATCTTCTGAGCGAGCGGCACACACACACTCCCCGGCGGCGGCATCTTGGGGGAGGAGTTGTGGGCGGCACCCTTAGCACTGGGCAGAGCGTTGGGGGCGTGGCCACCGTAATTAGGGAGCCAGGTGAGAGACCACATAAAAGCTGACAAGTTCCCGACATCTACATGTGAGCTCGGCGCCTCACCTGGACATTGCCATCATCTGTACCTGACATTGCCATTCATCCTGTACCTTGACATTGCCATCATCTGTACCTGAGACATTGCCATCATCTGTACTTGCCATCATCTGTATCTGACATCTACTGCTGCTGTATGTGAGACTTTCTCCCTGCTTGCCCCTGTTTCGCTGTATCTTCTGAGCGAGCGGCACACACTCCCCGGCGGCCATCTTGGGGGAGGAGTTGTGGGCGGCACCCTTAGCACTGGGCAGAGCGTTGGGGGCGTGGCCACCGTAATTAGGGCCAGGTGAGAGACCACATAAAAGCTGTGAGCGGCGCCTCACCTGGACATTGCCATCATCTGTACCTGACATTGCCATCATCTGTACCTGACATTGCCATCATCTGTACTTGCCATCATCTGTATCTGACATCTACTGCTGCTGTATGTAAGAGACTTTCTCCCTGCTTGCCCCTGTTTCGCTGTATCTTCTGAGCGAGCGGCACACACTCCCCGGCGGCCATCTTGGGGGAGGAGTTGTGGGCGGCACCCTTAGCACTGGGCAGAGCGTTGGGGGCGTGGCCACCGTAATTAGGGCCAGGTGAGAGACCACATAAAAGCTGTGAGCGGCGCCTCACCTGGACATTGCCATCATCTGTACCTGACATTGCCATCATCTGTACCTGACATTGCCATCATCTGTACTTGCCATCATCTGTATCTGACATCTACTGCTGCTGTATGTGAGACTTTCTCCCTGCTTGCCCCTGTTTCGCTGTATCTTCTGAGCGAGCGGCACACACTCCCCGGCGGCCATCTTGGGGGAGGAGTTGTGGGCGGCACCCTTAGCACTGGGCAGAGCGTTGGGGGCGTGGCCACCGTAATTAGGGCCAGGTGAGAGACCACATAAAAGCTGTGAGCGGCGCCTCACCTGGACATTGCCATCATCTGTACCTGACATTGCCATCATCTGTACCTGACATTGCCATCATCTGTACTTGCCATCATCTGTATCTGACATCTACTGCTGCTGTATGTGAGACTTTCTCCCTGCTTGCCCCTGTTTCGCTGTATCTTCTGAGCGAGCGGCACACACTCCCCGGCGGCCATCTTGGGGGAGGAGTTGTGGGCGGCACCCTTAGCACTGGGCAGAGCGTTGGGGGCGTGGCCACCGTAATTAGGGCCAGGTGAGAGACCACATAAAAGCTGTGAGCGGCGCCTCACCTGGACATTGCCATCATCTGTACCTGACATTGCCATCATCTGTACCTGACATTGCCATCATCTGTACTTGCCATCATCTGTATCTGACATCTACTGCTGCTGTATGTGAGACTTTCTCCCTGCTTGCCCCTGTTTCGCTGTATCTTCTGAGCGAGCGGCACACACTCCCCGGCGGCCATCTTGGGGGAGGAGTTGTGGGCGGCACCCTTAGCACTGGGCAGAGCGTTGGGGGCGTGGCCACCGTAATTAGGGCCAGGTGAGAGACCACATAAAAGCTGTGAGCGGCGCCTCACCTGGACATTGCCATCATCTGTACCTGACATTGCCATCATCTGTACCTGACATTGCCATCATCTGTACTTGCCATCATCTGTATCTGACATCTACTGCTGCTGTATGTGAGACTTTCTCCCTGCTTGCCCCTGTTTCGCTGTATCTTCTGAGCGAGCGGCACACACTCCCCGGCGGCCATCTTGGGGAGGAGTTGTGGGCGGCACCCTTAGCACTGGGCAGAGCGTTGGGGGCGTGGCCACCGTAATTAGGGCCAGGTGAGAGACCACATAAAAGCTGTGAGCGGCGCCTCACCTGGACATTGCCATCATCTGTACCTGACATTGCCATCATCTGTACCTGACATTGCCATCATCTGTACTTGCCATCATCTGTATCTGACATCTACTGCTGCTGTATGTGAGACTTTCTCCCTGCTTGCCCCTGTTTCGCTGTATCTTCTGAGCGAGCGGCACACACTCCCCGGCGGCCATCTTGGGGGAGGAGTTGTGGGCGGCACCCTTAGCACTGGGCAGAGCGTTGGGGGCGTGGCCACCGTAATTAGGGCCAGGTGAGAGACCACATAAAAGCTGTGAGCGGCGCTCGCGGCAGCGGGCGCTCGCGGGCGGGCGCGCCCTCTGGCGCGACCGAAGGGCGCGACATAAGGGTGCGGCGTCTGCGGGCGTCCGCGGGAGGCTGAGGAGGTCGGGGAGGCACTAACGATTGTTAGGTAAGATACGGAAATAATTTAAATATAATCTGTTTTAAAGAATACTAATATTTGTTAAAGAGGGACATATGGGTATTTTAGCTATTTTTTAAGTATTTGTAATAAGTGTTTGATTTTTAAAACTGTTTTAAAATGACACAATTTTATTATACACGGAGGGAATTACTGTTACTAAATGATGGCCGCAATGGATCACTTGATCAAAGGTCCATTGAAGCTATCATTAATAATACAATTGAGAAAAATGATAAAGGTAGCAATAGGGACGTTAAAATTAATACTAATGAAATACAAAATCAAAATAAAATACTACCCAAAAATAAAAATAAGATATACGAAATAGAAATTAGAGCTGTATTGATTAATGTACGTTCTATAGTTGCTCATGCTAGGGAATTACGAGAGTTTATTGAGCAAAATAATATTCACATTACTATGGTAACTGAAACATGGTTACAGTTACATAATCTTAATTGTTTATCTGATGCTATCCCCGATAATTATGAGATACATTATCAATTGCGGGGGAGAGGAAAAGGGGGGGGGCACGGCCATTATATATAATTCTAAATTTAAAATAAAGAAATTACTGGAATTTAATCAACAAGGCTGTGAGTTCTTATTGACACAAATGATGATTAATACAAAATCTGTGATGAATATAGCTACGGTCTATATTCCACCTAATAAAATTGAAACTGGACTTAAAAGTTTGATTACTAATATAATGGAATTAGCTACTAGATCCCAGCCATTGATTTTGGTGGGTGACTTCAATGTTTGGTTGGAGGAACCTACCAAACCAAATTCACGTTTATTATTGGATACCTGCGAAGCACTAGAGATGACAAGACTGATTACACCAAACACCCACATAAAGGGACATACCCTGGATGGGGTGTTCTTCAAAGACATCACTGTTGTATTTAGTGATGTACTTGAAGTACTGTGGTCAGACCACAAGGCAGTCTTGTTTGAAATTCATCTAGATGATAATGGTATTTCTGATAGTAAACAAAGCAATCAAACCATTAAAGTTAGATCATATGTAAATTTTCCTATAGAAAAATTTAAGCAGTTACTACACACTACTCAACCTAATCTAACTAAATTGAATGTTGACCAAAAGATGACAATTATTGATAAGTGGCTTGAAACCAATTTGGAGCAAGTTGCTCCATTAAAGGACAAAAAAATTAAAAACGAAATCAAGAAACAAAATAAATGGTTTAATGAAGCACTTAACATAATGAAAAAACGTGGACGAGCATTAGAAAGACAATGGAGGAAGACAAATTCCAATTACGATAAAAATCAATGGAAGTTCCATAATCGGAATTATAAAAAATCAATTTATAATGCTAAAAAATCCTTTATTTCTGAAAGCTTATTAGATGCATTAAACCAATCCAAGGAATTATTTAGGGTGGTTAAGCAGTTGGCTAAACCTGATGTACTGAACTTCCAAATTACTAACCCCCATATTTTTGTAAATGAATTAGCCGCTCACTTTCATAATAAAATTGCGGATATTCATACAAAGTTAAAGAAAGGAAGGATAGATACCCAAAAGAAAAATGCAATATAAATAAAAAATCCTTGGAACCACCGATTAAGGTTTGGTTTCAAGATTTTAAATTAATTAGTGCAGCTGAAATCATTAAAGCAATGAGAACAGCTAATACTAACTCTCCTGTTACTGACTGCTGCCCAGGCAAACTGATAAAAGCATGCAGTGAAGAAATAGCATTGGTCTTGGCTGACCTATTCAATACTTCATATCTAGAAGGCTCATATCCTACTATGTTTAAATCATCATTGATTACTCCGGTAGTCAAGAAGAGAGAGGGTGATATAAACGATAAAAATAACCATCGACCTATAGCAGGCCTACATTATCTGGCTAGACTCTATGAAGGTGATGCACGCACCCAGCTTCAACAGTTTGTCGAGGAGCAGGCATTGCTGGATGTGAAACAATCTGGCTTTAGACCACGGCACGGAACCGAGACTACATTAATCGATGTCACGGATTCCTTGCTGATGGCTAAAGATAACAACCAAGATTCCATCCTAGTAATGCTGGACCTCTCGGCGGCTTTTGACACTGTGGACCATGGGATCGTTTTACAGCGGCTGCGGGAGGTTGCGCATGTAAAGGGAACTGCCCTCAGATGGTTTTCATCTTTTTTGGAGGGCAGAAGTCAGAGGGTACGCCTGGGGAGCCACTTCTCCGAAAGTCGACCTGTTGAGTGTGGAGTTCCCCAGGGGTCCCACCTTTCCCCGTTGATATTTTACATTTACGTGCGCCCCCTCTTGGCCCTTATTCGGTCCCATGGTCTGCAGTGTCAGAATTACGCTGATGACACCCAGCTCTATTTGAGGGTGGGAGCGGGATCACTTGATACAGCCACAAAAAAACTTACTGATTGCCTAAAAGGAGTGGAACGTTGGATGGGAGAAAACTATCTGGCGTTAAACAAATTAAAAACTGAGGTACTCGTGGTCAGGAGTTCCGTAAGCGAGATACCTCAAAATTGGACACTGCCATGGCAAGACATGGATGGTAATGGTCCAGGCTGCAGTAAAGTGGTTACAAATCTGGGATTTTATATAGATGAGGATCTGCTATTTTTGCCACACATTAATCAAGTCACCAAGACTGTTATGTACAAATTAAAAGTACTACGTAGGATCCTTGTGTATTTAGCTCCTATGGATCGCCCTAAAGTTGTTGCTGCCCTGGTCTTTCCTCATTTAGACTATGGTAATGCACTTCTAGTGGGCATCCCGGGAACATATATACAAAAACTACAAAAATTACAAAATTTTGCAGTTCGTATTGCAACTGGACTGAGAAAAAGAGATCCAACATCAGAACAATTAAACAGTCTGGGGTGGTTAACTGTCGATAAACGCATTAAATTAAAAATATCATGTTTAATGTATAAAACATTTAATGCTATGACGCCAAAATATATAATGGATAAGGTTGTCAAACATGTTCCAACGCGACAGTTACGCGAAGATGGATATTATCGCGTAAACATCCCAAAAATAAAAAATATCCGAATTGGTGGTCGCTCATTCTCATACCAAGCGGCGGTGCAATGGAATGCTCTGCCGATTGATATTAGAAGGGCAAAAACTTTTAACCAATTCAAAAAAATGATGAAAGGTCACCTACGCAACCCTGGATCTGATTAGATTATGTAGTTTGATTGAGTACTGTATATAGAAAAATGTAGTCAGTGATATTTGGTATGTGAATTTTGTAATCTAACTCTAAAAATGAACTATTTTAGATATGGATGCCCTAGATGAATGAAAAGTTAATTAACCTAAATGTATATTAATGGACTCAATGTGACAAATTTTTTTCCTCCTTTTAATCATGTTTTACATTTTCTATGTTTTTTGTGTACCTATATGTCTGAACTATGTTGATTTTGTTTCTGATGGCCTCGCAACGAAACCATTAAATTTGTTGTAAAGCGAGTAATTAAGAAATAAAAACAAACAAACAAATGCTTTAGTAAACTGATCAAATGATACTAAGCAATAGTCAAAATTAGGTAAAGTGTACTGTAGTTTTTTTTTGTATTGCACCACTGTCTGGAAAAACAAACCTGAAATTGTTTCAGAAAGGATAAAACAAATTGTGGCAAGTCCGCTGTAAATGCTAATTGCAAAGTCATACCAGAATTTCACTATATAAGCTTTTTATTTTTATCACATTCTGTGCACGCTTGTACCATAAAAACTATACTGCTGTTGCGATTTATGGCTCCATAAAGATTCAAACTTGGCTATCATATAAAGATATTTCCCTTGGCTGCTCCAATGCTGTTCTATAAGGGGCACTTTTAAACTCTGATTTAATCTTCAAACTTCTGGTTTGCCATGATACCTTAGCAATGTCCCTTAGTCAGGGCCGGACTTACCATTGGGCTTGACCGGGCTCAAGCCCATGGGCCCCACCTAATAGGGGGCCCCTCTAAAAAAAAAAAAATTTTTTTTTTTTTTGGGGTCCGGAGGTCCCCAGGACCCTAGACAGCAAACCCTACTTTTTTTTTATTTATTTTTTATAAAAAATATGTTTATATATTTATATATATATATATATATATATATATATATATATATATATTTATTATTATTATTAAAGGGCTCAGAGATCCCCAGGGCCCCATGTGGCAACCCCCCCTTTTATTTTCTTTATAAATGTTTATTTTTTTATTTTTGTTTATACTTTTTTTATTTTTTATTAAAAGGCCCAGAGGTCGCCAGGGCCCCCCGGATGGCAACCTCCCTTTTTTATGTATTTTTTATAAAGGTTTATTTTTTTTATTTTTTTTAGGGGTCTGGAGGTCCCCAGGGGCCCGGAGGCCCCCAGGGCCCCGGACAGCAACCCCTACTTTTTTTTTATAAACATTTTTACATTTTCTTTATATTTTTTATAAATGTTTATTTTATTTATTTTTTTTTATTAAAGGGCACAGAGGTTTATTTTTTATTTTTATTAAAGGGCCCAGAGATTCCCAGGGCCCCGGTTGGCTACCCCCTTTTTATATATATATATATATATATATATAATCATTTTTTTATTTTTATTTATTTCTTCTTTTTCTTTGCGGCAGCCCCCCCGCTTCTCAATTTCAGGCGGCAGCACTCCCCAGGCCCATGCCTTAAGCTGTGTAAGGGGCCCCAAAATTCCTGATGGCAGCCCTGCGCATACCTCCCAACACGCACGCATTCTGCGGGACTTTCCGCTTCTTCCCGCAGTCCCGCGAAATAGGAGGCAGCACGGAAGCAGGAGGAACCGGAGCGGTGTGTGGAGGACTGTGGCTGCTGAAGGGAAGAAAGCCGACAGTCGGGCTAATGACAGTCTGTGCTGTGGCCCTGGCTGTCGGCACAGGTGAGAGGCACTCCCCCTCCGCTCAACAACTTCAAAACCTCCCCCAGAGCGATGTGGGTATGTCTGCTGAAGGGAAGATAGCCAACACATTCCGTGCACAGGTGAGAGTCACCCCCCGCTCAACAACTTTAGAGCGCACCCCCCCCCGCTCAACAACTTCAATTTGCCCCCCTCCACTCAACAACTTTAATGCGCATCCCCCCCTCGCTCCAGGGGCCCCCACCACCCTAAGTCCTGCCCTGCCCTTAGTGATGTAATGTCCTACATTTCCAAGGACTGGGAACTACCAAAGTGTTAGCCCTGGTTCACATTGGTGCAGCTGTGTAATTGCTCAACTTCAGCGTGATTTCAAAGCCGCAGATCAGTGTGATTGATCACATGACCTTTGTTCTCAGCTGCATAAGAGGATTTAAGAGCGGGAGAGTGAAGATTGCAGGGGGCAGACAAACAGCAGTACACTGATATTCTCAGTGAAGAGATGTGCTGGGGTGGGGGGTCAGCACTAGACATGTGCACAGAAAAAAACATTTTTTTTTTGTTCCGTTTCGTATGGTCCCGTCGGTTCGTTTCCGTTCGTTTTTCGTAAGACGCCCGTTTTCCCATTCGTTCCCGTTCATTTTTCGTACGACGCAATTTTTTCGTATTCCGATCGTTTCATATTTCCGTTTCCGTTTTATTTTTGTACATGCGGGATGGTTCGTTATTCTGTTTAATTCATGTTCGTTACTTGTTAGACAATCATTTTCGTGAATTTTTTTTTTTTATATCCAAGAGAACAAAGAGAGATGTTCAAAAGAGAACAAAACAATAACAAAAAAGAGTAAATACAAAGAACATAGTCACCTTCATATTGCCTCGCAGGGCAAGATGACACCGCCATGAATATAGACACAAAAGAAATAAAAACAATACCAGTAACAATAAAAATATCAGCTTATCTATTTCTCTCTTTCCCTGTACTGGTAAACAAAACATCTTAGTCTGTCTTATTCATGACTCTGGGCCCTGCCTTGACTCCTAATCTCCGTCTCCTAAGTCTCTTTACTCCCCCTTCTTTATATACCCCACCCATCCCTCCCCCCCCAAAAAGAAGAAAAAAACAAAACAAAAAAAAAAAAGTCAACATTTCCGTATTATTGCTACAATTCACAGTGACACATCTCACCCGGGGGGGCCCCTCACTCCACATTTTCCTTGTTGAACAGTCTCCTCCCCTCTTCGGAGAGAACAAATAAATTCCACCCTGTCCATGTCTCAATATACTGTTCCCTTTTATTTCGGGCTGAAAGAACCATATCTTCTATAGCTCCTATCTCTCGGACTCTATTAAGCCAACTCACGATGGAGGGTGTTCTAGTATCTCTCCAATGTAAGGTAATTTCACTTTTAGCAGCGTTAATCAGGTGACATAATACTGATTTTTTATAAATTGACACTGGGATCGGTGAACAATGGAGCAGGAAAAAAGCTGGATTATCTGGTATAGGGAACTCTGTAAACTTTTGAGAAATTCTCTGAATCTCCAACCAATATTGTCTTACTTTTCCACAGGACCAGAATATATGCAACAAGGTTCCCTGCTCCAGTCCACATCTCCAACAGAATTCTGAGTTTTCTATAGAGAATTTATGCATCTTTACTGGAGTGTAGTACCATTGGGTTAGAATTTTGTAATTGGATTCCTGGGTTCGCGTACAGACCGAGGAGTTCAATGCCAAATGGATTATACGTTTACGTTGGATTGGTGTAAAAGTCCTCCCCAGATCTCTTTCCCATTTACTAATTCCTGGCATCACAAAATCCCACTGAGGGGAATTTAGCAATCCATACATCTTAGAAACCACTCGTGTTAGTGGTCCCTCTTCATCACAGTAAACCTCAAATTTTGTTAACTGACGCCAGAAGTTAGACGGTTGTCCCAGCGACCTCAGGAAATGGTTTACTTGGAGCGCCTGCCATAAACCTAATTCAAAGGTTCCCCCTGGTTTCATTAGGGACTCAATAGATGGCCATATTTCTGTTTGCAAAAAAATTGAAACCTGCACATTACCCTTTCCTTTTAAGTTGTTAGATGTTCCTCCCTCTATTCCTGGCGAGAAACCAGGATTCCCTACTATAGGGAATAAGGGAGATTGGCCTGTTGAGAACTTTGGGTTTCGACAGATTTTAGCCGCAGTTGACAATGTTGGGCCGATTATGGGGTGTTTCCTCAACATGCTTGGTAGTAAATTATAGCACCATGGGGCTCTGCGTAGTGGAATCGGGCTAATCCGCTGCTCCAAATCCACCCATCGTTTGTAGTTCCTATGCCTACACCAGTCTACCAATCTCGTCAGGTGAGCTGCTTGATAATATTTAGCAATGTCTGGAACTGCCATCCCCCCAAAGCACTTGGGTAACATAATCAATTCTTTTTTTATTCTTGGTCTTTTTCCTGCCCATATAAATTTCATCAAGAGGGTACTCATTTGTCGTAGGAAAGCCGCTGGGATGGCTATCGGCAGGGCTTGGAACAGAAATAAAATTTTGGGCAGAATACTCATTTTAACTATGTTGTTTCGACCAAACCATGAATGGAATCCGTGTTGCCACTTATCAAGAAGTCTTCTTACAGAGTTATAAAGTGGTATGAAGTTAATTTTAAAAACGTGCTTTAAATTTGATGGAATCAATGTACCCAAGTACTTTAGCGCAGTCTTCCACTTGAATCTAAAGTTTGATTGTATAATCTTACAGTTCTGAGGCGGCATTCCCACACTCATTGCTTCGGATTTAGCATGATTTATTTTTAGATTCGACAGCTCACCAAATCTTTTGATCTCTTTCACAAAATTGGGAAGTGACACATGTGGGTTAGGCATAGAAAATAACAAATCATCCGCATAAGCTGATACTTTATGTATCTGTTCTCCAATTTGTACTCCCCGTATATCCGGGTTTTGGCGTACTCTATTTAGTAACGGTTCCAAATAAAGTGCAAACAGTAGAGGTGAAAGAGGACATCCTTGTCGCGTACCATTTGTAATCTTGAAAGGTTTGGAGAATACTCTGTTAACTCTTACTGTGGCATGTGGGGTTGTATAGACGCTTCTGATCCAGCCGATCATTCGCTCTCCCAATCCCACATGGCGCAGCACTGAAAAGAGAAAACACCAACTTACTCTGTCAAATGCTTTCTCTGCATCAGTATTTAAAAATACGCAAGGAATGTCTCTGTCATTAACATATTGAACCAGGTTAAGGACTTTTATAGTATTATCTCTTGCCTCTCGTGATGGAATGAATCCCACTTGGTCCATGTCTATCAACTCAGGGAGCCATTCTTGGAGCCGTGTAGCCAGTACTTTCGTAAAAAGTTTTAAGTCGATGTTTAATAGAGAAATCGGCCTATAACTACCGCATTCCGCCGGGTCCTTGCCCTCTTTTGGGATAACTGTAATGTGAGCTAGCAGCGCATCCGGTGGAAATGCCGCAGTCTGCCCCATTGCATTAAAGACCTTTACTATCTGATTCCCTAGTATTTCAACATATTCTTTATAATATCTTAATGTGTATCCATCAGGGCCTGGGGCTTTCCCGGCCTTCATAGTTTTTAATGCTTCATTTAGTTCCTCTATCGAGATAGGGGTTTCTAGACTGTTTCGGACTAGGGATGATAACCTTGTTAGGTCTGCCGAGGAAAGGTATTCCTCTATTTTTGACGGGTCTTCCGTTATTTGTCCCAGATTGTACAGGGTAGAATAGTATTTACCAAATTCCTCTGCTATTTCTTTTGGCTTTCGTTTTAGTTGTCCCTCCTTTCCCTTAATTTGCGGAATATAGGTTGAAAGATTTTTTTCCTTCAGTTTTCCAGCCAGCACCTTGCTACATTTGTCTCCAAGTTCATAGTTTATTTTTCTTCCCCGTTGAATTATTGCTTTAGCTTTATAGCGTAACATTTCTGTAATCTGCCTTCTCAACTGTCCCAACTCTCTTCCTATATGAGGTTCTTGTGTCCTTTTATGTTGGAGTTCCAGTACTAAAATTTCCTCTAATAGTTTTTTAACCTGTTGTTCTCGTTTTTTTTTAAAAAAGGATCCATGTTTAATCAGAATTCCCCTGATTACAGTTTTGTGCGCCTCCCACACCATTCCCGGGTCACTCCCAGGTATGTCGTTCACTTGAAAGTAGGCCCTAATCTCTTGAGCCACGTCTTCCCTGACTTCAGGGTTCTGTAGTAAATTTTCGTTTAAACGCCACTTTTTCTCCTGAGCGAGAATAGTTTTGGTCAGTGAGAGGCGCAGGCTGATCGGGGCATGATCTGACCATGTTATGCTTCCAATAGATACTTCCGTCACAGAAGATATTAGATAGTGGGGGATCAAAAACAGGTCTATGCGAGAATATACCTGGTGTGGATTGGAGAAGAAGGTATAGTCCCTTTCCTCTCCGTGTAACGTCCTCCATGCATCAACTAAGTGAGCATCATGTAATTTCCGCAGTACGCCCCTTCTAACCCCCTCTGGAATTGATGAGGTACCCGTTGAAGTATCAATTCTTGGATTCAGGGAGATATTAAAATCTCCCCCCAGAATAATTTTACCTTCCGCAAATTCTAACAACTCCGTAAGAGTTTTCCCCAAAAATACATCTTGATGTACATTTGGGGAATACATCGTGGCCAGCGTCACTTTAATTCCTCCAATACTGCCTTTAAGAAAAAGGAATCTACCTTTTGGGTCTAAATATTTATTCTCTAATATCCAGGGGATTCTGTTGGAGATCAAAATTGATACTCCTTTGGATTTTGCTTCCTGGTTTCCTGCGTGATATACACATGGGAAGAATCTATTCTGGAGGAGTGGGAGTCCCCCCGTCCTGAAATGCGTCTCCTGTAGACATGTGCACAGAAAAAAAAATTGTTTTTTTTTGTTCCGTTTCGTATGGTCCCGTCTGTTTGTTTCCATTCGTTTTTCGTAAGACGCCCGTTTTCCCGTTCGCTCCCGTTCGTTTGTCGTACGACGTGATTTTTTCGTATTCCGATCGTTTCGTATTTCCGTTACCGTTTTATTTTCGTACATGCGGGATGATTCGTTATTCTGTTTAATTCATGTTCGTTTCTTGTTAGACAATAATTATCGTGAATTTTCGTCAATTTGCATTCTGTGTATCTTGAATGCTTTTCTTTTGTTAGTGTCAGTTGTATGTTCATTGTTCAATGACATCTATAACAAAAGAATTTCATTATGTATATTGAATGAATTCCTTTGTCTGTTATAGGTGTCATATCAACATACGAAAATAACAAAAGAAACGTGTTCAAATGCAAATCTTTTGTTTATGGTTTTTTTAATGGGCAGAGAGTTAGGCTGGCCATACATGATACAATTTTCTGTGCAATTTTCTTTAGATTTACCTTCAACTATGTAGTGCAAGGGCCTGCCTGATTGCATACAATTGAAAGTGTTGTTTAGTTTGACCTCATATATGGTTTTTGGTAAATCTAAAAGAAAATTGTACAAGAAAATTGAACATGTATGGCCAGCCTCAGTGACTGAAAGCAGCTTCTCTTTTGTGCAGAATAGTGAGTACACTTGTACAGTAAAGCCTAATAAACTTTTCTGTGGATTTTCATCTGAAGGGAGATCAGTTGGCCAGACTTCTGAACCCAAAAATGGTTTTCTGATGCAGTTTAAAAACGAACGAATTTTCTGAGAACGATCGGAAAACTATCGTTTTTATGTTTGTTGTTAAAATAGTCTGACCAAGTGTATGGGTTAGTATAATAGTATTGTTAAGCCCCATACACTTGGTCAGACTATTTTAACAACAAACATAAAAACGATAGTTTTCCGATCGTTCTCAGAAAATGTGTTCGTTTTTAAACTGCATCAGAAAACCATTTTTGGGTTCAGAAGTCTGGCCAACTGATGTCCCTTCAGATGAAAATCCACAGAAAAGTTTATTAGGCTTTACTGTACAAGTGTACTCACTACTCTAGTACTCAGCACAAAAGAGAAGCTGCTTTCAGTCACTGAGGCTGGCCATACATGTTCAATTTTCTTGTACAATTTTCTTTTAGATTTACCAAAAACCATATATGAGGTCAAACTAAACAACACTTTCAATTGTATGCAATCAGGCAGGCCCTTGCACTACATAGTTGAAGGTAAATCTAAAGAAAATTGCACAGAAAATTGTATCATGTATGGCCAGCCTAACTCTCTGCCCATTAAATAAAACATAAACAAAAGATTTGCATTTGAACCTGTTTCTTTTGTTATTTTCGTATGTTGATATGACACCTATAACAAAAAAATTGCCTTCAGTATTTTGAATACACAGAAAAAAGAAAAAGGAATTCATTCAATATACATAATGAAATTCTTTTGTTATAGATGTCATTGAACAATGAACATACAACTGAAAACGAACACAAAATGGATTCAAACAAAATACACAATGCAAACCTCTTGATACAGATTTAATTTTCGTTATTTTGCCATTTTCGTTTTGTCGTTTTTTCCCGTCGGATCGTTCGTAATTGCGGTCGTTCGTTATGCGGCTAATCCGTTATCCAGTCGTTTTCGTATTTTGGTGCTTTAATATTTTCGTATGTACACATTATCCCGCGGGTACGAAAATGAACATTTTCGTACGAAAATAACATTTGTACGAACGGGAATGCACATATCTAGTCTCCTGTATGTAAGCTATATCTGTCCCTGAGCGCCGTAAATCATTCAGTAATATCCTTATTTTTTCTGGGACATTTAGTCCCTTAGCGTTCAGTGAAGTTATTTTTATTCCCTCCATCCTGCGACACAAAAAAGAGGAGAGGAAAAAAAAAAACCCTGCTATCCCCTACCCTACCCTATCCCTCCCACCTCGCTATATTCAGCTCACCTCCCCCTACCCTCCTAAATACCCCAAAGGGAAGTCACCCACCTTTAACCCCCCTCCCCTATGGTTCAGTGGGTGTAAACCTAATTTAGGGGCCGGGTCTGACTGGTCTGAGGGTTCCAGTCTGTCCACCTCCCCCCACCCTCCGACTATTTTACCTTCCACCTTTATAATATTATTACTTCATAACATTCTGAACCTTCCGTCTGTTCTTCTTATTCTCATAAGCCTTATTTTAGCCTATTTTCTCCAAAGTAAAGGAAATAAAATCATAGATGGGGAGATAATGAAAAGAAGAAAAATTTGAGAAGATACTCTCCCATGTATCCATAGACATATATACACATGTCCTATCCTTTCCTTTCTTCTTTCCCTTTCCTCTCCTTTCCCCTTCTCCTCCCTCCCCTTTGTAAGTACACTGACTCATCTTCCCTCCTCCCTCTTCCCCCTCTTTATTTCTCGCCTCCCCACCCCCTCCCCTTTATACCTCCATATATACCGATCCCCTATTCCGCTTACTAATAAGGATATTGCATTGCATTTATTTTTTATTATCCTCTCAACTCCCTCTCCCCTTCTCTTCCTCTGCCAACCAGTGGTCTATATACAGTTTATATAATCTATACATATTCTATATACATTTTATAGTCCTGCATATCTAACCCCCACCTTTCCCTTATTAACCACTAAGGAAGTCTATATCTTCATTTCTAAGAGCATTCAGATCTGGGCGCCCTTATTGCACTTATTAACGCCCTATTCCCATCTTATCCCCGCCTGGTGTCCCCCCCCCCATCTTCCCCTTCCCCCTCCTCCCAGCCCCCCCACCCTCTGGCCCCTATTTGTTTATCAAGCCTCTTTAATCTTACATCAATCTTTAATGTGATTCTTAAGTAAAGGAAACAAAAAAAAAGGGGGGAACCCCTCCCCCTCCGTGAGTTTGTTGTCTTACTACCTCTCCAACCTCTTCTACTACTTCTTGTTTCCTTCCTATTAAATGGTGGGCAGTAAGTATTACCTTGTGCTATTGTGAATATTGTGAATATTGTGGATATTCAGTGCCTTTCTTAATCGCCCACTGTGTCACAATAAAATCAAGACATAAAACCAATAGATAGATAAATAAAAAAAAATAATAAAAAAAAACACACCTAAAAATAAATATGTGCGCACATTTACAATACAATATTACAATGTCATCACATATCGTGTCATCCATTGTGAAAACGTATTCCTGATTGTGAAATCCCATCGCAGAGGTGGGATTGATCGTGAACACGTGAAAACGTGTGAAAAAAAAAAAAAGGGAAACGTGGGTTATAGGGGGCTATTGTCAGGTGGCGGGGCCCTGGAGGGGATGAAGGGAGGGGCGAAGTAGAGAATAAAACTGGGGGGGGGCATGGGGGGATAGACCTTAGGCTACCCCTAGTTACAGAATGGTATAGAATGGTATAGTAATCACACAAGGGGGGGGGGGGGGTTGGGTGAATGATCCTGTCAAAAAAAAAAAGGGCAAAAAGGATCTTTCTTCCCCTCTTCCCCCCTTCCTAAAAAAAAAGGGAGAGGAGAGAAAAAAAAAGGAGGAAACAATCAAGGGGTCCACTTATCCCAGCTGCTCTATTTCTCAGGAGATTCATTGGGGCCTATCCTATTTTTAGGGAGGGCCGGTCCTTTTTGACCCGCTAGGTACGCTATTCTTTTCCCTGAACTTGGTAAATGCTGCAACCAGTCCGGCACTTCCAGTGTCTCCATCTCCATAAATTTAAACAGTCCAGAGAGATCCATGTATTGCTGTAAATGAAATGATTGTGTATTTCTCTTTACTATTACCGAAATCGGGTAGCCCCATCGATATGTCCCACCTGCTTCCTTTACTTTGTCCAATAACGGACGCAGCATTGCTCTGGAGAGATCCGGTAGGATTTGTATCCGAGACCCCTGGAATGTGATTTCTCCTGCCTCCCAAGCCCTCCTGCTTATAAGCTCTTTCTGTTTAAAGCGATGGAAGCAGCAAATCACATCTCTGGGTCTACTCGGGTTCACTGATGGGGGGCCTAGGGCTCTATGTAGCCTCTCAAATTCAAGGGGGTGAGAGGAAGAGGAATCGACTAATTGGTGACATATTTCTTCAATAGTCCTCCGTAGCGCCTCTTTCTCTACCGCTTCGGGTATCCCCCTGAACCTCAAATTCTTACGCCTATTGCGATCTTCGATCTCTTCCATTTTAAGCTGCATACAGTCTACGTGTAATGTATGTCAGCGCGGGTAGGGAGACTCTGAAGCAAGATTCTTAACATTCCTATCTCCGACTCTTGTCCTCTTTCACTTCCTTCTATATGCAGCAGTTTCAGCTCTCTCTGGGCAGTCGGCGTCTCCCCCTCTCTTCCCCCTCCTGCTTCGGGGGCCAGCATTCCTCGTGTCTCTGCGATGCTGTCTCTTGCCGCCGGATCACGTGAGTCTCTGCACGTCACCTCCCCCCGTGACTCAATCTCTCTGTTCCGAGATACCGCTGCTCTAGTCTGGGGGGGAAGTACTGCTGAATCTCGGGCTGGAGTCGGGCTTTGGAATTTTTCACCTCCCTCTTCATCCCCGGGAGGCCGGACGTGTCACCGCAGTCCGGAGATCACGTTTAGGTGGATGATTAAGGTAGGCTTGGTATGGCTCCTCGGTCTACAGGCAGACACTCTGCATCCTTCACTGGTTAGTCGGTGGGTGTGTGGGAGAGGAGCTCTAGAACAAGTGTGTCTCTACTCCTCCATCGTCAGACCACACCCCTGTGACCATTTTCGTGAATTTTCGTCAATGATTTGCATTCTGTGTATCTTGAATGCTTTTTCTTTTATTTTGAGTCGTATGTTCATTGTTCAATGACATCTATAACAAAAGAATTTCATTATGTATATTGTATTGAATTCCTTTTTTCTGTTTGTATTGTGTATTCAAAATACTGAATGCAAATCTTTTGTTATAGGTGTCATATCAACATACGAAAATAACAAAAGAAAACGGATTCAAATGCAAATCTTTTGTTATAGATGTAATTATCGTTTTTTTGAATGGCCAGTGAGTTAGTAAGTGAAGCAGCTTCTCTTTTGTGCTGAGAGTACACTAGTACCATGAGTACTAGTACAGTAAAGCCAAATAAACTTTTCTGTGGATTTTCATCTGAAGGGAGATCAGTTGGCCAGACTTTTGAACCCAAAAATGGTTTTCTGATGCAGTTTAAAAACGAAAATCCTTTTTTTCTGTTCATATTTTCAGTCACATGTTCAATTGTTCATATGAACATGTGACTGAAAATATGAACAGAAAAAGGATTTTCGTCATTTTGTACTTTCCTAAATATATCGCGGGATTCGTGGCACTTTCAACACGCGGCTCATCCATATTAACTATTGTTAAGCCCAATACACTTGGTCAGACTGTTTTAACAACAAACATAAAAACGATAGTTTTCCGATCATTCGTTTTTAAACTACATCAGAAAACCATTTTTGGATTCAAAAGTCTGGCCAACTGATCTCCCTTTAGATAAAAATCCACAGAAAAGTTTATTTGGCTTTACTGTACTACTCACTGTACTAGTGTACTCTTCTCAGCACAAAAGAGAAGCTGCTTCACTCACTAACTCACTGGCCATTCAAAAAAACGATAATTACATCTATAACAAAAGATTTCCATTTGAATCCGTTTTCTTTTGTTATTTTCGTATGTTGATATGACACCTATAACAAAAGATTTGCATTCAGTATTTTGAATACACAATACGAACAGAAAAAAGGAATTCAAAATAATACATAATGACATTCTTTTGTTATAGATGTCATTGAACAATGAACATACGACTGAAAACGAACACAAAACGGATTCAAGCAAAATACAGAATGCAAATCTTGTTATAGATTTTATTTTCCTTCTTTTGCCGTTTTCGTTTTGTCATTTATTTCTGTCGGATCGTTTGTTTGTATTTGCGGTCGTTCGTTATGCGGCTCATTCGTAATCCTGTAGTTTTCGTATTTTGGTGTTTTAACGTTTTCGTATGTACACATTATCCCACGGGTACGAAAATGAACATTTTCGTACGAAAATAACATTCGTACGAACGGGAATGCACATATCTAGTCAGCACAAGTCTGACCACTGAAGGACAGGCAGGCCGTTCTCCCAGCACAGCCAGAAAATTAACCACACTTTGATGGATGTGCTACTGGCAGGATCACACAAATGAAACAATGCGAAAGAGAACAGGATATTTTTTTTTAAATGGAACAACAGATGCATATCAGAAAACTGAAATGCTTGGGGTAAGGAAAATGTTACCTCTTATTTGCCTTTATTTCCAATCCTCCCCATTGTTGACACCCACCTACTTTTTGGTAATTTAAAAGGCTTCTGTATCGTATCCATGGCTACTGAAAATGTCCATTATGATGAAAAACATCAGGTGGAGCCTTTGGACACTGATGTCATCATGCATGTCAAACATTGGTTTATGCATGCACATAGTTTCACTAATATTTAATATTTTAGATCACAGATATTATATATAGTGGATTATACACTTTTTTGTACGAGGGCCTTTTGTCAGCAATTTTATTAAGATTTGGACATCTGTTTAAAGTGGTTTTAAACTTCTGACATGAAATATGAACAATGCCAATTCCTATATAGTGTGGGCTTGTCTCAACCCAGAGCACTAAGTTTAATTTCTGTCTGCTTCATTCTTCTGCTATCTGTGTGAGTCACTTCTGAGAAGTTTTCCTGAAACCAAGAGGTAAAAAAGGTAACCGTAGCAAGCTTCAGCCCACAGCCTGTGATTGACAGCTTAAGCTCTGTTGCTGTGTGCTGTGTGAAGAGAGGGGGAGGGGGGGTGTCTCTTCCCTCCAATGAACTCTCAGCTATCCTCAGTGAGTTTAACTTCAGCTCTGGCTGAAATATTGATACTTTTGGGCCTAATTTGGACATTTTCACTTAGGGGTGTACTCAATTTTTTTGCCAGCGATTTAGACACTAATGGCTGTGTGTTGAGTTATTTTGCGGGGACAGCAAATTTTCACTGTTATACAAGCTGTACACTCACTACTTTACATTGTAGCAAAGTGAAATTTCTTCAGAGTTGTTACCAGCGGTGGACTGACAAGTCATGGGGCCCCCAGGCAATAGAAGATTATGTGGCCCCCGGGCTTACTGATGGCCACCACGCCAGGAGGCAGTGCAGAGGCGGGGCAGCTAAAATCTTGGGATTTTCACATCAAAAGCATGTCGGTTTCGGACATATCAGGGACAGATGTAAAAAAAAACACAGGTTTTTACATACTCTCCCTGGTTTTACTGAGCCTGGCAACCCTGATGGGGCCCCCTAGTGGCATGGGGCCCTCGGGCAGTGCCCGGGTTCCTCAATGTTCAGTGCGCCCCTGGTTGTCACATGAAAAGATGTAATAAAATATTTACAAAAATGTGAGGGTGTACTCACTTTTGTGATATGCAGTTGTGTGAAAAAGTATTTGCTCCCGTTCTGATTTTTTTATTTTATAATTGCACAAAGATAACCTGAGTAAATACAACATGCATTTTTTAAATGATGGTTTCATTTATTAAGGCAAAAAAGCTGTCTTAACTTGCCTGGCTTTTATGTGAAAAAGTAATTGCCCCATAAACCTAATAACTGGTTGTGCCACCCTTGGCGGCAACAACTGCAATCAAGTGTTTGCGATAACTGGCAATGAGTCTTTCACATCGCTGTGGAGCAATTTTGGCCCACTCTTCTTTGCAAAATTGTTTTTATTAAGCCACATTGGAGGGTTTTCCAGCATGAATGGCCTGGGTAAGGTCATAATACAATATCTTAATTGGATTTAAGGCCAGGCTTTGACTAGGTCACTCCCAAACCTAAATGTTGCTTTGTTTTGAACCATTTGGAGGTGGATTTGCTGTTGTGTTTCGGATCATTGTCCTGCTGCATAACCACTTGAGCTTGAGGTCACAAACTGATGGCCGGACATTCTCCTTTATGATTTTCTGGTAGAGCTAGGAATTCATGGTTCCATCAATTATGGTAGAAAAATAGAAAATTCCCCCAGGGGAGGGGCTTTTTAGGCAACGGTAGTAAGCGTAGACGTAGTAGTGCGAGAAACAAAAATATATTTTATAATTATTTAATCGTATAAAATAAATCATACAATATAACACTTTCCAAATACAAAATTACAAAATCGAGACTGATCCACATGAAAAAACTCTACAAGGCCCTACGCGTTTCGGGTGTTTCCCTTCTTCGGGGGCCGGAGTCTGTGTGGAAACAAGATATATTACATCGGGTTTACATAACCGTATTATCAAATAGTTTTTACAATTACATCAAATTTTAAAACAGCAAGCATAAAAAGTGCAAAAAGACAGAATCATACCAGTCATGGGATGACACCTCGGTAAAAACACAGGGCAAAACGTCCATGGCAGAAAATATTCCTGAGTAAGATGGTATACAGGAAATTGGGGGATAGGCACCTCACATCCAAAAGAAAGCAAACCCTTGGCCAAAACTGCCGGACTAGAGAAAATGTATAGTCCCTAGAATAAAGGACAAATTACACAACATTGTATGCAAAATAAAAAGGGAATATATCAATTTTTGTTAAAGTAATAAAATGTAAGATATATACCTATCCAAGGGAAGTAATACTCAAGGATGGCCAGAGGGAGTCAGTATAGAGCACAGCAGAGAAAAACTAGAAAAATTCAAAAATACCATTTAAGCTTGGATTAAATTTGAAGGAAGGAGTAGAAGAAAAGGCTGCTGATAAAAGAACAAGCCATCAGCATACCTTGTTGTGAGCCTATTGCATGGTACCACCGCCATCAGCCAGGTCAAACATTCCCGGGAGACGGCGGTGTTTAAATAGGAAAAGGGGGCGTGATCGAGGAAAGGACGTGTGTACGGCGGGCGGAGCTCTGACAGCGCGATCGCGTCACTGTCGCGTCATTGCTCACCGCCCTCTAGCCCTGGTATGATACCTTAGGGAGGGCGGAGGAGGGCGGAGAAAGTAGGTTTTTTCGGCCGCGCTGGCGTCAGGACGTAGACAGCGTCACGGCGTCAGACGCGGTGCGGATAGGCTGAAGGGACGTAAACATCGTCGCATCATGATGACATGTAATGAATATTACATGACCCAGAATAGTCATGTGAGCGGAAGTGTACACATGGAAAAACGAAAAGGATGTTCAGAGGGATATAAGGACTGTCAGCAGACAATGCTTAAGCAAAACGCAATTGAAGAGTATAATGTTTAAACGAATGAGGTCCGAGTAATGACACAGGACAACATAAGTAAAAAATAATAAATAAAAAATAAAAAATAAACAATATAATGACTGTGTTTACATGAAATTTCCCTGACTGGCAAAAAAGAGGAAATAACTTAATTAAATGGTGGCAGTGGCCAATATAAGGGTCCAGAGATAACGTATGAAGAGGGGAAAGAAAAAAAGTCCCCTTTCCAGACGGAATCACTGTATGGCGCAGGATTTGACCCACAGTCGAGGGGCGAATTGTGCCATACGACTGGGTCAAGGAGAAGCCGTCATCTCAGGGATGGCGGCCTGGGTGCGCCATGCTTGCAATAAGGATGGGGGTGCCCAATTCACCAAATCAACCAAAGGCAAAAAACCACTGTGTAAAATACCGAGGCGACATCACAAGTCAAGGGACATGATAACTAGATGATACTCATCAGAAAAGGCAAGGAGATAATAACAACCAAAAACAAAAACAACAAAAACGAAGTTAACTAGACAGCAAATTAGATTAATGGTTATTACAACAACCGCGTCACCAATATAAATTTACTCCTTCTCACACCCACCCGAAGAAAAGCCCTCCAAAAAAGGCCTAAAACTAATTTGTTCGTTTAGGCCAGGGAAAGTAGTTGCCTCTAGGTCTATAATCCATCGGGTTTCATGTTGTAATAGGGTTTTATTCCAGTCACCCCCTCTGGGATTAGGATGAATCCTATCCAAGATGAGGAATTTGGCCCCTGGAAAATGTCCATTGTGTTGGAGCAATATATGACGTCCTAAGGGCAGATCAGGATTTGCTGAGCGCATGGTGTTGATATGTCGGGCAGCCCGTTTGAAAAAGGGCAGTTTGGTCTTACCCACATAGAACCTGTTGCAATGGCAGGTAAGTAGGTATACTACCCCCGGGGTCTTGCAATTTGCAAAGTGTCGTGGTCTGAATGGTCGTCCATTGGGTAGCAGAACCTCTGAGTTGGTGTTAATGTACCGGCAGATGGAACAACCACCGCATGTGTACGTGCCCTTCCTTTTACATGGGTCTTTCCTGAAGTCCCCCTTGAATTCGCTCGTTACCAATTGGTCCCTAAGCGAAGGGGCCCGCCGTTACGTAATGGCTGGTTCCTTGGGGACAAATGGTCCCAGATTGGGATCAAAGGAGAGCAAATGCCAGAATTTTTTAAGGATCCCTCTCGTTTGTTGGTGTTGAATGTGATATTTCGTGATTAATCTTAGGGTATCTCCACCCCTGGCAGATTTTTTCTTTGGTTGGGAGAGTAGATCTTGTCTGGCATGCGCATTAGCACGTTGGAAAGATTTTTTGAGGCACTTCTTAGAGTAACCTCTCAATAACAATTTTTCTCTTAGTGCTGCGGCCTCCAGTAGGAATACTTCCTGATTGGAGCAGTTGCGCTTGAGGCGTAGGTACTGGCTGTACGGTATAGACCTTATTAGGGTTATCTCTGGACCCTTATATTGGCCACTGCCACCATTTAATTAAGTTATTTCCTCTTTTTTGCCAGTCAGGGAAATTTCATGTAAACACAGTCATTATATTGTTTATTTTTTATTTATTATTTTTTACTTATGTTGTCCTGTGTCATTACTCGGACCTCATTCGTTTAAACATTATACTCTTCAATTGCGTTTTGCTTAAGCATTGTCTGCTGACAGTCCTTATATCCCTCTGAACATCCTTTTCGTTTTTTCCATGTGTACACTTCCGCTCACATGACTATTCTGGGTCATGTGATATTCATTACATGTCATCATGATGCGACGATGTTTACGTCCCTTCAGCCTATCCGCACCGCGTCTGACGCCGTGACGCTGTCTATGTCCTGACGCCAGCGCGGCCGAAAAAACCTACTTTCTCCGCCCTCCTCCGCCCTCCCTAAGGTATCATACCAGGGCTAGAGGGCGGTGAGCAATGACGCGACAGTGACGCGATCGCGCTGTCAGAGCTCCGCCCGCCGTACACACGTCCTTTCCTCGATCACGCCCCCTTTTCCTATTTAAACACCGCCGTCTCCCGGGAATGTTTGACCTGGCTGATGGCGGTGGTACCATGCAATAGGCTCACAACAAGGTATGCTGATGGCTTGTTCTTTTATCAGCAGCCTTTTCTTCTACTCCTTCCTTCAGATTTAATCCAAGCTTAATGGTATTTTTGAATTTTTCTAGTTTTTCTCTGCTGTGCTCTATACTGACTCCCTCTGGCCATCCTTGAGTATTACTTCCCTTGGATAGGTATATATCTTACATTTTATTACTTTAACAAAAATTGATATATTCCCTTTTTATTTTGCATACAATGTTGTGTAATTTGTCCTTTATTCTAGGGACTATACATTTTCTCTAGTCCGGCAGTTTTGGCCCAGGGTTTGCTTTCTTTTGGATGTGAGGTGCCTATCCCCCAATTTCCTGTATACCATCTTACTCAGGAATATTTTCTGCCATGGACGTTTTGCCCTGTGTTTTTACCGAGGTGTCATCCCATGACTGGTATGATTCTGTCTTTTTGCACTTTTTATGCTTGCTGTTTTAAAATTTGATGTAATTGTAAAAACTATTTGATAATACGGTTATGTAAACCCGATGTAATATATCTTGTTTCCACACAGACTCCGGCCCCCGAAGAAGGGAAACACCCGAAACGCGTAGGGCCTTGTAGAGTTTTTTCATGTGGATCAGTCTCGATTTTGTAATTTTGTATTTAGAAAGTGTTATATTGTATGATTTATTTTATACGATTAAATAATTATAAAATATATTTTTGTTTCTCGCACTACTACGTCTACGCTTACTACCGTTGCCTAAAAAGCCCCTCCCCTGGGGGAATTTTCTATTTTTCTGATTGACCTGGGGTGTTGGCAACTCTCACAAGGTCACTTTCCTATGATACATTTATTTCATCAATTATGGTAAGTCGTCCAGGTCCTGAAGCTGCAAAGCTGCATCAGTCCTCAGAATATTTGCCTAAAAGTCTTGGGGATAATTAAGATGTTTTTTGGTAAATGTGAGATGAGCCTTTTGTGTTCTTTTTGGTCAGCAGTGGCTCTGGCTTTGGAACTCTCCCATGGATGCCATTTTTGCCCAGTCTCTTTCTTATTGTTGAATCGTGAACACTGATCTTACCTGAGGCAAGTGAGGCCTGCAATTCTTTAGATGTTCTGGGTTCTTTTATGACCTTCTGGATGGGTCCTTTTCATGCTCTTGGAGTAATTTTTGTAGGCCGGCCACTCCTGGGAAGATTCACCACTGTTCCAAGTTACCGTATTTTTCGCCTTATAAGACGCACTTTTTCTTCCCCAAAACTGGGGGGCGAAAGTTGGTGCGTCTTATACGACTAATATACCTTTTTTTGACTCACCGACCGATGCGAAGCGCACTGCCGCCACAGTCTTAGGAAAGGCCGCGGCTTTGGCCTAGCTCCGGAGCGGTCGGCCATCTTTGTACACCCAGCGGCGGTGCGCGCTGAGCAGAGCAGAGGGCTCGTGGGATCTTCTATTCCTACCAGAGCGATCTGCAACAGTGAGTTGGAGGTTAATGTGGGGGCAATGTTACTGGCTATTATGTGGGGGCACTGTTACTGGCTATTATTATGTGGGGGCAATGTTACTGGCTATTATTATGTGGGGGCACTGTTACTGGCTATTATTACGTGGGGGCAATGTTACTGGCTATTTTTATGTGGGGGCAATGTTACTGGCTATTTTTATGTGGGGACAATGTTACTGGCTATTATTATGTGGGGGCAATGTTACTGGCTATTATTATGTGGGGGCAATGTTACTGGCTATTATTATGTGGGGGCAATGTTACTGGCTATTACTAATGTGGGGGCAATGTTACTGGCTATTACTAATGTGGGGGTGGTGTGATGGTGATGACGAGTGGGGGGCAAATAGTTTACTACAGTATTTGGTTCAGAATATTTTTTTTCTAGATTTTCCTCCTTTAAAATTGGGTGCGTCTTATATGCCGGAGAAAAATACGGTATCTTCATTTATGAATAATGGTTCCAAAGTCTTAGAAATGGCTTTAAAACCCCTCCTAGACCGATACATGTACATTACTTGTTTGTAATCTGTTTTTGATTTTTTTTAGATTGTGGCATGATGTGTGGCTTTTTGTGATCTGTTGGCGTGCTTCACTTTGTCAGACAATTTCTGTTTATGTGATTTCTTGATTCAACAGGTCTGGCATTAATCAGGCCTTGGTGTGGCAAGTGAAATATTACTCAGCTTTCCAAAAACTTGCAGTTATTCACAGTTCATTCGTGATTCAGCATGGGGGAAAATTACTTTTCACAGCACTGTGTATATACTGTATATATGTGTTTATGTATGTGTGTGTGTATACATATATATATATTTAGCGCCTATGTACTATATAGTACTGGTGCTATCTAAATTTCTGAGTAGATCAGAGTGTAGTTAAACTCTGATCCTGATTGTTAGAGCAAAATGCAGTCTCTGTCTCAGCTTGGCTGTGCTGTGAGTCAATTCTGCTGTACTGGGGTGTTCTTCCAGCCCCGGTGCTGCAGGTGGCAGCAGTGAAGTCGAGGTTTGGGTGCTCTTTCCCAGCAGCCAATCACAAGGGCTTGTTCTCGCTGTGCATGCTGGGAACGGGTATTTATGGGGCAGATGCCATTGGTTCTGGGTCTTCTTCATCCAGTGTGGCACCCACCTTTTGGCCACATCTCGCAGTGTTCCTGGTTCCAGGGCCATGCTGACCCGGAGCATCTGAACCGTGACGGGGACCCAGTGAGTGACTGGGTTTCCCACTATTGAAGATCCCAAGCTGTACTGCTGTTCGGTGGGGAGTCTGTCTGAGAAGAGCCATTGAGATGCTGGTGGTCCAAAAGGGCCTAGACAACCCTCCGGGGATCGAGGTAGCCGAATACCAAGGGATTGATCACCTGTCAGTCGGTACCTGGGCGACAAGCTGAAGGAGATCCAGACGTAACTCAATTAACATATCTCCAAGAATCCAACCCCGAGGGAACCTGTGGCAGAGGTATCTTCTGATGCTCATTGAGAGGGGTCTGTGGCAGAGACTTACTCCCAAGATCAAGTTCACCTAGGAGGGTCTGTGGCAGAGACTTATTCCTATCATTGTCCGAGTGATACTCCGGCTGCCAGGTCAGTGAGAGGGGCCTGTCCGGGCACACTAAACCCACTCCGGCAAGAGTGGTTCTAAGAAGTTTTACGTTTGGGAGCAGGACTGTTTCCTATCATTACGCCTGAATCTGCTATTCTCCTATCCTCCTCAGCTTTACTTTCCTCACCACAAGTTTACTGTTTTTACCCAGCTGGGTAATAAAGAGCACAGCAAAGAACACCTGTCTGGACATTCCTTTACTTCTGCTAGATGTACCACACATTGTTCACCCCTAGGAATTTCGGAGGAGCCACGAGGTAACACGCCGCCCAAAAATCCAGCAGCTCCTCCGGGGGTAATGCTACACAAATATATATATATATATATATTTCCATATCTTGAAGCTCAAAGGCTAACACAGTTTGAGTTTGCTGGGCCAGCTTAATAATGAATGTGCTATTTGTGTGAAAGCAGTAATGCGTCTCTGAACTAAAGGCCAGTCTATGAAATTCTACAGAAGCAGGACGTGGGGAATGTTTGTGCTGTGTTCCTTCATCCTGGCAGCGCTGAAGCTTTTAAATTCCCTGTGGGCTACATCTTATCCTCCTAGATGCTTGGCAGAAGTTTCTGCTGGCAGCCTAAGACCTGGCAAACATTATTATATAGATACATTAAGCCAAAAAGATATTTTATTCCCCGTTTTGAATAGCTTTGTGTTGTTTATTTTCAAATGCATCAGTATCCAATAAACGGTTAAATGTGGAATTAGAAAAATATGATGTTATTGTAGACTTAATAAGGTGCATACTGGGGTGATTGAAGTTCAATTCATAACATGAATTATTTTGAAATGAAAGAAGATTGGTTATAAGGCTTTCATCATCTAGATGCTTTTTCTCCAGTTACCATACTGTGTGCTCAATTCACTAAGAGTTAAAATGGTTCTAAAGTAGTGGCGGCTGGTGTGCGATAATTCGGGGGATGAGGCCCCCCCCAGCGTGTGAGACTGGCAGCCGCCTTACCTTAGGAGGCTAATGTCCTGCCCAGAATGACTCCAATCTCCCTATCTCCTCCCTCCCCTGTCTGACCTGGGGATTGCTGGATGGCTAAGCTGCTGCGGGTGAATCATCCCTGTAGTCACAGTGGCAGCTGGAGGGTCGGTAGGTCTTCCCCTGCTTCTCCTCCAGCCGTGTGTCTCGTATGGCCGTGTGTCTCCTCCTCCCTTCTCCCCCTTAGCCAGTAAGATTGCTTCTCCTTTCGGAAATCAGGAAATGGGTCTCACGACCCGCTTCCTGATTGGCTGGGAGGAAAATCAGTGTGACAATAGCCTCTGGCTCTAATCACGTGCTTCAAAAAATATTAAAACCCCCATTGGAATCCATGCGCCTGGCACCCTGCATGTAGTTCATGTGCCTGTGCGCCCCTAATGGATGGGCCGCCACTGTTCTAAAGGCTGAAGGTAAAAAATCTTCTGTGTTCTGCTCAGGGATGCTGTTTGTTAAGGAGTCGGCAACAACCATGACTCATCCTTGTTGTCAGCTAGGGATTCCCTGCTGATAACAGAATGTGCACAAAAGAGCCAACAGCAATACATTTTTTTAATTGAGTGCGGTTCCTGCCCCCAAAAGCATACCAGGCTCTTCAGGTCTGGTATCGATTTTGGGGGGACCTCATGTCAAAAATAAATAAAAATGGCATGGGGTCCCCCTAAATCTGTACCAGATCTTTATGCCAGCATGCAGCCCCTGGCAAAGCACCTTGTTACCATGTGGATGAGGACAAGGGCCCTTTGCCCAAAACTCTGGCATGGTGGCTGTGAAGCTGCAGGTGGAAGGTGTCACTGGGCGACCCCACCCTATTATGACATCATTCAACAAATTTGAATGTGTCCAGGTATGGTCAATGCTGTCACTGGGTCACCCCGCCTCTTTGCTTATTTCAGGGGGGAATCATTGTGTCAGATGACAGGAGCCAAACGATGGTGTAGCTGTATCGGTGGGTGACATGTTTTTTTTTCGTGCAGGCGCTCATTGAGATTGTCCAATATTTTGGTTTGTTTTATTCTAGGGCACATTAGATTTTTCTTGGTGAAAGAGTAGGGGTACTATATACCTCCTACTCATTCACATGGGGAGGCAGTTTAATGGTCAGGGGTTAACGCCGTTTACGATATTCTATTCCACCAATCCACGACAGCTTATCGACCCTCCACAATCCGGCAAACACGATCCATATGGATTTTCCCCAGAAACGAGACACACAGCTCTGTCTCTGGTTCAAACGAATAGATACTTTAATGGTAAACTCAGGCTTTTATACAGTAGAAACCAAGAGTGAACAATGAATCAACTCCACCCACAACATGACACAAGGAGCCCAATACATCTCTTTAGTCAGGCTTTATTTGCACCAAGATAATCTACATGAGTTAATTACTAATCCTTTTACTCAGACAAGGTGACTCTGAGATAAGCTCTTTTCACCTGCTATACAGCACACATTATCATCAATAGAACTTTCACACAATACAGTGTCAATTAGCATCACACAATGAAAAGGTCTTTAGAAGCCAGACTAGGGTTAGTTTACATGACAGTAGCAGACTTAATTACCACCTTAACAGTCTATGTTCCACATTGAATGAGTCACTCTCCTATTGACCTGTTGGGATCAGAATCAACAACCTGTAATATTTCAAGATATCCTGGAATACATTGTGAATTATCATTACTGTCCTATCTCATGTAATCCAAGATATCATTACTCAGTCATCCAATGCCCCTAGTGGACATAGGATGACCCTAGACCCAAGAGTCATTGGTGAAGCTGAAACAGGAGTACCCCACACCCTTCAAGAGCATCTGGGTTCCACAGGCCATACCAATACAGGCAGTATCTCTGGAACCCCCAACAACCACCAGGCCACAGCTGAAGGCAAGGGGCCCTTGTTATCAACATGGCTTCATCCTACTCTTCTCCAATGATTAGACTTGTCCCAACATCCCCCCCTCTCCTCTCCCTGCACAGTCAGTAATTCACTGGGAAGACCAATGTCCTGCTGTTTCTCCTCCCCAGCTCTCTGATCTTCTTATGCAGCTGAGAACAAACGGTATGTGATCACTTATAAAAAAAGGGGGGGGGAGAGCATTTATATATATATATATATATATATATATATATATATATATATATATTATATATGAATACACAAATGTTTTGCCTTTCATATATATTTTAAACTGAATGTGTTGTTTTACAAGGTGAGGGTTTACATATACTTTAAGAAGAGTCACTAAGAAATCCTAGGCTGTTGCAGGGCAGGAAAAGCTGTAACTACGGTGGAAATGTACCTTGCTCCATATCTACTGGCAGTGCCCCCCCTGAATTACCTGGTTTAGCCAAAAAAACTGGCTAATCATATATTGATGGGAGCCAGATGCTTGATTGCCTTTCAATGGAAGAGAGCTCTATGCTAGAATCCATGTAGAGATTATGGAGTCTCTAACAGCAAACCGAGCTGATAAGACAGATTGTCATTGTGTGGTCTGGGAGCCCTGGCATCTTGCTCCATTAGGTAAAACTGTTTCTTTCATTCAGCCCCCACAGTGCAGTAAGCAAAAATTCCCAGTGCTGAGACTTGTAGGTCTAGCTGTATTGTATTGATCATCGCATATTGCTTGTTGTACGCCTCCTCCATTCAGAAAAGGCCTTGTATTCTTTATAATAAAAAGGGCTGTCTGTGATGGAAAGGATGGGGGACATGTATATATGTGTAATGTGTTAATAGGTACATTTGTGTTTGCAAACTTTTTTTTTTTTTGTTTAACCACTTCCATACCAGGCACTTACGCACCTTCCCGCCCAAGCCAATTTTCAGCTTTCAGCACTGTCGCAATTTGAATGACAATTGCGCGGTCATGCTACACTGCACCCAAACAAAATTGGCGTCCTTTTTTCCCCACAAATAGAGCTTTCTTTTGGTGGTATTTGATCACCTCTGCGTTTTTGAAAAAAATAGAGCGAAGATTTTGAAAAAAAAAAAAGTTTTTATTTTTTTCTGTTAATTTTTTTGTAAATGAGTATGTTTTCTCTTTCAATTACGGGCACTGATATGGTGGCACTGATGGGCACCGATGAGGTGGCACTGATGGGCACCGATGAGGTAGTTCTGATGGGCACCGATTAGGTAGCACTGATGGGCACTGATAGGCGGCGCTGGTATGGGGCACTCATGGGCGGCACTGATGGGCACTCATGGGCGGCACTGATGGGCACTCATAGGCAGCACTGGGCACTCATAGGCAGCACAGATGGGCACTGATAGGCGGCACAGGTGGGCACTGATAGGCGGCACAGGTGGGCACTGATAGGCGGCACAGGTGGGCACTGATAGGCGGCACAGGTGGGCACTGATAGGCGGCACAGGTGGGCACTGATAGGCGGCACAGGTGGGCACTGATAGGTGGGCACTGGGCATGGATTGGCACTGTGGGGTGGCACTGACAGACACTGGGGTGGCACTGATGATCACTGAGGGGTGGCACTGATGGATCAATGTTGCCAATCAGTGCCCATGTGTGGGCACTGATTGGCATCTTTTTTTTTTACTGCCCCCTTTTTTTTTTTTTTTGCTGACTTATTTTTTTTTTTGTCTTTTATTTTTTTTTTTTGCCCTTTTTTTTGTCTTTTTTTAGTTCCCTGGTGGTCTAGTGTGGCGATCCGAGGGGGGGCTGCGCTGATAAACAATCAGCGCGAACCCCCCCTGTCAGGAGAGCCGCTGATCGGCTCTCCTCTACACGCGTCTGTCAGACGCGAGTGAGGAAGAGCCATCGGCGGCTCTTCCTGTTTACATTGTGATCAGCCGTGATTGGACACGGCTGATCACGTGGTAACGAGGCTCCGCCGGAGACTCGTTACCGAGATCGGAGGTGCAGGGTGTCAGACTGACACCCCGCATCACCGATCGCCGCGCTGCGCGCCCGCACGGGCGCGTGCGGCATGAAATCGTGCAGGCCGTTTGAGAACGGCCTGTCACGATTTCATAACCACTTCCCGGCCGTAAATCGGCTATTGGCCGGGCGGGATGCGTGAACATTTTTTTTTTTTTTTCTGAAAGTGTATGTCACAGCAGTAAAGCATAACTTTCAGCTGAATAAATACATTGAAATAGAAATCTCAGCACTAGTTGATAATGTATATCCTTAAGGATTAGTCATCTGAGCAAAGACTTCCATAACAACGCGAACAAACATTGAAAAATATTCCTACACTCAACAAATCTGTATACTACGTTGATCATCTGATGGGTGTATAAATACTGCGTCTCTAGACTTGGCTCCCCTATATCATAGCAACTCTCTTCACAGTTTACACTACACATTTCTCTGACTATTGGAAACACATGTTGTAATAGAGTCCTTCCTTACCGTTCCCCTTGCTGATCTGGAACTGTAAACTAGAAGATAAGAAGCAGGTTTAATGCACTGATTTTGAAATCTCTAATAATTGCTCAGTTTTTACGCATAGGGCCAGATTCAGGTAGATGAGAGTATCTTTCCTCTGGAGTAACGCTTCTCATTTACGTTACTCTGAAGACCCTTTCAGCGCAAGTCCTGTAATTCACATAGCAGTTGCGCGTAAACTTGCGCCAGAGTAACGATAATGCGCTGGCGTAACCCGACGCAAGTGGAAGTGGGTGTGATCATATGTAAATGATGGGCGGAGCCCAGCTCAGAGGCTTACGTTCAGCGCATCAACCACGGAGCATGCGCAGTGAGTGAGGCTCCACTCGCCCCCTTTGTGCGCATGCTCACAACTTCCGTCGGCACCACTTCACGGGAAACGTCAGCGCAATGCCTTCCGTTGGGCGTGTAAATGCGCCCGTAGAAGCGCCATTCCGGCACTAAAGTATATCCTGCTCCCCCTCCCCGCAGTGATGTTACTTTTGTTCTGAGATGGCTGCTCCCGTTCCCCGCAAACACACAGGAGAAAGCTGAACTTTAATGGCCGGGAGCTGTCAGCCATCATCTCGGCTATGGAGACCTATGATGTCTTCCTCCATGGCTGTAAAATTTGACAGACAAGCATGGACAGAGGTGTTGTCCTGCAAGTTGGGGTGCTCAGCTAGCTCTTATCGTCGGTAACGCTGCTGTAGCTGCTCTCCTGCTGACCTGAGGCCATCTGGAGTAAAGATAAAGCAGCCTTTTGTAGAAATAACTTTGCGCCGGACGGACGAGATACGCGCGGTGCATGTAGCCAGCGTATGGTGCTAATCCGTTCGTGAATTGGGAAAAATCCCTCATTTGCATATTTGCAGGGGAAATCAATGGGCGCGACTGATGCGCCCAGCGAAAATAAGCGCTGACGATACTCTGGCGTCGGAACGTTCCGCCGGTCGCAAATGACCCGTTATTGGGCGCATCTAGTTTGGTGGGTACGGGCACATAGAAACGACGGCGCATCATCACAGTTACGCGGCGCATATCCAAATACTCCAGCGCAAGTGTTCGTGAATCTGGCCCATAGTCTTTTGTGCTCACTTGTTCTTGTACCCTAGTGTCTAATATCAGGATGATGTATTTGAGACTTAAAGTGATTGTAAACGATCACCCTGTAAAACAACCCATTCAGTTTAAAATAAAAATGGAAGTCAAAACATTTTTATATAGATAGAAAAACAAAAAAAACATTATAAATTACATTCCCTCTGTTCTCAACCGCATAAGAGCTGGGGGAGGAGAAGCAACCGTACACTACTGATCTTCCCAGTGAATGGCTGTGTAGTGGGGGCGTGTCAGGTCAGGTCTGATCATTGGAGGAGATTACACTGAGTTCCCAGCATAGCTAGGGAACTGACCACAGTGTGCTCTCCTGCTTAGGGTGGTCGGTTTCTATCAGGAAAGCAGAGGGCCTAACAGGAACACCAGGGATTTCACATAAAGGAAGCAATACAAAGAGAACAGGATATTTTCTCATACAAGAACATGGTACAGCAGGTACATATCAAGAATATGAAGTGTTGGGGTAACACACGCTTTAATTACACAATATCAAACATAACAATGACGGCATTCCTTGAAACATGCAGAGAAAAATTGTGTAGACTGTCATTACTGATCTACTCCTGAAAATGTTAGTTGTCTCTCCTGCCTCTGTACTTTAACTGGCATGCAATTCAGGAAAGTCAGGCGGCGTACACACGACCGAGGTTCTCGCTGGAAACCAGCGAGAACCTCGCTGGAAGCTGCATTCCAGCGAGAACCTCGGCCGTGTGTATGCTCTCGGCGAGCATCCCGTCGAGAATGCCGTCGAGCAGAAATAGAGAGCATGTTCTCTATTTGCTCGATGGCCCGCCTGGATGAATGGCTGGTTGCCATTCCCGACGGGCGGGTCGCCGAATCTGACGTCCGGCAGAGAACCTCGACGGGCGGAACGATGTGTTCTGCCCGTCGAGGTTCTCTGCCGTGTGTACGTGGCTTCAGACTGAATTTAGAACACCTGATCCGCATACTTGTTCTGGGTCATTGACTTACAGGGTACCGAAGCCATTAAATTAGCAGGCCGTCCAAGGTGCTGGCAGTTTTAGATGAATAAGTCAGCAGCCTGCATTTGTCTCCCAAGACAGGTTTTCTTTAGAGAGAATGAAGCCGTGTACACACGGCAGAGAACCTCGACGGGCAGAACACATCGTTCCGCCCGTGGAGGTTCTCTGCCGGCCGTCAGATTCGGCGACCCGCCCGTCGGGAATGGCAACCAGCCATTCATCCAGGCGGGCCGTCGAGCAAATAGAGAACATGCTCTCTATTTCTGCTCGACGGCATTCCCGACGGGATGCTCGCCGAGAGCGTACACACGGCCGAGGTTCTCGCTGGAATGCAGCTTCCAGCGAGGTTCTCGCTGGTTTCCAGCGAGAACCTCGGTCGTGTGTACGCCGCCTAAGACCTGAAATGTTTTAAAGGTAACTAAAGCGCGCGGGTGCATTGTGGTGCCTGAAAGTTGTTAGTTTTTAGATCAACCTATGTATCCCAGTGCAGCCTCTCTAATCAAAGGCCCAGGCTCTACATGGGACCTTGAATTCTGCTCATATCAATATTAAAGTAAGACCCCACACACACTATTAGATTTTCTGAAGATTTTTGTCTTTAGATTTACCAAAACCATATAGTGCGAGGGCCTGCCTGATTGCATACAAATGGAAACTCGTAAGGTTTGACCTCTTATTAGACATGTGCAATTTTTTTCGTTACGAATAAGTTTTTCGTCATTATTCGTTATTTTCGTTGATTCGTTAACCTACGAATAAATGAGTGGTTTAGCGCAAATAATAACGAATAACAATATTTCCAAAAATAACGAATATGGAATACTACGAAGATACGAAACTACTAAATGTAAAAGAACAACACAACAAAAGAAAAAAGAAACGAAAACATAGAAATAACAAAAATACCGAACACAAAAAAAAAAATCATAATTACGAAAAATAAACGAAAATGCAAACTTACTAATATTCGAAGAACGAAAAGAAAACAACCGAAATGCCGAACAAAGAATAAAAAACGAAAAGCAAAACTAACGAAAAATAAATTACGAATCTTCGGATAACGGAAATGAAATAACGTAAATTCACTTTCATTAGTACTGTGACCAATAGCCACTCAGCGCTGTCCCTTCCCCTGAAGAGGTTTGTTCCTTCCCCCAATGAGCTTCTTTGTTATTACCTAGTGGCTCCTTGACCTTGTGTCTTTATCTGTGTTAGACTGCAGTGCATTCCATCCAGAGTCCAGGGTGTGTTGGGGTAGGTTGCACTGGTTTTGTGGATCTGTCAAGTCAATCGCAGTAAATTACGATGTTTTACAAAATTACGACGAGTAGTGTGTCTAATAAACGTAAAATGTATTTTAACAGAATTATGAATGCAATAAAATCTACAAAAGAACGTTGTTACAATCAAATGAAATTAGACACGGAAATACGAATGATCATAAAGCAACGAAGATTTATTTCTTACGAAAATACAAACGCGGCATGATGGAAAATATAATGTAAATACGGATATCAAAACAACGAAAAATAAACCAACGTAAAAACGAATGAACTAATAAAATTCATTGTAAAAATACGAACGAGGCAGAATACAACATTTAACGAAAATACTAATCTCGAATCAACGAAAAAAAAACTAACATAAAAAAACGGAAACGGAAAATGTTACGAAAATACTAAAGAGTACGAATACGATAACTAACGTCTTACGAAATTACGACTCGTTACGAATCACGATAAACAAACAGAAACGAAACAGAAATAAACGAAAATTTTTGTTGTGCACATGTCTACCTCTTATTATATGGTTTTGGTAAATCTGAAGACAAAAAATCTGCAGAAAATCAAATAGTGTGTATGGGGCATAACTTTAACTATTCTTAAAACATTTCTCTCCCCCCTCCTCCTACTTATCCTGCATACCCTGTATAACAGAACACTTGTCAACAGCTATGGATTCCTGGAGCCGTGATAGCTCCCATGGCCTAGCTATAGTTGGCACTCCTTCCTCTCCCCTGCAGCAGCTGCTTAGTAACAAAGGGTAGCTGGAGCTGCAGGATCATGTGACCAGACAGAGTAGATTAAAAGTAGGTAAGTACACAAATCCTTTTTTACAGGGTGTCCAAGATAAGTTAGTTACCTTTTCTCTCACTTTAACCACTTCAATACCCAGCCATATACAATTGACGGCCTGAGATGGGATCTACCATCCTAAGTGGCCGTCAATTGACGGCCTGGGCTTTGCGGGTGGATATCTGAATGATGCCTGCAGCCAGAGGCATCATCCAGATATCCTCTTCTTCAGCCGGCTATTTTGCACAATCTAAGAACGATCATAGCGGCGGTTCCGCCGCTTGATCATTCTTACAGGCTGCGGGAGGGGACATCCCCCCCCCCTCCCGCCGCCATCCAGTGCTTCTCCGGGCTCTCCCGTGCCTTCGGGGGCCCGGAGAATGAATCGTCGGCGTCGGCAGGAAGCATAGAGATGACTGGTGACCAGATGGTCACCAGTCATCTCTATGACCGTCGTGAGGACCCGGGCGCGATGTGATGACGTCACGCCCGGGTCCCTGTAAGTAAACGAAGCCGCGATTGCGGCTGTAAGCCACCATTCATGAGATCGGTGAATTTTTTTTTCACCGATCTCATGGTTTCCAGCCTGGAGGAGAGAGGTGAGGTCTTATTGACCCCGCATCTCTCCTTAAAGAGGACCTGTCACACACATTTCCTATTACAAGGGATGTTTACATTCCTTGTGATAGGAATAAAAGTGGAAAAAAAATTGAAAAAAAGTGTAAAAATAAGATTAAAAAAAATTAAAACGCCCCTGTCCCCGATAGCTCGCGTGCAGAAGCGAACGCACACGTAAGTCCCGCCGACATATGTAAACGCCGTTTAAACCACATAAGTGAGGTATCGCCACATGCGTTAGAGTGCCAGCAACGAATCTAGCACTAGATCTCCTCTGTAAATCTAAACTGGTAACCTGTAAAAAAATAAATAAAGCGTTGCCTATGGAGATTTTTAAGTACCGAAGTTTGGCGCCATTTCATGAGTGTGCGCATAATTAAAGCGTGACATGTTGGGTATCTATTTACTCGGTGTAACATAATCTTTCACATAATACAAAAAAATTGGGCTAACTTTACTGTTTTGTTATTTTTTTAATTCATGAAACAATTTTTTTTACAAAAAAAAGGCGTTTGAAAAATGATTGCGTAAATACCGTGCAAGATAAAACGTTGCAATGACCGCCATTTTATTCCCTAGGGTGTCTGCTAAAAAAACATATATAATGTTTGGGGGTACTGTGTGATTTTCTAGCAAAAGAATGATGATTATTACATGTAGGAGAGAAGTGTCAGAATAGGCCCGGTATGGAGGTGGTATAAAAGCCCGGTATTGAAGTGGTTAAGCCCTAACCACTACCAATTAATTATCCAATACAGCAGCCTTTACTGTCCAACAAAGTTCTGGTATTTGACAGAATGATCGATAGCTAAATAGCTTCCTTTACCCTAATGCAGTCCTGGTTTCATGTCCTCATTGTTCGTTTTTGCTGTAATCCTTCTCTGTTCTGCACACTTCCTGGTTGTCTGTTTCCTTATGAAAAAAGTCCTGGGAGCTTCTCTCTGTGGTCTCTAATCAAGGAGGTGTGATTACTGTGCGTCTAAAGCCCCTCAGAACCAATCTGTTTCATTTTAAAAACAAACACTGCCCTGTATTGTCTCTGTGTCTCTGTACTTCACAGAAACTTGAAACTAGATAAAAAACGAAACTGAAACTGCAGGCACATTATATGATTGATTTGTATCTATTTTTAATCATTTTCAAAAGGAATCCGTTAACTATTATGTCTCTATACCCTGTAAACAGTCATTTCAGCAAAAAAAAAATGTTTTCCTTTACAACTCCTTTAATGCAGTTGTGTATTTGTTAAAAAAAATAAAATACTATGTTTATTTACATACAACTAGTGAAGTACCTTAATCAATTGTGCTATTTTTTTTAATACGTTACAGCAGCACCTAGACTGGGGGAGGTAAAGACAGTCAGGCTCTACTGCATGCATGTGCGCTGACGGAGAGCATGCTGAAACAAGAGAAAAGCAGACTGAGCTGAGATGACGTCTGGTTAGGGATTGTTAAAGTGGGAATAAACTCCCATGCATGAATTTTACCTATAGGTAATCTTAAAGGGGTGTTCCAGCCAAAAAATGTGTTTATTAAAAGTCAGCAGCTACAAAAAGTGTAGCTGCTGGCTTTTAATAAACACTCACTTACCTGCTCCTGCGTTCCAGCGATGCGCCGACCGGGGCTCCGCTCCTCTCCCCCCCTCCCCAGTCGGCGTCTCCATCCCGACTGTGGGCACCCAGCCGTGACAGCCTTCGGCTTCACGGCCGGGCACCCACTGCGCATGCGCGAGCCGCACTGCGCATGCGCGCGCGGCGCGGCTCGTCGCTGATTGGACAGGTGATTGCCTAGGACCTGTCAGTGTCCTAGGCCATCGCCTACAAGGAGGGGCTGAAATAAGGCGATTACGCCTCTCGCCTTATCAGCCCCTCGGCGGAAGCAGGAAGTGGGACAGGAAGTCCCACTCCTACTGAAGCCCCCACTCCCCCCCCAAAAAAATTACATGCCAAATGTGGCATGTATGGGGGTGAGGAGTGGATTAAGAGGAAGTTCCATTTTTGGGTGGAACTCCTCTTTAATAAAGCTTACCTATAGGTACTGTAAATATCTGGTAAATGTCACCGGCGCATGCACTCTGAAGGAATGGCATACTCATACCATTCCTTCAGAGTCCTGTGCCATAAATAACGGCTCCCCCTTGCATGTGTGGGAGTGACGTAATTGTGGCTCCGGCCACTCACACAAGTCCGCGAACCCAGAAGGAAGACCAGATGATGATGGAAGGGCCTTCAGCGGTGACAGTGCGCTGTTGGAGGGCTTCATTCTAAGGTAAGTTCTACATAATGTGCTAGTATGCAATGCATGCTAGTACATTATAACATTGCCTTGCAGGTTGTTTTTTTGTGGTTTACTATTGCTTTAACACTTGTGGCAATCAGGAGTGTATGGCTTTTCAGGCATTCAGGGAGAGATATTGCCACTCCTGAATGCCCTATTTTTGGACTGCTGGGGACTTTCTATACAAATATGGCACTTGACTCGTGATTGCAGTGCAGCTTTATTTCCTTGAATAAGCTGCTTTGGCTGTGGTCCTGCCAGCTGGATGAGATAGTGGGTAACATTTTTGCAGGAGCTGGGACATGTTTTCAACCCACATGCTATTTTTTTGTTTTAGGTGGAAGGTCAGGGGAGCAGAAAACTGATGCTCAACCACTAGTTTTTACTACCCCATTCTTCCCATGTGAACAAGGCCAGACTTATCCACCTTACCAACCGCTCAGTGTATGCCAACCCTCTCCTCCAATCCCTACACTGGCTCCCAATCACCCAGCAAATTAAATTCAAAATACTAACCACAACATACAAAGCCATTCACAACCCTGCCTTGAGCTACATCACCAGTCTTGTCTCCAAATATCACCCAAACCGTCCCCTCCTACTCTCAAGCTCTCTCGTCTCCTCTTCCCATGCTCGTCTCCAGGATTTCTCCAGCGCCTCTCCCATCCTCTGGAACTCAGTACCTCAACCTGCCTGGCTATCACCTACTCTTGCTACCTTCAGGCGATCTCTGAAAACCCATCTCTTCAGGGAAGCCTATCACCTCTCCAACTAATCTTTTACCACTTCCATCTGGTCATTCCCTACAATTACAAACTTTTGTACCACCTGCCCCACCCCCATCGATTGTAAGCTCTTCTGAGCAGGGCCCTCTTAATCCTCTTGTATTTTATTGTATTATAACTGTTTTGTCTCGCTTTTATATTGTAAAGCGCTGCGTAAACTGTTGGCGCTATATAAATCCTGTATAATAATAATTTAAAAAAAGTTGGATAAATGTGACAAGCACTCACCCATCCTTGACAAAAACTCACCGTATCTTTTTTAATAGAAGGATTTTCTATGATCATCCACTCTATCTAGTAGCCATTATGCAGTCCTTTTTATAAAAAACCTTAACCAGAGAAAAATACCACATTATGGCCGCTAGATGGAACTGAAAATACAGTAGGACTGTCAATGTTGGGCAAATGCTTGTAACATTTGGGCAGCAATTTTTTATTTTATTTTTTAATTGACAAGTATGAATGTAGCTGCTCAAACACCATCCCCAATCAGCAGGCTAAATGAAGTGTTTCCTAATTAATACAAATAAATACATTAATAAAAACATGGAACAGGAAGAAAAACACGAGTCTAAAATGTATACAAAATGTATACAAAAACACGAGTCTAAAATGTATACAAAATTTATACAAAAACACGAGTCTAAAAGGAAGAGAAACACGAGACTAAAAGGAAGAAAAACACGAATCTAAAATGTATTCAAAATTTATACAAAAACACGAGTCTAAAAGGAAGAGAAACACAAGTCTAAAAGGAAGAAAAACACAAGTCTAAAGTTTATTCTAAATTTATACAAAAACACGAGTCTGAAATGTATACAAAATTTATACAAAAACACAAGTCTAAAATGTATACATAATTCATGGGTCTAAGGTCCCCAAACCAAAGAGCCAAGGGGGAAGGTATGGGCCAATTAGGACTATCACGGTACAGGTACATGGGTGAAAAAATGAGGGTACATGATTAAAACAAAAAAACTTTTTTTTAATTTATTTATATTTTTTGTTTTAATCATGTACCCTCATTTTTTCACCCATGTACCTGTACCGTGATAGTCCTAATTGGCCCATACCTTCCCCCTTGGCTCTTTGGTTTGGGGACCTTAGACCCATGAATTATCTATATTCTCAGGATGATGGTACCTCACATTTTAGTATTTACATATTTTACCCAGAGGCTCTCATTCTAAAATGTATACAAAATTTATACAAAAACACGAGTCTAAAAGGAAGAAAAACACAATTTTACAAAATTTATACAAAAATTTATACATTAAATACATTAATACAAACATGGAACAGGAAGAAAAACACGAGAGTCTAAAATTTATTTTAACAACTTTATGTGCTTACTTACTGAAAACATGCAACAGTTATCATTTAAATAATATTGTTTGAAAATAAAACCCAGAAAATGTATAAGTAACCTGAAAATCATTTTGATATTTTTTTATGTCTGTTTTGTGTTTCCTATTTTGTTAAATAATTAATTAGTAGAAGATAATGAAATCTAAAAATATTTTTTATATTTTAGGTTAGGAGAAGATGACAGCATATTTGAAGTAAACATGGCCACTAGCGGTTGTGAAGTCCATCGGTTTGATCCAAGTCTTGGGTCTGCTCACATCCATGAAGGGGAGCGACTTTGGCACCATCGACTTTCAGTTGATTGGAGGGATCCCAACCCAATAATTCCCCCACATCGATTACATGGCAATACTAAGAAGCTTGGAGCCATTCTCAATGAATTTGGGCATTGGAAGGTAAAAAATTATTCTGCTGATTTGTAGAATGTTTTGCCAGTAAAAATGTTCATTGATGTTTAACACATACTACAGGTCAGGTGAAAATAGTACATGGTATAGGCATGAATAGGGACTGTAGCAGTAACAGACAAGTTGTACAATGTACAAAGTCAATCCACAGGCTTTGGTCTACATATTACCAGAAAATATATGCATACCAGCCCAGAAGAATTGGGAGGGGAGGAGTAGGGGGAAGGGGTAGGAGCAGGGAGGTGGACAAAAAAGGGATGGGAGCTGGGGGCATCTTTTATTTATATGATACAATATATCCCCCCTACACCCTTCGTGTAGCTTCATGTCTGACATCCAGTTAAAATATTGTGTATATCCTACTTCTGGGTATATGTGATCTATCTATCTATCTAGAGATAGATAGATAGATATCATATTGTCAAAAGTATTGGGACGCCTGCCTTTACACGCACATTGGCATCCCAGTCTTAGTCCGTAGGGTTCAACATTGAGTTGGCCAATTCTTTGCAGTTATAACAGCTCCAACTCTTCTGAGAAGGCTGTGGACAAAGTTTATGAGTGTGTCTATGGGAATGTTTTACCATTCTTTCAGAAGCACATTTGTGAGGTCAGGCACTAATGTGGTCGAGAAGGTCTGGCTCGCAGTCTCTGCTCTAATTCATCCCAAAGGTGTTCTATCAGGTTGAAGTCCAGACTCGGCATGGGCCAGTCAAGTTCCTCCACCCAAAACTAGTTCATCCATGTCTTTATGGACCTTGCTTTGTGCACTGGTGCGCAGTCATGTTGGAACAGGAAGGGGCCAAAGTTGGGAGCATGTAATTGTGCAAAACGTCTTGGTATTCTGACACCTTAAGCGTTCCCTTCACTGGAACTAAGAGACCAAGCCCAACCCCTGAAAAACAACCCACCATAAATCCCCACCCAACCAAATGATTTGGACCGGTGCACAAAGCAAGGTGCTGGGGTGGGCCAACTCAATATTGAACACTATAGACTAAGACTGGGATCCCATTAAAGTTCACATGCGTGTAAAGGCAGGTGTCCCAATACTTTTGGTAATATAGTGTATGTGTTTATGTGTGTGTGTGTATATATATATATATATATATATATATATATATATATATAATTACTTTCATTGTTTTGTTTCATGGTATAAGTTATTATTATTATACAGGATTTATATAGCACCAACAGTTTGCTCAGCTCTTTACAACATGAGGGCAAACAAAAAATTCCTTTTAGTAGTGATTATTTGCTGGTTTTGTACTATAAAGGGCTCATTTTTGTTTTTTAACCCCATCATGACAGGTGATACAAAAATCATGCTACTAAATGTTATAGGGACAGCATGGCGCAGGTAACTTGTATCAAGCTACCTGCTTGACAAGGGAGTCAGTCATACATAATATTATATTACAGTCCTGTCTGAAAATCAGCAAAAAACTGTGTTTTATTTTTTTTATTTTTTTTTAAACCATGCTTTGGAAGGTATTACCCCCTTCCTGACCAGGCCATTTTTTGCGGTAAGGCACTGCGTTGCTTTAACTGACAATTGCGCGGTAATGCAACACTACCCAAATAAAAATGATGTTATTTTTCCCACAAATAGAGCTATCTTTTGGTGGTATTTGATCACCAAATCATCTGTTATACACTTATTGTTTTTTTTATGTGTTTTATATTAACCACTTCAGCCCCGGACCATATTGCTGTCCAATGACCAGAGCACTTTTTGTGATTCGGCAATGCGTCGCTTTAACTGACAATTGCGCGGTCGTGCAACGTGGCTCCCCAACAAAATTGGCGTCCTTTTTTTCCCACAAATAGAGATTTCTTTTGGTGGTATTTGATCATCTCTGCGGTTTTTATTTTTTGCGCTATAAACAAAAATAGAGCGACAATTTTGAAAAAAATTCAATATTTTTTACTTTTTGCTATAATAAATATCCCCCAAAAATATATATATATAAAAAAAAAAATGTCCTCATTTTAGGCCGATACGTATTCTTCTACATATTTTTCGTTAAAAAAATCGCAATAAGCGTTTATTGATTGGTTTGCGCAAAAGTTATAGCGTTTACAAAATAGGGGGTCGTTTTATGGCATTTTTATTAATATTTTTTTTTACTAGTAATGGCGGCGATCAGCATTTTTTTTCAGTACGGCGACCATATGGCAGGCACTTCGGACACTTTTGACACATTTTTGGGACCATTGGCATTTTTATAGCGATCAATGCTATAAAAATGCATTGTATTACTATAAAAATGCCATTGGCAGTGAAAGGGTTAACACTAGGGGGCAGGGAAGGGGTTAAGTGTGTTCCTGGGTGTGTTCTAACTGTATGGGGAGGTGGCCTCACTAGGGGAAATCACTGATCTTCTGTTCATACAGGACCGGGAGCTGTGTGTTTACACACATAGCTCCTGTTCTCCGCTCTGTAACGAGCGATCTCGTGTGCCCGGCGACAATCGTACCTGCCGGGCACGCGCGCGGGACTCGGGGGCGAGCGGGGACGCGCGTGCCGCCGGCGGCGCGCACGTTCCCCCTAGCGGCCGCTTTTGAGATGACGTATAGCTACGGGCTCTCGCCCAGCAGTGCCACCGTCCCGCAGTAATATGACGGCGGGCGGTCGGCAAGTGGTTAATTGGTTTGCGCAAACATTATAGTGTCTACAAACTATGGGATGTATTTATGAACTTTTTTTATTGTTTTTACTAGAAATTGCGATGATCAGTGATTTTTAGCAGGACAGCGACATTGCGGCCGACAAATCTGACACTAAGTGACACTTTTTAAAAGGGTTAAGTGTTCTCTTACTGTGTGGGGGGTGGACTGACTGGAAGAAGAGAGAGATCTGTGTTCCTGATTAGCAGGAACACAAGGGGGGTTATTTACTAAAGGCAAATCCACTTTGCACTACAAGTGCACTTGGAAGTGCAGTCACGGTAGATTGCTGTAGATCCGAGAGGGGAAGCTCTGAAATGAGGGGAAGCTCTGCTGATTTTATCATTCAATCATGTGCAAGCAAAAATGCTGTTTCTTATTTTCCTTGCATGTCCCCCTCAGATCTACAGCGACTGCACTTCCAAGTGCACATTCAAGTGCACTTGCAGTGCACTTGTAGTGCAAAGTGAATTTGCCTTTAGTAAATAAACCCCTAGATCTCTCTCTCCTTCTCTGACAGAACGGCATGTATGTAAACTATGTAAACAAGGCAGACCGCAGTTCTGCCTTTCCTGTCAACGATCACGGGTGGTCAGCGGCGGTGGCCCACTGTGTCCAATCACCGCAAGAGCACGGCTCCGGCGATGTGCGCCCTAGAGCTGATCTGAGGAATCACATACAGGTACATGATTTTGCGCTTAAGGACTGCCCCACGTACATATACTGCATCAGGGTGGCCCCTAAGTGGTAAACAAAAAATTTGATCTGTGAGCCTGATATGTACCAGATTGGAGTAGATATTCTGTTCCTTAATCTTATAGCTGATTTTATATATATATATATATATATATATATATATATATACAGTATATCTCTATATATATATTTATATATATATATATGTATGTATGTATGTATGTATGTATGTGTATATATATATATATGTATGTATATATATATATATGTATATGTAGATATCTATATATATATATATATATATATATATATATATATATATATATATATATATATATATATATATATGTATTAAAAATATTGGTAAACACAACCATAAATAGATCCTAGGTGGACCAGTGTGGCTTCAATGGGAGCCACTGGATACCCTTGTACATCAAATGCCCAACATGTTTCGCCCAGGGCAGGGCTTAATCAGGAGCTTTGTACAGGGAAAAGCTATAAAAAGAAACAAAAAATATAATTATGTATAAAAAATCAAACATTCAGCAAACTCAATGCATAGTTCACATACTTAGAGCATAAGTATTGTATGTTGAAATAGACGATTTTGACAAAAAACGATAAACAAAAAAGGAAAAAAGAACATTATATATCACAACAATATAAGATGCGTATACCTGCATAACAGCATAAAAACACATCACATAATCACCACTGTTCTTTTTTCCTTTTTTGTTTATCGTTTTTTGTCAAAAACGTCTATTTCAACATACAATACTTATGCTCAATAACTACTATCTACTATACTATCTCAATGTTTGATTTTTTTATACATTATTATATTTTCTGTTTCTTTTTATAGCTTTTCCCTGTACAAATCTCCTGATGAAGCCCTGCCCTGGGCGAAACATGTTGGGCATTTGAGTAGGATACCATTGAAGCCACACTGGTCCACCTAGGATCTATTTATGGTTGTGTTTACCTCCATTTTTAATTATGTATGTTAAAATCAAATAAATTGTGTATTTTTCTACTTGATTCACTTTCTTTATTTTGACACCGTTTAAAGTCCCTGGGTTTGTTGCCCTTTTCCCCCCCATTTGCTCCTTATATTCACATGGGATGTGGTGTCATGATTGATCCTCCTATGCCTCACACTTACTAGTATTAAAAATATTGTCAATATTATATAATAATTAAATTATACACCACACCTTTTGAGGTTTTTATCAGATTAATCGAACCAATAATCGGCAAACTAATCGATTATGAAAATAATTGTTAGTTGCAGCCCTAATATAAAGAGTAAATTCTAACAGTAAACATAAGGCACGCTCGGTCCTCTGATTTATAAGATATTACATCCCATACTAGGAGCTCTTAATAAAACCACCATTCTCCATTCCTCTATCTGGTGACTAGGCAGACAGCAATGTCCTCTTATGATCATGTTAGCCAAAGTACGTATTTACCAGGTCTGTACAAGTTTATCTTATTATTTGGCTATATAAGCCTTAGTTCAGTTGAATCAGTGCTGGCAGGTTGAATCACATTCTGACATCTTATATTTATATGACATATCCCTAAAAGAATCTGGTAAACCACTGTAGCCAATACAGCTCAAGCTTATGTAATGGAGTGCAAGGATTGCTAAACAGAATTCCAGCCACCCATAGCATGCAATCAGAGTGAATGTTTTACTAAAGTCACATTAGTAAAAGTTATATTCTGATTAGTTGTTATGGCAATTGCATTTGCCTGAATGGGTGCAGGAAAAAGTGGGATCTCTGCCTAGCAATTTCAAACGTTTTTTTTTCTTCTTGCATTGCTTTAATGAGTTAGCCTAAATTAGCTGGTTTCAGATTTTTCAGATGGCTTTTCATGTTTGAATCTATTTGTAAGAAAATTACACTTTCTTTATAGCCACTGTCGTTTTTTCTTTCTAGGTAGGGGGTGAGCGCGCCCACCCGCCTGGCTGTGCTGTCACTGGCTCCAGCACATGCTGATCAGCAGTTCTGGCCCAATGCTTTATTGAAGGGACCAGCTAATCGTCGGAGCAAGTGACAGTAGACAGCTTGGGTGGGAAAAAAAACTGTCACATCCACGCGATCGGATTTTACAACAATAATTGTCTGATGGACGTGTTGTGTCGGATAATCCGACCGTGTGTGCTGCTTCATCAGACAATTGTTGCCAGAATTAACAACAAAAAACTACTAAAATCCAAAGTACAAACACGCATTCTCCGAACCAATGCTAAACATCAGACAACAACATCAGAAGTTTCCCTAAAGGGTGGCGGTAAAGAGCTGAAAAAACACATGGGGCCAGATTCACGTACATCTGCGCATTATTGGACCGGCGTAGCGCACCGCCTTTACGTTAGACTGGCGCAATGTAGCGGCGCAATCACCCTATTCTCGTTGGTTTTGCGCAGAAATTTGCGCATGCGCAACGTTATTTCAGAGGCGCAAGGCGGAGTAATTCAAATTGGGAAGGACGTGGGCGTGTTACATTGAAATGAGCCGTGACCCCATGCAAATGAAAGGCCCGGCCGGCTCGCGCATGTGCGCTTGAAGCAGACCATGGTCAGCACCTCTGTGCGCATGCTCACAACTCGGGATTAATCAGTGAAATTGGAAGTGGACCCGGCAACTTAGTGAGCTACGCAGACAGCATAAATAGACAGACACAAACGCACTTCCTTTGCAAAAGTACATCCCTTTGTATCCCTTCCTATACAGCAAGGTGCTTTTGTTCTGTTGTGTATTAGCGTTTGTTTGTTTGTTTGTGACGTGTCTTTGAGATATTTGGGGACTGTTTTGCAGAGTGATTTTTGTCTTTAATGTGTTTTCTTTGTTGTTATTTTGTTTAAATTATATTTTTGCTGTGTATTTTTCATTTTTGCTGGTCAATTTTTTATTTTTTTGGTTCTGTTTGTGTATGATTTGGGAATGTGGGGGTGACATTTCTGCGGGAAAAGGGTTGTCACCCTCATTTGTGGTGGAGAAGTGATCCCCAGGTCCGTGTGAATGGTGTATGAATGTACAGTGACATAATTGGAGCCATGGCATGGCGTTGCTGCTCACAAGTCCTGCATGGTGGGCTTGTGCCAATCCAATGTGATGAGGATGTGATGTGTCGGTGCTAGGGACCACAGTGGTGTGCATGCATTCTCATTGTGCCATGATTAATGTGTGTGTTTAACGTGCAAAGATGCCTAATGTGAGCTGGCTCCTGGCTGCTCTTCCCTCAGAAGACGGGGTAGCCTTGGTTAGGGGGGTTCCGTATAGGAGTCATGAGATATGCAGAGTCACCCTGAAGGGATAAGACAGGAGGATGTTAGTAGTGCATGTGCCCCTTGTCATTTCAGCATCATGGGTGGGACAGTCATGCCTGCCACCCATGTCACTCACCAACCAGCCAGCTGTCCCCATACATGTTCTGTTCGAAATCTGTGGGGATGGGGCTAGGATTGTATATGTAGCTACATATGGGTGTCATGGGTGGTGTCATGTGTTGGGCTCCTGCAGGGTTGTGGTTAATTCCAGGATGGCATGAGGGGTGAATCTGAAGATGCGAGACACCTCAGAATCACTCATGCCAAAGATGTCTATGCGTGTGTGATATATCAAGTGAAGAGTGAGGGGCTTGTATCAGATTAGATTATTATATCCATCAAGGTTTTAAAGGGCTATTGAAAGATAGTGAGACCGTGTTTGTAATTTGCATTATGTTATGTATTGATGTATATATGTATGTATATTTTTTGTAAAAAGGTTTCTTAAAGCAAAGAAATTTTTTTGGAAAAAAAAACCTCTCCCGTGCCCTCCTCCGTGCCCTCCTCCTTCTTTGCTCATCTAAAGTCAGTAGTATAGCTATGAGCATGGATGCCACTGGCATGTTGGCATACAGATTGTTGTGCAACACGTGTGACTGCTCAGCTCCTCACTAACAGTGTTGCTTTCTCTGACATGTAGACGGATTGTCTAATTTTATACCACCTTTTATATGGTCTAAGTTTAGACAGGCCGTGCAGCTGTTGCGCACAGCGCGTAGCCTGCGCTGCACCAACGTTCTTTTGTGGATCCCCGTAACTACCTCATTAGCATATTTGAATAGCAAATCAATGGTGTGTCTAGCGCAGTTTTACGCGGACAAATGCGCCTGTCTATCGAAATTACGCCAGACAAAAAAAAGTAGATTTCTTGCGTATCTCGTTTTGGGGATGCGGCGCATCGAAACGCATGTGCAAATTTAGACTTACGCCACGCATCTCCTGTTACACCGGCGTAATCGCTCTGTGAATCTGGCCCATGGTTTGGTGTATGTTGACTGAAAATGTTCTGTGTGTTTGCAGAGCAAGTTCACAGACAACGCCCTTCGAACAAAAATCCACAGAAAAGTCAGATGAAAGTCCGATCGTGTGTATGAGGCTTTAGTAGTTAGGCACAAATTTAACCCTTTGATTGCCCCAGATGTGAACCCCTTTCAGTGTATATCATTAGCACTGATCACTGTATTAGTGTCATTGGAGATGTCAGTGGCAGTTAGCCAGTTTCCACAAAATGTCATTTAGTGTCAAATTGTCCGCCATCCCGTTATAAGTCGCTGATCACCGCCAATACTAGTATAAAAAAAAAAATTCCAATATATATCTCATAGTTTGTAGATGCTATAACTTTCATGCAAACCAATTAATATATACTTCTTGGGATTTTTTTTTTTTTTTACCAAAGACATGTAGCAGAATACATTTTGGCCTAAATATATGAAAAAAAAATTGATTTACATTTTTTTTATTGGATATTTTTTTATAACAGAGTAAGAAATGTATACAAAGTGCCCAGTAATGATCCAATGCCACCAAAAGAAAGCTCTATTTGTGGGGAAAGAAAATGACCAAGCAATCGGCAGTTAAAGTAGTGTAGTGCCAAATAGAAAAAAATGGCTTGGTCAGAAAGACGTAAAATCTTCCCCCCCTCTCTCCGCCGTAGCCTCCATTCAGACTGTGGGCACCCGCCCGTGACAGTTTTTGGCTTCATGGCAGGGCATTCACTGTGCATGCGCGAGCTGCGCTGTGCTCTAGGAGTGGACAGGCGATCGCCTGGGACCTGTCACATGTCCCAGGCGATCGCCTAGAGGGAGGGGCCGCCTAAGGTGATATGACGAGTCGCATAAGCGGTGCCTGGGCGAAAGGAGGAGATGGGACAGGAAGTCCCACTCCTAACGAAGCCCCCACTCCCCCCCCAAAAAAATGACATGCCAAATGTGGCATATAAGGGGGCAAGGAGTGGATTAAGTGGAAGTTCCACTTTTGGGTGGAACTCTGCTTTAGATAAAAATGTTGATGTCTTATTTTAGAGTGGCTTTGATAATTTGTTCCCTTACCATATAGCTGGTTATTTATATTTTCCTTTACATAGAGATATTTAAGAATAAAGGGCCAGATTCTCAGAAGAGATACAACGGCGTATCTCCAGATACACCGTCGTATCTCTGTTTCCGAGGCGTCCTATCTATGCGACCTATTCTTAGAATCAATTACTCATAGATTTGGCGTAGATCCGACTGGCGTAAGTCACTTACACCGTCGTATCTAAGTTGCAATGTTACGCTGGCCGCTAGGTGGCGTTTCCGTCAATTTCTGCGTTGAATATGCAAATGAGCTAGATACGCGTATTCCGAACGTATTTGCGCCCCGTCGTCGTAGTTTACGTCGTATGCGTAAGCGTAAGGTTACCCCTGCTATATGAGAGGTAACCTTGCGTAGGTTCGGCGTACGCCATGTTAAGTATGGACGCCGGGATAGCATCGTGTTTTTCCGTCGTTTACGTAACTCGTTCTCGAGTTCTCGTTTGCGTAAGTGACGTTCACGTCGGTTTCATTGACTTTTAGCGATGTGATTTGGAGCATACGCACTGGGCTACGTTTACGGCCGGCGCATGCGCAGTTCGTTCGGTGCGGGGGTGCACTTAATTTAAATACAAAACGCCCACCTCCTTCCTACTTTGAATTACGCACGCTTACGCCGGCCCATTTACGCTACGCCGCCGCAAGTTACGGAGCACGTGCTTTGAGAATACAGCACTTGCCCGTAAAAGCTGTGGAGGCGTAGCATAAATGGGATACGCTACGCCAGAATAAAAATACGAAAATGTACGAGAATCTGGCCCAAATTGCCTCCTATATCAGGTGCCCTCATCAGAGTCTCTCCACACATCACAGTATGAGAGATGCAGCAGACCAGGCGAGAGCTATACTATCTGGCCTAAATTACAATGTAAGGGCTCCTTTACACAACTTCCGTTGAGCTACATAGATCAACACAGGCTCAATGCCAGGGCAGATAAAACAATTGTTTTCTATGTGGCCTGTTCACACCACAAGGCTGCCTTGAGGTGGGTTGCAATCATGGATAAGCTCAGGTGGGTTAAGATACTAGTCTGAACCTTTCTGAGCTATTCCACCAGGAAGCTGTCACTGCAGACCACCAGTCATAAGTGGCCAAGGCATTCCCCAGCCTGCAGCTGGGTGTTTACATGCCCCTTGTATCCTTGCGGCTGCATGGTGGGGAATGATTGGCTGGGGGGGTAGTAAAAGCTTTCTGGAGGGATAGGTCAGGCAAGTTTGGCATGCCTTAGCTCATCCCTAGTTGCAATGCATTGCATAAAAATACACATTTTTTTTTACAATGTACCACATCGTTACCTAACGCAGCCACTTTTGAGGGTAACGAGTATTCTAAGTGATTACTCTTCCCCTCGTGGTAATGCCGTTCCCATTACTTGGTCGGCGTTACCGCAATTACACCTACCTGTGTCAGCTGTGCGGCCATCCATTATTAAAAAAGCGCGCCTCCTCCTCTGACTGTTCCGTGATAGGCGGAACACTAATTTTCCCAGCAGAGCCTCTGTTTAGTGTTCAGCCTATCACGGATGCCTTCTCATACTCAGCCTCGGCCTTGGACGAAAGGACATCCGTGATAGGCGGTACACTGAACAGAGGCTCTGCTGGGAAAATTACTGTTCCGCCTATCACGGAACAGCCTGAGGAGGAGGCCGGACTTTTGAATAATAGATGGCCGCCGTCTGACATCTCTGCAAACAGGAGAAGGTAGGGAGATCATTGAGGCATGTTACAGATGGCACAGTGAGGCATGTTACAGATGGCACAGTCAGGGCCGGCCTTAGGTGTTCAGGCGCCCTGTGCGAGCTAATCCTGTGGAGCCCCCCCCCCCCCAGACTGCTACACAATACACACTGACCGCTACACAATACACTACCCACAGACCACTACACAATACACACTGACACTACAGCATTGGTGCATTTTACTATAGATCCATTGGTGGACTACAAGGCTCAGCATTTTAGTCCCACCAATGCCTCCTATAGTAAAATGCTGGGTCTTGTAGTCCACCAATGCCTCCTATAGTAAAATGCTGGGCCTTGTAGTCCACCCGGACTCCCTTTACCTTATATCGGTCCCCCCTTGATTAGATCAGGGAACCCACCCATCAGTGTCCCCTTCCCCATGAAAGACCCCCATTAGACTGTCTTACCGAGAGACGCTTTGAGCCAGAGTTTGTGGGTGGAGCTCCTCTACTGTAGTGTCGTTTTCCTTCCTTTAATTGTGGAGAGAGAGAGAGAGTTGGTGGGGGTGAGGATGAGAGAGAGAGAGGGGGGATTTAAGAGTGGTGGGTGGGAGAGAGGAGGAGGTGAGAGGGGGAGAAAGAGGGGGTTGGGTGAGTTGGTGGGGGATTAGAGAAAGAGTGGTGGGTGGGAGAGAGGAGGTGGAGATGGGGGGGGTGACACAACAGAGGAGATGGGGGGGTGACACAACAGAGGAGATGGGGGGGTGACACAACAGAGGAGATGGGGGGGTGACACAACAGAGGAGATGGGGGGGTGACACAACAGAGGAGACGGGGGGGTGACACAACAGAGGACGGGGGGGTGACACAACAGAGGACGGGGGGGTGACACAACAGAGGACGGGGGGGTGACACAACAGAGGAGATGGGGGGTGACACAACAGAGGACAGGGGGGGTGACACAACAGAGGAGATGGGGGGGGGGTGACACAACAGAGGAGATGGGGGGGTGACACAACAGAGGAGATGGGGGGGTGACACAACAGAGGAGATGGGGGGGTGACACAACAGAGGAGATGGGGGGGTGACACAACAGAGGAGATGGGGGGGTGACACAACAGAGGAGATGGGGGGGTGACATAACAGAGGAGACGGGGGGGTGACACAACAGAGGACGGGGGGGTGACACAACAGAGGAGATGGGGGGGTGACACAACAGAGGACAGGGGGGGTGACACAACAGAGGACAGGGGGGGTGACACAACAGAGGACAGGGGGGTGACACAACAGAGGAGATGGGGGGGGTGACACAACAGAGGAGATGGGGGGGGTGACACAACAGAGGAGATGGGGGGGTGACACAACAGAGGAGATGGGGGGGGTGACACAACAGAGGAGATGGGGGGGGTGACACAACAGAGGAGATGGGGGGGTGACACAACAGAGGAGATGGGGGGGTGACACAACAGAGGAGATGGGGGGGTGACACAACAGAGGAGATGGGGGGGGTGACACAACAGAGGACAGGGGGGGTGACACAACAGAGGAGATGGGGGGGTGACACAACAGAGGAGATGGGGGGGTGACACAACAGAGGAGATGGGGGGGTGACACAACAGAGGAGATGGGGGGGTGACACAACAGAGGAGACGGGGGGGGTGACACAACAGAGGAGACGGGGGGGTGACACAACAGAGGACAGGGGGGGTGACACAACAGAGGACATGGGGGGGGTGACACAACAGAGGACATGGGGGGTGACACAACAGAGGAGATGGGGGGGTGACACAACAGAGGAGATGGGGGGGTGACACAACAGAGGAGATGGGGGGGTGACACAACAGAGGAGATGGGGGGGTGACACAACAGAGGAGATGGGGGGGTGACACAACAGAGGAGATGGGGGGGTGACACAACAGAGGACAGGGGGGGGTGACACAACAGAGGAGATGGGGGGGTGACACAACAGAGGAGATGGGGGGGTGACACAACAGAGGAGATGGGGGGGTGACACAACAGAGGAGATGGGGGGGTGACACAACAGAGGAGATGGGGGGGTGACACAACAGAGGAGATGGGGGGGGTGACACAACAGAGGAGATGGGGGGGTGACACAACAGAGGAGATGGGGGGGGTGACACAACAGAGGAGATGGGGGGGTGACACAACAGAGGAGATGGGGGGGTGACACAACAGAGGAGATGGGGGGGGTGACACAACAGAGGAGATGGGGGGGGTGACACAACAGAGGAGATGGGGGGGGTGACACAACAGAGGAGATGGGGGGGGTGACACAACAGAGGAGATGGGGGGGGGGGTGACACAACAGAGGAGATGGGGGGGGTGACACAACAGAGGAGATGGGGGGGTGACACAACAGAGGAGATGGGGGGGTGACACAACAGAGGAGATGGGGGGGTGACACAACAGAGGAGATGGGGGGTGACACAACAGAGGAGATGGGGGGGTGACACAACAGAGGAGATGGGGGGGTGACACAACAGAGGAGATGGGGGGGTGAATACAGGAGATGGGGGGTGACACAACAGAGAAGATGGGGGGTGACACAACAGAGGAGATCGGGGGGTGACACAACAGAGGAGATCGGGGGGTGACATAACAGAGGAGAAGGGGGGTGACACAACAGAGGAGGGAGGTAAGCTGACAAAGCAGATGAACAGGACTCACATCGTGAGGCAGGACTCCGGGAGCAAGCAGGCACGATGATCCTCGTATCCACAGTGCAGCCCCGCCCACACCTTAACACATGATCAGCACAGCCATTCATAGACCCCCATATCTGCTTCCCGGCCCGCCTCGCACATTGCACATGGCCCGTTCGGCCAATCACAGGGCACCAGCGCAGCGCAGAGTACGGGATCATGTGCGCCGCCCGAGACAGAAATCTGGCTGCTACAAGCCACAGGACGGTGGAATGTGTACCCGGGCAAAATAGGTGGCAACCCTATGCACGGCGCCCGTGTTCCCATGGCGCCTTGTGCGGGCGCATAGCCCGCACAACGCAAAGGCCGGCCCTGGGCACAGTGAGGCATGTTACAGATGGCACAGTGAGGCATGTTACAGATGGCACAGTGAGGCATGTTACAGATGGCACAGTGAGGCATGTTACAGATGGCACAGTGAGGCATGTTACAGATGGCATAGTGAGGCATTGCATTGTAGAATATAAAAAAAAAAAGTCACAGTTACTTTGCTGAGTAACTAATTACTTTTTCAATTTAGTAACTGAGTCACTAACGCAATTACTTTTTTGGAGAAGTAATTTCTAACTGTAACTAATTACTTTTTTAAAGTAAGATGAGCAACACTGACCACATTTCACCTCATGTCTCCACCAGACACCACACCGACGTTCAGCTGCAGTGCCTGGAAATACATGAAATGGAGTTTTGCTTTAAGTACTCTTGCCTTAACCTGTTATAGTAACCAGAACATGGATTACCTGCAATACAGTTTTAATTATCTGGTGTTATATTTTAACTGCACTAAGCCTTGAAGCTATTTAATTAGCCGTATTTAAAATCAAAGTTGGCATCTGGCAATGCCTTGTTTATCTCTGCCAATGCTAATCTAGTAAGTGCACAAAGGAATTATGAAAATTATTGTGATTTCTTTAGATGATTAGTCATGGTTGTTGAAACTTGGAACATTGTCTCACCCAAAAGTATCTAATGTCAAAGTACACTATTCTCTAATTACAGTAATATTTAATATAAAATCATATTTCAATGGCTGCATTTTTAATAACATTCTTTATACACAAATATAACACCTTCAGGCATGATTATGGACAGTGTGTTTGTATCACCTAGGTTTCTCACAACTCTTTTTCCAGTGCCAATTATCAACAGGTAATCGCTACATGTTTGATTGCATGAGAATGACAAAAATGGCTGCAGGCTTTGTCTTCATTGCTTTAAAAGGGGCTTCTCACCCACAGCTGTCCTAAGGAAAGTCTACTGAGTCAGACACTGGAACTTGTAGTTAGCCTCATACTGTGTATGAGCAGGGTTTTTTTTTGTGTGTGGAAAATAGGTGAAGGAACTCTCAAATGCTCAGTGTGCAGAGTTCGGGTGTGCGCTACATGCAGAGTTCGGGTGTGCGCTACATGCAGAGTTCGGGTGTGCGCTACATGCAGAGTTCGGGTGTGCGCTACATGCAGAGTTCGGGTGTGCGCTACATGCAGAGTTCGGGTGTGCGCTACATGCAGAGTTCGGGTGTGCGCTACATGCAGAGTTCGGGGGTGCGCTACATGCAGAGTTCGGGTGTGCGCTACATGCAGAGTTCGGGTGTGCGCTACATGCAGAGTTCGGGTGTGCGTACAGAATGTAGACTTCAGGAGTGTGTCATGCACAGGTTGTGACGTTCAGGAGTGCCCTATGCACATAGTGCAGAGTTCAGGGGTATGCTACACCCAAGGTTCAGAGTTCAGCTCTCTTCCACTGCTTCTTACCTCTGCATATTCCATCCACATCTTATTTACATCCCTGCTCAGCCCCTATTTTGTGCGGGGAAAAAAACCCTCCACTGCCCTCATCCACCATTTTCCACATGTCTTACTTTTGCAAAAAGCACTCAGCCCAGCTCTAGTACCCCCCCCCCCCAACACTGTATGTGACTCCGCCTCTCTCACTTGCAGCAAGATCATCCATCAGATGCACTGGCACCTGGACATCCAGATTCATGACCACACTGTACTCAGGAAATCTGCAACACCCTTGTCCTCACCCTGAGTGCAGGGCATAGAGCATGGGTGCTTGACCTGTGGCCCAGCTGTTGCAGAACTACAACTCCCATGAGGCATTGCAAGTGGCTGACAATTACAAGCATGACCCCCAAAGGCAGAGGCACGATGGGACTTGTAGTTTTGCAACAGCTGTAGGGCCACAGGTTGAACGCCCATGGCATATAGAGGGATCCGTGGGAGCCGCTGGGAAAAGTTAGCTTTCTCCATTAAACACAAAAGCTGGACTTCTGTTTTTTACAAGTTGCAATGGTGAGCTGGTTTTAAATGGTTTTAAATTGCCAATAAATTAAATCATATCAGTACCAGCTATAAGTTGGGAACTGGTCTGAAAACTAACATTCAGCAATCATTTAGGCGAGATATCTAGAGTTTACAGTTAAAGGTTTTATAGGACAATAAAATGACAGCACAAATTGGCAGTATCATTCGTTTGGGGTTTATTAGCTTCTGTGAGATTGTGCAATTTCCTGAAATTTACAGTAAATTAAAAGCAATGAATCTTGGCAGCCATAGCTAGTACATGTAAGCTATGCAGAGGATATCACAAATAAATACCATATGCCACAAGAACACTGTGTATAAAGTCTCATCCGTCTTGTTTTTTTTTTTTTTTGCATTGTAGTTTGTATTGAGTGATGTTATTCAGGTCGCAGACCCAGAAGATCTGCCACATCAGTCTATACCAGGGGTCTCCAAACTGCGGCCCGAGGGCCGGACGTGGCCCTTTGCTAGCTTCTATCTGGCCCTGATATGAGGCACTATTCCTCCAACTGACAGCAACAATTGGGCACTCTTTCTTCCACTGATACCAATGATGGGATTGACCACCAATACTGAGGCCATATTTATTCTCAATGATGCCAATTTTCTTTGCCCCTGCTGGCCACAATCCGGCCCTCCTAAAGTCTAAAGTTTGGAGACCCCTGGTTTGTACAGTAGCAATCATATTTCCTCTAGTAGCCAAATGCTACACAAAGTCTACATATTTGTAGCAAATGTATCAAAAAGAAAATCACTGTCTTTCATTAAAAAGGATTACAGATCCTTTTTCCACTAGGCATATACTAGGGTTGTCCCGATACCGATACTAGTATCGGTATCGGGACCGATGCTGAGTATTTGCGGGAGTAATTGTACTCCCGCAAATACCCCCGATACCAAAATAGAATACTCCCCCCCCCCCCCCCCATATTGCAGCCATGTCCTGTCGCCCATACCTGTAGCTATTATACCGCCGCCGCCGTATGCCACCGTATACCGCCGCCGCCGCATACCGCCGCCGCCGCATACCGCCGTTAATCCCTGCATTATAGCGTAACGTGCATTACAAGCTTTCGTTTTGAATACTTGTAAATGCCCGCGCCGCCATGTATAGACACTCCCCTTGTCGGGATTGGAGGGATCCGGCCAATACCGAGCAAGTGGGAGTGTCTATAGTGCTGGGCTTTCTAAAGAGAAAGCTAAGCACTGGTAGCCACTCTGCTGGGAGAAAGGGCAGCCAGATCGTCTGCTTATCAGGGCTATTTTTAGTATAGCATTTGCATAAAAAAAGCATCTGAGAGCTCATGTATTTTTTTTCTTAAATGGTTTAATACATGGATATAATAAAATATACTAAAACACTTCCTTTTTATCGTATAAGAGGACTAATCCTTACACAGTGCCTCTGCTGAAATAGAATGTTGGAACAATAATTGGAATAAAATGGGCAGAAGTGGAAAATAAGGGGTTTGACAATTGCTATGATAATCAAAATAACCAAATTGCTGTGACATTTTAAATGTAGTGAGTGGGCAGTTTGTTGGATGGCTGATCTTTATGGACAGCTTGTGAACACATAGCACACTGTCTGTTAGATCACAATACTGCAGAAAATGACTATAATATAAAACTGAAGGCTCAAACACATAGAAAAAGGAAGAAATAGTGCAAGGTCATGAACACTGACTACCATGTTGCCTTGCAGCATTAATGATACTTATGCCGCGTACACACGATCTGATTTTCTATCGGTAAAAAACAATCAAAGAAATTCCGCCCCAAGTTGCCTTGCATACACACAGTCACACAAAAGTTCTCTGAACTTTTTTCCGTCAAGAATGAGGTGATGTACAACACTACAACGAGTCGAGAAAATTAACTTCAATGCTTCCAAGCATGCGTTAAATTGTTTCTGAGCATGCGTTGGAATTTTGCGCGTCGGAATTGCTACAAACGATCAGATTTTACAGAGAGGATTTTTTTCCGGCGGAAAATTTGAGAACCAGCTCTCAATATTTTGTTGGCGGAAATTCCGACAGCAAAAGTCCAATGCAGCATACAAGCGGAATTTCCGCTCAAAAGCTCACATCAGACTTTTGCTGTCGGAATTTCCGATCGTGTGTACGGGGCATTAAAGTGAATCTGATAATTAATCACAACGCATCAATTTTTTCACATTTTGTTATGTTACAGCCTTATTTCAAAATGTATTAAATTCATTATTTTCCTCAAAATCCTATCCCATAATGACAATATGAAAGAAGTGTGTTAGAAATCTTTGCAAATTTATAAAAAAAATAAAAATTAAATCACACATACATAAGTATTCACAGCTTTTGCTCAATACTTTGTTGAAGCACCTTTGGCCCCAAATAAAGCCTCAAGTCTTTGAGTATGATGCTACAAGCTTGGCACACCTATTTTTGGGCAGTTTCTCCCATTCTTCTTTGCAGGACCTCTCAAGCTCCATCAGGTCAGTGCACAGTAATTTTCAGATCTCTCCAGAGACGTTCAATCGGGTTCAAGTCTGGGCTCTGACTGGGTCACTCAAGGATATTCACAGAGTTGTCCTATAGCTCCTCTTTTGTTATCTTGGCTGTGTGCTTAGGGTCATTGTCCTTTTAGAAGATGAACCTTCGCCCCATTTTGAGGTGCAGAGTGCTCTGGAGCAAGTTTTGATCAAGGATGTCTCTGTACGTTACTGCATTCATCTTTCCCTCAATCCTGACTAGTCTCCCAGTTCCTGCCGCTAAAAAACATCCCCACAGCATGATGCTACCACCACCATGCTTCACTGTAGAGATGGTATTGGCCAGGTGATGAGCGGTGCCTGGTTTCCTCCAGATATGACGCTTGCTATTTAGGCCAAAGAGTTAAATCTTTGTTTCATCAGACCAGAGAACGTTGTTTCTCATGATCTGAGAGCTTTTCAGGTGCCTTTTAGCAAATGTGCCTTTTACTGAGTAGTGGCTTCCGTCTGACCATTGGACCATACAGGTTGAGTGCTGCAGAGATGGTTGTTCCTCTGGAAGGTTCTCCTCTCTCCACAAAAAACACTGGAGCTCTGTGAGAGTGACCATCGGGTTCTTGGTCACCTCCCTGACTGAGACCCTTCTCCCCCTATCGCTCAGTTTGGCTGGAGCGGACCATTTTAGGAAGCGTCCTGGTGGTTTCTCCTATTAGTACAAATCCTCTCCTCCTATCCCATAAACCTCTAGTACAGATTTTTCTCCTCAGCCGCAAATTCCCACCCAGTACAAATTTCTTCCCACAACCCTCAGCCCCCTCATAGCCCCTTTTCAGTACATTGCCCCCCCCCCCCCCAGTAAAGTCCACAACCACAGCACATACTGCACTCTCAGCCTCAATACTTCCCACCTGCACAGTGGAGTACTCTAGGGATGGGTGGTCCTATCAGTTATCTGAGGCATAGCAACTCATTGGTTTGCTGACATGAGGAAGAGCCAACCATTACAGTAAGTATGAATAACAATTTTTCATAATTGTCACACCCAAAAGACCAACTGTGATTTGTGACACTCTCAGATTTCCAGATATCCTTACTTTACAGATTAGAAATGCAGACACATTTACTTCTATAAATTGCTGGGTCAAAGTGCCTTTTTGCTTTTTTTTGTCCACCTCCCAGGGTATGTATTGCACTCTCCCCCTACCTCATTTGCATGGTGATGTATACAAGTTAAGTATTCATCAGGAAAGGGGAGCAAAAAAAGATTAGGAACCTTTTTTTCTGAAAGTACACTAATCCTTTAAGGCCTAAAAGATAGCTAGTAGGGTGTATCAAAAGGAAAGTAAAGAACGAGAGCATATTATAGTCCAGGTAATTTTCATGACAACTGTAATGCAAATTATTGAGCAAAAACATACAGATTTGTACATAAAAACAGGTTATAAACAACATACTGTTGTGAAAATAAATACACTTGGTACATTCAGTACTTATCAGCCATGCCCAAAGGGTGAAAACTAACCAGGTTTAAGCAGAAATAATTATCCAATTCTCATCTTGACAGACAAGGTATGGTAAGGCATGCAGAGTTTTTAGACCTGAAAATGTAATTTGCCCTTAGGTTAGGGTGCAAGTCCAGTGGTCTGACATTGTGAAGACAAAGGAAGTATTGCTATACAAACATATCATTTAGACAGGCTCTAAAAAAGCTAAATGTGCACAGAGGTTTCAGCTTATGTGGTGGTAACATTTCAATAGACTAAATCGACCGCTGCTGTAAAGCATGTTACACAGTGTTCTCACTTTTTTCATTCTATATGTCACTTATGCTGCAATTTGGTAAAATACATGGGCAACAAAATTATAATCATGACAATACATGAACAAAAAGGAAATAGTGACAAGACGCAGTCAAAGGGGAGAGGTCAGGAGTTATGACGATGCACTGTGGCCCACTGGGGGCTCACCATGGACTGGAAAGGTATCAATGAAAGGCTTTGAATGCAGGGGTCAGTAGTAAGTAAATCAGAGATCCGTAGTATGTAATGCACAATGAAATCAGGGACAGTCCCCTGAAACTGGAAACATCTGCTGACCCTAATGTTAATATAAAGGTGTAACAAAAAGGTGTTATCAGTAACGATAAAGTCGGCCATAGAAAGATCGAAATGTGTCTGGTTCCTTTCTATGGGCAGGCTGGTTGTACTAAAGTCAATCCATTGATCAACTTCAGTACAACCAACATGTTTTTTTTTTTCTACCCGATCACTGGCAGTGGCTATAGCCACCAGCAGTAAAAAGGGTATTCTGCCAGTGGGAAGACTCCCCGCCAGCAGAACACAATAGCACTGTGGGAGGGTTTTCCCCTTCAACACTGACTGTGTTGATTGGGGGAATCAAGCAATTTTTATTTTCTTCAACCCATGGCCTGTCCTTAGTAACTAGATTGCTCTATTAAAACTTTTTGCAGTAAGAAGCATGGGTGATAATTTCTAATTGCTGGAGCAATTAGTGCATTGCTATTTGCTATTATTGGATAAAAACCTACATTGCTACTACAACTGCATGAAAAATTTGCATCTATCATTTTTTGAACACACCTTTTGTCTGCAGCTTTGTAAGATTTTCAGTTTGCCAAAAATGTTTAAAAGGGATCAGTGGCTCATATTTCCAGCTTTGCAAAATTTCCTTTCCCTCTAAAGGGAATGCAGCAGACTGAGGCATCTATGCTAGTTCTGTGCCCTAAAGGCTCTTTTAGATACACCGATCAGCCATAAGTGTATTACCACTAACCGAATATTGAAAAGATCCCCTTGTTGCCACCAATACAGCCCTAACCCGTGAGGGCATTGACGCAACTAGACCTCTGAAGATATGTTGTTGTATCTGGCACCAAGCCGTCAGTAGCAGATCCTTTAAAGTGGTTATTAATCCACTTCTATTAAATGCTCCCATCGTGTCTGCATTATTATTATAATTGTCCCTGTGACCTGTTAAAATTCTGCCCGATTGTACCTGTATGAGCTCCGCTCCCGCTGCTAAGCTGAGTCCTCTTCTCTCTTCTGTCTCTCTGGCTTACAGCTGCAGTGGACGGGGCCAAGCCCTGCCACTGTGGTCAGCCGGGGAGGAGGAGAGAGACAGCATTGAGCCATCGACAATCAGCTGAGTGGCGGGAGTGGAACTCATACAGGTACAATCGGACAGATTTTTTACAGAACACAGGGATAATTATAATGGCGTAGAGAGGATAGGAGCATTTATCAGAACATATGGGGGGGGGGCATTGGTATGAGCAGAGTGGGGAGGGGAGAAGAGGACAGGGGAGACAGATAGCAGGCTGCGGAAGACGGAGGCATGCAAACGGACCACGATGTCAGGGCTCAGCAGCCACTATTATCGTGGTCAGTTTGCAGAACAGAAGGCATAGTCAGGCAGGATCAACCAGGTATTACAGGTGATACAAGGGTCCAAATGACATAACACAAGCACTGTGCTGTATAACATACTTTAAGGTACAGGATCTTTATTTTATTTTTTTGGGTTAACAAATACTCCTGTGAGTTGTGAGGTGGATCAGACTTGTTTTTATAGTACACCCTACAGATGCTCAATTGGATTGAAATCTGGAGAATTTGGAGGCCAATTCAACACTTCAACACATTCTCACACCATTTTTGGAGTGTGGCATAGCACATTTTCCTGCTGAAAGATGGCCACTGCCATTAGGGAATACCATTTTCGTGAAGGGAGTTTACTTGGCCAGAGACAATGTTTAGATAGGTGGTATGTGTCAAGTAACATCCACATGAATGGCAGATCTCTAAGTTTCCCAGCAGAACATTGCCCAAAGTATCGTGCTGCCTCCTCCAGCTTGCCTTCATCCCATAGCGCATTCTTGGTGCCATCTTGTACTCAGGTAATCAACGCACACTCACCTGGCCATTCACATGATATAAAAGAAAATGTGATTCATCAGAACAGGCCACCTTCTTCTATTGCTCCATGGTCCAGTTCTGATTCGCATGTGCTTATTGTAACCACATTTGGGTGTGGACACTGGTCAGTATGGGCATTTTGCGGCTATACAATCCAATACACAACAAACTGTGATGCATGTTTTTTCTGTTTGCAACAGACCAACTTCATGGACAACATGTTTACTTGCATGACAAATATATTCCACCAAATTTTAGATGCTATTGTAACAAGATAATCAGTGTTATTCACTTAATCTGTCAGTGGTCATTAAAGGAGTTGTAAAGTAAAAAAAAAATTCACCTTAATGTAATCTATGCATTAAGGTGAAAAAACATCTGATGCTGCCTTCCCCCGGCCCCTGTTAGACTTACCTGACCCCTCGAAAGTCCCGCGCTCGGTCCCGAGATCCTCTTCACCGCTCAGCCTGGCCGCTGATTGGCAGATGGATTGAGAGCAGCACAGTCACTGGTTGGCGCTGCTGTCAATCACATCCAGTGATGCGGCACACCGAGGGGCGGGGCCGAGTGATACAGTGAGCGGCTATGGCCGCTCGCTGTATCACGGGACTGCGATCGCAATTACTCACCACCATGCAAGCGCTCTCGCAGGGTCAGTACTTGCGGGGAGGACCAGAGACAGCCGCCGAGGAACCCCAAAAGACGTGGATCGGGCCACTCTGTGCAAAACGAGCTGCACAGTGGAGGTAAGTATAACATGTTTGTTATTTTAAATGAATTTTTTTTTCCTTTACTAACCCTTTAAGATATGACTGGTCAGTGTATATGGTCACTGTGCTTTTCAAAATAGTTCTGCTGTTGGTTTAGACTTTAGAGGTAAAAAGAATCTGCCACAAATCCTCTTATAGTGTATGTCATTGGACTTTTCTAAACCTTTTTTTTTTTTATATGAGAAAAAAATGCTACAGTTCATACTTATATAAAAAAGAACCTTTCATTGTTTTCACTGTATAACATTACTACAGGTCTCTTTTCATTGACAAAGGGGTAGGGGTGGTGGTTTTCAATAATAGGTCTTCGTCACTGCATGATTCAAAGATGTGTCAAAGATTTGTATTCTTCATAAGGCCCCGTACATGCGAGGAGACATGTCCGATGAAAATGGTTTGCGGACCGTTTTCATCGGACATGTCTCCTGCAGGATTTTGGTCCGGACAGAGAATGCGGTGACGTTGCCGCTGCCACGTCACCAAACCAGGAAATAAAATGCTTCCGCGCATGCGTCGAATCTATTCGAAGCATGCGGGGGATTTCTGTCCGCTGGTTAGTCGTACTAACCAGCGGACATGTCTGACGGACAGGTTTCCAGCGGACGAGTTTTAAAGCATGCTTTGAAACTTTTGTCCGCTCGAAACCTGTCCGCTAGGCTGTACACACGATCGAATCTGTCCGCTGGAACTGGTCAGCGGACCAATTTCAGCAGACTTTTTCGATCGTGTGTACGCGGCCTAAGAGTTCTTTCTAGCTTTGGAAAAGGACAGATCCTCTCACACCTATAAATCTCTCTGCTTTGATTGATGGTCTTCTCTGTGAAATGTGATAAGTTTGATGATAGCTACAGAAACGTAACTGATTCTACTTTTGTTTTGTAATGTGTTTTCCAGATTGATGTCCTGAAGGCAGACATGGAGAGTGCAGAGTGGAAGATCTTGGAGAATCTGATTTTAGAAGGTATTGTGGAGCAGATAGGACAGCTTGTTGTGGAAATTCACCTTCACTGGCCTGGGTTTGAGGTCAGTGGAAATGACAGCACTGTTGTGAGATTCTGGTACAGCTTGTTCAAAGAACTTGAGCGAAAAGACTTCAGACTTTTCTACACATATAAGGACTTATCTAAACCACAAATGTTTCTAAAGAAAGAAACTTTCAATGCAAGCAGTTGTTATATCCTCAGTTGGGTTAACACCAGATGGTCATGAAATGAACATTTCTACAGATTTATTGACAGAAGCCTCTAGTTTACAGAAATCTGCTGGATGGAGAAATATTTGTTTATTTAAAATGTTAATTTTTATACATGTTTTTTACATGAACCTTTTTCTGCTGATCATTTTATTCATTGCAGTACTTTTTTTGTACCATATTCAGTAAAATGTTTGCATATTACTACTTGTTTTGTAAGCAGATCAATCTCCTTTAAAGTGGATGTAAACCCTCTATACACCCAGTGAAGTGATCAGCCTCAGATGATACACAGGGATTAACTAAATCTCCCTACATAGGTTTTATATGTATATCTGCTGTCTTCACATTTATATAACGAAAGTTGAGATCGTGTTAGGAGATTTTCTCTTCCTGGTTAACACAGAGTGTGATGTCTGGGCATACAGGCAAGATAGCTAACATTGCTGATTGGAGGAAAGGCACACACCCCCTCTCATCATAGGCAGAGACTCTAAATGCTGTTTTGTAATAGGAGCTGCTCTCTGCTACTCTATTTTAGCAACCTCCTTTGACAAAAGATTCAGGCTGCTTTTGTCTAAAAAGTCAAAAAATATGTCAAGAGTTCTCAGACTGATAACAGAGGAACCCTTCAGAAGAGAGCTATAAGACTTTAAAAAGAGATAACAAAATACTGCAGATATATGTGCCCAGCTCAAATGTCATGAATCAGGTTTACATCCACTTTAAGGACAGACATTCTGATTCTGGTGCATGAGAGGTTTGTTTTCCAAAAATTAAACTGTATTTGTGCTTGTTCATGACATTCATCTTCATCTTTAGAAGGATTGCTGGAGTGGTCAACCACACCTATACAAAAATGTTGCTAGAATAAGGAGACATTTTATACATATTATGGAAAGGTAAAGATGCTGTGGACTTTTAGCTATTTAATAAAAAAAATATTAATACCTAAAGCCCAGTACACACTATGACAAAAGCAGAAGAAAAATTCCATAGGAGGCACGAATGTTAGATTTTCATATAGTGTGTACACGACTTTAAACATCCGCTTCCGACTTTGCAAACAAAAATTTCCGAAGGGACAAACTTCACATTTTTTCTTGCACATAAACAAAACTACAAATTTTTGTTTCATTTGTACCCGTTTCGGACTATATTTGTACAAGAAATATCAGATTCAAAAGACTGTGCATTAACAGAAACAACTAATTTAAAAAAGCCTTTGTCATGTGAGAATTTTTTTCCAACTTGCTTTGAAACATTGAGGAAAACCAGCCGATAAATTGCCCGATTTTCTTATAGTGTGTACCCCACTTGAATACCTTTGTGTATTTAACCAACAATGGATGAAATCCATTAATAAGCTTCAACATTTTATTGTGCAGCCCACTCTAAAAAAAAAAAATAAGAGTCCTCAATTACATGTTGTGGGCTGCCTCTGGCACAATGCTTCTCCAAGACGGTCTAAAGCCGCGTACACACGGCAGAGAACCTCGACGGGCAGAACACATCGTTCCGCCCGTCGAGGTTCTCTGCCGGCCATCAGATTCGGCGACCCGCCCGTCGGGAATGGCAACCAGCCATTCATCCAGGCGGGCAGTCGAGCAAATAGAGAACATGCTCTCTATTTCTGCTCGACGGCATTCCCGACGGGATGCTCGCCGAGAGCGTACACACGGCCGAGGTTCTCGCTGGAATGCAGCTTCCAGCGAGGTTCTCGCTGGTTTCTAGCGAGAACCTCGGTCGTGTGTACGCCGCCTGAGTTGTAACAAGGGACAAGAAGCTGAAGCACTGACTAGCAACACCTGAGCCAACAGTTCCGATACTTGCTGTAAAAGCTGTCACATGACTATTCCACTACAATGACTGTTGCGTTATTTACATGACTGCATTTTCCATTTTAGCCTTTTGTTTTCTGTGTTTCTCCAACCTGTCACCTGTCACCAAGTCCCATCAGTGGGACATATTTAGCAAGCGACCTCACCTGTGCATAGATAGAGTAACTAAAACGCAGTTTACAGACCTGGGTGAAATACCCACCAAACTGTTGGTGGAATTTTAGAACAGGTTCAGGAAACGCTGAAGTAACTATAGCTGATGATTGGCCTAAGGAATTGTATCCACTAAAGAGATTAAGATATCAGGCATTGTATTATATATCTTGCAGATTATTGGAGGAAGAAGGGCGATGAGGCCTTCTCCTCTGTTTTATGGATTTGCTGGTACCACATCCTTCACAATCACATGTGCATAAAGGAAAAAAACTAAAGCACACAACTAAATAGAACAGCATAGAATGGAGGCAGTCGGAGGGTATCAGAGTCGTACTTCCTGGATTTTGTGGAATAACTCCTAGGAGGGTTGATGACTTTACTATTTTACTCCATTTTCTGTTGGGCTCTTTTGAAGATTGTTGGCTTTTGCTCCATCCATCCATGTTCATCTTGCATCACCTTTTATATGTGTGTTTATGTTGTTTACAGCTTTGACATAAATAAGTTATCTTTCTGAAAAAGCAGGTTCCATCCTGCGAAATGCATTGAATACACTCAAGATCGCATGAGTGAAATTTCTAACTTTGAAGTTGCATTATGGAAGCAATTACTATGAAGGGATAATGTAAACTAGTTTGTAAATGTCCTTATGAGGTTTTTAAATTGTAAAGCCTTTTTGCTATATGTGCAATTCCTTCCCTTATCAGGGACTTTTTTTTTATGGAATTATGTAATAAAATGTTTAAACATAGAATCTTTTTTTGGTGTGGTGCCGTTGAAGTCCTATTTAGTTGTGTGCTATTGGGGTTTTTTCTTTACGCATTAGATTATCTAATCTGCTGAAGCCTACTTGTGGCCACTCCTAAAATTTAAACAAAGGTATCTCAAATAGTAACATACTACTCAGGCCACCAATGGTGCTTTGTCATTTTACACAATGCTAATGCGTATTCCATTTTAAAAGTCTGTGGCACATAAGTCCTTTTATTTAGTAAAGAACTATATAATGTCGAGAAACATATTTGCAAATAAGTTCCTGTATGGTCATTGTATGTTTAAAACAGAATGGGATAAATGTGAAGTTCATGAAACACAACTGGATTGTGTTGACAATGTTTAATTATATTATTTGGTGTAAGTTAAGTATTTATTTGAATCAATTTGCTGTCTCTGAAAAAATGATTGACTGGTACAATAAATGGCACAATATAACATACATGATTGTTTAATGTGTTTTTTTCTTTTAAGTAACATGTAAAAAAAAAAAAAAAGATTTCTGTGTTTCTAAAAGCCATGTGCAGTTCCTGTTTTCTTAAAGGGGTTGTAAAGGTTTGTTTTTTATTTTCTAAATAGGTTCCGTTAAGCTAGTGCATTGTTGGTTCACTTACCTTTTCCTTCGATTTCCCTTAAATTTTTATTTTTTTTGTTTGTTTTCTTTGTCTGAATTTCTCACTTCCTGTTCCTCCTCAGTTAGGTGTTCAGTGAGCTGTTCTGACTGACTTTCCACCGCTTGGACGATGGTGGAAAGCTTACTCAGGAGGAACAGGAAGTAAGAAATTCAGACAACGAAGGAAAAGGTAAGTGAACCTACAATGCACTAGCATTTAGAAAATAAAAAACAAACAATCACAACCACTTTAATTGATGCCAAAGGTGCAGCTTATAAACAGTATACAGGTACCACAAACAGGTTGGTATCAACATCATAGGTACTTATCGGAAACCAGTCTGAGGAAGACATAAATGTCGCCCCTGGCAGCTTTTAAGTTGATTTTCAGTTAAAGACATTTAAAATATAAGTTTACCAATAAAAAATAAATAAGCACTCTTAACGATATTATACTTACCTGCTCTGTGCAAGCCCCAAACCTCCTGTTCTAAGATGAGGTAAGGTGAGGTGAGGTGAGGCCTTTAATAAAGAACAAGCAGAATCTTCCCTCTGCTTTTTTCAGGTTCTGGGATGTGGGTAGGAGGTCATTAGTGGCTCTGATGGAAAACCTTACTGAGATATAGGCAGTCACTGCAGCTAACCATGAATAAAAATGCTTCAAATATTACAGTATTGCAAATACACTCATGTTATTGGAAGCAAGTCTGTTAAAATTAAATTACCAGAGCAAAGGAATCCAACTCAAAATGAGCTCAAGCTGTTCAAATGTAATTACAGATGCAAATATACACAATGCTGGAAAGGGAAAGAAACAAAATCAAGTTTGTGAAAATGAAGCATAAGGACCATCTGGTGAAGAGAACATATGTTTTGATAGAAAAAATGAGGTGGATTTCTTAATGATAAGAACTAATATGCTCAGCAATTGTATATACAGTATACAGTCTCCAACATTTGAATTGCAGAAGTGATTTCACTATGAGACTTGCTACTCCCAAACTCTGAAGCACTTATCATCAGAGGCGCTTACAAAGTGCCTGTTCTCATCCAATAAAAAAATGGCGTTGACAGCTCCCAGATGCCTGTCATACTCTTGGCAAATTTCCCCAGTCTCAATATCCAACTGAAATGTAACAGACATTCATTATATCGACATAGATGAACTGAGTTCTGATAAATCCAACACAAATAGGATTTTTTCCTTAACAGGGAATGTATTTGTAACATACACAGCCCCTAAAATCGTTAAATGAACACACTTATACTCCGTTGCAAATGCTGCTTTGTAAAACAGATTCTTAAAAGATATAAAGGGGGTTATTTACGAAAGGAAAATCCACTTTGTGCTACACGTGCAAACTACAAGTGCAAAGTACACTTGAAAGTGCACTTGGAAGTGCAGTCACTGTAAATCTGAGGGATAGATCTAAAATGAAGGGAAGCTCTGCTGATTTTATTATCCAATCATGTGGAAGCTAAAATGCTGTTTATTTTCCTTGCATGTCCCCCTCAGATCTACAGTGACTGCACTTCCAAGTGCACTTTCAGTGAAATTTAAAGTGCAGTTTGCACTTGTAGTGCAAAGCAGATTTGCCTTTTGTAAATAACCCCCAAAGTGTATCTTATATTTTCTAACTTATTTTTGGATATTTTGAGATAATGTGTATCTTATTTTTTTGACTAGAAGAAGTGTGTCCATTTAAGAACCAGTAATGGTGGGAATGTTACAAACAATGGTGACCAAACTGTTTAGATGCAAAATGCGCAGAAAACTGAGCTGTGGTGGCTCAACGTGATTGGCACTGCGCTGACAAGCCGTTCACCTCTGCAGCCAAGGGTTCGGATCCCGGCCTCGGCTACATGTGAATTGAGTTCGGTGGTCTCAGCCCGGCTCCCGGTGGGTGTGCTATGCAAGGTACGCCTGTGCTTAGTACACCCCTCCCCCCCCCCACAAAAACCACCACACTTGCACGCACACGAAATTGGTTTAACACGCACGCACTTTGGCCATGCGGTCTCCTAAAATAAAGAGAGGCGAAGGACCTACGAGGCTGGCTGGGTGGGCTAGACCCCCTCACTCCCTCATAGGGGGAGTCCCTCTGCCCCGTTGGGGTCCTGTTGGGCCCCAGTTGGGCTCCCAAGTGGAGCAGGTAGGGTGGGGTGAGTGGGAGGCCCCCCCTCACACCCGCCATTGCCACCGGGGGCATGGAGAAGGATGGCGATTGCCTCCGGGGGGAGGGTCTGCCTACTCCCAACTCCTGCAGTCCGGCTCCTCTGTCTCGAGTTCACCCACAAAATACACTTAAAAAAAAAAAAAAAATGCGCAGAAAACTAGTGTATAGGGCATGAGGGGGGCCAATATCTGCAGAAAAGGTAAGGTGTATGGCAGTGTGCAGTATGTGTAATGGGTTAGTGCGAAGCTGAACAGTAAGAACGTCAGATAATGGGAGGTGCTGTCCCTGGCTGTGGAGAAGTGTGCTGTCAAACAGAAGTACAGTGTTATGTGTCTTTTATATACAACATAAAGTGTTACTTAAAATTAAAAGTATAAAAACTGATAATTTAGACCATAGTGCATACAACCAAAAGGAGTGCATTAAATCAAACAAATAAAGGCAAATTAAATCAATACAACATTACTTCATCCAACAAATAATACAGTGAAAAAAGAGATAAATTGTGCAAAATCAATGAAGACTATAATATAATCATAAGCCCCTTAAACCATGCAGCGTGTAAACAAACATCTTCCACAAAGTGAGACATGTGATAGCAGGTCTTCAGTATGGTAAAGTGCCTATTCATTACACCCTTCAAAATGCACATCAGTGATATAACCACTCACCAGATTTGACTGACCACTTGTTACAAAATAGTCAAACAGCGCAGGATAACATTGCTCAAAAACACAGAACCCCCTTTTTACATTCCAGCCCACCTTTACATAAGATGCAACCCTTCACAGCACCCCTTTACAATACAGTGCCCGCTTTACATCACAGAACCCTTTGCATCCAATTCCCTCCATTTACATCACATCCCCCATTACAATACCCCCCCCCCCCCCGTTACATCAATGCCCTCTGTTCCCTTCACATCACAGCCCCTGCTTTACATCACAGACCTTTCCCACTTTACATCAGGGTCCCCCTCCCTTTCAAAACAGTGTCCTCTGTCACTCCTTCACATCACAGCCCCCCCTCCTTGCACCCCAGTCCCATTCACTGTCCCCTTTCTTAGCACCTCAGACCTCTTCACAGCCCCCTTACTTGTATTCCAGTCCACTTTAAGTCCCTCTCCTTGTACCCTGGCCCTTTTCACAGCACTCTTCCTTGCATCCCAGTCCCCTTCACAGCCCTCTTCCTTGCATCCCAGTCCCATTTACAGCTCCCTACCTTGCATCCCAGTCCCCTTCACCACTCCCCTTCCTTGCATCCCACTCCCCTTCACATCCCCTTTCCTTTCACCCCAGTCCCCTTTACATCCCCCTCTTTTTTTTGTATCCCAGTGCCCTTCACAGCCCCCCTGTATTGCATCCCAGTCGCCTAGCAGCCCCCTTACTTGCACCCCAGTCCCATACACACTCTTGCTTCTTGTATCCCAGATCCCTTCACAGCCCCCATCCTTGTATCTCTGTCCCCTTCACATCCCCCTCTTTGTATCCCAGACCCCTTCACAGCCCACTCCTTGTATCCCAGTCCCCTTCATCCTTGTATTCCAGTCCACTTTAAGTCCCTTCCCTTGTACCCCACACAGCACTCTTCCTTGCATCCCAGTGCCCTTCACAGCCCCCTTCTTTGCATCCCAGTCACAGCCCCTTCCTTGCATCCCAGTCCCCTTCACAGCTCCCTTCCTTGCATCCCAGTCCCTTTCACAGCGCCCATTCCTTGTTTGTGGGAAAGTGAATCTAATGTGAATGGTTTCATTATTATCAGTCGGCTTCTGCACCTGGTGGGCTCTAATGAAGAAATCTGCTGGGCCTGCATTCCTTTAGACATAATTCCTATTGGGTGTATCTCACCAAAAATTACATTTTTGATGCAGGGAATGCCCGATATCTGACATGTATCATAGTGCAAACTTATGGGAAAATAAGTGAGCCAATCACACAAACAGGAAATAATGTTTCTGGGGGCATTCTGTACACATTCTGTATACAGAACATCTCCAGGTAGTCAAATTGCATTGCATTTTACAGAAAATGAGAGCTGCAGATTGAAAAGGAAAGGTAATTTTTAATAACATTCAATTACAATGTCACTTGAGTTGCAAATTGTATACGCCATATATGTATATATTTTTCCTTTCCCCCAGGAAAGTGAAGTTACCCTTTAAGTGTGTGGCTGATTTCATCTACACAGAAAGAGCTTCGGCCTGTGTGGATACTTTATGCACAGGGAGGGGGGATGCCCCTCTAGGAAGGGTGTCTGTATATGTAGCTCTCCTCCAAATGGGAACAGTGGGTACAGGCTAAGCTTAGGCAATTGGATGAAGAGAAAATTCTGGACAGCCACACTCAAAATCAATGCCTTTATTAAAAAAAGAGGTAATAATCCAAAAAATACAAGCCACAGCAAACAGCGAAATACAGGAGCTGACGCATTTCACACTTTCAAACGTGCTTATTCATTCATAGCTATACTAGTCATTTACTAGCTCATAATCCTCCTCCAAGTGTTGTGATGGTGAGAAGCATTTGAAACACTAAGGCCGCGTACACACGACTAAATAAATCCGATCAAATCGGTCTGACAGACTGATTTGATCGGATTTGTCTGCTGGGCTATTTTGGTTTGATCGTGTACACACGATCAAACCAAAATCCCCGCCGGCAGACAGCGTGGTGACGTGGCGGTGACGTTGACGCCACCACGTCACCGCACCAGGAAGTAAAAAAACTTCCGCGCATGCGTCAAATCCATTCGACACATGTGCGGGCAGATATGTCCGCTGGTTAGTGTACTAACCAGCAGACATGTCGGACGGATGGGTTCCTAGCAGACAGATTTTAAAGCATGCTTTAAAATTTGTCTGCTGGAAAAACCGGTCTGTCCGCCCGTACACACAATCAAATTTGTTTGCTGAAACGGTCCATCGGACCGTTTCCAGCAGATAAATTCGATCGTGTGTACGCGGCCTTAGAGGTGGACTTTGATTTTTTGGTTCAAAAGGTCTAATATCCTAGAAGTAAGAAGTTCAACAATTTAAAATAAAAAGTTACAAGATGAGCTTCTGTGATGACCACAGCATAAGATTGATCCTTTGCCTGTGTAAGAAAACTAGGAAGCATTTGTCGTTTTTAAAGATACTTTTCTTCCCTCCTCTTTCCATAAACCAGCCCCATGTTTCTCCCTTCTCAAAGATAACATGTAAGATATGTACAGTGCCTTGCAAAAGTATTCGGCCCCCTTGAACTTTGCGACCTTTTGCCACATTTCAGGCTTCAAACAAAGATATAAAACAAATTTTTTGTGAAGAATCAACAAGTGGGACACAATCATGAAGTGGAACGAAATTTATTGGATATTTCAAACTTTTTTAACAAATAAAAAACGGAAAAATTGGGTGTGCAAAATTATTCAGCCCCCTTAAGTTAATACTTTGTAGCACCACCTTTTGCTGCGATTACAGCTGTAAGTCGCTTGGGGTGTGTCTCTATTAGTTTTGCACATCGAGAGACTGAAATTGTTGCCCATTCCTCCTTGCAAAACAGCTCGAGCTCAGTGAGGTTGGATGGAGAGCGTTTGTGAACAGCAGTTTTCAGTTCTTTCCACAGATTCTTGATTGGATTCGGGTCTGGACTTAGACTTGGCCATTCTAACACCTGGATATGTTTATTTGTGAAACATTCCATTGTAGATTTTTCTTTATGTTTTGGATCATTGTCTTGTTGGAAGACAAATCTCCGTCCCAGTCTCAGGTCTTTTGCAGACTCCATCAGGTTTTCTTCCAGAATGGTCCTGTTTTTGGCTCCATCCATCTTCCCATCAATTTTAACCATCTTCCCTGTCCCTGCTGAAGAAAAGCAGGTCCAAACCATGATGCTACCACCACCATGTTTGACAGTGGGGATGGTGTGTTCAGGGTGATGAGCTGTGTTGCTTTTACGCCAAACATAACGTTTTGCATTGTTGCCAAAAGGTTTGATTTTGGTTTCATCTGACCAGAGCACCTTCTTCCACATGTTTGGTGTGTCTCTCAGGTGGCTTGTGGCTTTCACTCTTCCATAAAAGGCCAGATTTGTGCAATATACGACTGATTGTTGTCTCCCACCTCAGCTGTAGATTTCTGCAGTTCATCCAGAGTAATCATGGGCCTCTTGGCTGCATCTCTGATCAGTCTTCTCCTTGTATGAGCTGAAAGTTTAGAGGGAAGGCCAGGTCTTAAAGCTTGGGAAATCTTTTTGTATCTAAATCCGGCTTTAAACTTCTCCACAACAGTATCTCAGACCTGCCTGGTGTGTTCCTTGTTCTTCATGATGCTCTCTGCGCTTTAAACGGACCTCTGAGACTATCACAGTGCAGGTGCATTTATACGGAGACTTGATTACACACAGGTGTATTCTATTTATCATTATTAGTCATTTAGGTCAACATTGGATCATTCAGAGATCCTCACTGAACTTCTGGAGAGAGCTTGCTGCACTGAAAGTAAAGGGGCTGAATAATTTTGCACACCCAATTTTTCAGTTTTTTATTTGTTAAAAAAGTTTAAAATATCCAATAAATTTCGTTCCACTTCATGATTGTGTCCCACTTGTTGATTCTTCACAAAAAATTACAGTTTTATATCTTTATGTTTGAAGCCTGAAATGTGGCAAAAGGTCTCAAGGGGGGGGGGGGGCTGAATACTTTTGCAAGGCTCTGTATGTTGTTGGTCCAACTAAACAGAACACTTCTAATAACAAGCAAACAAGAAGATCTCGATATATCTCGATATATCTTAAAAAAAAAAAATGAACTTGTGTTTGCTAATTAAAACTGCATAGCCTAGGGCCCAGGCTGAATTGTCTAGTCCAAGCACACAATTTGCAGTCGGCAGATGTTCTTTTACTTTACCAGCTGTTGTAACCGCATCAAAGCTGTAGTATGAACAGAAGTATAAAAACCTTTCCATATAAATTATCAACAGTTCCAGCCCAATGCTCTGAAATGCTACACACTGCTCTGAGGTTTTAGGAAATGGAATAAAAACCTGCCAATATAAACAGCACAGTATCCTCTTGGAAATGTTGGATGCAATAAATCAAAGCAGAAAGCTCCCCAGTTTACAACAAATGACTCGTCTGCAATCATCGATAACTTAGGGGTTGATTTACTAAAACTGGAGAGTGCAAAATCTGGTGCAGATGTGCAAGGTAGCCAATCGGCTTCTAACTTCAGCTTGTGTAATTAAGCTTTGACCGGGGCTCTCGTCCATTGAGGGTGCACAGGTGCTGCCCCCCCCCCCTATCCATGTGTCTGGACCCCTTTCAGGACAACAGCGCATAGATTCCAATGCAGGGGGCTGTTTTTTTGAAGCACCGATTAGATCCAGAGGCTTCAATATGGGGTGGGGTCGCAGAGAGTGCACTCCGAGCCCTTTCAGGTGTGTTACAACAGCGAATATTAACACTGATCCGCTTCCCTGCCAATCAGGTAGCCGGTTTTGACACTGGTCACCCGATTGGCTGAAATGACAGGCAATCCTATTGGATGCCTAGGAGGAGGAGGGGGAGGCGCTGAAGACGCCATCGTTCCACACACAAATCCCTGTGCTTCCGCTCCTGCACACAAGGCCCAGGCACATCAGGTTCCTCACCGTGCAGCGGGAGCTTGCGCGTCCTCTGATGACTCTCCTGTGCGAAGCTGTATATACTGTATATAGGATTTCATCCAGGGGAGCCATTCTGCTGCAGTATATCTGCATGAGACGGTCGGGAACCGGTTAATAAGGTTCTAGATATATTTATCAAAATAATTACCTAATCTTAAACATGTTAACCCACAGTGTTACCGTATTGGAGATTAAAAAAAAAAAGACTTTCATTTTAAACATGCAAAATTATACCTTTAAAAGTTCTTAAAACTTAAAAATCAAATCATCAAAATGTAGACTTTTGGGGGGGGGGGGGGGAAATTAACGAGGACTGACTTATACAAGTTCTGTCTCAACTCGTGCCACTGAGAAAGTCTGTCTGACACTTTTTTATTATTCTCTGCTTTATGATTGCAGTCTGCAGCAAATGTCATAACTGGCACATGACACATAAATGGTCGCTTTCTCTAAGGTATTAGATTAAAGGTTCCAAAAAGGGCAAAACAAGTAACAGCATGCACAGCTAGACTGTGTGCAGGTGGCTTGTGGAATTCAGTACTTGTCCACATCCTCTCGCCAGATGATATGTAAAAAGCCCTGCCATCCTCAGGGTAAAAACAGGTTGCTCTACAATAGGAGGTGATATAAATGTGTCTGAGCACCAAAGAATAAAAAACAATGTACAACTTGCAGATAAACACAAAGCATATTTATACCACAAAAAAAAAACTAAAATGTAATATCTTGCAACTTATCTGCATTCGCTTTCTTTCCAAAGAAAGCTATTTAGGGGGCAAAAAAACAACAACCTACAGTCCCTATCTTGTTTGTAACCCAGGGACAGCCTGTATTTTCACCCAGTGGCTATGCTCACTCCACTGTATCTATGGAGGGTGCCAGGTTGTCACACATGCTAGACTTTAAACATGTTTGCTTTGTTAATTCCATTACCTCCATGTAATGGAGATTACCAAGTGGACACAAGAAAGATAACATTGTTTTTGCTTCCAGTTCATCTCACGTGCGACAAGGATACTGAATTTCGGGAAATAGGCATCTATTGTAGTTGCTAAAAATGTTCTCTTCTGAAAAAAAACAACAAAAAAAAAAACAAATGCAGCCACTACACCTATATTACATCTATACTACATATGAAAAGGTTACTTTTTTTTAAATCACATGCGAAAACAAATCAAGTCGTTACCAGAAACAAGATCTAATTTGTCTTGTGAGACGAACAAGTATTCTAGTAATAATTTTACAGGAACAGAATGTTTGTGCACCAGTTTTTTCAGCTAGGATGACTAACTAAAGACATCCTATAATGTAATAAAAAAAAAAGCTTTAAAAAGCTTTAAAAGTGGGTGTGAACCCTTACATTGTAAATCATGCCACAATGTTTTTATACATAAAAACTTAATTGGAAATACCTTTTCAATGTATATAAGCTGCCAAATGACCTCTATTCTTTGCTGTATCCCAGGCTTAGAGGGCAGGGGTGGAGCCTCTATGACAGAGGTGTCCAAACTTTTTTCAAAGAGGGCCAGATTCGATGAAGTGAACATGCGTGAGGGCCGACTAATTTGCCCGACATTCTTTGAACCATTAAAATTCGGTCCAAGTGTGTTCGTTCGAGCACTAATACACTGCCCAACAAGAATTATCATGCCTTTGTGGCGAAGAGATGAGCTTGGGCGTGTTATTTGGATATACTGTATATATCCCTTTTGTGGCCCCAACGAATCCCAGAGCGCTGCTCAGGACTAAGGATGATCTTGGGCGTGTTATTTGGATATCCCGTATTTATCGGCGTATAACACGCACAGGCTTACCATTGCCATGAATGCAGCCTGATCGATGCCCATCTGCAGCCTCAGAGGGAGGGGGGACAAGACAAGTGCCGACAGATAACTAACAGGAGAATCTCTTGTTTACTCTGTGGCCTCTTTAAAACAAAGTCCTGCCTCCAATGATAGACAGAACAGTCGTCCAATGGCATCCCAGGAGACGGGACTTCCAATACTCAACCGCTGTCATCCAGATCCAGTGTAATCTGCAGAGCATCTCTCGGGGGTTGAAGGGTTAATATGACACAGCTGTGTTCGTCGGCAGTAGCTCTGCGCTCGATTTCAATTGACTGAAATCGGCATATGCCCAGTTGATGCCAGGGATACCGATTTTACTGCTACACCGGGCGCTATGTACATTGTACATGTGGACCGGGGAAGGTAAGAGACAGGAGGTGTGATGTCAGCGGGTGTCAGCTGACACGCAGTCCCCACCTCCCCCCAGGTCTTTACTCGTATAATCCCCTTTGTACGCTAATGCTCTCAATGTCTGCTCCGTACAGCCCGCACCGCATCACCGGCTCCGCTTCGGGGACGGTCGGGTTTAGCTCCATGTCAATGAAGGGGTGAAGTGTCCAGGCAGATGTAACTGAGATAATGGCGCCCAAGTAATGGGAACGGCATTACCATGAGGGGAAGAGTAATCAAGTAGATGACAATCAGCCGACCTGCCAACAGCACATATCCCATCCACTATCACTTAAGGAGGGAGGCATGGCAGAAGCAGCCTGTGGGCAGGACGAAAAACAGTTGATTAGGTGCTGTCCCCCCTGGGAGGGGAGGAGCGAATGCCTTTTCTGTTTCTTTGATCTTTTTGGCTGGTTCCTGTCTGGGTCTGGCCTCACTTGTCCTGTGTAAGTGTAAATATAAATTGAGTCAGTCCGGCTATTTATTATAGCAAAAAGTACAAAATAAAGTATTTATTTTTTTCAAAATAGTTGTTTTTTTGTTAATAGGGCAAAAAAAAAAAAAACGAAGAGATGATCAAATACAACCAAAATAAAGCTTTTGTAAAAAAAAAAAAAAAAAAAGTCAATTTTGTTTGGGTACAGGGTCGCAGAATTGTCAGTTAAAGCGACGCAATGCCGAATTGCAAAAAATGGCCTAGTCATTAAGCAGCCAAATCTTCCAGGGCTGAAATGGTTAAAAGTTGTTAACAGCTGAAGTCAAGTCATCGTGGCCCTTTTTTCACCTCTCTCAAGGGGCTTATGATGTATAAAAATGAAAGATATTTTTCAAAAGGGCCAACAAGCTGATCACGTGGTAAAGAGCTGCCGATCAACTCTACCTCAATCTGTGATCAGCAGACACTGAATACAGAGCTCGCTGCCCGAGCCCCGTGGTGGGCGTGATTACAGGTGACCAGCATATGATATCATGCCATAACCAGTCGGCAAGTGGTTAAGAGAGTTACTTGGAGACCAAGGTCACCAGAACTAGTGTCCCCATTGGAAGATTTCCCCTCTATTAGTTTTCTGGGAACAACCCAAAATTTGGGGTTTTCTTTTACTTTCAATGATAATGCTAAACAGGAAAAAGTGAACCTTCTGAACGGGGGTGCAGACAGCAATAAAAACTGTGAAAAATATAGCTCGCTTTAAGTAGTAAAGCAACCAGCAGCTGTGCACTATAACCCAAATATCATGCACAGAGGTTATATTTAAATAATGTGCGTTAGGACAATAAAATGCAATTCAAGCGAATAACACAAAGCATGTGATATGTGTAAAGACAACATTATGATCAAACACTTGACAGCATAATACTAGTCACCACAAACAAAATGAAGGCTTCCCAAAAACCCAGCGAAATCCAAACTTCTCTCCCCAGCAGCCTTGGATAGTATACACCAGGAGGTTTACAACCGAGGAGGGCATGTTAATTAGGAAGCCTCAGAGCCGGAGCGCATATATAGAAACAAAAAAAACTCCACACAGTGTGATATTGTCTGTTCTTTGCAGTTTAATAAAAGTAGTGCATTTACAGATTGTAAAGATTGTAAAGTTCAAGCTGAGAGCAAATCACAATCCAAACGATTCTTTATAATTCAGACAGCGATTGCGCAGTAGCATGTGTACGTAGCTGTCCCAACAAGGTTTGCTTTTAGTTATATTTTAAAGTCATGTAGCAGACGACATTTGAAAAAAGGATTTAATGATCTGGTATCTTTCATTAAGCGACAAAATAAACAATATATGCCCACCTACAGGGAGTGCAGAATTATTAGGCAAATGAATATTTTGACCACATCCTCTTTATGCATGTTGTCTTACTCCACGCTGTATAGGCTCGAAAGCCTACTACCAATTAAGCATATTAGGTGATTAGGTGCATCTCTAATGAGAAGGGGTGTGGTCTAATGACATCAACACCCTATATCAGGTGTGCATAATTATTAGGCAACTTCCTTTGGCAAAATGGGTCAAAAGAAGGACTTGACAGGCTCAGAAAAGTCAAAAATAGTGAGATATCTTGCAGAGGGATGCAGCACTCTTAAAATTGCAAAGCTTCTGATGCGTGATCATCGAACAATCAAGCGTTTCATTCAAAATAGTCAACAGGGTCGCAAGAAGCGTGTGGAAAAACCAAGGCGCAAAATAACTGCCCATGAACTGAGAAAAGTCAAGCGTGCAGCTGCCAAGATGCCACTTGCCACCAGTTTGGCCATATTTCAGAGCTGCAACATCACTGGAGTGCCCAAAAGCACAAGGTGTGCAATACTCAGAGACATGGCCAAGGTAAGAAAGGCTGAAAGACGACCACCACTGAACAAGACACACAAGCTGAAACGTCAAGACTGGGCCAAGAAATATCTCAAGATTGATTTTTCTAAGGTTTTATGGACTGATGAAATGAAAGTGAGTCTTGATGGGCCAGATGGATGGGCCCGTGGCTGGATTGGTAAAGGGCAGAGAGCTCCAGTCCGACTCAGACGCCAGCAAGGTGGAGGTGGAGTACTGGTTTGGGCTGGTATCATCAAAGATGAGCTTGTGGGGCCTTTTCGGGTTGATGATGGAGTCAAGCTCAACTCCCAGTCCTACTGCCAGTTTCTGGAAGACCCCTTCTTCAAGCAGTGGTACAGGAAGAAGTCTGCATCCTTCAAGAAAAACATGATTTTCATGCAGGACAATGCTCCATTACACGCGTCCAAGTACTCCACAGCGTGGCTGGCAAGAAAGGGTATAAAAGAAGAAAAACTAATGACATGGCCTCCTTGTTCACCTGATCTGAACCCCATTGAGAACCTGTGGTCCATCATCAAATGTGAGATTTACAAGGAGGGAAAACAGTACACCTCTCTGAACAGTGTCTGGGAGGCTGTGGTTGCTGCTGCACGCAATGTTGATGGTGAACAGATCAAAACACTGACAGAATCCATGGATGGCAGGCTGCATGAGTGTCCTTGCAAAGAAAGGTGGCTATATTGGTCACTGATTTGTTTTTGTTTTGTTTTTGAATGTCAGAAATGTATATTTGTGAATGTTGAGATGTTATATTGGTTTCACTGGTAAAAATAAATAATTGAAATGAGTATATATTTGTTTTTTTGTTAAGTTGCCTAATAATTATGCACAGTAATTAGTCACCTGCACACACAGATATCCCCCTAAAATAGCTAAAACTAAAAACTACTTCCAAAAATATTCAGCTTTGATATTAATGAGTTTTTTGGGTTCATTGAGAACATGGTTGTTCAATAATAAAATTAATCCTCAAAAATACAACTTGCCTAATAATTCTGCACTCCCTGTATTGCTTCTGTATTGTAATGCAATTGTACCATCTCCATTTTTATTGTAAATCACTGCATAAACTGCTGGCGCTATATAAATACTGAATAATGATATGCCAGGCATCATCAAATGGTGGATCGTGATCTGGGTCTGGAGCCAGTCTCCGTCACTGCCCCCCTTGACATCATTCCCCCCCACACACAGCCAGAGTAGTGTCCTCTGCCCTGACGAAGACTATCACATGATCAGCTGTGTCCAATCACAGTTCATCACGGTGTAAACAGGAGGAGCCGTGTATTGATTTTTCCTCACTCGCGTCTGACAGACGCGAGTAGAGGAGAGCCGATCAGCTGCTCTCCCGACAGGGGGGTCTGGCTGATTATCAGCGCAGACCCCCCAAAGATGACCACCAGGTATGCCACCCATGGCCACCAGGGATGCCAATCTGTGCCCAAAAATGGCAATAAGTGCCCATCAGTGCCGCCTCATCAGTGCCCGTCAGTGAAGGAGAAAACGTATTTACACATTTTTGGCAAAAATGAAAACCACAGAGGTGATAAAAATACCACCAAAATAAAGTTCTATTTGTGGGAACAAAATTATAAAAATGTAGTTTTTTTTACAGTGTTGGGAGGGGGGGGGGGCCTGGTATTGAAGTGATTAAACAGTTCATTAATAGAAGCATCCATGTTTTTATTCTTCCAGACTTTATTTAAAAAAATATCTTACATATTTATACCTTTTTAGCCATCTACCGGTGTATGGCAACAAATAGAAAACAATTATACAGTGTCTGTGCCATAATACAAATCACCAAGCACAGACTGAAGCAATGTAAAAAGACAAAATTAAAATTTATTTTGACATACAAGAAAAAAAAAAAAGTTTCTGTACAGGTATCTTCAGTAATGCACAAATATTTAGAAATGATCCTTGAGTATAAATATACATGTAGTCATATTGCTGTATCAGATACAGGTCTAAAAATATCAGCTGAAACACTGAAGTCTTTCTTGCCTGAGCAGAATAATTACATGTATACACAGTTTTTTCACCACTATTCTAGTTTGGTATAAAATGGCAACGATGTAAAAATATCAACACATAGAACAGTTCTCTATACAGCAGCACAATTGTTGTCCCAGCCAGGTGAGAAGTGAAAATGATGGAGAAGAATGGATGTGTAATGTTTTCTCTTTGCTTGGAGTCTCATCTTTGTTTCAGTTGGGGGGCTGTATGCTTTGGACCTCTTTCCCCGATTTTTTACCAAAACCATCATAAAAAGGACACCCACCCTGGTGATCACAGCCAAAATTGTATATATCGGTTATAAATTTCGTTTTCTAAAACCTGATTTTCTGAAAAACTTCCGGCTCAAGGAAATAAAATAAGGAAATACGTAGATACTGTTTGAGACAAGAAAATCCAGGAATATAAATAGCAAGGTTTTCATACTGAATGAGAAGAAGCAATGTCTACAACAGGGAAGGTAGGCAATGATCCGGCACACGTGTAATTCCTGTTCATCACATCCCTTTCAATTGTAAAGTAGTCTGATTAACCATTCCCTGGGTGCAAGCTCCATCAGAAGATAAAGTTCTTTACACATAAGCACATATGATGCTGAGCGGTTAGTCCCAAAGTTTGATGAGGCCATCCCATCCACATGTGATAACTTTAGATGTCTCATGTGGGTGCCATACTGCACTTATGCACACTTTATCATGAGCTTTCAATCTGCTGTACAGTTTAGTGGTCTTCCAATCCCAGATGTTCAGCTTTCCATCAGCATCACCGGAAACCACATAACTAAAAGTAATAAATAAAAATACATGGTTAGGGATATCAATAATATATTACCATCTGCAACTCAAATTACCATTACCAGAAATTTTTCAAAACAGTATGTACTTCTAGTAATGCAAAGTGGCTATTTTTACAATTGTGACTGAACTGATGACGTCTAAGAAAACAAATGATAAATACCAATTCTAGTTACATCAGTTTAAAGGACCCATTCACACTTCCAAATGGGGCAGTTTGTGATTAGATGTGGGAGAACCAGAGGGGTTCCTTGCAATTAGCAGCAGATGTGAAGTCCCAATGAAAGCAATTGGAGGCTGACAGCTCCCGCAGCTATTGGAGGCTGCTCACTTGTAATTGCTCTTGGAGAGATTACCTGTGAATGGCTGGCTCTGGACACAGACTATCATTTACATTCACAAGCCTATAGGTATGAATTGCAGTCCAGGTGAAAAATGGAAGAAAGGCCAAAACCTGTTTAAAACCACACCAAGATAGCCAACGGCCACCTCAGGAAAAAGCGCAAACTTCAAGAAATGGCCGCCCGCTGTAACTACCAGCGTCACAGCGCGGCTACAAGAAAATGAAAAAAAAAAAAAACAGTGGCCCCCAAACGGAGGACCCCCCCCCCCTCTTGGCAGACCACCCGCACAGAGAGGGGGTTTAGAACACCCCGCAGCCAGAATAGGAAAAACAACCCCTCAGACACATCACAGGTCAGTGAGCGCAGGCCCATGTATGGTGGAGGAGGGAATGGATGGGAGGCGAGGAAAGGAAGGACATGAGACCGCCTAATCGACCCCCCCTAGGAAAGCCCAGCTGTTCCATCCTGCCAAGACAGGAGGAAAAGTACCTACCCGTCCCTGCGAGGACTGCTGACATGTTCCTGACAAACCCACCTGCGAGCAGTAGGAAGTAGCTGCCGGCCACGGCGCACTGTGACACAGACAGCTTAGCAGCCTGGTCATATGTGAGCCCCGGAGCATAAAGTTCATCGGCCACCCCTGGAGCAATGGAGTAAGTCTTGGCCAACCCAGCGCATAGCTAAGGCCTGCTGATGCTCGATGGCCGGACTGGAGGGGGAGGGGACTACAAGGATCTATATTATCCAGCCCGTCACCCAGCCGGCAGTTGATAGAAGATCTCAGGATCAGAAAAAATAAATAAAAAATCTTTAAAAATAAAATTTCTTCAGGACCATGGGCCCAACGGGAGCCAGGTCTTTCTCTACTAGGCAGAAAAATAACCTGGAGCCCAGCGCAGTGAGTGGGGTTATGACCAGAGGGACCGCCCCCTGGGCGAGGCCGTTTCAGCTTTGCTAAATTTTACATGGTTTTAACCATTAACATGTCTGCCTAGTCCTCTCCTAATAGACCGAACAAAACCCTACAGTCAAGAGTATAAGGAAGCTGTGTCCATCCATGGACGAAAGAGAAAAACATTTTATACTTGCCTGCTCTGTGTAGTGGTTTTGCACAGAGCAGCCCAGATCCTACTCTTCTCTGTCCCTTGCCAGTGCTACTGGCCCCTCCCTCCTGTCTAGTGTCCCAGAGCAAGCAGCAGCTCCGTGTGTCCATTCTGACATGGAGCTGTGGTTCAGCTCTGCCCCCACTCCCCCAAAAGGCTGACAGAGCAGCAGGAGCCAATGGTTCAAAATTGGACAAACCCCATTCTCCTTCATGGCCATAAATAGATTTAAATAAAATCAGTGAAATCTCCCCTCCTGCGGGACGGGTAAAATTACCCCGCAGCTTAGCAAGTCCTACACTGCCCATAGCAGGGCAGACCGAGGAGCAGGAAGGAGAGGGAGACTTGAGGGAAAGAATCAGTTCAGTGGATAGGAAAGAAACTATCTCGTATCCCAAAGAGACCACCTCGCAGACCCACTGGTCGGAGAGCAGGGAGGTTCACCGAGCTGTGAACCTGCAAAGCCATCCCCCTACCCATGAGTCAGGAGGGGGCAAGGCTACATGCATTGGCGGGTTTGGGTGCCGGCTTGTTCGGCTTACGCACCCAGGGAATTTTTCGTTCCCCAGCTGAGCCCATGTCGGCCTTGGAGGGTTTACCCGCGGGCCCTGACAGACGAAAAAATACAGCTTCTGAGTGAGGAATGAAGGACCCGGCTTACGGCGTATCTCCTTTCCCCTGGTGGACTGATAGCAATAGAACAGGTAGCAGAAGCCCTCAGGACCTCTCCAAATATCCAAGGACTTCGAGTAGGGGGGCTGGAGGAGAGAGTAGCCCTGTATGCAGACGATATGCTACAATTTTTGAGAGATGCGGGTCCATCTCTGGAGGGAGTATTAGAACTACTAAATACTTTTTCGTCCTTTACTGGGCTTAAAGTGAATTGGGGGAAGTCTATGCTATTTCCTATCGATCAGGGAGCGCAGGATACCGCAGCCCCAACAATGCCATTGAAATGGGTGAGCCAATTTAAATATCTCGGAATAGTAATATCTAGGCAAGTTGAAGATTTTCGGACACTAAATTTGGATCCTGTGATGCAGGAACTTGAGAGGAAGCTGAAGATATGGGTATCGTTACCACTGTCCCTATTAGGACGTATAAATCTGATAAAGATGAAGGTTCTTCCCAGGTTCCTGTATCTATTCAGGAACTCTCCACAGTGGTTACCCAAGAGAGTCTTTGTGCAGCTGCATGGAATGCTCTCATCATTTATATGGGCAAATAAAACAGTAAGAATTAAACTAAATACACTTATGAGACCGGCAGAACAGGGGGGGTTGGACTTCCCAGATTTTCACAAATATTATATAGCCACGCAGTTGGTGACGGTAGCGAGATGGTTGAACCCGGATGGGTTCGACTCCGCAACTATGTTAGAAGCAGCAGTGGTTCAATCAGTAGAGGCACTGCAGGGTCTATTGTATAGAGGGCTAAAATCTAGGCGAGAGTTGACTCCTCTAATGAAAACAACAGTTAAAATATGGAAAGCGGCTATGGTAAAAAAGAGGGATGGTCAGAAACAAATCTATCCCCAAACACTCCATTATGGAGGAACCCTGAACTGCCGCACCTGCATTCCATACAGGATCAATGGGCATGGACTAAATATTAAAAAAGATATCGCAAATACAGGGAGAAAGGTTCTCCACATTTAAGATGAGAGTCATGGAATATCCCACAGAGGTAAGTACATCTTTGGATATAGGCAACTTACCCATGCATTAGCGGCTCAGTTTTCAGGGGGAACCCCGCAAATAATGGAAGTAGGTCTCGAAAAAATGGTGAAAAGTGGAAAAGGGACAATCTCAATCCTATATAAGCACTTAGTAAAAAAATACACCATTCGATACAAATAAATTAAGTGGAGAAGGGATGTCCCAAACTTGGAGGGGGAAAACTGGGAAGAAGTGTGGGGGTTCCCACTACAGATACTGGTATCACTTCGAGATAAACTAATACAATACAAGATAATATATAGGAGTGACTATACACCATATAAATTAAATAAGATCTCCCATGGATACATCTATGCGTTAGACAGAGTGCTTTGAAAGCAATTCTGTCTTTTACTGGCAACCAATGAAGGGTTCTCAGTGAAGGCGCGATTGATTCCCAGGTTTTTTTTTGCCAATCACAAGTCTGGCGGCCGTATTTTGAACGACTTGCAGACGAGCGATTTGGTACTTAGGGAGTCCGAGGTAAAGGGCATTTGCATAGTCCAGTCTGGAGTTTACAATTGTTCCCTACACGACCGCTATGTCCTCTTTGGGAATGAAAGGAGTAAGTCTGCGTAGTAGGCGCAGCAGATGGTGAGATCCGCTGACTACTGACCCTATTTGTGCGTCCATTGTCATGTAAGAGTCAAAGATGACCCTGAGACTTTTGACTTTGGCGCTAGGGGTGATGATTTTGCCCAGAATGGGCGGGGGGTCCAAGTTGTTGCAGGTTGACTCATACGCTTGGCGTGAAACAGGAGAAGTTCTGTTTTCGCTCCGTTGAGTTTAAGATAACTCTGTCATCCAGTTCTCTATCAAAGAGAGAAATGTCTCTAGATTGAGGTGATGATCCTTTTTATTGCAAATGCGGAAATCTGGGAGTTCCTTACAGCATTAATAAGCGCACTGACAAGTCACCGACCAAAGTGAGGAGTCCACCTCACAAGGAAGGCCCTGGTCCACTTTCACAGACAACAAAGAACCAGGGACGTGACAGCTGGGTCCTGGTCTGAGTCAGAGCAGTCCCCAGGGAATGGCTGGGGGAGGGGACACTTTTCAACCAGCCCCCCCCCCCCCCGCTCCAACACCCGCACGCCACTTCAACAAAGTGTCCATAAACCACGGGTGCAGGGGCCCAGCTGCCACCTATTGCATGTCTTGGGGAGGAAGAACCAGGCACTGACTCCATCCAGACAGCTCTCAGGGACCCATTTCAGACATGAATAAAGCTCACCCTCCATGCTGCGCTGACTGGGGGTTAATCCAGGGGACTCATCAACCACAGGGGGAGACCGTTCATGCCTACCTTTAGAACAGTGTGTGTGAGAGGAGAAACGTTGTGAGGTAAAGCTGTGATCTAAAATCATGAGATCTATGCTGCGCGCTGTACAAGCCTAGCACTAGAGCCCAAAACCACGTCCAAAATGGCCACCAGACGCCTCAGATCGAGCAGGAAACAGCCACAGTAAAAAGGCCGACCACAAAAGTATGCTGTGCCATAGCGCGACCACAACAAAATGGCCACCAATGGGAGTTCACAATGGTAATAGCAGGCTACAAAAAAAATGGCACCGCAAAATGGCGGCCAAACGCTGCGACGTGGATGAGAAGGCCTAATGAGACCTTTCTGAAGTAAACACACCCCCACAGAAAAACAGGCCGAGACACCCCACAGTCCCCTGGTGGGAAAATTAGCCCCCCCACAGGTCCACCACGGCAGCAATAGAACAGCAGAGGGAAATATGACAGAGCAGGAATTGGAGGAAAGGGGAACACCCGAACCCCAGGAATGCTCGGCCGTACCGACCCGCCGAAGGACTGTACTTACCCATCCGTGCGAGGACCTACTGGCGCCTTCCTGACAGGCATACACCACGTAGAAGTAGCTGTCAGCCCAGTCCACTGTGAGTGAGAGAACACCACATCCCAGTTATATATGTGGACCCTGGAGCAAAAGCTCACCGGCCACCCCAGGAGTCATGGGGTATGTAGTGGCAGACCCAGCCTTTTTGCAAAAGTGTGCTCACTCTTGCTGGCTGGACTGAGGAGACTACAAGGATCTATATATCCAGCCTCAGCTGACAGTTGATAGAAGATTCTTCAAGAATAAAAGAAAATGAAATAAAAATACAAAATTTCCTCAGGGCGCTGGGCCCAAAGGGAGCCATGCGTCCTTCTCTTTTGCTAGGCAGAAAGAAACGGAGGTTGCATGCTGCAGGGAGGTGGGTTATGTCCGGAGGGACCGCCCCCTGGGTGGGGGTGTTCAACTCTGTTAAAGTAACATGTATTTAATTATCCAACATGTTTCTGCCTAGTCCTCTCCTGTGAACAGGAACATAACCCACTTGTCAAGATTTAAGGAGCTGTGTCCGTCCATGGACGATAAGAGAAAATTGAGTTTTGCATAACATAAACTAATGAAGTCAGAACTGCATACAGGGTCAGACATTAGTAGAGGCAGCCTCTAAATTTCCTATAGCCAAGTTCTATTTGGTAAATACACAAAGGACAGGCATGCACAAATCATGACATACTACATAATGCATAAGATGTATTAATTTGTTTAAATTTTAACACACAGATTCTTAATTATTGATGGAATGTAAAACAAATATTTAGTATACAATTCAAGACAGGCCTGCAAAGACACAACTAGATACCAAAAAAATAAAAAATTACCTCATGTCTGGTGAAAAGTCCACTTGACAGGCATAGCCTGCAACCATATGACCCTTGAAAATCTTCTTTTTATTCAGCCTGAACCTATTTTGTGCACCAAATATTAAAATTTGGTTGTCCATTGATTGACATGCCAGCCATTTACCTGTAAATGAATTTGAATACAGTAAGACAAACAAGCCATATCCATCTATTAAGAAGCAATGCAACAATTAAAAAATAAAAAAGGATCCAAAAACTTACACTAGCCTGCAGAACTCTTCCGCCTAACGGTTGGGCTAGAGGCAAATCTATCTTCAGCATTCTGCCTAACAGAATGCTGCAACTCATTAGTTAGGACTGCTCATTTATTTTTGGCTACCCCTTTGTGCTAGTACAGCCAGCCAAGGGTCCAAACTAAAGGGATCACTGGATAGTGATTCAAAGAGCTTTGTCTATCTGTCCTTCACTACCAAAAAGATTTTGCTTATGCTCTTAATTCTTGCGCTGCTACACAGGAAAAGTCTGCCGTCTGCTCCAGGCATGGGACTACTAAATTCTAGATTCCTCCTCAAGTTGTGCAAAGCTTTGCTCCAAAAGTATCCTACTAAAAATCCCCTACCCTATTCAAGTTCCTACAAACTAAATCTACAAAACACCCTTAGACTGCTATCTGACTACATTGAGACCTGGCTGCAGAAAATACTTTGTGCCCGACTGCCAGAGAAGTGAAGACTGACTCTAGGCAATACTCAAGCGGCTCGTGCAGTCATAGCATTACATGTACATGCATTCATGCGCTGTGGCAGTGCAAACCCAAGAGTTGCCATCGGAAGAGAGATGGCCATTAAAAGTTCGCCCTTCTATTTCAGTTCTGGTGCCAAAATATTTTGGATTTCCCATCATTCTATTTTCGTAACAATGGTCACCATGACACATACAGTGGGTGAATCTTACCAATGGGGGCACAGCTGTTAAAAAAAAAAAAAAAAAACTTGACAGGTTTTAAACCCTCTGCACTCCAATAAAAAACAACATTTTACCTGTTAATTTCCATTGTTGCTTCTCTCTCATTGATGGGTTTGTTTGGTTCTCAAGCTTCTAATGCACCCTTTTACATGCACTGACGGCTCTTTGGATTTCATATGGCAAGGTCACACTTTAAATCAGTAACAGATCTTTTAACTGGTAATCTCTTATGTTCTCAGTGACTACAGGCACCTGCAGCTTTAACTGCTTCCTGGGCATACCTTTGCTGGGCTAGTTGACAATCTGACATTTCTAGGTACTGCTAGAGTTTGCCTCTTCCCACCCCCTCATATTCCTAATGGCCCATTACAATGATGGGCTTCCTCACTGGACTATATGAATGCCTGGAAACGGGCAATAAAGCTTTGTCAAAACAATTGCCAAAGTTTTCAGAGCAACCTGGTATTTTAGCCTGCACATTATAAGAGCCGGCAGTTCTATTATTATAAAAAATAAAATAATAAGGTAGGGGACTAGTCAGTTTACCAATTTGTCACTTCCCCAGAATCTGTCCACTTCACCTTGCATTATACTTACCATTAGGAGAAAGTGTAACAGCTGGCATTGAGTGCATACTTGGCTCTGCTATGTATTTGAAATCCACAGGGATATCCCTAAAAAATAAATTATGAAATAGTTAAAAGGGGTATAAGAAATTCATAGTTTTATATATTAAAATAAATGTAACATCATAGGGACGTGACCTTACAAGAGTCGCCAACACCCCAGATCAATCAGAAAAATAGGAAACTCCCCCAGGGGAGGGGCTTTTTAGGCAACAGTAGTAAGTGTAGACGTAATGGTACAAAAAACAAAAATATATTTTATAATTATTTAATCGTATAATATTATACGATTAAATAATTATAAAATATATTTTTGTTTTTTGTACCATTACGTCTACGCTTACTACTGTTGCCTAAAAAGCCCCTCCCCCTGGGGGAGTTTCCTATTTTTTATAGTTTTATATATTGTAAGATCTGACAAGTAAACCATATCTAGCATGTTGTCCAGCATGTCATTCAAAAGGAAGGAAGTCAATGTAACCTGATCATAATTAAAAATGCTTAAAAATATTGCAGTATTGAAAACTGCCTTATGTTATTGGAAGCAAAACTGACAAAATGTAATTGCTAAAGGAACAGAATCCAACTCTGAAAATGAGCTCAAGCTGTTCCAAGTGTAATTACAGATGCAAATGCACACAACACTGGAATGGCAAAGAAACAAATAAAATCTAGTTTGTGAGAATGACGAATAAGGACCATATGCTAAAGAAAAGCATATGTTTTTTTGATAGAAAATTGGTAAAAGTCTCAATGATAATAATAAAAAATAATATATAAAAAAAATGCACTGATAAAACTATGCAATCATTTGTATACCATATCTGTTTGGATTGCAGAAATTATTTCACCATAAGACTTACCATTCCCAAACTCTCAAGCTTTTATCATCAGAGGTGCTTACAAAGCGTCTGTTCTCATCCACAAATGTAATGGTGTTGACAGCTCCCAGATGCCTGTCATACTCTTGGACAATTTCTCCAGTCCGAATATCCCACTGGAAAGTTAACAGACAGTCATTACATAGACAAATAAACAAAGTCTTGATAAAGCCAACACAAACAAAAAATATTTTTATTTTTTTGTAACGAAGAATGCATTTGTAACATACACATTCCTTTAAATAATTAAATGAATATATTTGTGATTTGCAGTAAATACAATTTAAGGATTGTTATAAGGAGTATATCCCCATATGCTTCCAAGTGACACATGAAGCAACATGGCAGCTAGTACCCGCAGGCTTTTTAGGGTGAAGGATTCTACCAGAAGCACAGAAAATCTGGCATCCCAGTCCCTGTAGAGTAGACCAAGATGCAGTCATTTCAGTAAAGTCCTATTGTCTTTAGTCCAGAAACCATGTCTAGGGGGAGAAAACACATTTGCTCATCATAAATCAAAATAGTGTCTTTCTGCTTAGAAGGCACAATGTTTGGGGCTTATGGTTGCCATAAATTGTTATATCCTACACACTACATGATACTCAAGCAATTACTGAGCTAATAAGGAAGGAGAACAAGAGCTCTAAGCAGCTCAGTGGTGAATCCCTGCATGAGGGGGTCCAATCCTTCCACCTTATTGTTAACCTGTTGAGATCCGCGCTATAGCCGAATGACGGCTTCAGCGCGGATCTAAATATCCAACAGGCCGTCAATTGACGGCCTGTCATTAGCACATTCCCAGCACGCGCTCCAGAGCGTGCCGCGGGGAAATTCTGTGTTGGCCGTGTCACAGATTGCCGCGAACGGCCAATCAGAGTGGCCGTTTGCGATGCGATCTGTGCGGCCAATGAGAGATGATCTCATATGTAAACATATGAGATCATCTCTCATTGCCGTTTTACACAGAGACAGCGTCCTGTCTCTGGAGAGGAGGAGAGCGATCTGTGTCCCTTGTACATAGAGACACATATCTGTCACCTACCCCAATCACCCCCCCTCCCCCCACAGTTAGAACACTATGTAGGGAATACATTTAACCCCTTCCTCACCCCCTGGTGTTAACCCCTTCAATGCCAGTCACATTTATACAGTAATTATTGCATTTTTATAGCACTGATCGCAGTATAAATGTGAATGGCGCTAAAAAATGTGTCAAAAGTGTCCGATGTGTCCGCCATAACGTCGCAGTCCCAATAAAAAAAAAAAAAAAAAAACGCAGATCACCGCCATTTCTAGTAAAAAAAAATAAAAAATAATTCTGTCCCCTATTTTGTAGGAGCTATAACTTTTGTGCAAACCAGTCGCTTATTGCGATTTTTTTTTTTTTTTTTTTTACCAAAAATATGTAGAAGAATACGTATCGCCCTAAACTGAGAAAAAAAAGTTTTTATTTTTTTAAATTGGGCTATTACAGCAACAAGCAAAAAATATTGTATTTTTTTTCAAAATTGTTGCTCTTTGTTTATAGCGCAAAAAATAAAAACCGCACAGGCGATCAAATACCACCAAAAGAAAGGTCTATTTGTGGGGGAAAAAGGACGTCAATTTTGTTTGGGAGCCACGTCGCATGACCGCGCAATTGTCAGTTAAAGCGACGCAGTGCCGGAAGCTGAAATTTCACCTGGGCAGGAGGGGGGTATATGTGCTCAGTAAGCAAGTGGTTAAAGCAACACTTTTTTTCCAATTTATATAGAAATCACTGTTACATATGTAGCTTACAAGCAACCCACTAATGCAATATCTGTAAATAAAAAAATAAAAAAAAATAAAAACTCTGCTTCAGTGTGTCCTCCGGTCCAATTATTCTAATATTAGATTTTACTATTTTGCCTCTCCCACAGCATACGGAAGGTGAAGTCAGGCTGTAAATCACAGCCCTTCCATCAAAAAACAGAGACCCATGGAGATAAAGATACCACCTTGGCTAAAAATTTGCTTTATCCTTTCCGATAAAGGGTTTCACTCACATGCAATTTGCCATGTAAGAAAGCGCAACTACTCCAGGAAGAGTCAATTCACCAACACAATGTCCCCATTCAAATGGAAGTCCAGGACCACTTTAGGTAGAAACGTTGGACAGGGACGAAGAACCACCTTGTTTCTGTGGATCACTAAATAGGGAGTACGACAGGATAATGCCGCCAACTCCAACACCCTATGGGCAGATGTAATAGCCACCCTCTGGGACAACATAAGTAAGGGTATCTCCCAAATATTCTCGTATGGAGGTTATTGGAGAACTGAGAGTACCAAGTTTAAATCCCATGGCATCAAAAGAACGTACAAGTGGAGCAATGTGCCGGACTCCTTGAATCAAGGTATGACCTAAAGAATGCATGGGTAGGGGTCACTGAAAGAAGATTGCCAAGGCAGACACCTGGCCCATGATGGTAGTCAAGGCCAACTTCTGTTTAAATGCCGTGTTAAAGAAAAGCCAAGATCCAAGCTATAAATTAGGAGCGAGGGTGACTGCCAAATCAACTCACACCAGGAGATGTACACTTTCCACACACAATGTTATTTCTTGCTAGGAGTCGACTTCTTCGACTTCAAGATAGTAGGGATCACTTAGCCAGACAAACCTCTAGTCCTCAGTACCTGGCTTTCAATAGCCAAGCCATCAAAACCAGCGACTGTAAAGCAGAATGGAAGCTCAGCCCTTGGGACATCTGGTCCTGAGAGGTAGTCCCCAAGGGACGTTTACAGCCACCAGAATGACCAGAAGACTTTCACCCTTGATCCTTCGCAGGCACCGCGGAAGAAAGGGAAGGTATTGGCCCAACAGTGGCCCAAGGATGACTCTAGCATTTACCAGATGAACCTGTGACATTGTCACAAATCTCGGTGGCTTCCTGTTGAACCAAACCTGCTGAAGGAGCAAAAGTTTGAGTAGAACAAGACCACCCTGGTCAGCATTAAATCCAGAGTCAGACCCAGGTTATACACACAGCACATGTAATAGATAAGGTATACAGCAACGAAAAACAACAACTGTGTCAATTTATAGCAAAGTATCCGGATCACGCGACCGGTCCCCACATTTTCTCTTTATTTCAAGGAAGACCCCCTAAATGGGGGTGTGTACTATTCCGAGGGTAGAAAGTCGGAACTAAGCGCAAAGAGAAGGAGAAGGAAAGAAGGAGGGGGTAGCAGAGGGGGGGTAGAACTCCCCGAGCACAGGCTCGCCAGGGGGGGAGGGTTCACTTACTTTGTGGTCTCCCTTACCGTTGTAGCAACGGTCTGAGACGTGCAGATAGATGCAGGGAAGAATACGTTCACACGTCGTCAGCTGCGGGCTCCCTCAGTGCTTGGCCCTCAGCTGAGTATATGAAGATATTCCACAGTTGCCAGGTATCAGTGAATTTTTCCTGTCTGTTTTGCGCTGTGAGGATAAGATCTTCCATGCGTTTTAGCTCTTCCACCTTCGCGGTCCACTGGGGGATCGTCGGCGGCAGTGTGGCCTTCCAATGGAGAGGAATGCAGGCCTTGGCTGCATCAAAAAGGTGCCTAACCACGGATTTCTTGTATACTTTCTCTGGGGTATTAGATGCATGCAGGAGAAAGAACGTGGGGTCCGCTGGAACACTGCGGTCTGCAAATTTCTGAACTACCTCACGAACCACTTGCCAGAAGCGGCTCAGAGCCGGGCGCGACCAGAAAATGTGCAGGAGTGTCCCCTTGTCGCCCCGGCAACGCCAACAAAGGTCAGACGTCTCTGGGAAGAACTTGTGAAGGAGCTCTGGGGTTCTATAACATTGTGACAAGATTTTATAGCTGGTCTCCTGGGCTTTGGCACAGATGGAAGACTTGTGCGTAAACCTCAGGATGCGCTGTCGTTTGGCCGAATCGAAATGACAGTGTAGTTCCTCCTCCCATTTAAGTATGCCCGGGGGAACAAAATCTGGGCAGGGTGTGTTTAAAAGGCCATAGGCTAGGGAGAGCATATGTGACGTGGTACCTGGGGTGTTACAGAGTTCCTCTAGTGTTGTAAGAGGTTGGGCATTGGAAGCCGGAGGCCTTAGTGAGCGAAGAATATGACCCAGCTGAAGGGATCTCAGGAAGTCCAGGCGAAACGGGCCTGTGGGATGAGAGAGCTCCGCAACAGTGTTCCAGTGGCCCCCCAAACTAAAATGGGAGGCCTGATAGACGGACCCAAGTTATTCAATCTCCTGGACGGGGATAGAGGGGGGCTTCAGGTAGTTTGGACATTACCTGAACTTTTGTAGGAATTATATATGCACAAGGAGACTCAGGTCCCCCCCCCCCCCCCGAAGCTGACGAACACTGCCCCCCCTTCTTTGGGATCCTCAATTTGTGGATTCCCTCAACGCTCACGAAGGAGGTCCACGAAGCAGAAAACCAGTGACGCTGTCCCCGCCCACCCCAGTTATATGTGAGGGCAGACTTTCATGCTGAAGGGGTCTTGTCTGCTGGGCTGGAGAAGCCAGCTCTAGGCTTACCAGACAAAGACTGCTTGGAACCCAACGAGGAAGACTTGAGAGATCCGTTTCCCTTGTCTGCAGTCCTGGGGGCTCAAAATAATTTCTTATGGGCCGAGAAAGGAGGACCAACGTTTTTGAGGATCCTTCCCTTTCTTAGACTGTGGCAGGAAGGTACCCTTTCCCCCCCCCTGTGGACACCCTTAATGTCATCCAGGGTAGCCACAAACAGGCAATCCCCTTGAAAGGGCAGATCAATTAGCACTTTCGTAGAGGCTTGGTCAGCAGGGCAGTTCTTAAGCCACAGCACACGTCTAATCAATACCGCTGAAACTGAAAGTTTTGACAGCAGGGGAGTTGCATCCAAAGTTGCATCACATACCAACTGCAGCCCTTGGACCAACCGATCCACCAGATCAACATAAGTAGCGAGAACCTGCTCATTCCCAAGACCTTGGCACAAGCTTGGCCCAGTCAGTCAGTCAGTGTCCGAGACACCAGCGCCGATGCCAGGATCAGTTGCATTGCGGAACCTGCTATAGTGAACATGCTGCATGCCACAAACTCTGATTTCCTATCGGCCGGGTCTTTACAGGACAGGGGTCCTCCACTGGAATCATAATTGCTTTATTAAATCTGGAAAGAGGAGGGTCCACCACTGGTGTGATGGGAGGAGGAATCCTACAGGCAGGTCCGACCATACCAGGAGAGTACCCTCCACTGCGGCAGGTATCACTCCAGACAGGACCCTCGCCACCAAAGTGGGGGCTGTCAGCCAGGGGGATGCTGCGACTTTGACCAGAGGCCAGTCTTTTGCGACACAGGCGATACGTTTAAACTCCGTCCATCCGTTTAGGCCATGTCGCGGCCGACTGAACTGGGGAGACCACTGGATATGGCAGGAATAAAAAAAGAATTGCGAGGACCAAAAAGATCCCGGCAAGAAGCTAGGTCCTTACAGCCAATGGGGCTTATAGCCAAGTTTTATGTTCTGCCTAGCCCCACTCCTGCTGAGGTGATATAACCCAATGGTCAAGATTAAGGAGGCATTGTGTCTCATGATGAACCAAGGAGAAATTTGTTTTTGATAACGGCTGCGCAAAATATTGTGCGACATAAAAAATTGCAACAACCACTATTTTATTCTCCAGGGTCTTTGCTTTCAGAAAATACATACCATTTGGTGGTTATAAAGAATTCTTTAGTATATTTTTTAAATTAGAATATATATATACATATACATACATACATACATACAGTGCGGAAAATAAGTATTTGACCACCCTGCTATTTTGCAAGTTCTCCCACTTGGAAATCATGGAGGGGTCTGAAATTGTCATCGTAGGTGCATGTTCACTGTGAGAGACATAATCAAAAAAAAAAAAATTCCAGAAATCACAATGTATGATTTTTTTAACTATTTATTTGTATGATACAGCTGCAAATAAGTATTTGAACACCTGAGAAAATCAATGTTAATATTTGGTACAGTAGCCTTTGTTTGCAATTACAGAGGTCAAACGTTTCTTGTAGTTTTTCACCAGGTTTGCACACACTGGAGGAGGGATTTTGGCCCACTCCTCCACACAGATCTGCTCTAGATCAGTCAGGTTTCTGGGCTGTCGCTGAGAAACACGGAGTTTGAGCTCCCTCCAAAGATTCTCTATTGGGTTTAGGTCTGGAGACTGGCTAAGCCACGCCAGAACCTTGATATGCTTCTTACAGAGCCCTTGACTGAGGGAAGGAGGTTGTTGCCCAAAATCTCGCAATACATGGCCCCGGTCATCCTCTCCTTAATACAGTGCAGTCGCCCTGTCCCATGTGCAGAAAAACACCCCCAAAGCATGATGCTACCACCCCCATGCTTCACAGTAGGGATGGTGTTCTTGGGATGGTACTCATCATTCTTCTTCCTCCAAACACGGTTAGTGGAATTATGACCAAAAAGTTTTATTTTGGTCTCATCTGACCACATGACTTTCTCCCATGACTCCTCTGGATCATCCAAATGGTCATTGGCAAACTTAAGACGGGCCTTGACATGTGCTGGTTTAAGCAGGGGAACCTTCCGTGCCATGCATGATTTCAAACCATGACGTCTTAGTGTATTACCAACAGTAACCTTGGAAACGGTGGTCCCAGCTCTTTTCAGGTCATTGACCAGCTCCTCCCGTGTAGTCCTGGGCTGATTTCTCACCTTTCTTAGGATCATTGAGACCCCACGAGGTGAGATTTTGCATGGAGCCCCAGTCCGAGGGAGATTGACAGTCATGTTTAGCTTCTTCCATTTTCTAATGATTGCTCCAACAGTGGACCTTTTTTCACCAAGCTGCTTGGCAATTTCCCAGTAGCCCTTTCCAGCCTTGTGGAGGTGTACAATTTTGTCTCTAGTGTCTTTGGACAGCTCTTTGGTCTTGGCCATGTTAGTAGTTGGATTCTTACTGATTGTATGGGGTGGACAGGTGTCTTTATGCAGCTAATGACCTCAAACAGGTGCATCCAATTTAGGATAATAAATGGAGTGGAGGTAGACATTTTAAAGGCAGACTAACAGGTCTTTGAGGGTCAGAATTCTAGCTGATAGACAGGTGTTCAAATACTTCTTTGCAGCTGTATCATACAAATAAATAGTTAAAAATTCATAAATTGTGATTTCTGGAATTTTTTTTTTTTGATTATGTCTCTCACAGTGGACATGCACCTACGATGACAATTTCAGACCCCTCCATGATTTCCAAGTGGGAGAACTTGCAAAATAGCAGGGTGTTCAAATACTTATTTTCCGTACTGTGTGTGTGTGTGTGTCCCCAAATGCAGCCATGTCCCCCACATATGCAGCCATGTCCCCCCAGCCATGTCCCCCCAGCCATGTCCCCCCAGCCATGTCCCCCACATATGCAGCCATGTCCCTCCAGCCATGTCACTACATACCTTGCCGCCGAAAGTCGCCGCCGCACGGAGAACATGACAGCATTCATTTGAATAGCTGTTTTGCCCGCGCGTATAGACACTCCCCCTTGCTTGGGATTGGACAGATCACGATCACCCATCCAATCCCGAGCAAGGGGGAGTGTCTATACTCAGCGGGAACACTACAGCTATTCAAAGGAAAGCTGTGATGTTCCCGCACGCCGTTTAACCCATGCGGGGCGGGGAGTATTCTATTTAGGTATCGGGGGTATTCGCCGGAGTACAAGTACTCCCGCAAATACTCGGTATCGGTCCCGATACTGGTATCGGTATAACCCCAATTATATATATACCCTAAATAATTATATATACGTATACATATATACGTATACATATATACATATACACACACACACACACACACACACACACACACACACACACACACACACACACACACACATATATATATATATATATATATATACACACATACACACAAAATGTCACAATTGCTTTTGTAGGCAAATGGTTAAAATGTTTTTTTTTTTTTTTAAAGTGATAGGAAAAGTGAAATAATAAAAAGGAAAAATGAAATAATAAAAAAAAGGAAAAAGTGAAATAATAAAAAAAAAACAGAATTGTATTCCCATAGTTCATGCTGTGCTTTTACCATCAATATTGATACTTACTTGTACTATTTTCTTATCGGACATTCCAGCCACAAACAAACTCTGTTTATCTTCATCCGGATTGAATTTGACACAGTATGGAACTTTTCGGTTTGTAAACCTGGAAATACACTGACCTACAGAACCAACAGAAGAACATCAATATACCAGTATTTAAATTCACAAAATATCATGTGTCTGATTAGAGGGGTTCTCCATTTACTCTGATCCCACAGTGTTTGTGTAAAAAGCTTCAGGATTTATACAGCAGGCTAAACTGCCTGGACCCTTTCATCAAAAGCAGCACTGAAAACCCAAAGACAAAGTATTTCAGAGCCTGGACCTGTGCTGAAACTAAAATGGGGCAGCAGCTTCGAGTACTCCTAGAAAATCACAGCATTTGTTTTATATACAGGAAACAATCTGCCTGGAAACACTCAACCAAAACTACTTCGATTCAGTCTCCGCAATGTAAACACGGAAGCAACGTCATAACGTCACTTCCGGGTTTCTCGGCTCCCAATTTGCACCGGATTTAAAAAAAAAAGAAAAAAAAAAAAATACACCAGTATTCAGAATTGCAGTTTTCGGTGATCTGAATACTTTGAAGTGCAAAGGAGGGATCAGGTTTTTTTTTAGACCCCCGAACCCTCCATAAAGAGTACCTGTCACCACCATTACTGTCACAAGGGATGTTAACATTCCTTGTGACAGCAATAAAAGTGATCAAAATGTAAAAAAAAAAAAGGGATTTTTAAATACAGCTTACCTGTAAAATCCTTTTCTTGGAGTACATCACGGGACACAGAGCGGCATATTCATTACTATATGGGTTATATGGAGTACCTTCAGGTGTGGACACTGGCAATCTCAAACAGGAAGTCCCCTCCCTATATAACCCCCTCCCCTAGAGGGAGTCCCTCAGTTTTGTAGCAAGCAGTATGCCTCCCAAAATGGTCACCCAAAAGAGGGGTGGGAGCTCTGTGTCCCGTGATGTACTCCAAGAAAAGGATTTTACAGGTAAGCTGTATTTAAAAATCCCTTTTTCTTTCTCGTACATCACGGGACACAGAGCGGCATATTCATTACTATATGGGATGTCCGAAAGCAATGCTTTAATGAGGGGAGGGAGACATCTTCCAAAGAAGGATTCAATTTAGAGGTAAACTCAAATAATAATAATAATTCCAACTTAGTCAAGAAAAAACTTTTTTCTTTTTTTTTTTTTATAACCAAGGGTGCTTCTGATCCCGAGGATCTCAAACTGCAGCCTGTAGTACTGCCTGTCCAAAGGCAGAATCTGCATTCCTTCTCACGTCTAGTTGATAAAACCTTGTAAACGTGTGGACTGATGACCACGTCGCTGCCTTGCATATCTGAGCCATAGAGATCTGATGGTGTGCTGCCCAGGAGGCGCCCATGGCCCTGGTAGAATGGGCCTTTACCGACAAAGGAGGAGGCAACCTCTTCAAACCGTAGGCTTGAATGATTAATTGTCTAATCCATCTCGAGATGGTGGATTTTGCAGCTGCCTGCCCCTTCTTGGGGCCATCTGGTAGAACGAATAACACATCTGTCTTCCGGATCTTTTCTGTAGCTTCAAGATAGGCCTTCATGGCCCGGACAATATCCAAGGTATGCAGCAACCCCTCCTTTCTAGATGTGGGTTTTGGAAAGAAGGATGGAAGTACCAAATCCTGGTTCAAGTGAAATTTGGATATAACCTTTGGTAGAAAGGAAGGATGGGGCCGGAGAACTGCCCTGTCCTTATGCAGAACGAGATATGGTTCCTTACACGATAAGGCTGCTAATTCTGACACTCTCCTGGCCGAAACTATGGCGACCAAGAAAACCAACTTTCTTGTCAGTAAGACTAAAGGAATCTCAGCCAACGGCTCAAGGGGTTGTTTCTGTAAAGTGGACAGGACAAGATTTAAGTCCCATGGACAAATTGGTGACTTGACAGGAGGATTAATACGCAAGACCCCCTGTAAGAAGGTCTTTACCAGCGAGTGGGTGGCCAGCGGCCTCTGAAACCACACTGACAGAGCTGAGATCTGTCCCTTGATTGTGCTTAGTGCCAGGCCTTTATCCACTCCTAGCTGGAGAAAACTTAACACCCTATCAATAGTATATTTGCGGGAATTCCATCTTTTGGATTCACACCAGCCTACGTAGTTCCTCCACACCCTGTAATAAATCACCCTGGAGACCGGCTTTCTAGCCCTAATCAGGGTAGGAATTACCTGCCTAGACAGACCTCTACCCCTGAGAATCAGGGATTCAGCCTCCAGGCCGTCAAATTTAGACGCCGTAATGTAGGGTGGAGGATCGGGCCTTGTGAGAGTAGGTCTGGTTGTAGAGGAAGAGTCCAAGGGTCTCCCACTGCCATCTTCAGGACTAGTGAGTACCAAGTCCTCCGGGGCCAAGCCGGAGCTACTAAAATGACTGGCTTGTGCTCCACTCTGATCTTGCGCAACAGGCGAGGGAGTAACTGTAGCGGAGGGAATGCATATAGAAGTTTGAATTGATGCCAAGGGCAAACCAACGCATCGGTTCCGCAGGCCATAGGATCCCTCGTTCGAGACACGAACCTGTCTAGTTTCTTGTTGAACCTGGATGCCATTATATCTACGTCTGGCATTCCCCACCTCTGGCAGATTGTCTGAAAGACCTGGGGATGCAGAGACCACTCCCCTGGCGACAGACTCTGGCGACTTAAGAAGTCTGCCTGCAGGTTGTCCACTCCGGGAATGAATATCGCCGAAATGCAGGGTACATGAACCTCTGCCCACTGAAAAATCAAGCTCACCTCCCTCTGAGCGGCCCGACTCCTGGTTCCCCCTTGGTGGTTTATGTATGCCACCGCCGTGGCATTGTCTGACTGGATTCTCACCAGGAACCCCTTTAATCTGGAGGTCCATGCCAGAAGGGCTAGGCGAGCAGCTCTGATCTCCAAGATATTGATGGGGAGCTGCCTCTCTGCTTTCACCCAAGTTCCCTGGCGAGAGAACCCCTCGAAGACCGCCCCCCCCAGCCTGCCAGGCTGGCGTCTGTGGTAACTACCTTCCAGACAACAGGGCTGAAGGATTTTCCCTTTAGAAGATTCTGGGGGTTCAACCACCAGGCCAGGCTTTGTCGGACCCTTGATGATAGCGTCAAAGGGGACTCTAAGGCATGTGCCCTCTTGCCCCAGGCTGCTAGAATGGCTGCCTGTAGGACGCGAGTGTGGATCTGAACGTATGGTACTGCCTCGAACGTGGCCACTAGCTTGCCTAGTAATCGCATACACAGGCGAATAGTTGGTTTTTTCTTGTTTAGAACCAACTGAACCAGCCCCTTGATAGCCTCGATCTTTACCAGGGGCAGGAACACTCTTTGCTGTTCTGTGTCTAACCTCATGCCGAGGTATTCCAACTGCTTTGTAGGCTGGAACGCTGACTTTCCCCAGTTTAGGACCCAGCCGAATTCTTCGAGGTACCGAACCGTGAGGTTTACTGCCTTTTGCAGACCCGGTCGTGAGTGATCTATGATTAAAAGGTCGTCCAAGTATGCTAGGACTGTGACCCCTTGGATCCTTAAATTGGCCAGAACTGGGGCTAGGATCTTCGTGAATACCCGGGGGGCCGTGGCCAGCCCGAAGGGGAGCGCCCTGAATTGGAAGTGTCGCTGCCCCACCGCGAAGCGTAAAAATCTTTAATGCGACTGAAAGATTGGTACATGAAGGTAAGCATCCTTTATGTCTATGGAGGCCAGAAAATCGTCTTTCTGAAGCGCGGCGGCTGCTGACCGGATGGATTCCATCCGGAAGGAACGAACCTTTAGGTAACCGTTTAACCTCTTTAGGTCCAAGATTGGCCTGACATCGCCGTTGGGCTTTGGTATGACAAAGAGATTGGAATAGAAACCTAGCCCCTGCTCTTGGGCTGGCACCTCTATTATTACGTCCTGGTAGAGCAGGTGATCCAAAGCTGCCAGCAATGATGCCTTCCTTGCTGGATCCCTTGGTAGCCTTGATTCTTGAAAATGAGGCGGAGGATACCTTAGAAACTCCAGTCTGTAGCCTGTGGTTACAGATGCCCGGACCCATTTGTCGGGGATCTTGGCTTCCCAAACTTCTGAGAAGAAACGAAGCCTTCCCCCCACCCGCGAGAGTGGGGGCGCCCCTTCATAAGGCAGACTTAGGGGCTGTCTTTGTCGGCTTGCAATACCATGGCCTCTTACCCCCAGGGGCCTGTCCCTGCGATCTACTGTTAACGTTGGATCGTGCAGGCGGCCGTCGATACTGCCTGGAATTTGAGGGCCCGAGACAGGAAAGAGCTGCCTTTTAAATGTAGGACCCCGGAATGTCTTTTTGACCGGTAAAAGGGTACTCTTGCCATTTGAAATAGTCTGAATATATTTATCCAGATCCTCTCCGAAGAGTCGTCCTCCATGGAAGGGAAACCCTGCCAGAAGCTTTTTGCATGGGGGCTCCGCCGCCCAGTTCTTCAACCATAAGAGCCTTCTCATGTGCACCAAAAATAGTGATAAACGAGAGGCTTGCTGGATGGAATCTTTTATAGCATCTACAGCAAAACACAGAGCTCTGGGAATGTCAGAAAACTCTTCTGCTTGTTGGGTAGGCATGTCCTTTAACATTTCTTTTGTCTGGTCTTTTAACGCCTGACAAACACCAATTGCAGCCACAGCTGGCTGTACCACTGCTCCTGCCGTAGCAAAGGATGCTTTTAAAAGTGTCTCTAACCTTTTATCAACCGGATCTTTAAACATATGTATGTTTTCCACCGGGCAAGTTAGTGATTTATTCACACATGAGATGGCTGCATCCACTATTGGGAGCCTCCACCTCTTGGAGAATCTTTCCTCCATGGGGTAAATGACCGCAAATCTTTTCGGTGGCAGAAAAATCCTGTCCGGCCGTACCCAATCCCGAAAGATCAATTCCTCCAAGAGAGGATGGACCGGAAACACTGCGTTGCTTAACGGAGCTTTCAAAGAGCCCAGAGAGGATACCGGAGGAACCTGAGGCTCTGGCAATGGTAAACTAAATGCCGAGCGGACCATGTCCGTCAAAGACTGTACCCACAGTCTTTCTGTCTGGGAGTCTGAAAATGGTTCCTCAGAGGCAGATCCCTCAATCCCTGAACCCTCTTGGTTCAGGTCTAGTTGATCCTCCTGTGATTCCAATTCCTCCGGAGAGAGAATCTCAGCATCTGAGGATACACCTCTTGGTGATGGGGATCTAACCCGTTTCTTACCAGGAATAGCTCTAGCGATCAATGCTGCTATTCTCTCTTCTAGCCCCCCTAGGGATACGGCTAGCATCTCCTCTGTGATAAACACAGGGCTGGGCTGATCTGGGCCAGCCTCCGCACCAGATCCCCCTAATGGCTCATCCAAGGCACCCTTTATGTTAATAAGTTGCGGGGAAAGTATCGGCATATCATCAGAATCAGAAGGGGAACCCCTTTGTTTTTTGGTCTTTTTTGTACCCTTTGACCCCGAACCTTTGGAAGCCATAATACAAAATCGAGGGACTCCGCCCACACAACAGACTGTAGTGGCCAGGAGTACAAACCCAGAGTTTAGGGGACAATAGATCACTAATGCCCAAAAACTGATGGGATCTCGTATGTTTTTCTCTTTTTTTTTTAAAATATATATTATATATATTTTCTTTTTTAGAAACATACAGTGACCCCAAACTTAGTTTGCCAGCCTCCAACCTGCTGCAAAAAGGGGGATTTCTTGGCTTAACAAAAAAGGCATTGGAACAAAGTCCAGCATGTACTACCCCTCTTCCGCCACCGGGAGTCACTGTTCTGCCGCTCTGCGTCCTCTCCTTCTGAAATCAGCCTCAGACTGAGCACTGAAATTGCCTGCTGATCTATAACAGCACAAGGCGCGCCCCTGTATGACGCCGCAGGCACGCCCCCCCCGCCCTCCTGTCTGAACGGCGCGAAAAACGTCTATAAGACGTGCGCGCGCGTATGCCGGAACAGGAGGAACATGGAGGAGCCGCGCTGCTGGAGACCCAGGACTGCAGAAACAGGCGGCAGATTCAAACCCCCGGCCAGGTAGGACTCCAAAAGGCCCCTAGGGATCCTTACTAGTCCTAGGAAGAAAAGCAGCAGGTTAGCTAGCAACACATTCTTAGACAGGGGAACCTAGTGATGGGGGAAAAAGGTGTCATCCTGTCTCTCTTAGACATAGTGAGCAAGGTTGCCCATGCAGAGCATACTTAGGCTGTCCCCCCTTTTAGGTTACCCCGGAGAGCCTGCTGTCGAACCAAGTCCCGCAGGCTCCCCCTTACCTGCTCCATGCTGCAGGATGTTTGTCCAGCAAACTGATCCAATCTTCTCCCATCTCCGTGGGTAGCGTAGTAGACCTTCAGGCCCTGGGGTCCTATGAAGGTACCCACTGTCCTGGACCTATATAGCACCCTGGCAAACAGGAACTTATGGTTTTTACAAACTCCAAGTCCTGGGCCCAGGGTCCAGCCCTCCAAAGAGGAGCATTATAGGCAAAACCCCACGGTTTGGGGCCCGGGTACTGTCCACTTTGGCACCGAGGCTCCTTGGACAGATCCGGTTATCCCGCCCTTAATCCCAAGGATGTGGAGCAAAGCTATTCCGTGACCAACACCTAAGACACTGGCGAAAAAACTGAGGGACTCCCTCTAGGGGAGGGGGTTATATAGGGAGGGGACTTCCTGTTTGAGATTGCCAGTGTCCACACCTGAAGGTACTCCATATAACCCATATAGTAATGAATATGCCGCTCTGTGTCCCGTGATGTACGAGAAAGAAAACAGAATTTATGAATCTTTTGCCAGAGATCTCCAAACCCCTTCTCGAACATGCCAAGATACACGGGATCCCTCTCTGGTTCCTTTCTGAAAATATCAACTTTGCATTAGAAATACAGAACTGGTGGCCGGCAACGGCGGCAAGTGACACGCTCAGGGCTTCCACCGATTCTGCATTATGATGCGTTGAACTATTTCAATGCCATAATAGAAATAGTGCACTTTAATCATACTGACAGCATATCAACCATGGTGTCGGGATGATGGAAGCGCCAACACCACCCATTCCTTGACAAATCGCGCCATCCCCGGTCACTGTTAGCCAAGCACTCCCAGCTAAGGAAACAAAAAGGGGTCTGGCGCTGGATGGATTTGTGATCATTTCTTTATTACCATTCATCTACAGCAGGAGTAGGCATACCTCAGCCCTCAAGCTGTGATGAAACTACAAATCCCATCATGCCTCTGCCTCTAGGATTCATGCCTGTGATTGTGAGGGTCTTGCAATATCTCATGATTCTTCTCATTTCAAAACAGCTGGAGAGCCGAGGTTGCCTACCCCTGATCTACAGCCTTGTCTAAAAGATTTGCCCTCACTTGTTACAGCAATAAAAGTTGTAACTGGGGAAAAGCTGATGGAGGTTCTAGTCTACCAAATAGACCACTCTAAACAAACAAGTTTTATTGTTGTTCGTTCCCTTTTCGGAAACATTTCCCCCTACTGCTTGTCGTCCTGTGACAAAACTCATTTAAAAAGGAAAAGTGAGGAAAAATCCCCCGTACAGGGACAGACAACTCCATCAGACCTACTAATACTTAACCAAGACTGAAATAAGCAAACACCCGAATCTAAACCAACAAGCTGATAATACACCAATCTACAGCTTTTACATTGAATAGTAATGTATATAGTACCTGTTTCGGTGTCCCACAACTTGAGATAGCGATCATAGGCTGCACTTAGGAATTGTGTCCCGCTATTGTTATAGCATATGTCCCGAACAGCTTTACTGTGGCCTGCAAAATAGAAAGGGCATTTAGGTCATACCCAGAAACCATCATATACATGATGTATGCAAATGTTTCCCACTGTGTTACTAAAAAACAGGATTTTTGTACTCCACAAAATTACATTTTTGACGTTCATTATATTTAAGCATGCGTACAATACCTATAAAAGTCCGCAAACATCTTCTTTCATTGTACACTTCCCAGATCTGTAATAAAATTAAGAAAGGTGATCACAAATGTATCCATTCATCACATAATAGCAGCAAGAAGTAAAGCTGAAAATTAAATCATGGTTAGAATCTTTGTGACTGTCACATAAACACTTGATGATTTCTCTGGGGGTAACCGATAATAGGTTTTAATAAACTGAATGTCATAGGTTTACATAAAACAAGTAACAGCATGCACAGATACACTGTGTGCAGGTGGCTTGTGGCATTCCAGTACTTATCCACATCCTCTTACCAGAAGATATGCAAAAAGCCCTGCCATCCTCAGGGTAGAAACAGGTTTCTTTAGAAGAGGAGCTAAAATAAATATGCCTGAAGGACAGTGTACATCTTGTAGACAAGCACTTAACGTTATGGGTGGCAAAAAAGGAAAGTATACATTTAGCAAAAAAAAAAAAAAAAAAAAAGCACCAATTTGTCATGCGAGAGCAAGACCCCATACACACCATTAGAATTCCTGCAGATTTTTGTCTTCGGATTTACCAAAACCATGTAGTGCAAGTGCCTGCCTGATTGCATACAAACAAACTCTTAAGGTTTGACCTCATAATACATGGTTTTGGCAAGTCTGAAGACAAAAATCTGCAGAAAATCTAATAGTGTGTATGGGGTCTAGAAGGCAAACATTAGGATTTTATAGTGATGTGATTTTTTGTGGATCAGTATTTGCAGCAATGACTGTAGAGTATGTTCAAATATAAAAGTAAAAATACCTGAAGATTGAATGCATTGCCGAAGACGGCCATTCTAATCCATGCATGACCAGAAACTGGGATAAGACTGGGAGATAAGGCACTCTGATCCAGTTTTTCAAATGCAGATTGGGGATGTGTTTGGCAAAATGAGAACACAGAGGGGTTGATTTACTAAAACTTTGTGCAAAATCCGGTGCAAAAAGCTTCCATTTTTTTTTGTCAAAGAGGTAAACCCTAAGGCCCTTTTCACACCAAGGACTAGCAGGACCGCTCCAAAGTCCTGCTAGCCGCATCCTTGGAGCGGTGAAAGAGCGGTGTGTTTACCACTCCTTTACCACTGCTGCCCATTGAAATCATAGCATACTAGCTAATTATGTATTACTTACCTTCGATCGAAGCCCCTGCAGCGGTCCAGGTCTCCCCCTCCAGCCGCCGACATGTTGTCCTGGAGTGACTTCCGGGTATCGCGGCTCCGGCGATGTGATTAGCCGGAGTTGCGATGACGTCACTTTCACGCAGGAGCGGCACAGTACAACTGAAGCAACGGCCATAGTGCCATTGCTTCATTTGGCTTAAGTGCGCATGTGCCGCATTACGTTGGCACATGCAAATACAGGGATATCTCCTAAACCGTGCAGGTTTAGGAGATATCCAGTGCAGCTACAGGTAAGCCTAATTATAGGCTTGCCTGTAGCTTAAAGTGGTTGTAAAGGGTTTACAACCACTTTTACTGAACAAGTTGAAGCTAGAAGCGGACTGGCTACCATGCACAGCAGCACCAGATATTGCACTCTCCAGTTTTAGTAAATCAACCATCAGTCTTTTACAGTACAGAAAGATTACAAGCAAGGAGGGGACACACAAGAAAACGATGGAAGTACAGACTCTGAATAGCAGTTCCACTCTCTGGCTACACAGTGTGTAGGGTGTTGTGGAGGCACTAGGCTGTTCACAATATGTTTTTTGGCTACGTTTTAATTCCAAGGAAACTATTTTAAGAGAATGGCGATTTCTACTTTTGAAAAAAAAAAATCAGCAATTTAAGTGGTTCTAAAGGCTTTTTTTTTTTATAACAAACATGTTATACTTACCTGCTCACTGGTCCCTAATCTCTTCTGGAGTACCCCACAAACTCTCTCCTTCTCCGAGTGCACCCCTTTAGCAAGCGATGTGCTGAGACACACTAAAGCCAAGCACACACACAGCACAGATTGCCACACTCTACCTCACAGGGTTTGACAGCAGCAGAAGCCAATGGCTTACGCTGCTCTCAGTGAGTCATAAGGTGAGAGGGAGCAGCACTGCTGCTGCAGATGAGCACAACACTGGATTTAGAGAGGACTCAGATAAGTGTTTAGGGAGCAAAATGACGGGTTGGCAGTTCCAGATCAAGATCAGAGATCAGATCAGTAGTTCAACCATTTTTTCTGCAGTCTTGACTGAAATCAACATAGTATTGTGGTTAGGGATGAGCTCCGCGTTCGATACGAACGTATTGTCTGGAGCAGTGATTTTAATATTTAAATTGATAAAAAATAAAAAAAATCCTTTAAATATTGTACCTGCTGGGTGTCTATAGCTTGCCTGTGAAAACGTCTTTGAGAACCCGGGTCTTGCCCGAGGGAACATGTATCAATGGAAAAAAGTCTTAAAAACGGTCACTTTTTCAGAAGTCCTGCTCCGGAAAAAAAGGCCGTTCAAACTTTTTTCCATTGATGCATGTTCCCTGGGGCAAGACCCGGGTTCTCAAAGACGTTTTCCAACAATAACTTGAATATTGTTCTTTAAAATGAGCGTTTTTGAATTCGAACGTTCAAGTCCCATAGACTTCAATGGGGTTCTAAACGTTTGCGCGAACGGTCGGTCTGTTCAACGGTTCTGGTGCGAACCGAATGCAGGGGTGTTTGGCTCATCCCTAATTGTGGTCTAAAATAAGCAGTCATCAATTTGCTGGGATTCCCAATAAGGCTGCCCACCTTAGAGACAGCAGGCCTCGCAAGAGGACATTTCAAATTATTACCTGCCGCCTTCAGCAGTATAAAAAAAAGAGCAATAGTACAACTCAGTTACATTTTAAACATAACATTTTTTACTTTGGGGGCTCCCAATTCTTCCAGGTAGAAGGGCAAATCAAAGGGCCATTGTGACCCACCCTAGGCCAATTTGTACTGGGGTGAAGAGAGAGACAGTATTTTTTTTGGATATGTAGGTATAGAATCCTATGCACTACCAGTTAATCTAAGAAATAGGATGCAGCAGCTCACAACTTAATGTGTCCCAACATCTAAAATCCAATTGCTTACAAAGCTGCACTATGCTTCAAAACGAAAATAATAAAACTACATAAAGAACTGCAAACAGTAATATTACATGTGTCTGATCTATCAAGCTGTATATTGAATAACGTGAATAATAATAATAATAAATGATCTACTGAGTTTGTACTCAAAGTGCCAGTGCTGCAATGAAGTTCTCATCAAGGAGTGCAAAAACATGCAAAAAAAAAAAAACCACTACTACTCTTATGTCTTATCACAATCCAACAACATTACAATAGTACCCCTACTGGATATTATAGTCAAAAACACCAGTGCTGCAAATAATGCAAAAGTGTGCAAATAAACAGGTTAATCACTTCAGCCCCGGAAGGTTTTACCCCTTCATGACCAAGCCATTTTTAGCGATATGGCACTGCATTACTTTAACTGACAATTGCGCGGCTGTGCAACACTGTACCCAAATAAACTAACAAATAGAGCTTTCTTTTGGTGATATTTGATCACCACTGCGGTTTTTATTTTTGTGCTATAAACAGGAAAATTGTGGCAATTTAAAGAATGAATATTTACTTTCTGCTATAAAACACATAAAATAAAAAAGGACACATTTCTTTATTAATTTAGGCCAATATGCATTCCGCTACATATTTTTGATAAAAAATAAGTCCCAATAAGGTATATTGGTTTGCGCAAAAAACGATGCGATATTTTATTGGCATTTTTAGATTATTTTTTTTTTAACTAGTAATGGTGGTGATCAGTGATTTTTAGAGGGCGGCGGACAAAACGGACGCCAAACTGATACTTTTTTGTGAACCAGTGACATTATTACTGTGAACAGTGCTAAACATAAGCACTGTTACTGTACTAATGACACTGGCAGGGAAGGGGTTAACACCAGGGGTGATCAAAGGGCTAAGTGTATCCCTAGGGCATGGGTCTTTAAACTACAGCCCTTCAGTTGTTCAGGAACTACAATTACCATCATGCCTAGTCATGTCTGAAAGTCAGAGTTTTACAATGCTTTATGGGAAGTGTAGTTCCATAACAACTGGAGGGCCATAGTTTGAGAAGCCCTGCCCTAGGGGGTGCTTGCCAACTGTGGGGGGTGGACTCACTGCATTGGATGAACACAGAGATCCGTGTTACTGTTTAGCAGGAACACAAGATTACTGTGTCCTGTGTCGGCAATAGGGATCTGGCTTGTTTACAATGGCTATTCTACCTCTGTGGAGCGATCATAGGTGGCCGGCGGACATCGCGTCCGCCGGACCAGTTGATTGGCTCCCTCTCTAGCCAATCACACGCCCCCAGAGGCTACTGCATGAAATGACATACAGGTACGTCGGTTCGTGCAATAGAGCTGACCTGCCACAGTATATGTACTGTTGCCGAACAGCAAGTGATTAAACAATCAATACAGAGACAACGTGAAAAAAACAATCCAATTATGTGACTTGATTTTCATATAATGGCATCCATTAAAAGAACAAAATCAGTGCGTCCGGTGATAACTATTGGGCAAACGTCAAATTAATCAAAATAAGACAAGACTGAAGATTATTATTATTTGCGTTATTTTGCGCACCTTGCGATTTTTTTTGCCGCACTGGCACTCATTACAAACACAGTAGATTATCATTATTATTAACATTATTCAATCTGTACCTTGAGATATCAGACCCATGTAATATTACTGTTATACAATTTATGTGGTTTATTATTTTAGTTTTAAAGCGTAGCGCCACTTTAAATTTAAAAAAAAAAAAAAATACTTGGGATGTTGCCTTCTTATGTACCTGTACCTTCATTACCTGGAGCAGCGAGCCATTTGTTTATTACCTGCCGAGATTTGAATGCTTTTTATTTACAATTCACAATGTCATGGGACCAAGTGAAGATTTCATTCTGTGATGTTCAGTTTTGTAAAAGATGACACTTTTGCCTCAACACTCTTGTAAACTTACTGCTGGGAACGCTTTACTACATGCCAGCAGTGCACATCCTATCCTCCTGATAAAAAGCATCCCCTGCAGCCAATATTGAAGTTTTAGACACAACCGTTTCAAAAGGAGGATAAGTTTAAAAAATCAACAGTAACAGAGGGGAACAATTGCATTTAAAGGAAAATCGGTCGGCCCCCAAACACTATGTAGACTGCATGACTATAGGCGTAATCTTCGTTATATGCAAATTCTAAATAGGGGCCTTTACTACTGAAAAGAAAAACCTTTTGGCAAAGAATTATGAACACTCTTATTTCATTGTAAATGGTTACGATGATCTGAACTGGCAGGCATATGGCTTTATATCATTACAATCCTTGTAGCTTATTTTTATCCCCAATTGGATCTTTAATTTCTCCGGCTTCAAACAATTTTTTGGTGAAAATATGTTCGTCCCATTGATTTCCGATGGTTTGATTTATCAGCCATAATTTTCTGACCACTGACAGGTTAAGTGAATAACATGATTTATCCCATTACAATGGCATCCAAAAGTCAGTTAGTACAAAAAAAAGGGATTTTTAAATACAGCTTACCTGTAAAATCCTTTTCTTGGAGTACATCACGGGACACAGAGCGGCATATTCATTACTATATGGGTTATATGGAGTACCTTCAGGTGTGGACACTGGCAATCTCAAACAAACAGGAAGTCCCTCCCTATATAACCCCCTCCCCTAGAGGGAGTCCCTCAGTTTTGTAGCAAGCAGTATGCCTCCCAAAAATGTTCTCCAAAAGAGGGGTGGGAGCTCTGTGTCCCGTGATGTACTCCAAGAAAAGGATTTTACAGGTAAGCTGTATTTAAGAAATCCCTTTTTCTTTCTCGTACATCACGGGACACAGAGCGGCATATTCATTACTATATGGGATGTCCGAAAGCAATGCTTTAATGAGGGGAGGGAGACATCTTCCAAAGAAGGATTTAATTTAGAGGTATACTCAAATACTAGTAAATCCAACTTAAACAAGAAATGTAAATCTCAAATCAAATCAAGGGAGCCCCCTCAGATCCTGAGGAGCTTGAATCGCGGCCTGTAGTACTGACTGCCCAAAAGCTGTATCCGCATTCCTTCTTACGTCCAATTGATAAAATTTTGTAAACATGTGGACTGACGACCACGTTGCTGCCTTGCATATTCGAGCCATAGAGATCTGATGATGTGCTGCCCAGGAGGTGCCCATGGCCCTGGTAGAATGGGCCTTTGCCGACAAAGGAGGCGGCAACATCTTCAAACCGCAGGCCTGAACGATTGTTTAATCCATCTTGCGATGGTGGATCAAGCAGCTGCCTGACCCATCTTGGGCCCTTCCGGTAAAACGAACACCACATCTGTTTTCCGAACCTTCTCTGTAGCTTTAAGATAGGCCTTTATGGCCCTGACAATATCCAACGTATGCAGCAACCCCTCCTTTCTAGAGGTGGGTTTTGGAAGAAGGATGGAAGTACCACATCCTGGTTCAGGTGGAAACTGGATATAACCTTTGGTAGAAAGGAAGGATGAGGACGGAAACCCGCCCTATCCTTATGTAAAATGAGATATGGTTCCTTACAAGATAAGGCTGCCAATTCCGATGCTCTCCTGGCCGAAACTATGGTGATCAGAAATACCGACTTTCCAGTCAGTAAAACCAAAGGTACCTCAGCCAACGGCTCAAGGGGTTGTTTCTGTAGAGTTGACAGAACAAGATTTAAGTCCCATGGACAAAGTGGTGATTTGACTGGAGGATTAACACGTAAGACTCCCTGTACGAAGATCTTAACCAGCGAGTGGGCGGCCAACGGCCTCTGAAACCACACTGATAAGGCTGAAATCTGTCCCTAGATCGTGCTTAATGCCAGGCCTTTATCCACTCCTAGCTGGAGAAAACTTAATACTCTATCAATGGTATACTTGCGGGAACCCATCTCTTAGCCTCACACCAGCCTACGTAGGCCCTCCAAACCCTGTAACAAAATTACCCTGGAGGCCGGCTTTCTAGCCTTAATGAGGGTAGGGATTACCTGCCTAGACAGACCTCTACCCCTGAGAATCAGGGATTCAGCCGCCAGGCCGTCAAATTTAGACGCCGTAATGCAGGGTGGAGGATCGGGCCTTGTGAGAGTAGGTCTGGCCCTAGAGGAAGAGTCCAAGGGCCTCCCGCTGCCAATTTCAGGGCTAGTGAGTACCATGCCCTCCGGTACCAAGCTGGGGCTACCAGGATAACCGGCCTGTGCTATGATCCTGCGCCACAGGCGGGGTAGTAACTGCAGTGGGGGAAATGCATATAGAAGTTATGATTGATGCCAAGGGCAAACCAACACATCGGTTCCGCAGGCCATAGGGTCCCTCGTTCGAGACATGAACCTGTCTAGCTTCTTGTTGAATCCTGATGCCATGACCTCCACGTCTGGCACTCCCCACTTCTGGCAGATTGTCTGAAAACTTGTGGATGCAGAGACCACTCCCCCGGCGACAGGGTTTGGCGACTTAGGAAGTACGCCTGCAGGTTGTCCACCTCGGGAATGAATGTCGCCGATATGCAGGGTACATAAACCTCTGCCCACCGAAAAACCAAGCTCCTCTCACTCTGAGTGGCTTGACTCTTGGTTCCCCCTTGGTGGTTCACCTATATGCCACCGCTGTGGCATTGTCTGAATGACTTCTCACCGAGGACCCCTGTAATCTGGATGTCTATGCCAGGAGGGCTAGCCGAGCCGCTCAGAACTCCCAGACCTTGATGGGCAGCTGCCTCTCCGCCTCTGCCCAAGTTCCTTGGCGAGTGAACTTGTTCAAGACCGCTCTCCAGCCTTCCAGACCACTGGGCAGAACCAAGCTGCTAGAATTGCTGCCTGTAGGACACGAGTGTGGAAGCGTGTGGTATTGCCTCGAACATGGCCCTCGCATACATAGGCGAATAGTTGGCTCTTTTTTGCTTAGAACCAACTGAATCAATCTTTTGATAGCCTCGACCTTTACCAGGGGCAGGAACATCCATCTTCTGTTCTGTGTCTAATCTCGTGCCGAGATATTCCAACTGCTTTGTAGGTTGAAATGCTGATCTTTCCCCGGTTTAGGACTCAGCCGAACCTCTCGAGGTACTGAACCATGAGGGCTACTACGCATTCCACCAAGGAAGCGAGTGATCTTATGATTAAGAGGTCGTCCAGGTATGCTAGGACCGAGATCCCTTGGATCCTTTAGACTGACTAGAATAGGAGCTAGGACCTTCGTGAATACCCGGGGGCCGTAGCCAGCCCGAAGGGGGGCGCCACGAATTGGAAGTGACGCTGTATCACTGCGAAGCGTAAAAACAAAAATATTTGATGTGGCTGAAAGACCTGGTACATGAAGGTAACCATCCTTTATGTCTATAGAAGCCAGATCCTTCTGGAGTGTGGCGGCTGCTGACCAAACGGATTCTATCCGGAAAGAGCGAACCCTTAGGTAAGCATTTAAACCTTTTAGGTCCAAAATTGGTCTGACATTGCCGATGAGCCTTGGTATGACAAACAGATTGGAATAGAAACCTAGCCCCTGTTCTTGGGCTGGTACCTCTACCATTATGCCCTGGTAAAGCAGGTGATCCAATGCTGCCCGCATTGAGGCCTTCCTTGTGGAGGAAATTTTAGAAATTCTAATCTGTAGCCTGCGGCCACAGATGATCGGACCCCCTCTGTCGGGGACCGATCCCCAGAGGCCTGTCCTTGCGATCCATTGTTAAAAGTTTGATCGCGCAGGAGGTCCGTACTGCCTGAAATTTGAGGGCCCTGGAACCGGGGGGAGCTGCCTTTTAAACGCAGGACCCCGGAACTTCTTTTGACTGGTAAAAGGGTACTTTTGCCACTTGAAACAGTCTGAATGTATTTATCCAGATCTTTCCATGGAAGGGCAAACCTGCCAGCAGTCTTTTACATGGGGCTCGGCCGCCCAGTTCTTCAACCATAAGAGCTTTCTCATATGCACTAAAAATAGTGACAACGAGACGCCTGCTGGATGGAGTCTTTTTATAGCCTCTACCGCAAAGCACAGAGCTCTGGGAATATCCAATAACTCCTCTGCCTATTGGGCAGGGATGTCTTAAGCATCTGTTTTGTCTGGTTCTTTAACGCCTGATAAAACTCCACTTGCAGCCACTGCTGGCTGTAGCCAAGGATGCTGGAAAGTGTCTCTAAACGTTTATCGACCGGGACCTTAAACATTTGTATGTTTCCCCTTAGGCCAGTTAATGATTTATTCAGCCATAGGGTAAATAACAGAAAACCTTCCAGGTGGTCTCCCATCCAGGCACTAACCAGGCCCGACCCTGCTTAGCCTCCGAGATCAGACGAGATCGGGCGCTTTCCGGGAGATGTGGCCTCAAGGACCTCACGGGTAGTTGAAAAGCAGTGCCCGAACCGGGACCTGAACCCTGGACCCTCAGACCAAAAGTCCGATGCTCTACCGACTGAGCCATCCGGGCCCCCTTTTAAAGAGCAATTGGTCAGGGGAAAGAGTGCCTGCAAGCACAAATATTTCCTGGCAGACGTGCATAAAGACTACCCTCTCGTCAGCTTTAGGCGGCAGAAAAAATTCTGTCCGGTCGTCCCAATCCTGGAAAAACCAATTCCTCTAACAGAGGATGGACCGGAAAAGCTGCGTTGCTTAAAGGCGCTTTTAAAAGAACCTAAAGAGGATACCGCAGGAACTTGAGGCTCTGGAAATGGCAAATTAAATGCCGAGCAGACCATGTCTGTCAAAGACTGGACCCACAGACTCTCCGTCTGAGAGGCTGAAAACGATTCTTCCGTGGTAGATCCTTCCTCTAGGTTCTGTCCCTTTTGGCGATAGGGATCCAGTCCGCTTTTTGCCAGAAAAAGAGCCAGCGATCATAGCTGGTAACTTTTTTCTCTAGCCCCCCTAGGGTGACGGCTAGCATCTCCTGTGCGATACCACAGGGTTGGGCCGACATGGACCAGCCTCAGCACCAGACCCCCTTAATGGCTTATCCAGGGTGACCCCTATAGGAATAACCTGTGGGGAAAGTATTGGCATATCATCAGAACCAGAGGAGGAACCCCTTTGTCTTTGCCTTTTCTTTTTTTTTGTGTTTTGATCCTGAACCCTTGGAAGCCATAATACAAAACCGAGGGACTCCGCTTACAACAACAGACTGTTATAGCCAGGAGTACAAAAAAAAAATAAGGTTTAGGGGACAATAGGATCACTAATGCCCAAAAACGGTGGGGCTCAGTATGTTTTCTTTTATAATATTATTCACAACATACAGCCCCACCCCCAACATGTTTGCCAGCATTCAACCTGTTGCCAAGGGGATTTTGGCTTAACAAAAAGTATTGGAGCTGACTCCAGCATGTAGTACCCCTTCTCGCCACCGGGAGTCACTGTGCTGCCAGCTCTACGTCCTCTCTCTCCAGCTCAGCTTTGAACTGAGCTAAGAACGCGCCTGCTGTGTATAACAGCAATTGAAGGCACGCCCACTCTACACTGCAGGCACCCTGGCAAACAGGAACTTATGGTCTTTACGAACTCCAAGTCCTGGGCCCAGGGTCCAGTCCTCCAAAGAGGAGCATTATAGGCAAAACCCCACGGTTTGGGGCCCGGGTACTGTCCACTTTGGCACTGAGGCTCCTTGGACAGATCCGGTTAGCCCGCCCTTAATCCCAAGGATGTGGAGCAAAGCTATTCCGTGACCAACACCTAAGACACTGGCGAAAAAAACTGAGGGACTCCCTCTAGGGGAGGGGGTTATATAGGGAGGGACTTCCTGTTTGTTTGAGATTGCCAGTGTCCACACCTGAAGGTACTCCATATAACCCATATAGTAATGAATATGCCGCTCTGTGTCCCGTGATGTACGAGAAAGAAATAAAAACGCTGAAAGCAGAAAGATGGGGCCGAGTAGCCACAGACCACTCAAGAGTGCCCATGCTGGCCCGTGTCCACAGCCAAAAGTACCTACAATGGGCAGGTGAGCATGACAACTAGAGCACAGAGCCATGGGAAAAGGTGACCTGGTTGATGAAATCTCATTTTCTTTATCAGAGGTGTGTGTGTTACCTGGGCAAAAAAAATGGAACCAGGATGTAATACAGAATTAGGCAATCCTGCAGAGGCCGTGTGCACTTTTGGGCAACGTTCTGCTAGGAAACCTTGGGTCCCGCCATTCATGTGGATGTTACTTACCACACATACCACCTACCTAAACACAGTTGCTGACCAAGTACCCCACTTCATAAGTGGGAACTACTCAATATTAGGTGGGCAGTCATAAAGAAATGGCTAATTGGCATGAATATGTATTTATTATTTTTGATGTTACAATAAGTTTTGCTTCTTTGTTAAAACAGAACATGGCTTGTTTTAATGTGTATATTACTTTATTGTACAATTTTGACATTGCATATCGCTGTGTCTGTGTTCTGTATTCACAGAACACAAGGCAATCTATGATTGGACTAGGGAAGAGGAGGGGCAGATGAACAACAAGACCACCTCTTGTGCAATCACAGAGTGCCTTTAATTCTGTAACTGCAATACAAGATGTTTTATAAATATCAGGTGAATGCCGGGCCTTCAGCCACGAACCACCTGTGCGGCATGACCCGCTGTAGTCAGCGGCTCATTGCAAGGGGAATATCTCTTAAAGTGTAAAGGTTTACGAGATATTTTTTTTACATACAGGTAAGCCTCATTATAGGCTTACCTGTAGGTAAAAGCAAAAAAATAAAGAGTTTATTATTAACACCTCAAAATGTGCCTGCTGTACCATGTACTTGTATGATAAAGTATCCTGTTCCGTTTGTATTGCTTACTTTAAGTGAAATACCTGGTGTTCCTGCTAGTCCCCTTGCTTTTTCTATTAAAAACTGAGCAGGAGAACACATTATGGTCAGTTCTCTAGCTATGCTGGGAACTTTGTGTACTCTCCCTTTATTGATCAGACTTGTCCTGACATGCCCTGCTGCACAGCCATTAACTGGCAAGCTCAGTGTGCTGCTGCTTCTCCTCCCCTAGCCCCTATACAGCTGAGAACAAATGGAATGTGATCATTTACAATCACTAACTGCCTGCTGCACAAACTTTAAAGGGGGGGGGGGGCACGACAGTTGTACTGATGTGCCAATGTTCCAATGCTTGCATTTATCAGCCCAACATTGCGGCCATCGTGTTGGAGACTGTTTATTGGGACATATTTGAGCTGCAGCCCCTTTAGGCGCAGGGCAGTGTATGAATTAGGTGGGGCAACTGGTGGCGAGTAACTCTTGAGGCCTGGCTAGTAGCTCAGGACTTGAAATTTTGAGCCCTGTACATACATATATACACAAACACACATATATATATATATATATATATATATAAACATTTTACATACTATAAACATACTTAATTATACCTTTATATAGTTTAAAGCGGAGTTCCACCCACTTCCTGTCGCACTTCCTGCTTCCGCCGAGGGGCTGGTTAGGCAATTAAGCTTAATCGCCTACAGCAGCCCCTCCTTGTAGGCGATCGCATGGGACACTGACAGGTCCCATGCGATCCCCTGTCCAATCAGCCGCGGGCCGCGCCGCTTGAGCATGTGCAGTGCCGCTCGCGCATGCGCAGTGGGTGCCCGGCCGTGAAGTCAAAGGCTGTCACGGCCGGGTGCCCACAGTTAAAATGTAGACGCCGGTCGGGGAGGGGGAAGAGGATCGTGGAGCAGGTGAGTGTGTTTATTAAAAGCCAGCAGCTACACTTTTTGTAGCTGCTGACCTTTAACACTAAATGTGGCTGGAACACCCATTTAAGGAATATACATTAGTGAAAGCTTATGTTACAAGGCAAGTTGTGTTCACACAACCTACCCTGTTCCCAGGCTTCCCCTGTCTGCATGCCCCCCCCCCCCCACATATTTCCCAGGCTTTCCATCCTCCCAAGCTCCCCAACCTGCCCTCTCCCTAGGGTCCCCTGCCTGTATGGCTTCACCTCTTCCCAGACCCTCAATGTGGCATAACAAAGAGGTGTTAGAGAGAACAAAACAAAAACAAAAAAAACAAAAAAAGAAAACCTAGGACAGCCTTGAGGAACAGTGATCCCAACTCTGTACTGTATAATACTGCATGTAGCCGTTTGTGTTTCATAACAAGACGGCTTCTAAGCAACATGCATTGATTGTCCACTTTAACCACTTCAGATCTGCCCCACGTCCAAAGACGTCATTTTTTTGAAGATGGATATCTCGGTAACGGCAGCAGCTGCTGCCACAACCAAGATATCCATCTCTTTGTGGGGCGGACCTGTTAACGATAACGGCGGTCATCGCGGCGGATTCACCGCGAGATCGCCGTTATCGGTGGCGGGAGAGGGTGCCCCCCCTCCTGCGCCCTCCGCCGCTTACCGTAGCCATCGGTAGCGGCGGAGGCGATCGGGTCCTCTTGCTGGCTGTCCGGGGATGCGACGGAGGGAAAAAATGGCCCTCAGCCGTCCCCATACCTCTGCTGGGCGGAAGTGACGTCAAAACGTCATTTCCGCCCAGCGTCTTAAAGAGACATTTAATTTGTTTACATTTTGACTTTTTTTTGCATTTAAGCCTGAATATAAGATCTGAGGTTTTTTTGACCCCAGATCTCATATATAAGAGGACCTGTCATGCTTTTTTTCTATTACAAGGGATGTTTACATTCCTTGTAATAGGAATAAAAGTGATAATTTTTTTTTTTTTCAGTGTTAAAAATGATAAAATAAATAAAAATAAAAACCAAAAAATTTTTTTTTTAAAGTGCCCCGTCCCGACGAGCTCGCGCACAGAAGCAAACGCATACGCGAGTAGCGCCCACATATGAAAACGGTGTTCAAACCACACAAGTGAGGTATCGCCGCGATCGTTAGTGAGAGCAATAATTCTAGCCCTAAACCTCCTCTGTATCTCAAAAAATGCAACCTGTAGAATTTTTTAAACGTCGCCTATCGAGATTTTTAAGGGTAAAAGTTTGACGCCATGCCACGAGCGGGCGCAATTTTTAAGCGTGACATGTTGGGTATCATTTTACTCGGCGAAACATTATCTTTCACAATATATAAACAAATTGGGCCAAATTTATTGTTGTCTTATTTTTTAATTCAAGAAAGTGAATTTTTTCCAAAAAAAGTGCGCTTGTAAGACCGCTGCGCAAATACGGTGTGAGAAAAAGTATTGCAATGACCGCCATTTTATTCTCTAGGGTGTTAGAAAAAAATATATATAATGTTTGGGGGTTTTAAATTATTTTCTAGCAAAAAAAAAACTGTTTTAGTCTCGTAAGCACCGAATCTGAAAAACAGGCTCGGGGCTCAAGTGGTTAAAAACCAAGCATGCTTTAAAGGGAACGTTTATGAATACATTTTGTTAAAAGACATGTTCTCAGACATTATTGTGCCCAAAATATTATAGCCCGTCACTGTAATATAAGGTAAAAAAAAGCCTTCTAACTTATCTTTCTTGACCCGGTACCGTTATGAGCATTTACTAACCTTAATTTTGCAGTCCATGGAAGAAGACAGCAATAAGTGTCCAGAGTGAGGATACAACCTCACGGCACTGACTCCCTGGAAGGATGGAAGAGAGGCGATTTAACAAAGGTTCATTTAAAATGAAAATTTTTGAGCAGATGTTGTTTATTTAAATTAGATAGGTTAAAAGGGAAATTTCCTGACCAGGTAAATGCATGTAGTGCAGTGGGGTGCTTTTAAAAAGCCGCACAACTCCTTGGTGAATCCTAATGTTACTACATTCAGATAATGTGTTATTACTTGCTGTAGTCCAGGTATGGATATTTTTACATAGTTACATTGATCCAGCTTGGACCACAGTAACTATAAATATGTAGTACCATACCTGTGGGATAAACCTGGAAATTGATAATCACTGTAAAAAGGTACGGCTACTAGAGTGATCTCCACTAGCATTCACTCATTGGAGGTGGAAAGCAGGACATCAGCACCCCACCTCTCTAGCTCTTTCAAACGGAGAATGCTTTGCCTTCACCGAGAGAAAATGCAAAGCGATCTCTGCACGACACCCATGCTAAGCAGACAACCCCATGTTCACAATGCAGCAGGCAAGCCACTATGCACGGGACCTGGAACCTAGTGGAGATAACTGTAGTAGCAGTGTCTACTACAGCAATTTCCAGCTTCTAGAGGGATTACACAGGTATGTTTAAACGCAAAGATACACTGGTCCAAGCTGGACAAATGTAGCCATTTAAAAATAGCCACACGTGGCATCTACAGGCACAAAAAAAAAAAAAAAAAAAACACCAATACCTATATTTTCCAGCGATTTCAGATAGGACTTAGGATGCACTGAATTGCATGACAATGGAAATAACATTGCTTCAAATATTGCTCGTTCACATGAATGAATCACAGCTGCGATGGGACCTTAGGGAAGAGTCACGTGCTACATTTGTGCGATGCAGTGCAATTTTGTGGTCCATGGACTTCATTTGAAAAGCATCAAAATTGTATCTGCACACAGAATTGGCTCAAGAATGCATGCAATTTGTGCTGGTTATTAGGAGCCAGCAACCGCCTATGGTCCGAGTCAGGTTGGCCTTTTTGTTGCAGGTCAGTGGCCGGATTGGCGATTTTTTTTTGGTGAACGAGTATGGGTCTAATCTGGAGGCTGTTAAAAGGGGCTTCCAGATTCCGATAGCCAACACCACACCACACACAGCAGAGAGGAGTTATTGGTTGTGAGAATGCCAGCAGGTGCTGGCTTCTTAGCAACTACTGATTCATCTCTGCTGGCTGCAGTAGTAAAACATGCAATCATTTTTTCTTTACCAAGATTGCAAAAGTTGCACAGCAGCTGCACTACAAAAAAGTGTTAAAAAAATCAGATCAAAATCACACAGCCCCAGTGCTAGCCTAGCCTTAGTGATTTAGGAAATATTTTTAAAGTTGCTATTGTGGAGTGACTGTTGATATCAAGATAGATTTTCTGTCACTGTTAAAAGCCAAAACTATATGCTCTACCTTCGTATGTCCAGACCAGACATGGATCTGCTTCTTGGGTAAGTAACATTTTTCTGGCCCTTCTGTGGAGCGTAGATTAACATCCACATCTTGAGGAACGTGAAGATACGATCTGCCCTGATAGTCATACATTTCTTTAACTAAACAAAAAAAGTGGCAAGAGTTGCAAGGTTATTAAAAAAAAAAATTGATGGTAGTGGCTGTTTGGATTTAAGGGTATTGAATAAAATAATCTGCATGCAACAGGTGGTATACAAAAGCTACAAACCATGCAATATGGTCTTCTCATCTGCAGGTTTCTCGTCTTCTTGTTTGCCTCTCTTCTGTCTTTTTGCAGTTATCTCATCCAGCTCCTTCTGTTCTTCCTATAAATCAAAAAAAAAAATGAATTTCAAACAATCTTAGAAAATGCTGCACTAATGAAAGCGCTATATGTACCAATATTACCTCTGAAGGTTTGGCAACATCTTTTTCATCAACATATTTTGCCCACGGACCGAGGAAGCCATCTATGTTTGAAGCATCGCTACCTTTTATTTTTCTCCTCTTTTCAAGTTTTTTCTGACCTGATTCAAATACTGTTAACCCTGAGCAAAGAAAAATACAATGAAGTACAAAAATGTTATATTTTAAATAAAATCACTCTAGAATAAAAAAAATTGTTATTCTTACTTGTAACTACAGTCTGTGGTTAAAGTAAATTACAAGGGGTACTTAAGCTTCAGCAATGGCTCTTTCGCCGACAGGTGCATACATCTTACACACCTGACAGCAGGGGGTTTTACACACATTCCCATTGGCTACAGCCACCGCTATTGTGTGCAAGCCTGACAAGCAGACTCTCGTCTTCCACACACCCCCCGGTACCAGGGTCGGGCACCCCCGCTTGCCCATATGCAGGGCCAGGACCGACATAGCGTGAACCGCCGGGAGGGAGCAGAGTGAACACAAGTTTGCGCCCCCCATGCCTTCTTGTTGCTGCCCTGAAAGCGCTGTGTTTTATGGCACTTCTGGGTTCACCTCTCGGTGTCTCCTGCCAGCATACACAGAAATGTAGTGGAGCACAGGGGAGACATCCAGGGTTTTTAGACTCTGAATGTCTAAACTACTTGCCAACCAGGCTAAAAAGATAAAAATTTATTTTAGCAGAGACCCTAGAGAAGAAAATGGTGTTTTTTGCAATTTATGTCACACTGTATTTGCAAAGTGACATTTCAAACGCAATTTGCCCTTTAAAAAAAAAAAATTTAGATCACTTTTATTCTCATCACAAATAATGGAAACATACCTTGTGATAAAAATGATCAGTGGCAGTTCCACCCTTCACTGTGCAGCCACGGGCAGCAAAGAGATTAAATCATCTCCCTCCCTCCCCTTACTCTGGGAGCCATGTGCTGAAAAGCTGGGGGGAGACTGCCAGACCAGCTGTCACTGTTGCAGGTGATGTGACAGTCCTCATCTGGTGGCAGGAAACGTGACATGCTACATCTGGTGGTAGGAGAGTCCACTCAAATCTTCACCGATCGTGGAAACTTCACACTGGACATCATGCAACTTGGATTCTGTGCCTTCCCACTCTTCCTCCAGACTGGGACCTTGATTTCCAAATGAAATGCAACATTTTCCACAGTCAGTGATGATTTGTGGAGCCACATCTGCTGGTGTTGGTCCACTGTTTAATCAAGTCCAAAGTCAGCGCAGCTTCCTACCAGGAAATTCTAGAGCACTTCAGGCTTCCCGTCCTTCTGCTGACAAGCTTTATGGAGATGCCAATTTCATTTTCCAGCAGGATTTGGCATCTGCCCACACTGCCAAAAGTACCAATACCCGGTTTAATGATCATGTTATCACTGTGCTTGCTTGGCCAGCAAACTTGCCTGACCTAAACCCCATAGAGAATCTGTGGGGTATTTTCAAGAGGAAGATGAGATACCCTAGACCTAACAATGCAGATGAGCTGAGGGTCTCGATCAAAGCAACCTAGGCTTCCAAAACACCTCAGCAGTGCCAGAGGCTGATCGCCTCCATGCCACAACGCATTGATGCAGTAATTCATGCAAAAGGAGCACCAACCAAGTACGGAGTGCATATTATGCTGTAAATGGACACACTTATCAGTAAATAAAACATGTCTGTATTAAAAATCCTGTTTTTTTAATTGGTCAAATTTTGGAGATACTGAATTTTGGATTTTCACTAGCTGCAAGCAGTAACCATCAAAATAAAATGAAAGAAATGCTTGAAATATACCACCGTGTGTAAGGCGTCTAAATAAAATATATGAGTTTCACTTTTTGAATTAAATTACTGCACTGAAATAACTTTTTGATGATATTCAAGTTTTATGAGATGCACCTGTATATTATGAAAAAAAAAAAAAAAAAACATTCAGAATATACAATAATCATGTATGCCCACTGCATGCCCTGTATCTAGAGAGGAATCATATGGGGACCACCCCCGCATGACTACCGCCAAATTTTAATGTAGGAAACAAAATTTACATTTACTAGTTGATCATAGAGGTCTTTAACCACTTAAGGACCGCCTACTGCACATTTAAGTTGGCAGAATGGCACGGCTGGGCACATCAACGTATATATACGTTGATTTTAGTACCCAGCCGTGGGTCGCGGGCGCAAGCCCGCCACCCGGTCCGAAGCTCCAGGACCGGGACCGTGGGATTCGCGGACCAGATCGCCGCTGGAGTGCGGCGATCCGTCCTTGGAGCGGAAGAACGGGGAGAGCCGTGTGTACACACGGCTTCCCCGTGCTTCTCTGTGGCCATAGCATCGATCGCGTCATCCCTGTAATAGGGGGACGCGATCGATGATGTCACACCTACAGCCACACCCCCCTACAGTTGTAAACACACACATTAGGTCACACATCCCCTACAGCGCCACCTGTGGTTAACTCCCAAACTGCAACTGTCATTTCCACAGTAAACAATGCAATTTAAATGCATTTTTTGCTGTGAAAATGACAATTGTCCCAAAAATGTGTCAAAATTGTCCGAAGTGTCCGCCATATTGTCGCAGTCATGAAAAAAATCGCTGATCGCCGCTATTAGTAGTAAAAAAAAAAAAATGCAATAAAACTATCCCTTATTTTGTAAACGCTATAAAATTTTGCAAAAACCAACCGATAAACGCTTATTGCGATTTTTTTTACCAAAAATACGTAGAAGAATACGTATCGGCCTAAACTGAGGGAAAATTTTTTTTTTTTTATATATATTTTTGGGGGATATTTATTATAGCAAAAAGTAAAAAATATTGAGTTTTTTTTTAAATTGTCGCTCTATTTTTGTTTATAGCGCAAAAAATAAAAACCACAGAGGTGATCAAATACCACCAAAAGAAAGCTCTATTTGTGGGGAAAAAAGGACGCCAATTTTGTTTGGGAGCCATGTCGCATGACCGCGCAATTGTCAGTTAAAACGACGCAGTGCCAAATCGCAAAAAGGGGCAAGGTCCTTTACCTGCATTTTGGTCCGGGTCTTAAGTGCTTAAAAAAAAAAAAATCTTCATATCAAAAACCACTAAAATAATTCCATGTCATCTTGTAACAAATTAAATGTATTTAAAATGAGAGGCAGTCAAGCTTCTTAAACTAAACTGGTTTCCTAGGGATCAAGTTTCACAAAATGAAAAACGTTAAAATGCAATGTTATTTTACATTGCTAAATACCTTCTGATAGACTCACACCCTAACAAAAAGGCTTTCCCACGCCAGTAAAACAAAAAATAGGATAATGTACACCCAAATTAAAACATTGCTACATACGTGTGGGTGCTAGAACCATAAATTAGGTTTTCAATAAAAAAAAAAAATTTAATTAAAACCCAAAAACCGAATAAAACTGTAAACTGTAAGAAAATAATAGGCAGCACTCCAAGACACACTAGCAAGTTTTCAGGCACTTGAAATCAGGTAATGGTGGGAATGGCATTGTTTCAGGGTAAAGACCCCTTTCTCAAGTGAGCATCTTTGCCAATTGTACATTTCACCCAATTTCTTCCCTTGCTTATTTTCTAAATGGAGAAACTGTGCAGAGATCTTGTGCAAGTACTACAATCGCCTCCACCCGATTGTGAGTGTTCCCATACCAGTTCTATCTGGTATCTATCCATGTGTTGATAGTGAACTGCTGTACGTTTTGCATGGATCTCCTCAGTGTTCTAATGAAGTAGTAAATGATACTTGCAGGCGAGAACCTGCTTCTGTCTAGAATAAATAGAGGAACTGTGGGGAGATCTTGCGCATGTACAACAATCATGTCTTTTTTATGAGGTTTCCTTTCATAAATACAGTGCAAATTTGAAATACTAGCTGCTTGGAGTGCTGCCAATTATTGATTTGGAAGACTTTAGTGAGTCACATTAGTAACTGAGGCAGCACACAATAAGGTTAGCAAAGCAGATATTAAACTGACTGCAATTTTAAATATACACTTACCTTTTTTTTTCTCAGCCTCATCCACAGAACCAATGTATTTGGTGGCCATATCTTGAACATCCAAAGATGGATCCAGGGCATAACCTTAAAAAAAGTAAACACTACGAGTCAGTGCTGGAGGTGTGGCGATTCAATAAAACCCTTGAAGCAATAATTCCCACAGCCAAAGGCTTTCCAAGTTAAATACAAACATCTCTGTGGGCCTGGACCACTGCATTCTGTGTGAAGTTCAGCTCTACAGTGTACTGCTGGCACCGTTTGGCTTCCAATAGCTTGGGGCAGATACACATGCAAGATATAGAACAGAGAAGGAATTATGCCATGTTCTTTGCTTGTTGAGCAGCCTCACGGCATGGCATGTAGGAGACTTGGGGATGCAACCAAACTTTAAGAGCATAGCTGGTCATAAACCTAGGGCTCATTAGCCTTTGGGTCTTTTTTTTTTTTTAATTGGCCCACAATGTACCTCAAGGCTTTAAAAAAACACATCTGAACAATTTCCAACAATGCAGCAGAGCATTTATATCTGTGCCTCGGGGTGCGCTATAGTGTGAATGTGTTTAGGTCTGCTGAAAAAGCAGGCGTACTTTGTATACAATAATGTTACAGGCCATGTCATACCTGCAACTTTGAAGCAGACATTTGTAGTAGCTACAAATGTGCTTATTTGATCTTCAAATTTGCAGGAGTTTCTGCTGTAGTTGGTACAATGCAAATTTTGCAGTTACAAATCGCCAGCATGCCATTATCATTGGCAGCTCCATTAGATAACATGAATAGCTGCCAAGGCTGGCATCTTCAAATGCAGTAAAAAGGTTGGCAATGTTTAAGGGCCAGTTCATACCAGATGCAGTCCAGTGCGTTATTAATCTTTATCAAAAATGCATGCAGTGTTTTCAATGGCCCTAGTTCACATCAGCATAGTGCATTCCAGTCGGTGCCTTAATTTTTTTTGCATGGAATGCGGCAAACTCATCAAAATTGAATCAAAAAAGCACATCCTAAATTAAGATGGAAAAAAGAAAAAAAACACACTGGAACGCATCAAAAACTCATCCAGAACACAGAAATTGTGGCGTTTACCAGCCCTGAAACAAGATAAAATATGCTACAAACAGCCACATCAAATAGAGCTTCAATGTATTTTAAATCTTAAAATGAGGCAAGTTTTTTTTCTTTTTACCTCAATGCATTTTTTGCATGCTATGGGGGGGAACTCATCTGGAGGGAGGTACCAAAAGCGTCAGCAGGAGGACCCCAGAAGTGGAGGATCCTGGAACCCTTTAAATATGTAATTGCTATGCGATCACAATGTCAAAGCTGTTCTGAATTAATTTCCAACAGCTGTTTCCTATGGTGCGATTGGTCCACATCCCTCATATGGTACTTGGGCCAATCACAAAGCCCAGTACCATATAATTAGCTGTAGCCAATCACAGATCACAGCTGTCATGAATGTAACCCACTTGTAACAGTTGAAGACACTGCTGTTACAATAATTGTCATTGTAACAGCTGGGTGTATAAAGAAAAAAAAGAAAATCCCTCATCACCCCTTCATAGTACCGAGTTACTATGGTCATACTGAACTAGTAAAAGAAAAAGTATTGTGTGAGAGATATATATATATATATATAATCTTACACACGTCACCAATCAGTGTCCCTGATCACCACCAGGTGATGCACTGGTAGCCCCGTATGTAGCAGAATATATTTTTGTCTTAAATTCATGAAAGAATTTGGATTTATTGGATATGTTTTATAAAGTTAAAAAAATAGTTTTGCATTTAAAAATTTTCAGTCTGGTTTTGTTTATATCGCAAAAAAAAAAAAACTCAGTGGTGATTAAATACCACCAAAAGGAAAAACCATTTGTGTGAAAAACATTTTTTTATAAGAATTTAATTTAATTTACGTGCTGTATTGCATGACCATGCAATTGTCAGTTAAAGGAGGCACAGTGCTGAATAGCAAAAAATGCCCTGGTCATAAAGGGGATAAAAACTTCCATAGCTCAGGTGGTTAAAAAGCGATACCAAAAAAAAAAAGTATTTTTTTATTATAACAAACATGTTATACTTGGCTACTCTCTGCAGTGGTTTTTCACAGAGCAGACCCAATCCTCTTCTCAGGTCCCCTGCTGGCACTCTTGGCTTCTCACCTTTGCAAAGTGCTACCCATAGCAAGCCACTTGAAGGGGGGGGGGGGGGGGGGGGGGGAGCTGCATACAGCATTAACCTTCGAGCATAAAATGCATGAAGGCAAAAAACCTTCAGTTTTTAGAACCACTTTAATTGCTTTAAATGCATAAACACAAAGCAGTTTTACCTGGCTTTCCTTGTGCCTTAAAGCAGAGTTCCGCCCAAGAAATAAAAATTTAAAAACCAGCAGCTACACATACTGAAGCTGCTGGCTTTTAATAAAATGGACAATTGCCTGTCCATGAATCCAGCGATGTTGGCACCGCAGCTGATGTTTCCATTGCGGCCAAGGGTAACCTACAGCGCATGTGCGAGGCTGATTCACTCTCCCACTGGCCCAGAAGCTGGGGGAAGAACAGGGAGACCTGTGCTGATATCAAAAGCCACGGGCCAGACTTCCGGAAGTGGGAAAGGATACCTGTCAAAAAAAGGTAAGTATTCTGTCCCCCCTCCCCCCTGAAAAGGGGCCAATTGTGGCACCGGAGGAATCCAATGAGTGGAAGTTCCACTTTTGGATGGGACTCCACTTTGAGGGAGCTTCACACTGCCCCAGTTTGGTCTGGTGTGCTTTCCCAAAGACTTCTATGATGTCTGATGGTTTTGGTGAGGTTTTAGCATGCAGGAGTATTGGTGAGCTTTCAGAAATCGCAACAAATTTGCAGTACCTTATAGAAGTCTATGAGAAAGTGCAGCTAACATGCATGAAAGCAGCAGGGCAGCACAAAAAGCCACCGTTAAAGCGATAAAGTCTTGGGTTTTTCTTTTTTGCTAAAAAAAAACATGTTATGTTATTATTACCTGCTCTGTGCAGTAGCTTTGTACGCATCCCCGAAACTTACTTTTCCCAGGTGCCTCGCTCTCAGTGCCCCCATAGCAAGCAGTTTGCTAAGGGGGTACCCCCCGCCCCTCTTCTCATTGGCTTACTGACTGACAGCAGCGGGAGCCAATGGCGCTTCACTGCCGTCTACGCCAATAAGGAGAGAGTGGCCCAGACTGCCTAGTCTGTCCTGCAACATCACTGGATCGAAGGAAGCTCAGGTAAGTATTTGGGGGCTGTTGCTGCAAACAGAAGGCTTTTAATCTTAAAGCTTAGAATGCATTAGGAGAAAAAAATAACTTCTGCCTTTACAGACACTTTAAGGAGTGTCCAGAGTCGGCACAGTGTATATATTCTTTAGATAGAAGTCCGCCTGATGTTAGCAGCATCTTTGGAGCGGTGAAGGAGCTGTGTGTATACCGCTCATGCCCATTGAAATTAATGGGACACCGCGGCTATACCGCCGGCAAAGCACCTCTGCAGAGGCTCTTTGCAGTGTTTTTAACCCTTTCTTGGCCAGCTATCAGGGGTAAAAGCGCCCGGCTAGCGGCCGAATAGCGCCACAAAATTGACGGTAAAGCACCGCTAAAAACAGCAGTGCTTTGTTGCCGACACACCTACCGCCTCAGTGTGAAAGGGGCCTTCTACTCTGCCATACATTGCAGAAGCTGAAGAGTTTTGGCTGACTAAATAAAGAAAGCAACGTTTTACACTGGCCTGTGGTCTTTGATGAAAAAAAACAAAAAACAAAAAAAAACAGGGAGGTAAGTGGTTGTATTTGCAATGTTGTTTCGTTATCCCAGATGTATAAAAATAGGATTTTTTATGACAGCTTACCTGTAAAATCCTTTTCTTGGAGTACATCACGGGACACAGAGCGGCAATCAATTACTATGTGGGTTATAGAGTCTACCTTCAGGTGTGGACACTGGTGTAATTAACTACACAGGAAGTTCCCTCCCTATATAACCCCTCCCATACTGGGAGCTCCTCAGTTTTTGTAGCAAAGCAATAAGTGTCCCAATATCCCCAAACAAGAGGGGCGGGAGCTCTGTGTCCCGTGATGTACTCCAAGAAAAGGATTTTACAGGTAAGCTGTCATAAAAAATCCTATTTTCTTTATCGTACATCACGGGACACAGAGCGGCAATCCATTACTATGTGGGATGTCCGAAAGCAATGCTTACTGAGGGGAGGGAGACACAAACAACGCAGGCCGCCATCAGATGTGAGGATCTATAATGCTGCCAGATGCATACTGCGCCAAAAAGCTGCATCCTTTTGCCCTCCTATGTACATCTGACAAGAATCAGTGAACCTAAGCACAGACGGCAAGTTGCGGCCCTGACAATCTGCGTCATAAAGGCTCGGTAAAGCATCGCGCATAAAGCGCTTACTATCCTGGTACGGAGCACCCCCCCCCCCAAGAAACAGGGGGAGTCCCACTCTCCGAACCACAAGCCTGAATAATACCCTGATGAATCAATCTTGAAAACAGTTGATTTTAGACGCTGCCTGCCCCTTCCTGGGGCCTCCTGGTAGCGCAATAACATCAGCTTTCCGTATCCGAGCAGCCGCTTCAGATAGGCCTTGATCCTTCTACTCCAAAGGAGAGAGTGTAACCATTTTAATAGCTGAACTGAACACTGCCTGCCCACATCAAGGGTCTTCTGGCAGCACAATAAAAACTTCAGATTTCTATATCTGAACCTTCAGATAGATATTTAACTGCTCTCATCTCTACTGAGAGAAAGCAATAACCTTTCCTTCCGAAAACAAGGTTTTGAAAAAGGGGGAGGTAAGAATATCTAGATTCAAATGAACACTAGATCCTTCTAGTAAATAAGGCTGGGTGAGGATTAACATCACCCTACTAGTAAGAGGTTGCCAATACTGAAACTCTCTTGGAGGCTACCACAACCAAGAACACCAATTCCCTTGTTAAAGGCTGAAGGGAAGTATGGTGCATCGGCCCACAGAGCTGACCCTGTAAGCCGACAAAACTAGAGCCAATCCTCCAAGCACAAGGGCGACTAAACTGGTGGACTTATGCGCGTCACCCCTTGTATAATGAACAAAGAGTGTGAAGCAAGCGACCTTTGGAGGCAAGGCCGAGATCGGATCCTTGATGTAACTTAAGGCTGGCTCCGTCTCCTTTCCAAATGCAGGAAGGCAGGAATTTTATCTTTGACAAACTTCCAAGGATGCCACCATCTGTTTCATACCAGGAACATGGGCTCTCCCGATCCTGGGATATCTGGTCCTGGAGGCCAGCCTTCCTGTATGAATCAAGGAAGTGCCGTTGATTCTAAAAACCCTGATCCTGATGAATGTGGGCTAAAATAGCCAGACCATTAATTCACCTGTTGCACGACAGGATGTAATACCCCCTTCGAAGTAGGCCTGGACAAGATGTAAGGGACCGTGGGTCCTCTACTACCACCCCTACTGTCCCTGCACAGAAAAGGTCGTCAGGGCTATGCCGGAGTAATCAGGCCAGCTTCCGCCATCCTCTAATGTTGCATGGAAGCCACAAACGCCGCGGCACTGGGGGGAGAGACATAACCAGTGACCACTGGTCCCACCAGATTACTAACACATCTGCCCCGCATGCGGGTGGATCCCTTGTCCTTGACCTCAAGCTGTTCAATTTCTTGTTGAGCCTGGACGCCAATATATCTTATGTACAGGGTACTATTTCTGTGGCCCTTGGTCAGGAAAACAGTCGGGGTGTAGAGGTCCTTCTCCTGGAGACACTTGTTGACGGCTACAGCAAATCGCCTGCCAATTCTGCATTTCATGAAATGACGAATGTCAATAGGCAAGGCACAAGCTCCTCCTTGGTAAATTAAGTAAATCACTTAATATGGTATAGTCCGATTGAACTCCGACCGAACCAACCAGCCCCTGAACGTTCAGGCCCCTAAGCCAGATGCTCCATCGGTAGCTCTAGCTGACAGATAAGGCTCCCTTGGAGCTCGACTACTTCCCCTGGGCCAAGGTCTCTTCCTGACCTGGCAAACCCTTTAGTTAAGAACCACCAAGAGGAATTCTAGCCTATCTCTGGGACCGGTTCTTTGGATAATGCTAGGTCAAGATCCACTCCTTCTAGGCCAACACAATACTGTTTAGAACAGTCCTGAATAAAAGTATAGGGAACGGTCTTGAATGAAGCAGCATCTTCTCTAGTGCCTTAAGCAGAAGGCCAAAAGTAAGGAACTGTTCCTTGCCGTAACCACCTAGACCAGCTTTCTTATAGCGATGGTCTTGTCTTAGGCCAAAAGTACTCTCCTGGTGCAAAACATACCCAGCTTCTTGTCAATGAAGAATGTATCTTTAGACTGGAATCCTAACCCAGGAGATCCAGATACCTGACCATGCTGGACACCCTTAGGTCCAGCCATGCTGCTGACTGATCCATCAGCAGGAGTCTGCTTCCGTATGCCATTACTGCTATACCCTGGGCCTACAGACCTGCTAGAGGCGGGCCCTAGCACCCTGACAACCCAGACACGGAGGCTAACCCAAAAGGGCAAGACCACCAACTGGAGATAGTGCTGTTCCCCTGCACAACGCAGACAACCTCTGCAGTCCCAAGTAAATAAACACATATGCAACTGGCTCCCCATATGTGTATGTGGCAAGTGTTAAAGCCATATGTCTCAATGGAGGCGTGTGTACATGGCATTGTGTGGTCATGGAAGCATGAAATCATATAAATATGTCTCACGCCAAACATGCATATAGCATGTGTGCTCTGGAACGAGCATCCTTGCAAGCAAGCAAGCATGTGCTATAAACGTGTTATGCAACAATGTGCAACATGAACCCATGCAGACACGTATCTCTATGCAAACACAAGGCATCCTGTATTGCTTAATTAAGCCACCATGTGCAACTTTAAAGTAACCATGCATGCGATTCAGCATCTTCCATGCGATCAACATCTTATGCATTTTAAGCACTACTGTGCGGACAAGAACCCTTGTGTGACCAAGCACCCCTGTGCGTTCCAACATCCTTATGCACCCAAGCATCTTAATGCGACTTTAGGCATTTCTATGAAAGAAGCCTCTCTATGTGATCAAGTATCCCTGGGTAATCCAGGACTCTGTTGATCCAACAACCATGTGTGATCCAGCTTCTTTTTGCATTCAAGCATCTTTAAGCGATCCCTTTAGGCCTTGAGTAATCCAGGACTTGGGTGATCGGGTAATCCTGTGTGATTCAGCATTTTTATGCCTTCAGGCCTCTTTATGCGATTCTAGGCATTTCTGTGGGAACAAGCCTCTTTGCGTGACCAAATATCCTTGGGGAATCAAGGACTTGTGTGATCATGTAATCCTGTGTGATTCAGCATGTTTATACCTTCAGGCCTCTTTATGCGATTCTAGGCATTTCTGTGGGAACAAGCCTCTTTGCGTGACCAAATATCCTTGGGGAATCAAGGACTTGGGTGATCATGTAATCCTGTGTGATTCAACCTTTTTATGCATACAAGCATCCTTTATGCGATTCAGCATTTTTATGCATACAAGCATCTTTATGCGACTTTAGGTACTTTTGTGGAAACAAGCCTATTTGTGTGACCAAACATCCTTGGGTATCAGCATTACAAGCATCTTTTATGCAACCTCTTTTGTGGAAACATGCAGCACCATATAGACAGAAACATGTATGTTTATGCGATCCACAATAGAATCTGCTCTGTTACTTGTTTTTATCCCACATGCATTCCAAACTGTATGTTATGCAACATGCGGACTGGTAAAGAGGAAATTATCCTCTGCAGATGTGCGTTTCCTCAATTAAGAGACATTAGCAATGTGTGCCCGCAACTGTGCATCCCTCCGATGCATTTGGTTAGCCTGAAGCCGACACCAGGCTGAGGATTATATGGAGGTCTTACTAGCCACCTATAGGAAAACCTCTCTTTACACTCTAAGGAGAAGATAGAGGTGTAATCAGAACCTGTAGGGCTTTTGATAGCTTCTCCTTGTTAGGCTGCAGCTCCTGTCTCCTGTCCTCTGACAGTGAAACTTTTATCCCCAAGCTTTCTAATCCCTTTGTTTCAGGATTAAAGCAGGAAAAGGGGGGCACCCCCTTTTTTTTTTTCTTGCAAAACACATGCAGAGTGATTGCAATGTTGGGGGAAGGCTGCAATGCCCGACAGGTCTGATGGCTCAATCTATGAGCTGTTTAAGTCTCTTCAGAGGAGAATAAGGGTCCACCAGGTTCAGGTGGCGATCCCTCTTTATATTCCTACCCCTGACCTTATTCAATGGGGAGACCAAGTCCTAAGCTAAAGCAGAGGCACTTAACCCAGGTGCATCAAATAGCTGAATTTAGTCTGACACAATGCCTGCTAATCTGCACAGCTAGATGCGAGTAGGCGTCTTAGATGAATCTGTATCCAACTCACACAAGGTGCTTACGTTTGTGTCCCCCTAGCTTTACAGAGCTCTGACGTCCGGGCCCTTTGAAGAGCCTTCTCTGCGACTGCACTGAGCCGGTGAGCACGTGCAACATGGTAGAGCCTGAAGCGGAGGAAGTGGGACATAATAGATCAGCTAACACTTAAGCTTCAGTTTTCTGGAAAGCATGGTAAGCAAAAACATCAGGCATGTCTTCTACTGCCCATAGCAGTGGAAACACAGATAAGACTTGCAACTACTCATGGAAGACAATCCTTTGTATAGGATTAAGGGCATATTTATTTATTTATTTTTATTTATGTACCGGCCCCTTCAAGGGGAGATATATAGGTACTGCAGCCATCCTGTCTAACAGACATGGTGGGCCAGGCTGCATGCCGGCTAGGGGAGGTATATGGGTGGCCTGAGCCATCCTGTCTCAGAAGACATAGTGGTTTACATTGCCCATGCATAGAAGCATAATATAGGCGAGACCCAAGTCCCCCACGGAGGACCTACTGTCGAACCAAGTCCCGTAGGCCCTCCTCTTACCTTCTCCACGCTGCAGGGTATTGCCAAGCAAGAGGCCCAATCTTCCCCCTTTACCGTGGGTATTGTCCTAGACCTTCAGGGACCGGGGTCCATGACAGGAACACCAACTCCCCTGGACCTATATAGCATCCTGGCAGCAGAAAAAACATTTGGTCCTTAGAAGGCACAAAGTTCTGGAACCCAGGATCCAGCCCTCCGCAGAGAGGCATTATAGGCTAAACCTCGTTCTTCGTACCGAGGCCCGGGTACCGTCCACTTTGGCTATGAAGCACCTTGGACGGATCCGGATTTATGGAGGTTTTTTACATCCAGCATGGATCCCTCCAGTGGAGCTCCTAAGAGCACATGTTCACTCGTGACCAACACCTTAGACACTGATGAAAAAACTGAGGAGCTCCGAGTATGGGAGGGGTTATATAGGGAGGGAACTTTCTGTGTAGTTAATTACATCAGTGTCCACACCTGAAGGTAGACTCTATAACCCACATAGTAATGGATTGCCGCTCTGTGTCCCGTGATGTACGATGAAGAAAAAGGAGCAATTATGTTTTAAAAGCAGTTGTAAACCTCAGACATGAAATACAAACAAAGCATAGCCCTCTGTAGTTTGTACTTATTTCAATCCAGAGCACTAAGTGTGATTTCTGTTTGCTCCCATTAGCATACATGCATGGTAGAGAGCTATGGGAGTGCCATCATTCCAAATAGGAACATAAATACCCTCCAATTGCTCAAGAATAACCATTATAGGCACAGCAGACAAAAAGTGTAAAAAAAAAATAGACCCACTAAAAAACTTTTGGCTTGTATACATTACATAAGCACAGTAATGGCAATTACCAAAATCCTTGACAAAATTAACAGATTATAGGAGACATCCCAATTTTTTATTATATTTTTTGCTTGGGAAGGTGCATGTAAACAGCACAGGGCCAAAAAGCACTGTCCAGACAGAGGGTCAGGGGTCATGCTACCTCATAGGACAGTCAGATGAGAATGAAAACTTCTACAGGCTTTAAACCAGTTCTAGGCCAGACAATAATACAATTCACAAGACTTCAGATACTGCTGTTGACAAAAGGGATTTAGCAGTTTAAATTTACTAAAATAATTGCATGTCTATGTTCTGCGCACTGTGAAAGACCAGATATAGTAAATACAGGGACCTTGGTTTAGTAACACTTTAAAAGTAGAACAAGGTACGAAAACATTAACAGATCAGGTATGTGTCATATAAAGCTTGTACACAGGTTTTTACATACTGTTTGCCATTTGATTTTTGCATCCCAGCTATTTAAGAAAACATTGGTTGCTGAATCCACTTCTAATTCAGAGCAGGGCAAGATGCAGAAACAACTCAAAATATAACATTTTCCAGCAGTCAGCCACATAAGGCAGTAAAAGGGATCTAATAAAAGCGGTCTAACATTAGCAAAAAAAAAAAAAAAGTAAATCACAACAGCAGGAGCCAGGTACTATTTTCATGTTTAACACTAGTGCAATTTCAGATGCAACTTGAGCCACACAGAACCCCATGACAATGGAAATTAGGGTTGTCCCGATACCACTTTTTTAGGACCGAGTACAAGTACCGATACTTTTTTTCAAGTAGTCGCCGATACCGAATACCGTTTTTTTTTTTTAAATGTGTCCCCAAATGCAGCCATGTCATGTCCCCCCACATAATGCAGCCGCCATGTCATGTCCCCCCACATAATGCAGCCGCCATGTCATGTCCCCCCACATAATGCAGCCGCCATGTCATGTCCCCCCACATAATGCAGCCGCCATGTCATGTCCCCCCACATAATGCAGCCGCCATGTCATGCCCCCCCACATAATGCAGCCGCCATGTCATGCCCCCCCACATAATGCAGCCGCCATGTCATGCCCCCCCACATAATGCAGCCGCCATGTCATGCCCCCCCACATAATGCAGCCGCCATGTCATGCCCCCCCACATAATGCAGCCGCCATGTCATGCCCCCCCACATAATGCAGCCGCCATGTCATGCCCCCCCACATAATGCAGCCGCCATGTCATGCCCCCCCACATAATGCAGCCGCCATGTCATGCCCCCCCACATAATGCAGCAGCCATGTCATGCCCCCCCACATAATGCAGCAGCCATGCATGTCCCCCCACATTGCAGCAGCCATGCATGTCCCCCCCCACATTGCAGCAGCCATGCATGTCCCCCCCCACATTGCAGCAGCCATGCATGTCCCCCCCCCACATTGCAGCAGCCATGCATGTCCCCCCCCACATTGCAGCAGCCATGCATGTCCCCCCCCCACATTGCAGCAGCCATGCATGTCCCCCCCCCACATTGCAGCAGCCATGCATGTCCCCCCCCCACATTGCAGCAGCCATGCATGTCCCCCCCCCACATTGCAGCAGCCATGCATGTCCCCCCCCCCACATTGCAGCAGCCATGCATGTCCCCCCCCCCACATTGCAGCAGCCATGCATGTCCCCCCCCCACATTGCAGCAGCCATGCATGTCCCCCCCCCCACATTGCAGCAGCCATGCATGTCCCCCCCCCCACATTGCAGCAGCCATGCATGTCCCCCCCCCCACATTGCAGCAGCCATGCATGTCCCCCCCCCACATTGCAGCAGCCATGCATGTCCCCCCCCCACATTGCAGCAGCCATGCATGTCCCCCCCCCACATTGCAGCAGCCATGCATGTCCCCCCCCCACATTGCAGCAGCCATGCATGTCCCCCCCCCCACATTGCAGCAGCCATGCATGTCCCCCCCCCACATTGCAGCAGCCATGCATGTCCCCCCCCCACATTGCAGCAGCCATGCATGTCCCCCCCCCACATTGCAGCAGCCATGCATGTCCCCCCCCCACATTGCAGCAGCCATGCATGTCCCCCCCCCACATTGCAGCAGCCATGCATGTCCCCCCCCCACATTGCAGCAGCCATGCATGTCCCCCCCCCACATTGCAGCAGCCATGCATGTCCCCCCCCCACATTGCAGCAGCCATGCATGTCCCCCCCCCACATTGCAGCAGCCATGCATGTCCCCCCACATTGCAGCAGCCATGCATGTCCCCCCACATTGCAGCAGCCATGCATGTCCCCCCACATTGCAGCAGCCATGCATGTCCCCCCACATTGCAGCAGCCATGCATGTCCCCCCACATTGCAGCAGCCATGCATGTCCCCCCACATTGCAGCAGCCATGCATGTCCCCCCACATTGCAGCAGCCATGCATGTCCCCCCACATTGCAGCAGCCATGCATGTCCCCCCACATTGCAGCAGCCATGCATGTCCCCCCACATTGCAGCAGCCATGCATGTCCCACCACATTGCAGCAGCCATGCATGTCCCACCACATTGCAGCAGCCATGCATGTCCCCCCACATTGCAGCAGCCATGCATGTCCCCCCACATTGCAGCAGCCATGTATGTCCCCCACATTGCAGCAGCCATGTATGTCCCCCACATTGCAGCAGCCATGTATGTCCCCCACATTGCAGCAGCCATGTATGTCCCCCACATTGCAGCAGCCATGTATGTCCCCCACATTGCAGCCTAGTATGTCCCCCACATTGCAGCGATGGCCTGTCCCTCATACCTTTAGATATGATGATGCCGCCGCTGCCGCATACAGCCGTTAATCCCCTGCAATATCGCGTAGCGCACATTACAAGCTTTCATTCTGAATACTTGTAAATGCCCGCGCTTCCATGTATAGACACTCCCCTTCTCCGGATTGGAGGGATCCCTCCAATCCGGAGCAAGGGTGAGTGTCTATGCACGAATCCGCGAATAGACACTCCCCCTTGCTCGGGATTGGAGGGATCCCTCCAATCCGGAGAAGGGGATTGTCTGTACATGGCGGCGCAGGCATTTACAAGTATTCAGAATGAAAGCTTGTAATGTGCGCTACGCGATATTGCAGGGGATTAATGGCGGTATGCAGCAGCATCATCATATCTAAAAGGTATGAGGGACAGGCCATCGCTGCAATATGAGGGGGGGAGTATTCTATTTTGGTATCGGGGGTATTTGAGGGAGTACAAGTACTCCCGCAAATACTCGGAATCGGTCCCGATACCGATACTAGTATCGGGACAACCCTAATGGAAATTACATTATGCTCAATGATGCCGAGCAAGGCATGATTTTGGAAAAGGTTCCAGATATTTTTGGTGTGCTTCCAGCACGATTTTGGCCCCACGGAATATGCAACACTAAAAAATAAGATCAAAGCAGTGTGAAAATGTGCAGTTAAAAAATTGCAAAGGTCTGTGGAAATTGGGTAAAAAGCTACTATTACTTTTTAGTAACACAAGAAAAGCCATATAATTTCACAAAAAAATGACCATAAAAAGGTCTGAAGCATTTGTAGCCTATGCAAACTCTATGCACATAGTCTACAACAGGGGTCTCAAACTCCCGGCCCGCGGGCCAGTTGCGGCCCGCAGACCAAGATTTTGCGGCCCACTGACAAGCCCTTCCCCCGGACAGTGTCATACTCCTACTTTGCAGCGCATGCAGCGCGGTACCCTTTCCCTGCAGCCAGGGCCGGCGCAACCACCAGGCAGACCAAGCGGCCGCTTGGGGGCGGGCAGGTCCGCAGCCTGGGATGGGGCGAAAAAATTACTTCAGAATCGCGGCTGTAGGATTTTTCAAAAGCCGCGCCTCCGACGCGTCTTCTGTTCCGTGATAGGCGGAACATTCAGCTTCCCATGAGGCACTGTGTTCAGGTTCCGCCTATCACGGAGGCCCTCTCGTCCTCGGACGAGAGGGCCTCCGTGATAGGCGGACACTGAACACAGTGCCTCATGGGAAGCTGAATGTTCCGCCTATCACGGAACAGAAGACGCGTCGGAGGCGCGGCTTTTGAAAAATCCTACAGCCGCGATTCTGGTAAGGTAAGGGCACAGTCTGGAGGTAATGGGGCACAGTCTGGAGGTAATGGGGCACAGTCTGGAGGTAATGGGGCACAGTCTGGAGGTAATGGGGCACAGTCTGGAGGTAATGGGGCACAGTCTGGAGGTAATGGGGCACAGTCTGGAGGTAATGGGGCACAGTCTGGAGGTAATGGGGCACAGTCTGGCATGTAATGGGGCACAGTCTGGCATGTAATGGGGCAGGTCTGGATGTAATGGGGCAGGTCTGGATGTAATGGGGCAGGTCTGGATGTAATGGGGCAGGTCTGGATGTAATGGGGCAGGTCTGGCATGTAATGGGGCAGGTCTGGCATGTAATGGGGCAGGTCTGGCATGTAATGGGGCACAGTCTGGTCATGTAACGGGGCACAGTCTGGTCATGTAACGGGGCACAGTCTGGTCATGTAACGGGGCACAGTCTGGTCATGTAACGGGGCACAGTCTGGTCATGTAACGGGGCACAGTCTGGTCATGTAACGGGGCACAGTCTGGTCATGTAACGGGGCACAGTCTGGTCATGTAATGGGGCAGGTCTGGCATGTAATGGGACAGGTCTGGCATGTAATGGGGCATGTCTGGATGTAATGGGGCACAGTCTGGCATGTAATGGGGCATGTCTGGATGTAATGGGGCACAGTCTGGCATGTAATGGGGCAGGTCTGGATGTAATGGGGCAGGTCTGGCATGTAATGGGGCAGGTCTGGCATGTAATGGGGCAGGTCTGGCATGTAATGGGGCAGGTCTGGCATGTAATGGGGCACAGTCTGGTCATGTAACGGGGCACAGTCTGGTCATGTAACGGGGCACAGTCTGGTCATGTAACGGGGCACAGTCTGGTCATGTAACGGGGCACAGTCTGGTCATGTAACGGGGCACAGTCTGGTCATGTAATGGGGCAGGTCTGGCATGTAATGGGACAGGTCTGGCATGTAATGGGGCATGTCTGGATGTAATGGGGCACAGTCTGGCATGTAATGGGGCATGTCTGGATGTAATGGGGCACAGTCTGGCATGTAATGGGGCAGGTCTGGCATGTAATGGGGCAGGTCTGGCATGTAATGGGGCAGGTCTGGCATGTAATGGGGCAGGTCTGGCATGTAATGGGGCAGGTCTGGCATGTAATGGGGCAGGTCTGGCATGTAATGGGGCAGGTCTGGCATGTAATGGGGCAGGTCTGGCATGTAATGGGGCAGGTCTGGCATGTAATGGGGCAGGTCTGGCATGTAATGGGGCAGGTCTGGCATGTAATGGGGCAGGTCTGGCATGTAATGGGGCAGGTCTGGCATGTAATGGGGCAGGTCTGGCATGTAATGGGGCAGGTCTGGCATGTAATGGGGCAGGTCTGGCATGTAATGGGGCAGGTCTGGCATGTAATGGGGCAGGTCTGGCATGTAATGGGGCAGGTCTGGCATGTAATGGGGCAGGTCTGGCATGTAATGGGGCAGGTCTGGCATGTAATGGGGCAGGTCTGGCATGTAATGGGGCAGGTCTGGCATGTAATGGGGCAGGTCTGGCATGTAATGGGGCAGGTCTGGCATGTAATGGGGCAGGTCTGGCATGTAATGGGGCAGGTCTGGCATGTAATGGGGCAGGTCTGGCATGTAATGGGACAGGTCTGGCATGTAATGGGGCACAGTCTGGTCATGTAATGGGGCAGGTCTGGCATGTAATGGGGCAGGTCTGGCATGTAATGGGGCACAGTCTGGTCATGTAATGGGGCACAGTCTGGTCATGTAATGGGGCACAGTCTGGTCATGTAATGGGGCACAGTCTGGTCATGTAATGGGGCACAGTCTGGTCATGTAATGGGGCACAGTCTGGTCATGTAATGGGGCACAGTCTGGTCATGTAATGGGGCACAGTCTGGTCATGTAATGGGGCACAGTCTGGTCATGTAATGGGGCACAGTCTGGTCATGTAATGGGGCACAGTCTGGTCATGTAATGGGGCACAGTCTGGTCATGTAATGGGGCACAGTCTGGTCATGTAATGGGGCACAGTCTGGTCATGTAATGGGGCACAGTCTGGTCATGTAATGGGGCACAGTCTGGTCATGTAATGGGGCACAGTCTGGTCATGTAATGGGGCAGGTCTGGCATGTTAGTGTGTTTTTTTTATATAAAAAATGTATTGAAAGAAACATTTTTAATAAGTCAAAGTACAGGGCCAAACTTACTGATAAGCATCTTCAAGCCATATTGAGGGTGTCAGTTGCTTCCTCACTCAAGCCAAATGTTGCTGAGCTGTGTAGGAGGAAGCGCTGCCAGGTCTCTGGCAACAAGAAGTAGGAAGTAAGAGAAACTTCTGTTCTTTACAACCGTTAATGTTTAGAACTATTATTAAGATTGCATCAGTTGTACATTTTAAAATTTTGGTCCAATACTTGATGCGGCCCAGCCTCACCCAGCTTATACCTCCAGTGGCCCCCAGATAATTTGAGTTTGAGACCCCTGGTCTACAAGCATTAACAATTCAGAGGCCTTGGGATATAGCACCCCCTAATGGGCACAGAAAAAAAACACAAGACCAACATTTAATAATGTTGATTGTTTTGAAGACTTTACACTTCAGCATGTACGTTTTTCCTGTCCTGCGATTTTTCTAGCTTATCTTCTAATTTTACTTATTAAACAAGATACATAGGAATGGAATAACAAAAAAAAAAAAAAAACACGACTAAACTGTCCATGACAAAAATTAATACAGTATAACTAAAAGGCAAAACATATTTTATTTTCTAGATAGAATGGAGAGGGATTGGAACACCGGTCATTGTCTATTTCGATTACGGTCTGCGCCCCTTATCCATTTGTCATGTTGACCCCCACTTACTCTATTTAAAATAAAGTTTTGGATAGAGTACCCCCCTTTTTTTTTTAAACCGACAGCTAGCGGTAAGGAGAGGTAGGCGATCCCCCGCTAGTTGTCAAAAACGGGGGATCAGGGGGGGGGGGGGTGCATGTGTAACCAGTTACACCCCGAATATAGCTGCAAAGTCTATGGCTCAGATGTAAGCAAGGGTTTGGATAATACAATACATAGAAATTGGTTTCCATTGTAAATTATGTATGGCACATCTACTGGTAAGAACTACACGTTAAATGCACAATAGTCTAAAATCTCCAAGAGAGATTATATATATATATATATATATATATATATATATATATATATATATATATATATATATATATATATATATATATATATATATATATATATATATAGTACACAGCACAAGTGTCTATAATATAAAACACTTTGTTTATTCTTTTCCCCCTGGCTCTGCATACCCTGGACCCAGAAAGATGCTCACCTACTCGCTAAGGCTCGGTTCACACTAGATGTGGTGCGAATTCACAACAAAATTTGCTGAAAATCTGCATTAAAATTACAACCTGTACATGCCAACCGATTGTGGAGTGTATGTTAACGGCACACTGAAAATCAGTTTGCAAAACGCAGTGCGATTTTCAGAATCCGATTTCATGGGTGTGATCACCAATGTAATCAGATTCCTGTGCAGTTAAAAAAAAAAAGATCATGCACAAGTTTGGTGCAAATGTGGTGCGATTTGAGCCATACAATCCATGGCTCAAATCGCACCCCAGAGACACTGTATGCAAGTCGCACAGGAATGCGGTGCGATACCTGTGCGAACTACATGCAGAGTCCTGCATCGTATCAGTGTAAACCCTGCAGTTTGCAGGTTATGGGTCAGGAAGTGACAGTAAATCTCCCCAAATGTGACAAAGGTGTAAGGGGGGGGGGGGGGAGAAGGATACAGGGGTTCTACCACTACAACCCCCACCCCCACTTACTCTATTTAAAATAAAGTTTTGGATAGAGTACCCCTTTTTTTTTTTTTTAAACTGACAGCTAGCGGTAAGGAGAGGTAGGCGATCCCCCGCACAAGTCCTGCATCGTATCAGTGTAAACCCTGCCTAAATGGAGGGCAACCCTAGGGCAATTTTACTACCATCAGTCCAAAACCACTTGTGAGAAAGCCGAATTTACTGCTTACTGATCTCACACCAACTACCATCAAGTGCAGAGCCCTAAAATTCACCAATAAGATCTTGCAACGCAACAATATACACTCTAGAGAGGGCTTCCCATTCGATCCAATTTGTACCTATTGAATAGCACTATATTAAGCATCCTTCTTTATGAAAATGAGCAAGCGATTCGCTGAACTTGACCTAAAAGCCCCCATTAGAGGACTATATTGAATCAATCCAGTTTCTAAAGGGTACTCTACAAGAGACATACCATATTTCTTCCTCCGGTCCCAAAGAGAAGTGTCCTCTGTGGAGCCGATAAATTACCCTTTGCGGGCTTCAACAACAACTCTTCAGTGGAAGAATGAGTGCCTCACCATTTTAGCATCCTGTGTTCTCTACTGCCTTACAATTGACCGATACTTTTAGTATTCTGCACCTTTTCTTATGCAAGTTTGGCATTCCTAAAGCCTATTGACTCCCCCTATAGTTTAAGTTGTACCGTTTACTGCCACCGTTTTCGCAGCACCAAAAAGCACTTTAATATTTAGATTCCTGGTCAACTAGGAGTCCCAGATCAATTCAACATTCCTTCTACATAACCACATTAAGGATTTTTTGACCTACACCTGACCCATAATATACATATTCCACCGTACTTTAATATGGGCCTACAAGTCTGGGCTACTAGCTTTGATGCCTCTCGGATTGTTACATAGTAGACGACACTATGATTGATGGTGGAGGATTGGGCATTAGCAAGGACACGGTGTGCACCATCGGCCCCAAAGATTTAGGTAAGTGGATGATCTGTTCCCGGTTTATGTCGCACAAGCTGACAAACAGAAAGCAAAATGGATGGAAACCTCTGGAGATTACCATGTGTGACCAGGATCCATCGTCACTGGGGATGAGACTTGGTGCCATCATAACTGATGCTACATACAGTTAAAGCAGTAGTAAACCCAATGTCACTTCAAATCAGCAATAATTTAACATGTTGCCGTTTATAATCTAAGCGATACATACAGTATGCAAAAAGAACCTGCTTACGTGAAGAAATAAACGGTTTGTGAATGCTCCAACTTGTAGGAAGCCACGCCATTGTAACTCCTGTCTTCTGCGACTCTGCAGCAATTTAGTTCCGCCCTCACTCTGACTCCATGGTCATAATCTCGCACGCACATGCATTATTCACCACAGCCAAGACTCGTTTCCAATTCAGTTTACTATGGAAACCGTGTACAGCCAATAGAAGCCAATCCTGCTGCTGCCCAGCTTCTCAATGTGGAAGCAGTGTCACGGGATCTTGGGGTCGACATCAGAAAAAAAAAAAAAAAAAAAAAAAAAGCACGGCGCCAGCATATACACAGCATTTTTCCGGCTCTTATAGCTTTCTGGGAAAATAGGGCTAACAGCACATGCACCGGTGACAACATTAAAAAGAAAACTAAGGATTATAGAAAAAGCATGCAGGTAAAAAGCAAAAACTCAGCACACAGTACAATAGGTTACATCGATTCATTTTAAAGAAATTTGCTTGAATGGGTACACACCTGCTTTAATGCAGTGCTCACAGAAGCACATCTGTTGGTAAAAAGAAATCATTTGTTTTGGCCAGCCTAGGCCAAACAAACTACCGTATTTAGAGTCGGTTCACACACAGGCGGCACCACTCCAGGGGTGGCTCTGGAAGTCGTCCCGAGGACGACTCCAGAGGCGATTTGCAAGACGACTTCTGTATAGAAGTCAATGCAAGTCGCCCCCGAAGTCATACAGCGAGTAAATTTCTGCACTGCATGGGAAGCGACTCGTCAGGCGACTGAGCCGCCTGACGCGTCACTCCAGTGTGAACCGACTAGTAGTAATAGACCTGGAGTTACTAAGATTTTTCTGCATTAAACCTAGATCAGGTTTTAAAAAAATTGTGCACCATTCTAAGCCTTCAGGATGACACACCATTCCCAACCTGTTACACAGCTGCTCAAAATTCCCATCTAAGGCAATTACCCGCCACCCGGAAACGTTCTTTTTGGACATCTCTGGACCTAATCAAATGTCACTAAATTCCTAGATTACCTTACAAATTACAGGACTCCCATGATAACCAAATTAAAAGAAAATTTTCATAACAAAAACATTACTAACGTGAACTGTTTACCGAGACAACATCGCCTCTTCTCACCCCGGCTTTCCAACACTATTGCCACAACGACCCACACTCTCACACTTTATTGCCTCTATTAGATCTTCCACAGTATATAACCAAGCAGCATAACAATATTGGAATTGAAGGTGGAGCTGGGAACACCACTTTAGTCTGAAGACGAATAGAAAATTTGGGAAATTATTGAAAAAATTTATGGGAGTGTTTTAGCACTAGAAAATTCTTACAAGGTCCTCTATAGATGGTATTATAGCACCAGTCTGCCTGGCCAAAAACATTCCCACTTACCCATGTACATGGGCCAGAGGCGGTCCCAAAGCAGGCACAATGGCACAAATCCAATGGACCTGCCCTCATGTTTATACAATATGGATAAGGGGATATAACCTCATTTTCCCTCAATACTAATACACAGGAATACAAAGGAATCTTTTGTGAATAAGCCAATACCATAAATCTTAAGCAAAGTCCAGGTAGTTGAAGTGAGAAATTATACCGCTCTAAAAACTGCTGATCTCTTGGCTTTGCTTCCGTCCCACTAAACCAAAAAGGTGCTGGCTATGCACCGGTGCATTGAATAGAAGAAGGTCCTGGACTGCCGCACGCCAGACTAGAGGTCGACCGATATGGGTTTTACTCTGGCTGATGCCGATATTTAGAAATCTGGGCGGCCGATGGCCAATATATGATGCAGATTTTTGCGGCCAATATTTTAGGCCGATTTTTTTTTTTTTGGTGGCACTGGCTCGTGGCACTAATTGGCACTGGAAGAGGGCACTAGCAGAAGGCACAGATTGGCAGGTGGGACTTATTGGCACTGGCAGGTTGCACTGGATGGTACTAGCAGATGGCACCGATTGGCAGGTGGCACTTATTGGCACTGGCAGGTGGCACTGGCAGATGGCACTAATTGGCACTGGATGGCAATAGTTAGCACTGGCAGATAGCACTGGTTGGCATTGGTAGGTGGCACTGGATGGAAGGTGGCACTAATTGGCACTGGCAGGTGGCATTGGCAGATGGCACCGGATGACATGTGGCACTAATTGGCAGGTGGCACTGATGGAAGGTGGCACTAATTGGCACTGGTATTGGCACTGCATGGCAAGTGGCAAGTACAGACACCAGAGAGCAGTGTGTGCCCCATGAGCGCAGGCCCCTCCTCCTCTGTGGGTGTACACAGAGGAGGGCCGCCACGCTGGGTGTACAAAGATGGCCGCAGCTCCGGAGCTAGGCCGAAGCTGTGGCCTTTCCTGATGCTGTGACCGCAGCGGGAATCCGCGGACTGACGCCGCAATCACAGCATCAGGAAAGGCCGCGGCTTCAGCCTAGCTCCGAATCTGTGGCACCGCTAGCGGCCATGTAAAACTGCCGATGCCGATTTCTCCAAAAACTGCCAAATATCGGCCGATATATCGGTCAACCTCTACTTAAAACGATGTCTTTAGTATACAAATAAAATCCAAAAAACAACCAAAGCGATGCTACAAGTAAGCATCACATGATGTAAAAAACATCTCGGCCACCTTTTTCCTGTTGTTCACTTCATTTTGACTGCATCACTTTGGTTGTTTTTGGATTTTATTTGTACAATAAAGACATTGTTTTAAGGAGTGCGGCAGTCCAGGATCTTCGTCTATCCAATAAATCTTAAGCAGAGAGAACATAAATCACACATACTGTACTGTATGTTAATAGCCACAAGGTTAGAAGACTCCATCACTGAATTTCCATGAAGTAAAAAAAAAAATCTATTAAATAACAGAGCGATCATGGAGAAAGCACCAAACATCCTAATGGACAAAGGGAAAAATTCTTGAAAACATGGCAGCCTTGGTTATTTAGACACGACTACCCCAAAATGAACAGTAGACAACCCGTGAACTCACATCCCTATGCCCTTCCAATTTCATCCAATTCTAGACTAGCTACAGAAAACTAAACTGTGACCAGCAGCGTATACCATTCTCCCTTCAAAATTTTAAAGTGAAAAGGTCTTTTGCCAAGGCAGTGGGGTCATTAAATGCCACCCTACCGGAGCATATACTCACTCTCTTGCATGTATCTCCATTCTGCTGCCAAGCTGCTAAAATAAACCTGTTTAGGACTCCAAACAGACTTGTCACAGGCTACATGGGGCCCAGGACTTTCCTTGTCCTCTGTGACAGCACTGGGCCAATCACAAGGAACTTGGAGATCTTATACTGAAGGGGAGGAATGAGTCTCTTGCTTAGAGCAAAAAAAAAAAAGTATGGGGAGAGGGGAATTGGAGGACTCCTTTCACTTGCATGGAACCCTTGCCAATAAACTGTCCAATGTTATATGCCAGTGCCTCTTGGTAAATCTAACAACTGCATGACAGGTGCTGTGGCCTGGCATCAGAAACGGGTGGGGTTTTTCTGGACTTGGACAAAAGCCTTGGTCCCACATTTAGGCCCCTTTCACACCTGATGAAAAAGGGACATACATTGATCCCTGTGAGACTGCAGGTGTCAGCTGATGATCATCTGCTGACACCCGATGTCATCTGGGTCCACTATGCTCTGGTTCTGCAGACGGAAGAAAATCCTATTTTTCCATCTGTCTGCGGATCGGGTGAACACGGACAGACGTGTTCATCCAATCCCCCCATAGGGGAGAGCAGAGTTCTGACAGGGCAGTCCCTGCACAGTGTGCGGGGACCGCCCTGTCATCCGCCGGCTCAGCGGGGATCAACGGAGCATCAGGAAACCATAATGCTACTCATAGAACATCTTTGTAACATCTTCATCACATCTCTAAACTTTGTAATCCTAATTGTCAGCTCTGGCATGTTGCAATGTTAAAATAAAATATGCAACTCTTGTGGGCTGCAATATACAAATGTAACCATCGTCCGCCACTGGTTATAGCAGTCCAATGTAGTAGCACATTCCTTGCACCTTTTGAATCAACCCACCGCTTCCCTGGCATTTCTTAATTCTCTGGTTTCACAAAGAATTAAAAAATAAAATAAAAATATGACAAAATTAGCAAATCTATGGAGGTTTGTTATGATTACTCGAATGAACAGAAACACCACATTATTATTTTTATATCTCTAAAAATGGTAGCCTCCAAGGTTTATTTGCCAAAGTCTACAAATGCATATTTCATGCTTTTGCCTACATTAATAAGGTAGTTCTATACTTCCACATTTCGCTTACCATATGTTGAAAATGTTCTTCTTTGCTGTTCAAACATAAAGTCATTAATGTGTGTTGGTTCTGCGTATCCTGAAAGCATGTTCCTTGGAGCAGCCATCTGCTGGGTTTTAAATGGATTGTTGGGTCCAAACTGCAATTATATAACAGAGGAGATAATTCAAATACTCCTCACCATAAAATGCATCTTAATTGTGCATGCTGTAGCCCAGTGTAGAAACATGAATTAAAGTGGTTCTAAAGGCAATTTTTTTTTTTTACTTCTTAATGCATTCTAGGTATTAAAGTGGAGTTCCACTCAAAAATGGAACTTCCGCTGTCCAGGTTCCTTGCCCCTTCCGGTGTCACATTTGGCACCTTTCGGGAGGGGGGGCGGGGCAGATGACACCTTTAGGTTTCTCAGTACATGTGGTTGGTGATCAGAGGGGGGTATCCAGGCTACATCAGGTGCCAGGTGATTGTTTGGAGGAGTGGAGAGAGAGACACACACACACACACACACACTAGGCGCCATTACCACTAAATATGCTCCTATGACTTCTCTTTAATTAGGGAGTCGCATATTTTTTGGTAACTCCCTTATTAAAGAGAAGTCAATGGAGCATCCATTGATGACGGATCTGAATCTTTCTTAGTACAATTTCATTGGATGTTCCAAGTCCTGTTTTTACCTTGTAGACTTTTACAGCATCTGCTGTGTGGACTTAAATGTCTTGATTTACTTTGCTATATTGCATGCGATTAATTTTCATATATGATTAGCTGTATGTTTTTTTAATTTATCAGATTTGAGTCCCTTGTCACCAATAGAGAGCACAATTTTAGTTTTTCTCATGAGATTTGTAATTTTTAGCACAACACTGTTTTTTCTGAGAAAACCATTAGACCTACCAAAGCATTGCTTTAAAACAGGCTGTGGCTGCCCTACCGCAGTAAGATTATGTTTAAGACTTTTTTTTTTATCGCAAGCACCGCTGTATGCACACCCGTGTTCTTTAAAAGGGTATTCTGTGAACACAACGGATTCCACAAATACCATTTTGCTTGGCTTTGCACAGTTTTAAATATCACAGCAGGTTGTACATTTAGAATAGATTATGACATTTCTGAAACAATTACAAAGTGCTAGTTTACCTCAGGTGCAAATAAGGTGTCATAGGTAGGGTTGTATTGTATTTCCTTAACATGTGGGTCAAGATGGATTCCGACATCAACAGTTTCCTGCAATAGAAATGATGCAAGACATTAAATCAATGTAAAATAGATCCTGTAAAAGAGCACTGCCAATGTACCTATTAAAATATATACTTTTACAACAGCAAACATAGTTCAAAGTCATTTAAGTAGCCAGAGCAGATGTTTGTAGTCTGCATACTTTCAAACTGTACAGAATGGTTTTCCAAACAAGAACTTAAATAAGTGGTCAATATATTCTGGTGAGCTTCCAAGTTGGACACATTGAACATGTGGTGCAAGAGCTTTTGTGTCATATGCACCTTCATATTTCAATTCACATGTATGTTGGCAAATATAAAACTGCTAAATACCATTTCTCATCAGCAGTATATAGCAGTCTTGTGACTTCTATCAGTGTCCAGCCAAGTACTGGTTTACAGCTTATAGTGGAGGAGTTTTCATTCTCCTTTGACCCATGATGTTGCATGGCCCACACCCTCTGTCTGTACAGTGCTGATTGGCCCTGTGCTGATCACATTCAGCCACAAAACAAAAACAAAAAAAACAAACACAAAACCTCTCTAGCAACACACACCAAACATGTGCACAGTACCTCCTATGGCTCTGTATTAGCAGCAGATGGAATGGGGACAGTAAAAGAAGGGGACCGTTTAGGTTCCACAGTTAGAAAGATTTAACTTGACAGATAGTAAACAATGTTTAACCACTTCCTTACTGGGCATGTATACCCCCTTCCTGACCAGGTGAAATTTCAGCTTGCGGCACTGCATCGCTTTAACTGACAATTGCGCGGTCGTGCGACGTGGCTCCCAAACAAAATTGGCGTCCTTTTTTCCCCACAAATAGAGCTTTCTTTTGGTGGTATTTGATCACCTCTGCGGTTTTTATTTTTTGCGCTATAAACAAAAAAGGACGACAATTTTGTAAAAAAATACAATATTTTTTTCTTGTTGCTATAAAAAATAGCCTAATTTAAAAAAAAAAAAAATTCAGTTTAGGCTGATACGTATTCTTCTACATATTTGGTAAAAAAAAAAAAAAATCGCAATAAGCGACTGGTTTGCGCAGAAGTTATAGCGCCTACAAAATAAGGGACAGAATTATTATTTTTTTACTAGTAATGGCGGCGATCTGCGATTATTATTGAAACTGCGACATCATGGCGGACACATCGGACACTTTTGACACATTTTTGGCACCATTCACATTTATACTGCAATCAGTGCTATAAATATGCACTAATTACTGTATAAATGTGACTGGCAGGGAAGGGGTTAACACTAGGGGGTGAGGAAGGGGTTAATGTGTATCCTGCATTGGGTTCTAACTGTGGGGGGAGGGGGGGTGACCGATCTGTGTCCCTATGTACAAGAGACACAGATCGGTCTCCACTCTCCAGTGACAGGATGCCGTCATTGTGAGAGCCGGCAATGAGAAATGATCTCATATATTTACATATGAGATAATCTCTCATTCGCCGCACAGATCGCATCGCAAACGGCCACTCCGATTGGCCGTTCGCGGCGATCTGCGATTGGCTGTGTCCAAGGGACAAGGCCAGTACACAAGTTCCCCGCTGCACGCTCTGGAGCGTGCGCTGGGAACAAAGGGGCTGCCGTGAAAACACGGTGGCCCGGAGAATTAGAGCCACCCTGCGGCCGCATAAAGTCGTACGGCCATACGGAAGTGGTTAAGGAGCGTTTTAAAAAAATATATTTCTTTTTAAATGCCTGTAAACAAAAACGTGCTTCTAAACAGGAGCCCTGAACGCATTTTTTTTGCTTTTCAAAACTCAACTGCCTGGAAACTACTATAAACGACCCTGTGTACATGTTCTGATAAGATAACAGAGGAGATGTTAGGGGCAAAAAAAAAAAAAAAAAAAACACACCCAACTGCTCCTAAACATCTGTTTACCAGCAGCAGTGTACATTAAGCCTTAAAGGGGTTGTAAAAGGTATAAAAAATAAAAAATCCCCAAATAGCTTCCTTTACCTTAGTGCAGTCCTCCACTTACCTCATCCTTCCATTTTGCTTTTAAATGTCCTTATTTCTTCTGAGAAATCCTCACTTCCTGTTCTTCTGTCTAACTACACACAGTAATGCAAGGCTTTCTCCCTGGTGTGGAGAAAGCCTCTTGATGGGGGTGAGCAGGAGTGTCAGGACGCCCACTAACACACAGCTCCTTTCTCTATCTGCAAAGTAGAGAGTGTCCCGACTTGCCTGCTCGCCCCCTCAAGAGGTTTCTCCACACCAGGAAGAAAGCCTTGCATTACTGTGTGCAGTTACAGACAGAAGAACAGGAAGTGAGGATTTCTCAGAAGAAATAAGGACATTTAAAAGCAAAATGGAAGGATGAGGTTAGTGAAGGAGGACTGCAAGATAAAGAAAGCTATTTAGGGGGAATTTTTTTTTTACCTTTACAACCCCTTTAAAATTTCTACAATAAAGCTGATATAGTCAAATGCTTATTAAAGTGTTACTAAGGCGCTCCTATTTACAGAAATTAAGACATACATGAATAGTTCTACACTAAAGTGTGTGGCATTCCTAATTTTTGTGGCGAATGATCTCCTAGGTGACTTCTAATATCTTTGTAAAAAACACTAGGGAGAGGTTATTCTGGGTATAAAGACAATGCAAATGAAGATTAATCAGCAAATATTTACTGGTTGGCCAAAGCTCAAGTGTGCCAAAAAGAAATAAAGGAACTAAAATAGAGGATTCTTTAGTGTGGAGGATAATGACTAATTAACTAGAGGCAGATAATTACAAGTGAAAAAGACAGCCACTTGAGTTCACTGTATTATTATAGCCAGGATTCAAAAGAAAACAAAATGTAAAATGTCATACTACTTAAAGCGGAGTTTCACCCTAAATATAAGATCTCCCATGCGCTTCAGCATACTGGCGTCAGCGCCAGTATGCTGGGTTTTTTTTTTTTTTATAGCACACTTACTGTTTTATCGTAGAAATCCTTTTCTGTCCCCCGCGTTGGACGGCGCCAGTACAGCGCGTCACATCTTCCTAAGATACCCGATATGGACTCGGGTATTTCCGGCGCTATGCGGCGCCTGCGCACAGACCTAGGAGCTGACTGCGCAGGCGCCGTATTTCTCCGAAATAGGACTCGGAGAAATACGGCGCCTGCGCAGTCAGCTCCTAGGTCTGTGCGCAGGCGCCGCATAGCGCCGGAAATACCCGAGTCCATATCGGGTATCTTAGGAAGATGTGACGCGCTGTACTGGCGCCGTCCAACGCGGGGGACAGAAAAGGATTTCTACGATAAAACAGTAAGTGTGCTATAAAAAAAAAAAAAACCCAGCATACTGGCGCTGACGCCAGTATGCTGAAGCGCATGGGAGATCTTATATTTAGGGTGAAATACCGCTTTAATTGCATTAAACCAGGGCACATGTATTTACTGTTAGCCAGCTGAAAAGAATGTATGGATTATAGATATGAATAACTGCTTTATGAAATAATCTACCAAGGCCTCGTGCAGTCCACAGGCTTGTCATTTACCAGGTAATAGAAAATATATATATATATATATATATATATATATATATATATATATATATATATATATATATATATATATATATATATATATATATATATATATATATATATATATATATATATATATATATATATAGGCTGCATTATTCTGGTCAAAATGAGAATCGTGATTCATTTGCTTAGACTAAAGATCACGATTCTCAAAAAATTGATAGCCAGAACCCCCCCCCCCCCCCCCCCCCAATAAATAAACCTGCTATTTATTTGAAAATACGAATATATAAAAAACAGACCAGTGATATGTCTATAATGTTAAAGACCATATAACTCCTTTGAAAAAAGCGGAATCAAACTTTGATTCTGCTTTTTTTCATAGAAGTTATATGGTCTTTAACAATATAGGTATTTCACTGGTCTGTTTTTCATACATCAGACGCAGTACCGCCGGCAACCACTGGGTGGCGCATGGAGATACACAGAACTGTGAGAAAGATTAATACAACTGTGTCCTCATGCGCCACCCATTGGTTGCCAGCGGTACTGCTTCTGCGTCATTTCCACGCTGGTTACGTTAAATGCCGGTGACACATAAGAATCCGCCTGGCCGTTGATTTGCTGGCGCTGCTGTCAATCACATTCAATGAAGCGGCGTACCGAGTGATACAGTGAGCAGCCATAGCCACTCACTGTATCACGGGAGCGCAAGGACCGCACACAATGCGAGGGAGCTCGCATGAATGTGTGGAGTTCTTGCAGGGAGGACCAGAGACACCCACCCAGGGACCCCAGAAGACGTGGACCGGGGCCACTCTGTGCAAAACGAGCTGCACAGTGGAGACAAGTGTGACATGTTTGTTATTTTAAAAAAAAAATCCTTTACAAACTCTTTAAAGTGGGGTATGCCTGTATAGTATTGTCCAAAGAAAATAAAAATAGATCTCTCAAATCTTGTCAATATGTCAAGTGAGAAAATTGTGCTAATCAGGAGTACTCTGCAGCACAACAGACACAATTAAAGTAGAACTATAGGGGAAACCCACCCCATTTTGGTTATAGAAAGAGGGTTAAAACCCCTGTCTTATTTTTGCCATCTGTGTCCCATTGGGAAGATTCCCCTTAACTTCCTGTCCCATAGTCAAACAGGAAGTGAGAGGAAATCATTGGGGACCCCAGAACTAAATCCCCCATTAGAAGATTTTCTGGGAACAACCCCAAACTTTGGATTTTCTTATACTGTCCCTTGTCAATGATAATAGTAAACAGGACAAATAGAGAAAGTGAATTTTAGCACAGACCGCAATAAAAAGGTGTCCTTGGCACATATATCTGTAGTGTTTTCTTATCTATCTCTCCAAAGCCCCAAGTCCCATGTTTTTATGCCGCTCCATTCTTCGGTTATCAGCAGGATTCACTTTTGACAACCTCATAGATGGGAGATAAAAGCAGCTGAAAGTTTGTGTAGAGGGAAGTTGCTATAAATAGATTAGCAGAAAGCTTGCCTTGTCACGGCACAGCTCTGAAAGTCTTAATTCTACTGCCAATGTAGGGGGGGGGGGCCTTTCCTCCAATCAGCTGTCTCCCAGGGTACTACTGAATGACGAAGTGAAAATTCTAACCTGATATAAGAATTCAAAAGAATTTAGCAAGCTGAATCGAGATCACGATTCACGATTTTAACAATTAATTGTGCAGCTCTAACCTGAGGCTTTTCATGTCGCTGGGGAAATGTGAGGGTTTACATCCACGTTAATCCCTCCAAAACATATAGAACAAAAAAAGATTTTTTATTCCTTGTAACATGGGGATTACTAGGATTCTGTCCCAGTCTCACCTTTGGTAGTCACTTGCCAGGTTTCAGTATTAGGCCCAATTCACACTGGGGCGGGAAACGCATTAGCGGTATAGCATCAAAAATAGCGGCGCTATACCGTCGGAATTGCCGCGGGATTCGGCCGCTAGTGGTGCGAATTAACTCCAGCTAGCCGCCGATAAAGGGTTAATACCGCCAGCAATGCGCCTCTGCAGAGGCGCATTGTGGGCGGCATTACCACAGTTTCCCATTGTTTTAAATAGGAAGGAGCAGTGAAGGAGTGGTAAACATACCGCTCCAAAGATGCTGCTTGCAGGAGATTTTTTTCTCTCTCCTGCCAGCGCATCGCCTCAGTGTAAAAGCCCTCAGGCTTTCACATTGAGAAGGCTGGGCAGGAGTTTTTCAGGCGGTATTTTAGGCGCTATTTTTTTAGCGCTGTACCGCCTGTAAAACTCCTCAGTGTGAAAGGGGCCTTATGCTTCCAAATTTTACTGCAGGACTGATCCTGCAAGATGTACAAGATGAGAAACAAATATTACCAATCATAGTCGGTACAAAATAATTTCAGCATGCAAATATTCATGTTTGTTTTCCTTTTCATAAGATGAGGAATCACCCTTTGAATAAGCATGTGCATATTAGACCTTTGCATAGGTTCAGATGAATATTTTGTGGTGGTATCCAGAGCTCATCAATGAATATCTAAAAATAAACACAAGAGCTACTATAATAATACCCTTGAATACAAATGTAAGCTACATTTTTTCTTACAGGAAACATACTGGTTAAATATAAAAGCACAACGGGAAGATATAATAACAGCTTGACCAGTTTGTTCTGCAGCTCAACGCTGCCATTCTCCTACCAAACCGACAATAGAAAAAGGTGTCCCTAGGACTTGAAATTCATCAAATGTCAGGTATACAATAGATGTACTCCACAGCAATGAATTATCAGCCTCGACAAAGTGAAAAGCTGTTAACTGCTGAGCGTGGGAGACCAGCTTTTAACTTAGCAGCATGTTTCCAAGGTGACAAATTAAAATTACACTGTTCTATCAAGAACATTTTTCCAGTTGCAAAAAAAAAACCTTTTCAAATCATTTATCCCCAAAAAAACACAACTTAGCAGTGGCATTCATCTTTTTTTATTGTATGCTTAAAGTGGGGTTCCAACCACAATTAGCATTTTTTAAATGTATGTCCTTTCATCATGCATTTTTATAATATAAATCCGGTCACTTACTATTTTACAATCCGACGCCGTTCCGCATAGTTATCCAAAAAAGATAGTTATATAAACTATGTCTACACCGTTGTCATTTTGCTTGTGGGCATTGTGAAGCCAACAAGCACTTACTTCCTGGAAGTCTTGGATGGGGAGAGATAATTGGGCAGCGCACTGCATCCTGGGAAATGACGACACACATTTTCCAGGAGCATTAGAGGGAGATGTCAGAATCCTAGGTGATTCCAAAGGCAGATTTTGTGGTACCGCATAGCAACAGGCATTTCCAGATGAGTAAAAAAAAAATTTTTTTCTTTTTTAGGTCTAATGAGCACAATAATGAAAAAACAATTTTGGGATGGAAACTCCACTTTTACCACTTAAGGGCCGCCTCCTGGACATATACGTCTGCAGAATGGCACGGCTGGGCACATGCACGTACAGGTACGTCCTCTTTAAGTGCCCAGCCGTGGGTCACGGGCGCGCGTGACCACGGGACCCGATCACTGCTGGAGTCCCGCGATTGGTCCCCGGAGCTGAAGAACGAGGAGAGCTGTGTGTAAACACAGCTTCCCCGTCCTTCACAGTGGCACTGTCATTGATTGTGATTCCCTATATAAGGGAACGCACAATCAATGACATCACACCTACAGCCACACCCCCCTACAGTTAAAAAAACATATGGGGTCACATATACCCACAAGGGGGCACTGAAGGGGTTAACTCCCAAACTGCAATTGTCATTTTCACAGTAAACAATGCATTTTAAAATGCATTTTTTTGCTGTGAAAATGACAATGGTCCCAAAAATGGGTCAAAATTGTCCGAAGTGTCCGCCATAATGTCACAGTCACGGGGAAAAAAAGATAAAAATGCAATAAAACTATCCCCTATTTTGTAAACGCTATAATTTTGTGCAAACCAACTGATAAATGCTTATTTTTACCAAAAATAGGAAGAAGAATACGCATCGGCCTAAACCGAGGAAAAACATTTTTTATATATTTTTGGGGGATATTTATTATAGCAAAAAGTAAAAAAATATTGAATTTTTTTTCAAAATTGTCGCTCTATTTTTGTCTCTAGTGCAAAAAATAAAAACCGCAGAGGTGATCAAATACCACCAAAATAAATCTCTATTTGTGGGGAATAAAAGGACGCCAATTTTGTTTGGGAGCCACGTCGCACACAATTGTCAGTTAACCTCCCTGGCGGTGTTCCCGAGTCTGACTCGGGGTTAGATTTCTGTGCTACGATCGGTAACCCTGAGTCAGACTCAGGCTCGCCTCGCAGCATCCACAGAGACTGTTTACTTACCTTCTCCGTGGATCCAGCGATGCATCTGCGCTGTGTGAGCGAGCGGGTGCTCGCTCGATTCACACAGCGTCCCCGTGTGCCGCCGATCTCCGTTCCCTGCGAGGTTACGACGCACGGGGGCGGAGAACGGCGCCAAATTCAAAAATGTAAACAAACACTATACATACAGTACAATGTAATCTTATAGATTACAGTACTGTATGTAAAAAAATAGACACACCCCATGTCCTTAGTGGTCTGCCCTGTGCACTACATGTCCTTTTATATAATAAAAACTGTTTTTTCTCCCTGCAAACTGTAGATTGCCCATAGCAACCAAAAGTGTCCCTTTATGGCAAAAATTGTTTTAGAGCAGCTAAAAAACAGCGATAATAAATTATAATCACTTGCAGAATTTAGCGATAACGATTTGTGGGGAAATTCGTCAAAAAAAAAAAAAAAAATAATGACAGCAAAAATTCTGCAACTGAGCAAATTTCAGTGATTTTGATTTGATTATACTATTGAATAATTTTTACTATAGTTATATTATTTGTTATAATTTTTTATAATTATTTATTATATTATAAATATAAAAAAAAAAAATCATACCCGGGATGCCATCCCAAGATTAGACTCTTGTTTGGATAGATTTAAGCGAGTTATTCCTAAGAATTACAAGCCTACATTATAAAACGCCAAATTTCCTTGCAAATAATGGCACCGCTTTCAGCACCTAAAATCTGAAAGAATCATACCGCCAGGGAGGTTAAAGCGACGCAGTGCCAAATTGCAAAAACTGGGCGGGTTCTTTAGCTGCCTAAAGGTCCGGGGCTTAAGTGGTTAGCCCACTAATGTAGTCCACAAATTAAGGCCTCTTGACATGTACCCCCTAACTATGTCTAAACCTTCTCCAAACAACCCTTGCCAATATTGGCTTAAAGGGGTTGTAAAGCTTTATTTTTATTTTTTATTTTTAAATAAACAGGTCCTACTTACCTCCACTGTTCAGCTCGTTTTGCAGAGTGCCGCAATCCTCATCTTCTGGGGTCCCACAGCAGCTCTCTGGGCTCCTCCCCGCTTCTGGTAACCCCCCTGGGAAGCACTCTCCCAATATCTTCAGATGAAATACAGGACTCTCTGAAAACATGTGGTGTGGCTGTTTCAAGATGCACAATAAGGAGGCACTTGAAGAAAGATGGTCTGCATGGTTGAATCGCTAGAAGAAAGCCATTACTACGCAAATGCCACAAAGTATACCACTTACAATACGCCAAACAGCACAGAGACAAGACTCAAACATTCTGGTACAAAGTCATTTGGAGTAATGAGACCAAAATGTAGCTTTTTGGCCACAACCATAAAAGCTACATTTGGAGAGGAGTCAACAAGGCCTATGATGAAAAAGGTAGACCATTCCTACTGTGAAACACGGGAGGGGGGGGGGGGGGTCACTGATGTTTTAGCGATGTGTGGGCTACAAAGGCACAGGAAATTTGGTCAAAACAGATGGCAAGATGAATGCAGTATGTTATCAGATACCGGAGAAACATTTGCATTCATCAGCCAAGAAGCTGCGCACGGGACGTACTTGGACATTCCAACATGACAATGATCTAAAACACAAGGCCAAGCCGACCTGTCATTGGCTACAGCAGAATAAAGTGAAGGTTCTGGAGTGCCCATCTCAGTCTCCTGATCTCAATATCATTGAGCCAATCTGGGGAGATCTCAAAACATGCAGTTCATGCAAGGCAGCCCAATAATTTTTCCCCATAAGAGGAATGGGCAGCTTTTTATTAGGACACTTACCTGTCCTGGAGTCGCTCAATGTCGGCACGGCAGCTGATGATGGAAATCAGCTGTCGGGTGCGGTCAACGCCATTGTGGTTAAGGCAACCCAGCAGTGTCGGCTTTAGGCTTCACACCTGGAACCCTACTGCACATGCGCAAGGCCCAGCTCCTCTCCCCTATTGGCCCAACGGCCGGAGGAGACAGCCCCGCGGTGACGTCATAGGCCACGGCCCAGACTCCCAGAAGTGGGAAAGGATCTCCGTCAAAGCAATCAGATGAGCGCAAGTTCCACTTTAGGGTGGAACTCCGCTTTAAGAAATGGGGTATGTAAATATTTGACCAGGGTCATTTGGGTAGTTTCTGTTGCCATTATGATTTAAAAAGAGTGAACACAGTTGATTGATAATAAATGGCTTCAGCCCAACACTAACCATGAGTGAAAGAAAAGTTTTTGTGTTATTTTATATTCTCTGAAAAATGGCCAAGAAATCAAATTCGGCTAGGGGTCGAGGCCGACAATATCCAGGCGCTAGGTCGCAATTACGACAAGAAACTGTGACCTGGCGCCCACTGGTAATGAGGCCGCGGCGGGGGAGGTGGGGGCGCACAGAGGCACAGGATCCTGTGTCTGTGTGCCCCCACCGCGCGATCGTGGCGGGCCCATGACAGCCAGTAATTGAGGCCGCGGCTTTGCAACCTTGTGAAGTCCCAAGCTCTTCCTTCGGTGAGCTGGTGCCATCTGGTGGTGATCGTTGGCATTACAAGTTAAACAGCAGTTCTAATGTGTAATTTTTCACTGCCATCTCCTTCCCTCACATTAGAACCCCCAAACATTATATATATTTTTTATTCTAACACCCTAGAGAACAAAATGGCGATCGTTGCAATACTTTGTCACGCCGTATTTGCACAGCGGTCTTACAAGCCAACTTTTTCGGAAAAAATAAAACTCACTTTTTTTTAATTAAAAAAAATAAAAAACAGTAAAGTTATCCCAATTTTTTTTTAGATTGTGAAAGATAATGTTATGCCGAGTAAATTGATACCCAACATGTCACGCTTCAAAATTGCGTCCGCTCGTGGAATGCCGACAAACTTTTACCCTTTAAAATCTCCATAGGCGACATTTAAAAAAAAATCTACAGGTTGCATGTTTTGAGTTACAGAGGAGGTCTAGAGATAGAATTATTACTCTCACGCCAACGATTGCGGCGATACCTCACGTGTGGTTTGAATACCGCTTACATATGTGGGCGCTACTCACGTATGTGTTCTCTTCTGCGCGCGAGCTTGGTGGGAGGGGTGCGTTTTCTGCCTCCTAACTTTTTTAGCTGGCTCCTAGATTCCAAGCAAATTTGTCAAACCCTAGAGGTAGACCGATATATTGGCTGATATTTGGCCATTTTTGATAAATCGGCATCGGCCGTTATGACTGCCGTTCCTCCTGCCTTCTCCACACTTAGCGGCTCTGGCAGCATCAAGCGCCACACTGAGTGTGAAACTGACAACAGAGGAGAGAGAGGGGAGCTGTCAGCTTGATGTCGGGGGTGGGCGGGACCACTACGTGTATGTGGCCTCGCCCCCTCTCTAAGGCAGCCCATTCATTGGCTGGTGTAATCCCGTCCCACCCCCGACATCGAGCTGACAGCTCCTCTCTCTACTCTGTTAGTTTCACACAGTTACACTCAGCTTGGTGTGAAACCTGCCAGTGCCACCGCCAATCAGTGCCACCAGTCAGTGCCACTGCCAATCAGTGCCAACCACTGCCAGCCAGTGTCACCTGCCAGTGCCAACCAGTTCCAATTGTCAGTGCCACCTGTCCCAAACTAGTGCCACCTGTCAATTCCAAACCAGTGCCATTCTGTACGGAGGACATCAAGTGTGTGCTAGAGTGACAGGAGTAAGCAGCAAGAAGTGGAAGTTTTCTTCTTTTTTTTTTAAATCGGCATCATATATCAGCCATCGGCTGCCCCAATTTCTAAATATTGGCATCGGCCAGAGAAAAACCCATATACGTCTACACATGTAAACTTATGAGCACAACTGTAATTTCTGATTCCTTATATCACATAACTTACAGGGTTCATCGGTACGGTACAGCAAATCAGAGATTTAACAACACAATATTTAACTGATGACAAAGTATCCCACAAATCCACCTCCAGAGCACAGGAAAAAAAAAAAGGGGGGGGGGGGGAGAATCAGAGCCTTATACTCCTATAGCTCCGGTCTGAACTAAAATCTATCCTGACCGCTACAACAAAATAGCAGAAAGCAAAACGGATGCCCTCCTAGCCCACTGCTTTTTGTCATATTGCAGAAGCACTTCTTATTTACAGTGCTTGTTTAAGTTTCCACATTTTGTCATGTTACATTTAAAAACGTAAACTTATTTTATTGAGATTTTGTGATAAACCAACACAAAGTGACACCATAGTTGTTGAAGTGGAAGGAAAATTATTTTATTTTTCTTTACAAATAAATATGTGAAAAGTGCGGCATGCATTTTGTATTCAGCCCCCTGAGTCAATACTTTGTAGAACCACCTTCCAGTGCAATTACAGCTGCAAGTATTTTGGGGTACATCTCTACCAGCTTTGCACATCTAGAGTCACACTTTTGGCCATCATTCTTTGAAAGATAGCTCAATCTCTGTCATATTGGATGGAGTGTCTCTGAACAGCAATTTTCAATTTTTGTCACAGATTCTCAATTGGATTTAGGTCTGGACTTTGACAATTACTTTCTAAACACATGAATATGCTTAGATCTAAACCATTTCATTGTAGCTCTGGCTGTATGTTTAGGGTCGTTGTCCTGCTGAAAAGGTGAACGTCCGCCACACTCAAGTCTTTTGCAGACCAACAGGTTTTCTTCTAAGATTGCCCTGTATATGGCTCCATCCATCTTCCCATCAACTGACCAGCTTCCCTGTCCCTGCTGAAGAAAATAATACCCACAACATGATGCTGCCACCATATTTCATGGTGGGGATGGTGTGTTCAGTGTGATATGCAGTGTCAGCCAAAAAGTTTAATTACAGTCTCAGCTGACCAGAGCACCTTCTTCCACATGTTTGCCGTGTCCCCCACATGGCTTCTTGCAAACGGGACTTCTTATGGCTTTCTTTCAAAAATGGGTATCTTCTTGCCGCTCTTCCATAAAGACCAGATTTGTGCTGTGGATCTCTACAGCTCTTCCATAGTTACCATGGACTTCTTGGCTGCTTCTCTGATGAATGCTCTACCTTGACTGGTCTGTCAGTTTAGGTGGATGGCCATGTCTTAGAAGGTTTAAAGTTGTGCCATGTTTTTTTTCATTTTCATTTTTGGATGATGGTTTGAACAGTGCTCCTTGAGAAATTCAAGGCTTGGGATATTCTTTTTTAATATACCCTAACCCTGCTTTAAAATTTCTCCACAACTTTATCACTGTCTGGTGTGTCCCTTGGCCTTCATAATGCGGTTCGTTCACCAAGGTTCTCTAATAAACCTCTGAGGGCTTCACAGAACAGCTGTATTTATACAGAGATTAAATTACACACAGGTGGACTCTATTTACTAAATTAGGTGATTTCTGAAGGCAATTGGTTTCACTAGATTTAGTTAGGGGTATCAGAGTAAGGAGAACAAATTCATGGCACACTTTTTACATATTTGTAAAAAAAAAAAAAAAAAACATCACTTATCATTTTCGTTCCACTTAACAAATATGTGCCACTTTGTATTGGTCTATCACATTAACCCCTTCCATACAGGGCATTTTCACCCCCTTCCTGCCCAGACCAATTTTTAGTTTTCAGCGCTGTTGCACTTTGAATGACAATTGCACGGTCAGGCAATACTGTACCCAAATTAAATCATTATGTTTTTTTCCCCACACAAATAGAGCTTTCGTTTGGTGGTATTTGATCATCTCTGCAGTTTTTATTTTTTGCGCTATAAACAAAAGAAGAGCGACAATTTAAAAAAAAAACACAATATTTTTTCCTTTTTATTTAATACATCTCACAATATTTTTTTAAAAAAAACTTTTTTTCCCCTCAGTTTAGACCGATACGTATTCTACGTATTTTTGGTAAAAAAAAAAAAACGCAATAATCGTATATTGATTGGTTTGCGCAAAAGTTATAGCGTGTACAAAATAGGTGATAGATTTATGGCATTTTTTTTTTTTTTTTTTTACTAGTAATGGCGGGGATCTGCGTTTTTTTTTTGTGACCGTGACGTTGCGGCGGACATATCGGACACTTTTGACACATTTTTGGGACCGTTCACATTTACACAGCGATTAGTGCTATAAAACTGCACTAATTACTGTGTAAATGTGACTGGCAGGGAAGGGGTTAACACTAGGGGGCGCTGAAGGGGTTAAAATGTGTCCTAAAGTATGTTCTAACTGTAGGGGGACTCACAGGGGGAGGAGATCGATGTGTGTTCCTCTGTACTGGGAACACCCATCAGTCTCCTCACCGCTGACAGGAGGTGGATCTGTGTGTTTACACACACAGATCCACACTCCTGCCGTGATTGCCGGAAATCGCGGGTGCCCGGCGGCAATCACGGCCGTCGGGCGCGCGGGTGGTGCCATGGGCGCGCGCGCGCCCTAGAACGCCGTGCAACGTCCTGTCTCATCGGCGAGGGGATCACCATGACGTGATTCCCCTATGGGCTGGTAGGGAAGGGGTTAAGCCCCAATAAAATACTTTTACGTCTCTGGTTGCAACATGACAAAAAAGGTGAAAAATGTCAAGGGGTATGAATACATGTCAATATGGACATTTGCTGGCAAAAGTTATACATCTTATACTAAATTAAAATTCTTAGTAATAAAACTTCCCCACATATACCCATTTAAAACTAAACTATCTCACTCCATTAAAACAATATTAGGACAAGATTTGACTAATTGGGCCCACCTCAACTGCTCTTGGTCAGGGAAAATAAATATTAAAATGCACAGCTCTATTCTTATTCCAAATTACACCCATGGGAGTCTGGCCTACATATTTCCAATTACATATAATAAGTAAATTCATATGGGGCCATACAAGACCCATGATCTCATAAGAGAACTTAAATGAAAATATGAGAAAAAGTGCCTCTGCATGTTATAGTAAAAAGGCATGGACTAAAAATATACACCCACATAAGCAAATGCTGGGTTTCTATTGAACTGTCACTTAGCAATCTGGATCTATTCAACTATAAGATGGTACCCAACATCACATCTATCCTTTGCTCCAGGCTGATCACTGACTCCACTTAGGCCATCGGGAAAATTCTACATTCCAAACTGAACTTAGAACTCTTCATTGCTACCTTTATGGGGACACCACTACTTTCTCCAAGGATTACAAAACCAAACACTCTGAAATGTTCCCACAATATACAGGTGAAACTCAAAAAAATTAAAAATCTTGCAAAAGTTCATATATTTCACTAATGCAACTTAAAAAGGTGCAACCAATATATGAGATAGACTCGTTACATGCAATAATTGTGATGATTATGGCTTACAGTTCATGAAATCTCCAATTTCAGAAAATTTGAATATTGTGAAAAGGTACAATATTCTAGGCTCAAAGTGTTCCACTCTAATCAGCTAAGGAGTTGTAAAGGGAAAAAAAAATTGCCTAAAATTAATGTCTGCAAGGTAGACAGACAGAATAGTGTAATGATTCTGTTAAAAAATAAAAAAAAAATAAACGAATACCTATTAAATTCCTTCATCTATATCACCTCCGGCGTTCTAGTTTCTGTTCTCTCATTCACTTCCTGGCTTGCGGCGCTCGTTCATGCAAGAACTACATTTCCCAGTATGCATTGTGGCACGCCCAGTAATTCACACCTCCTTGAAGTCTCTAAAGCCGGCCATACACAGTTCGAATTTCGAAAGAATTTTCTTTCGAAAATCGTATCAAAGAATTTTCGTTTGTATTTCGCACCGTTAGTGGGCTGCAGCAACAGCCGATTTTGGTGTGTCAAACAAATTTCAGAAATCGACATGTTGGAAATTTTCCGAAAATCAGCTGATTTTCTGATCAATGATGGGAGAATTGTGCAAGAAATGTAATAGAAAAATAAAATGTGCAAGAAAAGAAAATCCCCGGCAGCATGAAAGTTTTGGTCGGCCGAATTTCGAAAATCAATGGTGGCATAATCGGTTCACAAAAAAAAACGAACTTTCTGATTTTGAAAAGAAAATTTGTTCGAAATTCGACCGTGTATGGCCTGCTTAACACGTAGAGAGTGTCCTGCCACACACATGTAGTTCCCAGGAGGGGGCGAGCACGTCACTGACCACCGCAGTAAAGCCTTCCTTCACAGTGGTGAGTAACAAGCAGGAAGTGAACAGAACAGAGAAAAAATATAGCATCTTCTGAGCAAAAACTAACAATGAGGAAGTGAAAAGAGCAATGTTTGCATGTAAAAGATGCCCATTATGAAAAAAAATAAAAATCTTTTCTTTACAACCCCTTTAAGCCATAACACCTGTTAAGGCCCGTACACACGGTTGGACATCCAACAAACTTTCCCTTGGATTTTTGTCCTAATTGATTTGTCCGGGCACACCCATAGCATACACACAGTCCGACTTTTCTGCAAACTTTTCTAAAACTTTTCCATCACGTGGTTTTTCTGCTCTTTACTGCCACCCTTTGGTTAACTTCTGCTATTGTTGATTTTAACATTGGTTCTGAGCATGCGCATTTGTAATTTGTCCAAAAGTCCGATGGTTTGCTGTACACACGATCAGACTTTGCACCATCGGACTTTTGTTGCCTGAAAGTTGGTCCGTTTGCAGACCCAACTTTTTGTCCGATGAAAGCCCAAAAAGTTGGTCCGATGGAACGTACACACGGTCGGACAAATGCGAAAAGTTCCGGAATTTGATGTTGGTTGGGCAAAAGTCCGACCGTGTGTACGGGGCTTAAAGGGTTCCTGAGCCTATATGGTCTCTCAATTTGGTTCAGTAGGAATCACAATCATTGGAAAGACTGCTGACCTGACAGTTGTGCAGAAAACCATCATTGACACCCTCCATAAGTAGGGGAAGCCTCAAAAGGTAATTGCAAAAGAAGTTGGATGTTCCCAAAGTGCTGTATCAAAGCACATTAATAGAAAGTTATGTAGAAGGGAAAAGCGTGGAAGAAAAAAAAGGTGCACAAGCAGCAGGGATGACTGCAGCCTGGAGAGGATTGTCAGGAAAAGGCCATTCATAAGTGTTGGGGACTTTCACAAAGAGTGGACTGAGGCTGGAGTCAGTGCATCAAGAGCCAACACACAGACGGATCCTGGACATGGGCTTCAAATGTCATATTCTTGTCAAGCCACTCCTGAAAAAACAACGTCATAAGCGTCTTATCTGGGCTAAAGAAAAACAGACCTGGTCTGTCACTCAGCGGTCCTCTTTTCTGATGAGAGCAAATTTTGCTTTTCATTTGGATCCAAGGACCCAGAGTATGGAGGAAGAATGGAGAGGCACACAATGCAAGATGCTTGAAGTCCAGTGTGAAGTTCCCACAGTCTGTGTTAATTTGGGGAGCCATGTCATCTGCTGGTGTTGGTCCACTGTGCTTCTTTAAGTCCGGGGTCAGCGCAGTCGTCTACCAGGAGATTTTGGAGCACTTCATGCTTCCTTCCGCAGACGAGCTCTATGGGGATGCGGACTTCATTTTCCAGCTGGACTTGGCACCTGCCCACACTGCCAAAAGCACCAAAACCTGGTTCAATAACCGTGTGTAGGATTACTGTGCTTGATTGGCCAGCAAACTCGTCTGACCTGAACCTCAGAATCTATGGGGCATTTCCAAGAGAAAGATGAGATGTGAGACCAAACAATGCAGAAGAGCTGAAGGCCGCTATTGAAGCATCTTGGTCTTCCATAACACCTCAGCAATGCCAAAGGCTGATAGTTTCAATGCCATGCCACATTGAGACAGTAATTGCTACAAAAGAGGCCCAAATCAAGTACGGAGTACATATGCATGCTTCTACTTTTCAGGAGGTCCGATGTACAATCTTGTTTTATTGATTGCATGTAATATTCTAATTATCTGAGAGATTGTGGATTTGTGGTTTTCATGAGCTGTAAGCCATAATCAGCACAATTATGACAAATCACGGCTTGAACTATCTTGCTTTGCATGTAATGAGTCGATCTCATAAATTAGTTTCACCTTTTAAGTTGCATTAGTGAAACTTAAATGATAAATGAACTTTTGCACGATATTCAAATTTTTCGAGCTTCACGTTTATGCTTGCTTTTACATCAACGTAAACTTCAATCTTAAATTTGTAACCGATTTGAATACAAATTATGGGCGCTTTCCCTTGGGCCAAAGGAGATACCATTTTATTAATTCCCAAAGATTTTATATTCCTCAGATCTAACTTTTAATGAGCTCCTAACAATTGCAATTCTGAAAGCGCACATTACACGTTTCCTTGTGTCGCGCAGAGGGCAACCCATTCACTTCAATGGGCCATCCTATGCGCGCTTGTTGCCAAAAAGAAGCTCCTGCTAATTTTTGGGGCAACAAGCTTAGTGTGGTTTTTAAAGGGTTTGTAATGGTAAAACATTTTTTCCCTAAACAGCTTCCTTTACCTTAGTGCAGTCCTCCTTCACTTACCTCATCCTTCAATTTTGCTTTTAAACGTCCTTATTTCTTCTGAGAAATCCTCACTTCCCGTTCTTCCATCTGTAACTCCACACAGTAATGCAAGGCTTTATCCCTGGTGTGGAGTGTCGTGCTCGCCCCTTCCCTTGAGGTGGGAGGGGGTGAGCAGGACGCCCACTAACACACAGCTCCTCTCTCTATTTGCAACGTAGAGATCGTCCTGACTCTCCTGTAGTCCAAGGGAGGGGGCGAGCACGATACTCCACACCAGGGAGAAAGCCGTACATTACTGTGTGGAGTTACAGACAGAAGAACAGGAAGTGAGCATTTCTCAGAAGAAATAAGGACATTTAAAAGCAAAATCGAAGGATGAGGTAAGTGAAGGAGGACTGCACTAAAATAAAAAAATCCATTTAGGAAAAAATAAATTTACCTTTACAACCCCCTTAAACACCCCGTTTCACCAATGCGAGTCTGTCATGCAACAATTGCGGCAGATTTGCACTGTGTTTGAGCTGCCATTAAGAATAATGCTACCCAAACACATGTTGCGATTCAGAATCACTGTGAATCGGTCCATGATTACAAATAATGAACAGGGCCTAAAAAGACTTTTCTATAAACAAGATAATATAATGATGGGTTATCGGGTCTCCTACATGCGAGATGGACTATTGCTTACCAATGCTGGAGGAATCAAATAATACAAATCCATAACCTAACCCTATAATTCAAGAATCACAGAAATTACATTTTAACCACTTGAGAACCAAGCCTTTTTTTTTTACATTTGTAGTTTACGAGCAAAAAACAAAAACACAGGAAAATGTAAAGATGTCACATATATATATATCCACGGAGGCTCTGAAGAAAGGGTTACGCCCCCTGAAACACATCAGCCCTAACATCGGTTAGATACCATTTGACTCAAGCAACCATCATGTTCTGCTGGTGTTGCTGTACATTTGCTGTGCGGTCTTTCAAGGCTTGTTTTTAACTCATCTTTGTGAGTATAACTATTGATTTTAATATTTTAATAAAAACCTTGTTGTACGGTATCACACTAGGTGCGCCCTCCATTCTTTTTCTTAGCTATATGAATTCCCATTTTTTTTCTGGGAACTGAAGGAGGATTCAGAGACAGTCAGCAGTGACCGGTGCGGCTTTGGGGGGAGTTATAAGCACCGATCACCGCTGTATAGATTTCACTAAAACAGATGAGGGGGGGGGGGGGGGTCCTGGGAGAAGCTGTCAGGCTGTATTGAAATCTATACAGGGAGATCAGTGCTTGTAACTCCCCCCGACTGCCCAGGTATCGGGTGAAGCATCTGAGCATTTTCCCCGGGTACAAGTACTCAGGGAAATATTTGGCATCGGTACAACCCTATAAATTAACCCTTGTGATAGCAATACCGCACGACAGGTCCTCTTAATGGAGAAATCTCTGCTCTATCCTTAAAAGCAAAAGATGAAAAAAAAAGAAAAAAAAAGGAAACACACACACACACACACACAAACTAAATATGATTTATATACTTTCTATTCAATTTGCCATGTTTCCAGTATGCCAGTTAGCTCCACATATCTTTTATAAATGTGGCAGAAAGCAGATTCTGTACAAACCCCCAAAAGTGGCATATCAGTCAATGGTGTTCAAAATCCAATACACTTCTCAAACATATACCAATGTCATGGTCTTGGCTTTATCTCATAACTACGAAAATATTACCAATGACATTTACTTAAAGCAGAGCTCCAGCCGCGATTTTTTATTTTTTTAAAGTCAGCAGCTACTAACAGTGTAGCTACTGACTTTAAATAAGGACACTTACCTTGTCCTACTTGCCCGCGCTGATGGGCCCCCCGATGCCGGTCCCACGATCGCGCCGGGTCCCGCGCCGCCATTCACACTATGGGAAACAGGCAGTGAAGCCGTACGGCTTCACTGCCCATTTCCTACTGCGCCTGCGTGAGTCCCACGCTGGCTTGTGAATGGGCGCGCTGCTCTCTGATAACACACACAGTTCCCAGAAAGCAGCGCGCCCCATTCACAAGGAGAAGGACAGGAAGAAAAGGCACCGCGGAGTGGAAGAGGCAGATTACGGACTTCCGCATAGCAACAGGTATTTCGGCTGAGTATTTATTTTTATTTTTTTCAGGTTTTTATTTTTTTAAACAACATGGGAAAATGTTGTTTTCCTGGGTGGAGCTCCGCTTTAATAGTAAAAAATAAATAAAAAGGAAAAAATGGCTACTCACAAACTGCAACTCTCAATGAGCCATAAAACCACACAGTGTAGAATAGTGCAGACACATGTTGTAACACATCAAGGAATAAACTGACGCATTTCAGGGGCACACTCCATTCCTCAGAGCTTAGCCGAAATGCATCAACTTTTACTACTTGATGTGTTACAGCATGTGTCCACACTATTCTACACTGTGTGGTTTTATGGCTCATTGAGGAGCTGCACTTCGTCAGTACCCATGTTTTACTATTCAATAAAGGTCATTGGTAATGCACACCTTGCATTTTGCTTTGTTTTCATCAGATTACCCCATCTGAGGAGGGCAGCATGCACCTAGTCTTGGAATACAGATTCCCTTGTTGCTCTTTACCAAAGAAAACCTCTCAGCGCTGGAAATTACTATCTCTTCACTGCCACTACCCAGCAATGTGCTACGCCAGGATTAGGCAACCTTGGTGCTCCAGATCTTGGGGAAGCACAATTCTTACAAGGCACTTCAAGACTGCCAGCCACAGGTATGACTTCCAGAGGCATTATGGGTTTTGTAGTTTCTGCACAGCTGGTGCGCCAAGGTTTTCTATCCCTGTGATAAACATGTTGGTCACATGATCAAAGTTGGGCACCACATTCCCACACATTAAAGTACTTTAGAGTCATAGGTCTTGGAGAGGGCTTAGATGCCCCCCTCATAAAATGAAGCGTACACATCATATATATGTAACCTACCCAACAGCGCCACATGCAAGAAATTAAACAGGTTTATTGTGGCATGTGGAAGAGGAAGTACTTCTAGGCTTACTACTGTCTGTATCCCCACAGGGAAGATAGCTTCTCACTTCCTGACCTAGAGATGGGTGTCAGACACAGCAGGAAGTGAGGAGAAATGTATTCAGTGGGGACACTGACAGCATTCATATCATGCAAAGTTCTAACACTCACCCCCACACTATACAAAATGACAACACTGTCTGTAGCTAAGCTTGGTTCTAATGTTCCTAGTGATTAGGGTTTGGAGGAGGAGATTATATCTCCCCCATGACACGAATGTGAGTAAAGTAGTCTTTGCCGGGCAATAGAAGTGATAACATACTCCAACCATGCTGTCTGCAGATGCTGCGAGCCCTGCGTGCACATCAGTCCAGGGAAAGCAATGTAGAGGTGGCATGGAATGGAGCTCTTCATACACCTCACACTGTACTCACCTTCACTGCCACCTCAGGCGCCGAGTTCACCACCATTAGCGTCCCCGCCGCCGCTGGTAAAGGCTTCAGGTGGGAGCCCATACCTTTATCCTCCGCTTCGTTTTCAGAGTCAGAGCCACTGCTGTAAGAAACTAAGACGGAGGCCATGATGGACCAGGAAGTACGTCAGACTGCACCGCCGCAATGCCCGCTGGGAGAAGGCGCACCGGTAAACAATGTGTGTGTTGTCAATAAAGTTTGTAGAGCGAGCAGGAAGTTACAGGATGTGCCTAGAATGTAGTCACGTGATACCGACCTAGCTGTGAGGAAGAGAGGTGTTGGTATTCACATTACTGATTCCATTCTAGGAGCGCTCATTTTCTACAAAATGGAATGTTGAAGAGAACATGAAGCAGAACAATAGGAGACAGAGCAAACGGAATGGAGGAAGACGCGATAATGACGCTATAGTCAGATGGGGAGAGCTCTTTCTTGTTTTTTTTTTTACCATGGAAAGCATCCCTGTGTAAACCTGTATAAGGTGCAGTGCACATTTGAAACAGGCATGTGTGCTCATTACACCACCAGTAAGGCTCCATGTACACTGACTTAAAGTGGAGTTCCACCCAGGAAAAAAATATTTCACAAAAAATAAGTAAAAAAAATAAAAGTTTTTTTTTTTATATATACTAACCTGAAATACCTGTTGCTATGCGGAAGTCCGTAATCTGCCTCTTCCGTAACTGCGGTTTGTCTTTTTCTGCATCCTCTTCTAGTGAATGGGGCGCTCTGCTTTCTGGGAACTGTGCGTAATCCCAAAGAGCAGCTGCCCATTCACAAGTCGGCGAGAGACTTGCGCATGCGCAGTAGGAAACGTGTTGTACGTCACCGCGCTTTGCTAGAGCATTTTTTTTCACGATCGTGTGTAGGCAAGACCGTTTTAACGATCGAGTTGAAAAAAACGTTTTCTCTAGACCATTACAAATGTTATTTTTTACTGAAAAAAACAGAAAAACGGTCGTGTGTACGTGCCATTAGTGTACCCAGGTGGATTATACCTTGTTTTTTTGGTGGTAAATAGAAATGGATAGATTCTGTTTTTTTTTTTTTTTTTGTTATTATTAAAAGAAAACGTTCCAAAATACTGTATATATATATATATATATATATATATATTATTTTTTTAAATGTAGCTGTATATTTCTTGCTACTGCCATAACCTTCCACCAAATAACAACCCAAATGATCCCCTTAATTCTGATTATTGCAGTGATACCATACTGTGCCAGCATCATATTGTGGGGATGCTTTTCTTCAGCAGGGACAGGGAAGTGGGTCAGAGTTGATGGGAAGGTGGATGGAGCCAAATACAGGGTAATCTTAGAAGAAAACCTGTTAGAATCTGCAAAAGACTTGAGACTGTGGCGGAGGTTCACCTTCCACGACCCTAAACGTACAGCCGGGGGCCCAAATGGAATGGGTTAGATCAAAGCATATTCATGTGTTTGAATGGCTCTGTCAAAGTCCAGACCCAAATCCAATTTTGCTTTGTAGGGATGAGAAACATAGATTATTTCCTCTGTACAGAGCTCTGTGCTGAATGACAACACAGAGCTCTGGGCTGTGATTGGATAAAGCCAATCAGAAGGTCTCCGCTGTGAATTATTGGCCAGGATCTGCTGACTGGCTCCTGCTGCAATCACAGTGGGTGCCAGCAGGGATGCACATGCCCAAAACCCAGAAGGAGTCATCGTCATATGGGTACATCGCTTTGCCTGTGCGGGCCACCCGTCTGCAGACAGGCGGTGCGCATAAGGTTAAAGGAACACTAAAGGTTTGTTTTTTATTAGATCAATTGATTGCTGTAAGCTAGAGCATTTAAATATCACTTACCTCATTTTTCCTTTTGACCTCCTAAATACAGTAATCCAGATTTGAAAATGCCATTTCCTGTCTCTCCTCTTCTTGCTTTCCACCAGCACCTGCATGGTGGAAAGCAGAATGTGCTCACCCCCTCCCTATGACTACAGCCCTGTGTGAAGATGCTCTCTTATCCCTCACAGGCATGGAGGCTAAGCCTAATGGGAACTGTAGTTCCCATTAGGCTGTGAAGTAGCAAGAATGAATGCGCACCGCAAACCAGGAAGTCAGTGAGAATAACGATTCAGGAGTGACGGAGGTGAATAAAACAGCTCGATTTCAACAGGTATCAAACTAGTTATAATGCAAAACATTACTTTTTACTTTATCAGCTACTGTCAGACTTTCATTTAAGAGGAAAATATTTTTGCCTTTACAAACCCTTTAACCTCCCTGGCGTTGTTTCCGTGTCTGACACGGGGTAAAAATTTGCTGCTACTATCGTTGATCCCGTGTCAGACACGGGCTCGCCTCGCAGAATCCAGAGACAGTTTACTTACCTTCTTCCTGGATCCAGCGATGCATCCCCGCTGTGTGAGCGAGCGGGTGCTCGCTCGATTCACACAGCGTCCCCGTGTGCCGCCGAGCTCCGTTCCCTGCGACGTTACGACGCACGGGGACGGAGAACGGCGCCAAATTCAAAAATGTAAACAAACACTATGCATACAGTACAATGTAATCTTATAGATTACAGTACTGTATGTAAAAAATACACACCCCCCATGTCCCTAGTGGTCTGCCCTGTGCCCTGCATGTCATTTTATATAATAAAAACTTTTCTTTCTCCCTGCAAACTGTAGATTGCCCATAGCAACCAAAAGTGTCCCTTTATGTAAAAAATGGTTTTAGATCAGCTAAAAAACAGCGATAATAAATTATAATCACTTGCAGAATTTAGCCATAGCGATCTGTGGGGAAATTCGTCATAAAAAAAAAAAATTATGACAGCAAAAATTCTGCAACTGAGCAAATTTCAGTGATTTTGATTTGATTACATTATTGAATAATTTTTACTATAATTATATTATTATTTGTTATAATTTTTTATAATTATTTATTATATTATCATTTTTAATAAAAAAAAAAAAAAAAAAATCATACCCGGGATGCCTATTAGACTCTTGTTTAGATAGATTTAAGTAAGTACTTACTAAGAATTGCAGGCCTATAATACATAACACCACATTTCCTTGCAAAACAATTGCAACGCTTTTGGTACAAAATTCCAGACAGAATCATAACGCCAGGAAGGTTAAAGTGGTAATAAATCCAGAAGCAAACATTCAATACTGTATATTGCAGCTTACCAATTTTTAGATGTGATGGCTGCATTCGTTTTCTTTTTTTAAGGCTTTCTTTCTTCTAGTTTCATCTGGTGATCCAGCCAGGAAGTCTGTTGTTTTTCATAAGCACAAGTTCTCCAGCAGAAAGTATCAGTTACAGAGATGAGACAACCTATTTACCACTGGCAGGGGTGATTAAAATGATCAGCTTTTTTTTTCCATTATTTATTTAAAACCTTTATCTGTTTAAAATCTTTAACAGTTTTCTGTAACTGATTATAAAGTGTTAAGGGTTTAATAACAATTTAATGTGTCAGCTTAACCCTATATTTATGTTCCAGATACACAGAGTTCATTCTTTGTACGTGTAGCCTCTGGTGGTTGGATTTCTTATTTTGCACACAATTTCCTGGTGATCCTGTCAGTTCCTCTCCTGTGCTTTTCCAGGCTGACTACACCAAGAAAGGAAGCAGATCCATGCTGGTGTGGTGAGTCTGCCTCTCAGGCCTCGTACACACGAGGGGATATGTCCGCTGAAAAAGGTCCGATGGACCGTTTCAGCAGACATCTCCGATCGTGTGTATGGGCTAGTGGACAGATTTGTCCACCCGACAGATTTCAAAGCATGCTTTGAAATCTATCGGGTGGAATCCGTCCGCCCGACATGTCTGCTGGTTAGTACACTTACCAGCAGACATGTTGTCCCCCACCGCCGCTTCGCCGCCGCCGAATGGATTCGGCGCATGCGCGGAAGTGTTTTACTTCCTGGTGCGGTGACGTGGCGGCGTCAACGTCACCGCCACGTCACCGCGCCGTCCGCCGGCGGGGAATTTGATCCGATGGTGTGTACACGCCATCGGATCAAACTCCAGATCGGACATATCCGATGGAAATGGTCCGCGGAGCGTTTTAATCGGATATGTCCGATGGTGTGTACGAGGCCTCAGTGTTTCCCTGTCAGAGTTACATAACGTGTCTGTATCTCTGTAGTTGTGTTACCAGACAAGCCCCCCCAATGTCACTAGTTTGAATGACAGCGGAGGGCCACACTTAAGTAGTGCTGCACACACAGATGGGAAAATGAATTAGCTACTATGTGCAGCATCACAGCCTTGATCATTTCACGCTTGTGGAGCACAATATACTCAAACAATATTTTTTACTTTCTGCTATAAAACACATCCAATACATTTAAAAAAAACAAATTTCTTCATAAACTTAAGCCAATACAGTGGGTATAGAAAAAAATCACCCTCTTTAAAATAATCACACTTTGTTGCAGCTTGAAATGAAGACTGACACAGTTTTTGTTTTATCCAGCTGTATTTACTGGGTGCAACTTATAACATCCAAGTGAAAGATATAACACCAACATGTCAGAGAAAAAATAAATAAAATTAAAAACGGAATCACTGAGTTGGAAAAAGGATCACCCTCCTTATGTCAGTATTTTGTTAAACCACCTTTTGCTTTAATTAAAGCCTTTAGGCTATGTTTCCACTAGTGCGACTTGGGATTGCAAAGTCGCATGCCAAGTCATACCCCATGATTTTCAATGAGTACTGTTCATATCTGTGCGACTTCAAGTCGCAGCACCTGCACTACTTTGTTCCCACTGTGATGCAACTTAAGATCCACAGACTTCAAGAATACACAGGCATTGCTTTAAGTCGCAGCAAATTGCGGCGAAATTGCGGCGAAATTGCGGATACATACCCAATGACTAATACAGTGATCAGTGCTAAAAATATGCACTGTAACTGTACTAATGACACTCGCTCGGAAGGGGTTAACATTTAGGGGCAATCAAAGGGTTTACTGTGTGCCTAACAATTTTTACTGTGTGTGCTGTTTTCACTAAGCAATGTGCCGGTTTTTACTGCCTGCTTTGCAGAGAGAAAAAAGACGGCACATCACCACTGACAGAAGAGAGCTCTGTGTCGTTTACCTATACAGAGCTCCCTTCTGTTATTTGCTCAGCCGATAGGCTGTTGCCGGCCATAAATCATTGGCCAGGACCCGCTGACTGGCTTGTGCTACAGTGAATGGCAGCACAGCAGGGCGGTGGCAAGCGCGCCCTCTACCCAGAAGAAACGGATCACGTACATGATCCAGCACGGGGGGGCAGCTCTGCTGCGGTATATCTGTGGTGGGCGGTCCCCAATTGGTTAACTTTAGATGCCAAAATTATCACCAGTACCTAAAAATAATTAAATGTAGGACATTTCCTGAAATGACTAAATCTGGGTCAGCTTGGTCCAATGTAGATATGAACATGTGATACCTGATCAGCCTCTATGTAAGAGTAAATCACTGTAGTAGTCCAAGCAAAGCATTTTCTAATTGGAAAAAGTGAAGATAATGGTATCACCATTCCTCCTCTCTACCTCCTCCAGAGAACAAGAGAAAAATGCAAGGCATTCCCTGAATGGCTGCCATGCCAAGTGAGTGACTCCCTGTGGTTACTATGGAGGATGGCAGCTGCTCAGTATAACACTCAGAAGACTGCAGCCATCACTGTAGGGGCACAGGCTAGTACAATGATTTACAGTTTACAAAGTGGATAAATATATTCTTTGCATACTTACATTGGACCAAGTTTGCCTATTGTACAAATGGAAAGTATCCTTTGTGGAATTCGGCTTTAAAAATAATGTTCCCAATTTTGAGAATTGATTGCACTTATCAAGCTATTTCTGAACACCTAAACAAGTGCCTCTGTTGGGGCAACATACACATTATTGCACAGAGAAATGTTGCAAACTGTTAGAAAATCTGCCATTGGTGGGACCAAATGTTTCTGCTATAGAAGAAAGGATTAAAGCACTGCTGGAGCATAGATAGACAGTGACTAGGTGTCCCGGGAGCCGCACATCAAGTCAAGACCTGCTGTATGATAGTGAATGGCAGTCTCAGCCTGGACCCCCGCCAGGCCACGGCCCCAATGCATTTCACTGCATCCACCGGAGCTTACTTATGGGGATGCTCTGTGGGTGGAGTGAAATACTTTGGGGCGTGGCCTGGAAGCGGTCCAGACTGAGACTGACATTCACTATCATAGAGCTGGTCTTGACTTGATGTGCAGCTCCCGGGACACCTAGTCACTCTCTACCATTGCCTGGAGCATAGATGAACTCCCCTCCCAGCCACAACTCACAGTGGTGGGCACAGGACTTCATCCCTTTACAGCCTGAGCAGCTTGCACACATATTGCTTGGTGACACAAGTTTTTTGTAATATAGATCTGACTCCTTATGTGACTACAACAGCACATTGAAAATATTGCCCTCCATATTGAGATCATCTATGGATCTAAGTATAACAGATCACATAAGAGCTGATCAAGGTAAAAGAAGTGCTGCAGTAAAAGTTATTTACCAAGTCATCACTAACTATGACACTAGTAGTATGCAATCTATAGGATCACTTAACTAGAGGAAGGCAGGCTGGAAGCAGGAATCTGAAGATGAGCCCACACACAACTCAAATGCCATGACTTCTATCAGATCCAATGAGTCGGAGGAGAGAAGGCACCTACTGTGCTGCCAGCCACTTCCCCAGCCAAGGCATAGGTGCAATCAGCAGGGGGGAGGCAGGGAACATGACCCTTGAAACTTTTCACACTGTGCCTGCTCTCAGATCCAACATTGCTCAGCCAATCCCAGCCCAGAGATCGCACCCCGTGCCAACCACACAGATCTCACCCTGTGTCGGGAGCCTGGCACTCCCTGCTGTATGCCACATGAGTCCCACACCTGGCCAGCGGAGCTCTCTCTCTCTCCTATGTCCAACGCTTGCTCAAAGCACTGCCCCCCCCCCCCTCCCACAAGGTGTACAGATCTGCTCTTCCCTGCTGTCCTGATCCCTGGTGGCTGGTTGGTCAGTGGGTCTTCTCCGGCCGTGCTCTCCTCTTCCTCCCTACTCATAGGTATCCAGTAGGATCAACTGCCATTTTGGCCAATCAAGAAAGGTGTTGTATAACCCGCTTCCTGATTGGCTGGGAGGAGGATTAGTGTGAGAATAGCAAATATTCAGTCGTTGTTATAACATAACTGGGTGGGCTCAGAGAGCAGTGCTCTGCGCCCTGAGCCTACCCTTTTTGAAGCCTTTTGGAGCCTCTGGCTCTAATTGCATGCTTCAAACCACCCCCATTGGAATCCATGGTTCGTGCCCTTTATGTAGATCAGGGGGCCGGAGGCATGGATGGGGGGACAGTGCCTGTGCACCCTTTGTGGATGGGCCGTCACTGGTCAGATGTAACGATAGAAGATACCAACTAGAAACCAACTTTACATTCCTTTTTTTTTGCACCATTATCAAAGAACCACTGGAAGCCGGCTAATATTTTTTAACCTGTAACATCTGTTTAGATAGTGTATCAGACAGATTTTTAGATATCATGTAAACTTTGTATTGTACTGTAATCCAGAGACCTTTTTACAAAAGGTTGTTTTAAGCATGCTGTTTTTGGAGCAGCCTAATTGTAACCACTTGCTTACTGGGCACTTAAACCCCTTCCTGCCCAGACCAATTTTCAGCTTTCAGCGCTGTCGCACTTTAAATGACAATTGCATGGTCATTCTTCCCTGTACCCAAATCAAACTGAATGATTTTTTTTCACAGATAAAGCTTTCTTTTGGTGGAATGTAATCACCGCTGGGGTTTTTATTTTATGCTAAACAAACAAAAAATGACGGAAAATGTTGCTATCATATTTTGCAAACAGATCATTTTTCTCCTTCATTGATATGCGCTGATGAGGCTGCACCGATAGGTAGCACTGATAGATGGCACTGATAGGCTACACTGATGGGCACAGATAAGGCTGCTCTGATGGTTACTGATAAGGCGGCACTGATGAGCCCTGATAGGTGGCACTGATGTAAAACAAAAATAGTGCGCTACCACATAAATATACAAAAAAGGAGTGAAAATTTGTTAATAAGTGAAAAAACTGAAATGAGAGAATATCTAGAAAAATAGATACAATGTCCTAAAAAAGCAATTAGGGATCCAAAAAATGATCAGAGTAGCTTCACAATGTGGCACTGATGGGCAGCACTGAAGGGCAGCACTAAAAGGCACTGATAGGTAGCACTGATAGATGACACTGATGGGCACTGATAGGTGGCACTGATGGGTAACACCGATAGGCAGCACTGGTGATGAGGCACTGTGGGCACTGGTAGGTGGTGCTGTGGGCACTGGTAGGTGGCACAGGTAGACACAGATCACTCAGTGGCAGCTCTCCGTTATCAGGACCGATGTCCCTCTCACAGCCGCCGGTGACTCCTCATGCTATCAGCATTGAGGAGAAAAAATAGCCGATTACCATCTGGTTACATCACATAATCAGCTGTTGTTGGCTGACAGCTAATCACGTGGTAAGGGGTTAGGATCGACCCCTTACTCGATCTGTGATCAGCCGAGTCTCATAGCTTTGACTAAGCACTGAAGCTACAGTGCGAAACGTTAGCTTTTTGTTCCAGTTTTGCTGTGGCATGTCTATTTTTGTGATTCATTTTAATTAAAGGAACGTTTTTTTGGAGTGCGGCTGTCCAAGTTCCTTTTGTATTTTTTTATTTTCATTACATTGCCGGCACCCATGGTTTGGATCTGATTGCTATTGAGCGGTATTTTCTCTCTCTATGAAGGAATAGTAGTGTTAAACCCGCAAATGCTGTTTTTTTTTTAACTGATATATTTTTTGTATAATTCTCCTTTAACTACTTAAGGACTGGACCAATATGCTGCTAAATGACCCAAGGGGTTTTTACAATTCGGCACTGCGTCGCTTTAACAGACAATTGCGCGGTTGTGCGACATTGCTCCTAAACAAAATTTGCGTCCTTTTCTTCTCACAAATAGAGCTTTTATTTGGTGGTATTTGATCGCATCTGCTATTTTTATTTTTTGCGCTATATACAAAAATAGAGCGACATTTTTGAAAAAAAACAATATTTTTTACTTTTTGTTATAAGAAAAATCAAATAAACTAAATTTTAGTCAAACATTTAGGCCAAAATGTATTTAGCCACATGTCTTTAGTAAAAAAAAAAATCGCAATAAAAATAAAATAGCTACCTAGCGGGAACAGCGACACTAATACAGCGATCAGAAAAATGATCGCTTAGTGACACTGGCAATAGGGAGTGAAAGGGGTAACTAGGGCGGTGATCAAGGGGTTAAAACTTTATTAGGGGGGGTACAGGGGCTACCCTGGGCCTAACATTCACTGCATTCAGTGACACTGTGACAGGGGGAGGGTGGGGGGTGATCGCAAGGGGTTAATGTGCCTGCGTGTACTGGTGTCAGTGTAGTGTTGTGCAGACTTACTATGTGATGTGATCTCTCCTCAGCGGCGGTTAAAAAAAAACCACAGAGAGCAGAGATCACATCACTTCCCTCTTCCTGTGTTTACACAGGAGGAGGAAGTGCACTGCAGGGGGAGCGCGCGCATTGGCTGGGAGCGATCCTGAGGGGGTGGACAAAAACGAACAGCCGCCCCCTCAGCATGGATCGCTCCTACAGCCACCGGGACCGTCGCATGTACTGGGGGGGGGGGTCCCGATCGGACCCCCGACCCACATCAAGGCAGCCACGTACAGGTACGTTGATGTGCCTGTCCGTGCCATTCTGCCGACGTAAATGTACATGCGGCGGTCCTTAAGTGGTTAAGGGGCATGGCAGGAGGTGTCCTATACCTACATACTTTTGCAAATAGGTGTCCCTCGTCCCCCTCTCAAAAAGGTGGGAGGTATGCTGCATTAATATACTCAAACACCATAAAAACTTGAGATGGGTACAAATAGGTACTACATTTTCAAATCTGCAAAGAATAAGAGTAAAATAAAAAAAAATGCATAGTAATATATGTAAAAATATAGTATATAGGAATATAGTAAAATAGAAAAAAACTATAACAAAAAAGCAGTTAGAGGAAGCAGTGCCTTTGATTTCACACGGCAAATACATAGCTCTCAACTATCCCTCATTTGTAGGGACTGTCTATATTTGTCTGTGTACATCCCTATAAAAAAAAATATATTTTACTACCAAATGTGTTATAATGCACAAAACTTTCCATCCAATTCTGTTTTGCTGCATTTGTTCTTTTGAAATGCCAATATAAAGGAAACATAGAGATCAAATAAGCACTTATGTGGTTTAGCCAATCATTTTCTGCTTATTAGATCTTTGTATTGTATTGTATTGTATAACTAGGGCCATGGAAGGGACATGTTCTTTGTCTACATACTGTATGCTAAAAGGTGTCCCTCTTTCTAGTTTCAGAAAGTTAGGAGGAATGTGGATTTACAGCTATGAGGCTGTAGGAACAGGAGTGCCTAGGCACCCTGAAATCCTAGGAAGTGCACACATTTTTTCGAGGAGAAATTTTAGGAAAAACTGTACATTTTTCAGGGTACTGCTTATGCATGAATACCATTTTGAAAAGTTCCCTATAGCATAACAAATACTTTTTTTTATTTTTTTATTTAAAGACCACAATAATGTTGAAAGGTATAGTTTTATTTAAATATATTTGAAGTGTGTTTTCTACCAACCTCTTCTATAAAGGCATTGTAGTGGATGCCATTTGATACAGAACACAGTTTCTAAATGTCTGTGTGATGCAGAGATTAGATGGGTTTAGAATGCATTCTATTGTCAGTCTATTATTGGAGAGTTCCCATCTACTGTTTGTGCTTGCGCTACAAACATTTCTTGCCTTCAGGTATATACTTTGAGCACACACATTAATGTGTTTTTAATGTGTGCATTTTCTTTGTTTTTATGAAAGTTTGCAATAAAGTAAAATAGAAAATATTTAAAAGACAAAATATATACATATACAGTGCAGAAAATAAGTATTTGAACACCCTGCTATTTTGCAAGTTCTCCCACTTGGAAATCATAGAGGGGTCTGAAATTGTCATCGTAGGTCAGTGTTTCTCAACTCCAGTCCTTAAGCCCCCCCAACAGGTCATGTTTTCAGGATTTCCCTCAGATGAAAAGGCTGTGGGAATTACTAAGGCAGTGAAACTGATCAAATCACCTGTGCAAAATAATGGAAATCCTGAAAACCTGACCTGTTGGGGGGCCTTGAGGACTGAAGTTGAGACACACTGTCGTAGGTGCATGTCCACTGTGAGAGACATAATCCAATTTTTTTTTTCCAGAAATCACAATTTATGATTTTTTAACTATTTATTTGTATGATACAGCTGCAAAGAAGTATTTGAACACCTGTCTATCAGCTAGAATTCTGACCCTCAAAGACCTGTTAGTCTGCCTTTAAAATGTCCACCTCCACTCCATTTATTATCCTAAATTAAATGCACCTGTTTGAGGTCATTAGCTGCATAAAGACACCTGTCCACCCCATACAATCAGTAAGAATCCAACTACTAACATTGCCAAGACCAAAGAGCTGTCCAAAGACACTAGAGACAAAATTGTACACCTCCACAAGGCTGGAAAGGGCTACGGGGAAATTTCCAAGCAGCTTGGTGAAAAAAGGTCCACTGTTGGAGCAATCATTAGAAAATGGAAGAAGCTAAACATGACTGTCAATCTCCCTCGGACTGGGGCTCCATGCAAAATCTCACCTCGTGGGGTCTCAATGATCCTAAGAAAGGTGAAAAATCAGCCCAGGACTACACGGGAGGAGCTGGTCAATGACCTGAAAAGAGCTGGGACCACTGTTTCCAAGGTTACTGTTGGTAATACACTAAGACGTCATGGTTTGAAATCATGCATGGCACGGAAGGTTCCCCTGCTTAAACCAGCACATGTCAAGGCCCGTCTTAAGTTTGCCAATGACCATTTGGATGATCCAGAGGAGTCATGGGAGAAAGTCATGTGGTCAGATGAGACCAAAATAGAACTTTTTTGTCATAATTCCACTAACCGTGTTTGGAGGAAGAAGAATGATGAGTACCATCCCAAGAACACCATCCCTACTGTGAAGCATGGGGGTGGTAGCATCATGCTTTGGGGGTGTTTTTCTGCACATAGGACAGGGTGACTGCACTGTATTAAGGAGAGGATGACCGGGGCCATGTATTGCGAGATTTTGGGCAACAACCTCCTTCCCTCAGTTAGAGCTTTGAAGATGGGTCGAGGCTGGGTCTTCCAACATGACAATGACCCGAAGCACACAGCCAGGATAACCAAGGAGTGGCTCTGTAAGAAGCATATCAAGGTTCTGGCATTGCCTAGCCAGTCTCCAGACCTAAACCCAATAGAGAATCTTTGGAGGGAGCTCAAACTCTGTGTTTCTCAGCGACAGCCCAGAAACCTGATTGATCTAGAGAAGATCTGTGTGGAGGAGTGGGCCAAAATCCCTCCTCCAGTGTGTGCAAACCTGGTGAAAAACTACAAGAAACGTTTGACCTCTGTAATTGCAAACAAAGGCGACTGTACCAAATATTAACATTGATTTTCTCAGGTGTTCAAATACTTCTTTGCAGCTGTATCATACAAATAAATAGTTAAAAAAATCATACATTGTGATTTCTGGAATTTTTTTTTGATTATGTCTCTCACAGTGGACATGCACCTACGATGACAATTTCAGACCCCTCCATGATTTCCAAGTGGGAGAACTTGCAAAATAGCAGGGTGTTCAAATACTTATTTTCTGCACTGTATATTAGCAAATGTATTCATTTGTAAATGTGTTCATTTTGGCTGAACCTTTGTTTGGCCACACTGGTATGCATTACGGCTCAAACAGTCAGAATTGTATCTGGGTTTGTATTATTTTCTTACATTTGCTATTCTACTTGAACTGATCATGGAGGGAGATAGAGTGAAAGCTGATCATGGAGCTGAGGCATACAAGAAGTAGAACAGGAGGTATGATACTACTGGCAAAAATAATTATTTATTTAAATTAGTAGAAATAGCACATTACAATAAAAATGTAAAAAATTGCAATCTCATACATATACATAACATAAGTACAATACATATGCATACATGCATCACCATTAAAACAGTACAACCCAATAACCAATCCTTAATCTAGTAAGTCAAAAATATTTCAAGTTGTATGATTGTATGCCATGTCCAAAAATGTGACACAATCAGAGTAATTAATATTAAATATAATGTTTGCATGATTGCATCCCATGTAGCTCGACACATTTCGTGGGTGAAACCACTCATCAGGAGCGGATGCCTCTGTATGCCTAAAAAGAGCATAGTAACAATATGTCTGATGTATAACTCAAGCAAACTGGGGAGTAATTGAATAAAAATGGAGAGGGCTAACCAGTCTCAATCATATATGCCGCATACACACGGTCGAAATTTCCGAATTCCATTGGATATTTTGACGGACTTAGAAAGAGAACATGTCCGACGGAAAAAATTTCTATCGAAAATTACGTTAGTCTGTATGGACTTCCGACGGAGAAAAAAACACACATTCTCGGAAACAATGTGACGTTTGGAAGCATTAAACTTAATTTTTCTAGGCTCGTCGTAGCGTTGTACATCATCACGTTTTTGACTGTCGGAATTTGGTTGGGCCGCGTGTATGCAAGACAGCTTGAGCTGTGAGGGAAAAGGGGGCCGCTGGATTGGTCTGTGATGGGAGCTGACGTGGCAACAACTGGCACATGGAGCAGAACATGCCCATTGTATCCCCATGGGGGAAAGGATGTCCATAAGTAACAAGTGGTGATCAGAGGCGGCTGTTTAATTAGGCAAATTAGGCGATCGCCTTAGGCCTCGCCCACAGAAAGGGCCCCGCCGTCACGCGATTGTCTAATTTGCCTTTTAGGTGTTGTGTCATATTGTTGTGCGGGACAGACAGGGACTCGCAAGCGGTGGGGTGAGCGTGCAGCGGGCGCGCGGCTACACATAGCCGCAAACTGAGGGAGCTGAGCCACCGCCGCGATCCGCGGCGGCAGATGAGGCGGGCAAACATTGCTATCGTTCCTGGGGTTGATGGTGGGCAGGCTCAGGCTGCCTGCGTCCAATAGCAGGCTGCCTGGCTCCCAGGCTCCACCTAAAGTCTGCGATGGCGGCCCCAGTGCATGGCGGGAGTTGTAGTTCTCCCACAGAGCACAGGCACACAGACTTCAACTTGGCCGTCTGGTGCCTGTGCTCTGCAGAGAGACTACAACTCCCATATTGCACTGCAGGACAGAGAGCGCGGGAGAGATAGAAGTTGCTTCTCCCTCAGAGTCCTGCTGCCTTTAGTCTTGGAGGAGGACCAAGTCATCAAGGTGAGGAGCAGAAGGTGGTCTCTGTGTGCCCCATTGTGGAGAGGAGTCTGTGGGAGTGGGACTACAATGTCTGTGGAGAACGAGCAACTAACTTAGTGCAAGGCTGGAGGGGGCAGCATAGTGTATCAGTCCAGGGTCTCACTCTCTGTATAACGTGTCTGCATGGCTTTGCAGTGTGAGGAGGAGCCCTGAACATCCTGATACCCACTGACCACTGTATCCACATATCCCAATTACCACATGTCAGCAGCCCCCCTCCCTCTGCCCCCTAAGCCTCTTATCTCCCCCTTCCATTCCCCCATTATTTTCTTCACCCCCTTTCTCTTCTCTCCTCACTTGCTCCATTCTCTCTCTCTGTCCTCCCCCCCTCTGTCCTCTCTACCTACATCCCTCTGTTCACTGTTGCTTCTCCCCCCTCCTGCTGTCCAGGCTATCCTCCCCTCATGCACTCTCTCCTCTCCCCATCCCTCTTTCTATCCTCTCCCCCTCCCTCTTTATTCTTTCCCCCTCCCTCTTTCCACTCTCTCCTCTCCACCCTCTTCTATCCTCTTCCCCTCCCTCTGTCCACGCTATGCACTCCCCCTCTCTATTCTCTCCCCCTCCCTTTGTCCACGCTATCCCCCCCCTATCCACTCCTTCCATCCTCTCCTTCTCTGTATTCTCTCCCCCTCCCTCTCTATCCTCTCTCCCCCTCCCTCTCTATCCTCTCTCCCCCTCCCTCTCTATCCTCTCTCCCCCTCCCTCTCTATCCTCTCTCCCCTCTCCCCCTCCCTCTCTATCCTCTCTCCCTCTCTATCCTCTCTATCCCCTCTCCCTCTCTATCCTCTCTATCCTCTCTCCCTCTCTATCCTCTCTATCCTCGCTCCCTCTCTATCCTCTCTACCCCCTCCCTCTCTATCCTCTCTACCCCCTCCCTCTCTATCCTCTCTACCCCCTCCCTCTCTATCCTCTCTACCCCCTCCCTCTCTATCCTCTCTACCCCCTCCCTCTCTATCCTCTCTACCCCCTCCCTCTCCATCCTCTCTACCCCCTCCCTCTGTCCACTCTCACTTCTCCCTCTCTCTATCCTCTCCCCCTCCCTTTGTCCACGCTCTTCTCTCCCCCTACCTTGCTCTCCTCTCCCTCTTTCTATCCTCTCTATCCCACTTCCCCCTGTCCACTCTGATCTCCCCACACCCTCTCTCTATCCACCCTCCCCTCCCTCTATCCTCTCCCTCCACCCTCTGTCCACTCTCTCCTCTCCCCCTCCTGCTCTCTATTCTCTCCCCCCTCCCTCTGTCTACTCTCTTCTCTCCCCATGCCCCCTCTCTATCCCCTCACCTCCCTCCGTCTCACCCTCTCTCTCATCTCCCTCCCCTCTCTCTATTCTCTCCCACATCTCTCTGTCTGCTTTGATCCCCCCCCCACCCTCTCTCTACCCCCCTCCCTCTGTCTACTCTCTCCTCACCCCCCTCTCTTTATCCTCTCCCACATCTCTCTGTCTGCTCTGATCCCCCCACTCTCTTTCTCTACTAAACTCCCTCTGTCTACTCTCTCCTCTCCCTCCTTTCTTTATCCTCTCCCCCTCCCTCTGTTCACTCTCACCTCCCCCCTCTATATCCTCTCTGCCCCCTGTGTTTGTTTTCTCCCCCTCTGTCTACTCTCTGTCCTCTTCCCCATTCCCTTTCTCTCTCCCTCCCCTCCCTCGGTTTCCCCCGTTCTCTCTCCCTCTTTCTGCTCTCTCACCCCTCCCTTTCTCTCACCTCTCCCTCTCCTCCCTATGTCCTCTTTCCCCTTTCCGTCTACTCCCCTTCCTCTGTTCTCTCCCTCCGGGATCATGTATTGTGTAAAGACCATGGACCTCTACTTCGGAAGCATGGGGCCTCATGGACACTATGAACAGCGAGGTCTAGAGGGGTGGCCAGGACACTTGGAGTTAGTTCAGCTTTTCATTTTGTGTGAAATGGTCAACTTACCCTTTAAACCTTCCCAACTATCTCACGGCATGGAAAAGGGCCCTATAGGTGCTACATTTCTCTTACCTACCTGGTGGAAAATTCAGGGGACCTGAGTCCACAAGAATGCTATCTTATACAGATCTAGACCAGCCAGAGGCTCCAATGGTTGTTATTTGCTTATAACTTTGATGGGTGGTCTCCTTACCAGTAAGGTGGAGTGCAGGCCCAAGCATTCTACAACAGTGGCTGGTCAAGATTTGTACAATGGAGCACCTAAGGTTTAGGGGTTCCGAGGTATGTGACATTACAACCACCAACAACAGATGGGACATGGGAACCTCTGAGTGATGTTACTGCTCCAGGCCTTATCAATGATTGTCAAGTACTCTTTCCTCTCCCCTGCAGCCATCACTGATTGACACAGTGGATCATGTGACCAGACTGGAGCTACAAATCCAGAGGTTAGGGGCCTCCAATTACTTGCCCTGCCCCAAACACTGACAACTCACGCTACACCACTGGAGGGGAGAGCCAAGCATCGGGAAAAAGGATGCCGCTGCCACCTCGAACTGTCAATGTGACGCTCACAAATGGCAATCTGCTGACAAGACACTCCCAGGGGAGGGTGGGCGCCTGGGTGAGCTCGCTGGTGTGATATGATCTAATAACATGCTAGAATTTTTGAGGACTGACTATGGGTGGATTGCTATCAGTTAATTGTACACTGTACATTGCAATGTAGTATTCATTTTTATTGGTTTAATTATTTTTCCAATTATGGACGTGAGTGGGCCTCATGTCTAAGTTTTGCCTAAGGCCTCACAAAGCCTAGAGCCGCCTCTGGTGGTGATAGAAGTGTCTTCAAACATATCTGTAATAATAATGAGTTACAAACTCTTGTGTAGTGAAGTATATTCGATATAAACCATTACACCAAGAACAATGAGCTGAAGAACGGGAAGAGGTGTATGTAAACAGAGCTTCCCCGTTCTTCACTGTGGCACCTTCATTGATCGTGTGTTCCCTGATATAGGGAAACACAATCAATGACGTCACACCTACAGCCACACCCCCTACAGTTAGAAACACAGATGAGGTCACACGTAACCCCTTCAGCGCCCCCTTGTGGTTATTTTCCAAACTGCATTTGTCATTTTCACAGTAAACAATGCATTTTTAATGCATTTTTTGCTGTGAAAATGACAATGGTCCCAAAAATGTGTCAAAATTGTCAGAAGTGTCCTCCATAATGTCGCAGTCACGAAAAAAAAAAAAAACGCTGATCGCCGCTATTAGTAGTAAAAATTTTTTTTTATAAAAATGCAATAAAACTATGTCCTATTTTGCAAACGCTTTAAATTTTGCGCAAACCAATTGATAAACGCTTGATACCAATTGATAAACGCTTGCGATTTTTTTTTTATACCAAAAATGGGTAGAAGAATACGTATCGGGCCTAAACTATTCAGGCACTAGTTGTGCCTTTTTATGCAGAAGACTCTGAGGACTATGGGCCAGATTCAGGATGGCGAGCGGTTCTTTTGGCCGGCGTAACGTTTCTCATTTACGTTACTCCGCCGCAACTTTACGCGCAAGTGCTGTATTCACAAAGCACTTGCTCCTAAAGTTGCGGCGGCGTAGCGTAAATGGGCCGGTGTAATTCAAATTCGCCGGGTAGGGGGCGTGTAGTATTTAAAATAGGTGCGATCCCGCGCTGAAGTACTGCGCATGCACCATCCGTCAATGTATCCCAGTGCGCATGCTCCAAATTATGATGGTGTTTTCGACGTGAACGTCAATGACATCAATCCCCATTCACGGACGAGTTACGCAAACGACGTAAACATTTTCAAATTCGGCGTGGTCACAACGTCCATACTTAACATAGGATGCGTCTGCTTTTTGGTGCTTTATCTTTACGCTGGAAACCCCTTACGGAAACGACGTAAAGTCAATGCGTCGGGCGGGCGTATGTTCAGGAATTGGCGTATCTCTCTGATTTACATATTCTCGGCATAAATCAGCGGGAACGCCCCTAGCGGCCATTTTAAAATTGCAGTTAAGATACGACGGCGTAATACAATTACGCTGCTCGTATCTTAGCTGCAACCCGGCGTATCTTGTTTTCTGAATACAGAAAATAAGAAACGCCAGCGCAGATTCTGAGTTATGCCAGCGTATGAATGATACGCCGGCGTAACTGTTACTGAATCTGGCCCTATATTTGTGCATTTGGACAAATAAAGCAACAAAAAGATGGCCGATCCTATGTTAAGTATGGACGTCGTGACCGCGCCGAATTTGAATTTTTTTACGTTGTTTGCGTAACTCGTCCGTGAATAGGGATTTACGTCATTTACGTTCACGTCCAAAACACCGTCATAATTTGGAGCATGCGCACTGGGATACATTGTCGGGCGGCGCATGCGCAGTACGTTCAGCGCGGGATCGCGCCTATTTTAAATACTACACGCCCCCTACCCGCCGCATTTGAATTACGCCGGCCCATTTACGCTACGCCGCCGCAACTTTAGGAGCAAGTGCTTTGTGAATACAGCACTTGCGCGTAGAGTTGCGGCGGCGTAATGTAAATGAGTACACTACGCCGCCATAAAGATCCGCTCTACATCGTGAATCTGGCCCATTGTTTGTATTGAGGCCAAATAATAAAATTTTTGTTTCATCTGACCTTTTTTCATGTGGCCCCAGGATCTTCAAGTTGCGTTTTGGAAATGCTCAAATCATGACTGCATGTGGCCTTTCTTGTGGAGAATTTGTGATATTGTTGTCATATGCACACAATGACCACTGTTTGTCAAAAATTCCTGCAACTCCTTCAGAGTAGCCTCTCCTACCAGTTTCCTTCTGGCTCTTTCATCTAGTTTGGAGGGAGGATCTGTGTTGTACCAAATACAGTAAAATCTTTGAGATTAACTTGGTTTGAGAGTGTTTTGCAAGACAAGCAACATTTTTAATACATCACAAATGAGTATAAAAGAGAAGAGAGTCACCTCTAATTGTAGCAATACAGTTACATTTAATGAAGGTACAACATTTAGCAACAAATTGCTACACTAAGGCCGCGTACACACGAGGGGATATGTCCGCTGAAAACGGTCCGATGGACCGTTTCAGCAGACATCTCCGCTCGTGTGTATGGGCTAGCGGACAGATTTCTCCACCCGACAGATTTCAAAGCATGCTTTGAAATCTATCCGGTGGGAATCTGTCCGCCCGACATGTCTGCTGGTTAGTACACTTACCAGCAGACATGTCGGCCGCCGCCGCGCCGCTGCCGAATGGATTCGGCGCATGCGCGGAAGTGTTTTACTTCCTGGTGCGGTGACGTGGCGGTGACGCGGCGGCGTCAACGTCACCGCCGCATCACCACTACGTCACCGCGCCGTCCGGCGGCGGGGAATTTGATCCGATGGTGTGTACACGCCATCGGATCAAACTCCCGATCGGACATATCCGATGGAAATGGTCCGCGGACCGTTTTCATCGGATATATCCGATCGTGTGTACGCCGCCTTAGGCCTCGTACACACGAGGGGATATGTCCGCTGAAAACGGTCCGATGGACCGTTTCAGCAGACATCTCCGCTCGTGTGTATGGGCTAGCGGACAGATTTCTCCACCCGACAGATTTCAAAGCAAGCTTTGAAATCTATCCGGTGGGAATCTGTCCGCCCGACATGTCTGCTGGTTAGTACACTTACCAGCAGACATGTCGTCCCCCACCACCGCCGCGCCGCCGCCGAATGGATTCGGCGCATGCGCGGAAGTGTTTAACTTCCTGGTGCGGTGACGTGGCGGCGTCAACGTCACCGCCGCGTCACCACCACGTCACCGCGCCGTCCAGCGGCGGGGAATTTGATCCGATGGTGTGTACACGCCATCGGATCAAACTCCCGATCGGACATATCCGATGGAAATGGTCCGCGGACCGTTTTCATCGGATATGTCCGATCGTGTGTACGAGGCCTTATAGGTGCCTCTCTTCTCTTTTATACTCTGTGGCTCCTGCTGTATTTTGCTTCAAATCCCCTTGTAGAGGCTTCCATTTGTGGATGGACATTTTATGGTTTCATATGGACTGTAAACTGAAGGACTTATGAATTATTGGTTGTGGAACGAATAATCTGAGTTTCCATTATTTTTTATGGGGAAATTTGCTTTGATATACAAGTGCTTTGGAATACAAGCATGTTTCTGGAACTGATTGTGCTCGCAATTCAAGGTTTTACTGTACTTTCCACTCCTCAATAATAGGCATTACTGTGCTTCTAGGCATTGATAACGCCTTTGATTTTTAATTTTTTTTTTATCCATCTTTCGACTTGTGCCTGTTGTAAGATTGGGGTGATCAGACTCCAGCGGTAGGTGCGTTTTTAGTGAGTACGCCAGTCCAGAACTGAGTTTTTAAGGGCCTGGTAGCCCACTTTTATTTGAAAGCACAAAAAAGTTCACAAATACATCAGTAGCTCTCGCAGGGGGTTCCACCATTACTGTATCTTGCATATTCAACACTTCAGCTTCCTGGCTTTCATTCTTGCCATCCGTCTGTTTCAGGCCTGTAGCCTACGCCTAAGTTCTGTTCCTCAGATCAAACATAGTTTCCTAGAGATAAGCTCACTCCTCGCTTACTCCTGGCCAGCTCCTTGCTGCTTAATCACCAATGACATCTGCCTCCTGCAGACATGCATACTCTAGCTGCACCCATGCAGCGTCTCTGACTCCTCTCAGAGGAATGGGAGTCCACCTGTCTCCCAGCACAGACTTCCTGTCTGTGGGGTGGGGCTCTGAGCCATAGTCAGGTCAGAACTAAATAGCTGAACACACAGCTGTGCAATTAGTGCGTCTTTCTCTCCAAAATATGGAGTAAACCAGCAATCTTTAAGGTCGCACAGAGTCCAACCACCACATTGTCCAAAACTTTTATCCTGGAGATCTTTTGACAGTGCCTTCCACCTATAGTTGATTGTTTGCTTCAGTTGTACTACTAGAGACTGAAATGCTCCAGGAAAGCTCTTTTCATGCTGAGCTAATCAAAATGACCACAGCTGATCACAGTTTTAGGTCAAATGGCTTTGTGTGTCATTAAGAAGGTGATTAGCTAAACCTGAGTTTACAAGTCATTTTTAGAAGGGGGGTGATCATTTTTCCAACTCAGTGATTCTGTTTTTGAATTGTTTTTATGTTTTTCTGACATGTTGTGTTATATCTTTCACTTGGATATTATACGTTGCACTGAATAAATACAGCTGGATAAAACAAAAACTGTGTCTGTCTTTATTTCAGGCTGCAAACTAAACAAAATGTGATTGTTTTAAAGAGGGTGATTATTTTCTATACCCACTATAAAAACAATAAAAGTGTTGTGTTATATCTTTAACCACTTCAATACAAGGCACTTTTACCCCCTTTGTTTACATTCTGTGACTAGCACCCAGGATGGGAGGGTGTTCCTGCTGGCGTCATTTTACAATGGCCCAGTATGGAACTGGTTAATAAATGCAAAACATGTCTTGATTTTGCCAGAAATCTTATGAGCTGACAACTTCCCTTGTGCTCTGCCTGCGCAAAAGCACCTCTCGAGGGGGATGTCTGTTCTTTACAGTCCACCAGAAGTAGGAAGGGCTAACACCACATGCTTTGGAATTCAGAGCTGAAAATACACTGTGGGGAAATGTATCAAGACTGAAGCAGACAAAATCAGGAGCACCTGTGATGCCAACCAATCAGCTTACATCTTTTGTTCTCAAACAAGCTGAAGCTAAAAGCTGATTGGTTACTATACACAGCTGCTCCAAACGCTGCCTGCTCCAGTTTTAGCAAATTGCCTTAACTCTGCTGTGCTGTCAAAGAAGAAGGTAGAAGAACACTATTTTTCAGGTACACAAAGTTATTTTTCTGTACTTGTATTGTGTTTAAAGGGACAAACCATGGAAAAATGTGCATGTAGTGCAGAGATGTACTAAATGTGTGGTTTTTGTTTTGCTTTAACATGTACTTTAATAAATTGTAAAGTTATCATTGCCCTAGGCTGATGTGCTCTGTTCTTTGCTTATGTTTTAATAGTTATTTTTTTCAGATGCTTTTCTTTGTTTCATGAGCTGCAAAACAGTTTTTCCCATTAATTTCTTTCTACGGCTATATGTTCTGAGCTGAAGTTATGATAGTTAAGACTTTTTTTCCTCCTTTGGTTTACCTGTGAAAGGATAATAGCGCTATTGTCTACATTATTGCACAAACAAAAAATTCCTGCTGCTGCATTATTCTATTCATGTTAATTTTAGCAAATAAATACATGTGGGGGAGTTATAAGAATAGGACCTGATGGCTGCCTTGCAAATCTCCTTTTCAATCTGCGCTTGGATTTGAGGAAGAGGTAATACGTTATTCTTGTAAGTCATCTGAACAGGGTCTGAAGGGAGGCGATAGTAGATGAAGACAAGAGTTGACCCTTCCTATAACCGGAGAGAGATGAAGAGATGATTGAAGAACCAAAAGCTTTTTTGATTTAAAGATTTGTGGCCACAGCCGAAGGATGTTTCAGTTAACAGTTCCAGACTTGATTAAGTATTTCTCCATCGCTAAACAATGAACAAACTTTATAAGCATCAAAGCTGGAATGAAACAGTCTCCATTATTATAATATAATTAGAGCGATTGAGATCTCGCACAAGTTTTGCTTTACAAAAGGAACCAATGAATGACAGACTGACAAAGATTGCGTTTTTATATATGTTACTTTAACTTTTGCGACATTGTTTTACCATGAAATTTTTCGATGTGTTAAGGTTTCAAAATGCTAGCAATTTTAAATATTGGCACACCAGCAAATCTCACACGGCACACAGTTTGAAAATCACTGCACTACACTATACTCACACTAATGCCTTGTACACACGGTCGAACTTTTGATCGTGCAAAAGTACGCCGTGAGTCAGTCGGAAAGAACAGGTTCTCTATCTAAGGTTCCTTCGGACTTCGGAAAAAAAAAGTCAGATGGAGGCTACACATGGCCGGACTTTCCTAGAAAAAAAGCCTGTCTGACTTTTTTTTTCTCTGAAAAGCCGGCCATGTGAACGAGGCATAACTCCCACAATACTGACACTACACTAAAACCACAAGGACACTATACACTCAGAGTCACAATAAGTGAACACCCTAGCTCCCTAGTAGGAAACTGAGCCCTGTTCTATCTCCACTCAAACAACATACTCCAGCGGTCAGGTGCAAGGCTTCATTCAATTAGGGCCCTAGAATGCACTAAGTGCAAATTCGGGTGATCGCCAAACAGGCGATGGTCGGGCCGAGCTTTTGCTTGGCCATAACAATTCCCCCAACTCTTTAAGGGACCTTGAAAAAAGTTGGAGTAATCATGTGGAGGGCCTTCATCTTGAATGAACATTCATTTTTGCCTAGGAAATTACTGCTCAGATAATCTGCTACTTATTTTTTGACCGTTGAAACATACAGATATTCTCAATGATGAAAAATATTGATATTCTAAACAAGATTGTTTGAATAGCGATTGGGAGTGTCTCAAGGTCTATTAGGTTCACCATAATAATGATGAAAAGGGGAAACTCCAGAGGGGTCTAAAACTCTGAGTCCCTGTGCTTACAGGACTCAAAAAGCTCACATGCTATCTTAAAGTTGTACAATGTCTCCCTATTGGCAGCCTTCCCGGGTCACCCATACTACCTATGAGGAATGGGACAAATCATTTCTTCTCACTTTTTAAACTATTGTATCCAACCAAGCTCAAGAATGTAATTTCAAGCTCTTAACCAGGTGGTATAGACGCCTGGCTCTCTTACACAAAATAAAACCCTCTAATCTAATCTGGATCGGGGCTGGCGATGTAGAGAACCCAGAGGCACTCTCCTTCATTTGTGATGGACTTGTTTCCCTATTAGACCATTTTTGAGCTCCAAAGAGTATGAAAGAAACTTTCCTGTTTTTAATTTTAGCAGCCAAGTGGTAGTTACTAGGCACTGGAATTCACCTACGCTTCCCGCTACATTATAAAAGTGGAGGAGAATGTTGCCACGATACAAGAACACTATCAGAAATGTGGGGAATCATGGTACACTTGAATTGATTTTGCTGCTTCCCCCAAAATGCAATTCTTTTTGTAATGGAACTTAGGGATCAAAAATACACATCATTAGAAAGAGCTAGATCGCCCTACCAGTCAGCGCATGTCCTCTTTCTTTTTGGCAACTTTTCTTTCTCTTTTTTTCTTCTCTTCCCTTATCTGCCACTTACCTTTACTATGGGCTTCTACCCTCATTTTCTCCTGCCCACCCAGCTTGGAAAAAGTACCGCTGAAGGATTTCTTTACAAAACAATGGAAATGCTAGCGCTAGCAAATAATTATATAAGTTGTAGACAATAATGGGTGATAAAAACAAAGTCCAGGGCAGGGGGGAAGAAAGTCCATGGTAAACCTGAATGACAAATCTTAAATTGTGAATCTTGAGAGGAAGATATGCACTGAGGGCACAGCTTTTCTCTGGAGTGAAAGCAGCTCTGAGAACATAAGGAAAGAACAGAAAGGTGCCTCTGAGTGCAATGTTTATTGTACAATACACTTACATAAAGGTAAGGGAAGGTAAGCCCACCTGGGACAGGCAAACATTGTTGCTTTGTGGATGAGGGTTGTGACCAACACAGTGTACCATGACACCTTCTAGAACATAATAAGAAGTCTACCATAGGTTTACAGCTGTGGGTTATTGAAGCCATACCCAAAAGTGTATCCAAAGCTGAACCTTTTTCAAGACTATGTGAATGTGAAACCTTTTGGATGTACACTCTTGATACCTTTGTGCCAAATGGTTTAGGTGAGGAATTAGACATCAGCATTATATTATAACTACACCCCTGCAATATCTCCCAGCCAACTCATTGTTCTAATTTATGTAGCGCCTGTGTACTTTCAGTCCAGGTGCTATTTTAAATTTAGAGGGGGATGAGAGAGTTATGTAGCTCTCATCCATGTGATCTGTATAAATTCAGCTTCTGTTCTAGCTGGACTGTACTGTCAGTTCATTCTGTGTTCCTGAGGTGCCTTTCCAACCCGGGGGGACAGTGGAGTCCAGGTCAAAGCGCCTTCTTGCCAGCAGCCAATCAGAGGGGTTTTTCCCTCGCGGGGCATGCTGTGGGAGGGTACTTCTTTAGCAGACTCCATTTTAGCAGGGGAGTTTGTGGTTGGATCCGGGTGCGGCACCCACCTTCAGGGTGTGCACCCATCACTGGCCCCGGCGATATGGCCTACCAGGCCGGGGCGCACGTGCCATGCTTTGTTCTTCGTTCCGGGACCATGTTGGCCCGGAGCAACTGAAGCTGTGATGGGACCCAGTGACTTATTGGGTCCCCCATCTTTGAAAGGAAGATCCCAAGCGAGTTGTGCTGTTCGGTGGGGAGTCAGTCTGAGAAGAGCCAGAAGGCAGGCAATCCAATAGGGCTGTCTAGGCCCAGTGTCCGGTCACCTTGATCTCCAATGGCTCGAGTAGAGCCATTGGAGATCAAGGTGACCGGACACTGGGAGTTTGTCTAATGGCAACCTGTCAGTCTGTGACTATTTGAAGAAAACTACCTGAGGGAGAATCAGGCAACAATAATCTTGAGAAGGATTCACCTCACGAATTGTGTTCTAAAGCAACAGGCCTGTGGCAGAGGTCTCATTCCTATTCCTACTTTCAGCTAAGTCTGCGTCATAGACTTGTTCTCCTCAAGATTCTCAGTGATATTCTGGCTGCCAGTTCTGTGAGAGCGACTGTCCAGGTACGCTGTACCCACTCCGGCTGGAGTGGCAATGAAGTTAAAGTCCCATTAGGAAGCAGGATTGTTTCCGTCATTCTTAGGCCTGAGTCTGCGAATTCTCCCTTTCACCCATCTTTACTCTATCTACTCTACGTTCACTGTTTGTCGTGTTGGGCAAAAATAAAAGCACAGAAAGACACCGGCTGTTTGGACATTCCTTCATTGTTCTCATCATCATCATCATACCCTAGACATTCATACAGGTAACACGCCATCCCAAATCTATCCAGCAGCTCCTGAGGGGGTAGCACTACATTTATTTGGCCGATCAGATACATTCTAACACATACATCAGTCACATAGTTACATTTGTTTGACATATACCCTAAAAACTATATCTAGATCCTTTGTGAAAGTGTTGGTTAAGTAATTCATTTTTGCTTAACTTTTGTGTCACGTTACTTACATTTGAATTACAGTAACCTTTTTTATTTTATGTGTGTGTGTAGTCTGTGTGCAGTTTGTACTGTGGGTTGTGTGTGCACTGTGTGTGTAGTATTTACTGTGGGTTGTGTGTGTAGTGTGTACAGTGGGTTGTGTGTGTACACTGTGTGTGTACACTGTGGGTTTTGTGTGTACACTGTGTGTTTTGTGTAGTCTGTGGGTTGTGTGTACACTGTGTGTTTTGTGTAGTCTGTGGGTTGTGTGTACACTGTGTGTTTTGTGTAGTCTGTGGGTTGTGTGTACATTGTGTGTGTGTACTGTGTAGAATGACGCAGTGTAGGTCATGGGACATTCTCGTTCTCAGTGCCAGCATCTAGTTAGCAATTAACTGATGAGCACTGAGATTGCCAAGCCAAGAGAAAACAAAGGCTGTCATAAGAAATAAAGAGGAATGAAAGAAGCGATGCCTGGATAACGTCTCCTACCCTATAGGATGGTATAGAGCGGGTTGTGTCTCCCCAACCTGCACAGGAGGAGATAACTCGTACCGGAGCGAGCTGCGGATGGATGGACTGCACCACCCTGTGGCAGGAGGGGTGGACATAGCACCGCACAGAGAAAACCCTCCGCCTGGTTCAGCCTCCATTCCTCCAGTGTGAGTAGAGTAGTCCGCCATCTCTCCGCCTGTACACAGCGCTGTGAGGCCGGGGAGGAGAGCACAGAGACCGGCTGTGAGGCCGGGGGGAAGAGCACAGAGCAGGGCCGTGTGCCGGTAATAGAACGCCGACCATTCCTGCCTCCCTCCCTCTTCCCCGCCGCTGACCTGTCCCCGCCCCTCTCCCATCACAAGCTGCGGCTGCAGGGCAGGCGAGCCTCCTCTCCTTGTTTGTTGTCCTTGTCTTCTGGTCTATGGTGACAACGCTGACATGGGGTGCACGGCTTAACCGGTCCCACGTGACCCTGATTATCCGAGTGCTATCCTGATCCGGAGAGGAGGACGATGAGCGATCAGTGATCAACAATCCCTGCACATACGGCTCCATTCATCCCACGGCTCAGTCAGTAGGTATCCTGTCATTGAATCCAAGAGCTTGCTCTCTACTGTATAGGATTGTGTGTGTGTGTGTGTTTGTCTGTCTCAGGGGAGGGGGGCTCACTTCCCCTCTACCTCTCATCACACTCATCACCTCTCTTGCTGTGATTTTTCTCATGGAATCGTGCCATGCCCTATCATAAGGCCTTCTTCTCATCTCTATACTGTCCATAGAAGTCATAGTACATCCCATACCCTGTGCTTGGCATGCCATCCTATGAATGTATGATCCATAGAGGTGACAGTGCATCCCATACCCTGTACTTGGCATGCCATCCTATGAATGTATGATCCATAGAGGTGACAGTACATCCCATACCCTGTACTTGGCATGCCATCCTATGAATGTATGATCCATAGAGGTGACAGTGCATCCCATACCCTGTACTTGGCATGCCATCCTATGAATGTATGATCCATAGAGGTGACAGTGCATCCCATACCCTGTACTTGGCATGCCATCCTATGAATGTATGATCCATAGAGGTGACAGTACATCCCATACCCTGTACTTGGCATGCCATCCTATGAATGTATGATCCATAGAGGTGACAGTGCATCCCATACCCTGTACTTGGCATGCCATCCTATGAATGTATGATCCATAGAGGTGACAGTACATCCCATACCCTGTTCTTGGCATGACATCCTATGTATGTATGTATGTATGTATGATCCATAGAGGTGACAGTACATCCCATACCCTGTGCTTGGCATGACATCCTATGTATGTATGATCCATAGAGGTGACAGTACATCCCATACCCTGTGCTTGGCATGACATCCTATTTATGTATGATCCATACAGGTGACAGTACATCCCATACGCTGTGCTTGGCATGACATCCCCTGTATGTATGATCCATAGAGGTGACAGTACATCTCATACCCTGTGCTTGGCATGACATCCCCTGTATGTATGATCCATACAGGTGACAGTACATCCCATACCCTGTGCTTGGCATGACATCCCCTGTATGTATGATCCATAGAGGTGACAGTACATCCCATACCCTGTGCTTGGCATGACATCCCCTGTATGTATGATCCATAGAGGTGACAGTACATCCCATACCCTGTACATTATTACATGACACTCGCCTGTATCTATGATCCATGGAGATCCATAGAGGTGACGGTACATCCCATACCCTGTGCTTGGCATGACATCCTATTTATGTATGTATGATCCATAGAGGTGACAGTACATCTCATACCCTGTGCTTGGCATGACATCCCCTGTATGTATGATCCATAGAGGTGACAGTACATCCCATACCCTGTACATTATTACATGACATTCCCCTGTATGTATGATCCATAGAGATCCATAGAAGTGATAATAAATCACATACCCTGTGCATTATTACATGACCTCTCCCTGTATGTATGATCCATAGAAGTGATGATAAATCCCATACTCTGTGCATGATATGAGATCCCCCATTACATGACATCTCCCTGTATGTATGATCCATAGAGGTACTGATATGACACCCCTGTATGTATGATCCATAGAGGTACTGATATGACACCCCTGTATGTATGATCCATAGAGGTACTGATATGACACCCCTGTATGTATGATCCATGGAGGTACTGATATGACACCCCTGTATGTATGATCCATGGAGGTACTGATATGACACCCCTGTATGTATGATCCATGGAGGTACTGATATGACACCCCTGTATGTATGATGCATGGAGGTGCCTCTGATTCCTCCAGGCTTCTCCTGGGATCTGACAGTTTTGATGGACGTTTATCAACATGGTTATTTTGTTACTGTTATAAAAGATACATTGATTCCCTTCTGTGCACTAGCAGTGTCAGCTTCTCATCATAATCATTGGGGATAGGATAGACATAGAGGTTTTATAAGTAATACTTTCATTTTTTATATATAAATATAATATTTATTTAATTACTAAATATAGAGATTGTAGATAACGGGTAAGTGTGGCCTTATGATGACCATGCACACTTTTTCATTTAATTATCCGATCAAATCAGCAAACAGTTAAATAGCCATACCAACCTCCTCCAATTGATTTAGAACAGATTCGATCAAAGTGAGTTGATCAGTCAGGGCAGAAAATGATCGTTTGTGTTGCAATAATCTCTTAGCACTGAGGTGATCCGATCATGAATGTGATCGTATTTCAATCAGATTGTAAGGTGAAAATAAAAGATGCATTCAAGAAACTGATGATTGTATCTTCCGGCATATCGATTGATTGGGTTATCGACTATGGATCAGTTTTTCCTATCAATTGGAAGATCATTTATTATACCATATATGGACACCATTATAGTGGCCCTACACATAACAATCTGATCAAACGATTCTTCACAGAATTGGATATGATTTGGATTTAGGAATTCCCAAAAAAGATACATACTGGGGGAGACCAATGAGCTTCCATGTTTTATTGTCAAAGCTTAAATGAACAAGCTGAAGTTAGAAGCTGATTGGTTGCAAAATATTCTGTGTGCACCAGTTTTGGTAAATCTCCCACAGTGTGTCATCGGTCTGTTTTAAACAAAACTAGTCCTTTTTATTTAAAATTATTTGATGAGTCTGAATGGAAAGTATGATTTCAGAGAAGTAGATAATTCAATATGAAGATTAAGTGTGTGGTGCAGTAAACGATCCCTCCCAATTGTTTTTCTGATCGTCTGGATGATTATATAAAGATGGGTCGGTGTATGGCTGTAACGGTGGCTATATAGTCTTTTAATCAAGCTAAAATCATTGAATCGGAATTAAATGCTTGTTTTTTAACACATTTTCTGATAAATATGTGTGTGTTGACCACCTTAATACACACACATATACCAATATGATCTTTCACTGCAGCTCAAATGATTGAATTTAATAGGAATTAAATGATTCTTTTCAGTAGATTGTTTCTGATCGTGTTTTTAATCAATACTGTTTTATTGCATTGCTCAATATTTTTTAATCGAGGATTAATGGTACATTTGCGATCCCTTGTACATAGATCGCAGGTCACAAATCGATACATGTATACCTTTTACAATTTGGCTTAAGTGGTCTGGAGACGATAAGCAGATGTAGCAGTGCGATTTAATGCTATTCTTCCAAATATGTTTGATATGCAGCAACACTTTGCGTTTTATGGGTGTTTAATATGCGTTACCATTGAATTCTATATGACATGTGTTTTTATGAAAGCGCATCAAAGATGCAGCAAGCAGGTGTTTTTTTAACATACATGTGGGTTTGATAGAATTATTATTGTAAAATGTCTTCTAAGTACATCAGTTCTAGATATCATGATGGGTGTCTGTTCGTCACTCAGAGGTGTCAAACTGGTGGCCTCCTCAGCTGTTGCAGAACTACAAGTCCCATCATGCCTTTGCCTTTTGGGAGTAATGCGTGTAACTGTCAGCCTTGCAATGCCTCATGGGACTTGTAGTTCTGCAACAGCTGGAGGGCTGCCAGTTTGATAGCATTGGCCCCTCCTTATCTTGACTTTAGGGTTGATTTACTAAAACGGAAGAATGCAAAATCTGATGCAGCTGTGCATGGTAGCCAATCAGCTTCTAATTTCAGGTTGTTCAATTAAAAGGGTTGTTTTTTTTTTTTTTTTAAATAACAAACATGTCATACTTGCCTCCACTGTGCAGTTTGTTTTGCACAAAGTGGCCCTGATCCACATCTTCTGGGGCCCCCCGCATTGAGTGTCCATGTTAGAGAAGGCTCTCTTAGGCGGGGTTCACACTGTCGCCACATGCGGCGCACAGCAGGGGTCCGTTACGTACCTGTTCAGGTCCGATTGCATTCTGGTCTGAAATCAAACGTGAAATGCACCAAAAAAAGCACACGTTTTTACCGCACACCATACCCGCTGCGGAGATATGTGAACCGGCTCCATAGAGAGTCGGTCACATTCTCCTGCTATGCAAATTGAATGTGGAGAAACGTGCATTCAATTTGCATAGGTGTGAACCCAGCCTTGAGGTGGACACCCGTGCGAGCATGCTCCCGAGTCCTGCTTCTGTGTCCATTCACACAGAATGTAGGACTTGGCCTCACCCTTTGGCACCCGCATCAATGGATTTGATTGACCGCAGCGGGAGCCAATGGCTGCGCTGCTAACAATCTATTTAATTGGGACACCAGCTAAAGATGGTGTGCTGGTTCCTGGCCGGAGAAAGATCGGGGTCAGGTAAGTAAAACGGGGGAGCTGCTGCAGCACCACAGAAGGTTTTTCACCTTAATACATAGAATGCATTAGATCCCTTTAACACTGGGGCAGTTTGCAGGCGCTATTGCGCTAAAAATAGCGGCTGAAAACCGACCCTAAACCACGGCTGCTGTTTCTCCAGTGTGAAAGCCTGAGGGCTTTCACACTGGAGTGGTGCGCTAGCAGGACCACTCCAAAAGTCCTGCTAGCAGCATCTTTGGAGCAGTGAGAGGAGCAGTGTGTTTACCGCTCCTTCCAATTGAAAGCAGAGGGAAACCGCGGCTATACCGATGGCAATGCGCCTCTACAGCGGTATTAACCCTTTTTCGTCTGCTAGCGGGGGTTAAAACCGTATCGCTAGCAGCCGAATCCCGCCGCAATTCCGATGTTAGAGCGCCGATTAAAAATAGCGCCGCCATGCCCCCACTGCACCTTCCCTCCCAGTGTGAAAGGGGCCTTGGGGTGAAAAAACATGAGGGTTTACTACCTCTTTAAACTTTGACATTCAGGTGTGGTTGCAGTTTGCATATTGCAGGTGCCTTTTTCAATACACACTTTTCATCCATTGAGGTCTATGGAACCAAAAACCAGAAAAAAGTCCCTGGACCTTTTCCATAAAATGCACAGATGTGAACTACATCCATAGGAAGCCATGTCATAAAATGCAAAGGTGTGAACCAGGCATTAAAGCTAATTGGTGCTGCGCTGAATTTTGCACTCTAGTTTTAGTAAATCAACCCCTGTGTCTATATAATCTACAATGATCAGTGTCACTCATTTCCCAATTAGAGTTGTTCACGATTGTCATTTCTGCTATGTAACTTCTGTCTGTGACAATCATGGCAGTAAAGTCTTGGAAAATGCAGAAATCAAATACCAGCGCTGTCCTGAGCTGGGAGAATTGTGTTCATTTTCTAGCAATACGCCTTCCCCCTGCCGTGTACATGTGTAGCAGCTGTAAATTGTACAGTAAGCCCAAAGCGGCGTTTTGTGTGTGCGCACAGGCAAGGTGTGTGCCCGGAATATAAATATCGCTGTGTCATAGACTTGCACTGGTATCTGATTAAAGCAATCCGATCCCTGGTTCTCTCACCAACCCCCACCTGCCCATTCTTCCTGGAAGAGGAGGGGTGGCTCTCACTGGTATCCTGTCTCCTTGTGCATTGTTGGTGGATTCCACAGGATTGTGTTTAGGGATGCCGAAGGAAGATGGAAGACCCCCTCCCTCCCTCCCTCTTCTTCTAATACCTGCTTGCTGCAGCATAGGCCGGCATTGTGTCACACATATGTACACACACATATAAACAATATGTATACACACGTTCTATCTGATCATACAGGAAAAAGAGACTGCAGTAACTCAGCCTCACATCGATCATTATTTATACATGAATACTTCTAGTCCTGATGTACAGAACGACAAATGATCCTTGTTTTATACTAGGCCCGCTTGTTTCCCTTCTATTTGAATATGTAAACCGTCAGCTTCGTATACCTTTGTTTACCTTGAGTATTTACATTCACAAGGCGTTGTCCGTTTTGTGATAATAAAATCCTGGATGGGAAGGAATGAGCAGGGATTTGGGGAGAGCTCAGGAGCTGGATTGCTGATCGTGTCATATGGCAGCACTGAGCGCCATGCCTTTTCATCAGGACATCTCTCAAGACTGCAATATTAGGCTTTTAGGTTTTCAAAATTCATTGTGCAGATAACGTTTACTTAATCTGTGTCTTATGGCTTGTTCACACGATCAGAAAATCGCATGGGAAAAATAGCGTTTTCGAAGCAGATGTACGATAATCTGATCGTTGGTATACAGCTTTTGAGAGCCGATCATGGCAGTTTATTCGATTTTATTATTATCCGATTAGACAAGCACAATTTTTTTTCATACAGTACCAGATCGTACAATTTTTATCAGTACAGTTGTCATTTGAAAATACAAATACACAACACATGACATCACTTAGGGCCCTTTCACACGACCATATGTCTGTATTTCATCCATCCGTTTTCTGATGAAATATGGACATACATGTATCCCTATGGGATAGCGAGTCCGCTGACACCTGTAATCATCCGCCTCCGCAAACATCCGCTTTTGCAGATGGAAGAAAACCCTATTTTTTTTTCTTCCGTCTGCAGAGCGGATCGGATGAGCACGGACACGCGGTCTGTGTTCATCCGCTGCCCCATAGGGGTGAGTGGAGAAAAAACAGGGTGATCTCTGCACAGTGTGCGGGGACCACCCCGTCATCCGACGGCTCAGCGGGGATTTATGGAGCAATTCCCGCTGAGCAAACGGACACACGGAGGCGAATCAATACTGATCCGCCCAGTGTGAAAGGGCCCTTAAAGGAGTTATAAAGGCAGACTTTTTTTTTTTTTTATCTTAATGCATTCTATGCATTAACCACTTGCCTACTGTGCACCTACACCCCCTTCCTGCCCAGACAAAATTTTAACTTCCGGCACTGCGTCGCTTTAACTGACAATTGCGCGGTCGTGCGACGTGGCTCCCAAACAAAATTGACGTCCTTTTTTCCCCACAAATAGTTTTCTTTTGGTGGTATTTGATCACCTCTGCGGTTTTTATTTTTTGCGCTATAAACAAAAAAAGAGCGACAATTTTGAAATAGACACAATATTTTTTGCTTTTTGCTATAATAAATATCCCATTTAACCTCCCTGGCGGTATGATTCTTGCATATTTTAGGTGCTGAATGCGGTACCATTATTTGCATGGAAATTTGGCGTTTTATACTGTAGGCCTGTAATTCCTGGGAATAACTCACTTAAATCTGACTAAACAAGAGTCTAATAGGCATCCCAGGTATGAAATTTTTTTTCAAAACAAAATTATAAATTATAATATAATAAATAATTATAACAAATAATAATATAATTATAATAAAAATTATTCAATAATGTAATCAAATCAAAATCACTGAAATTTGCTCAGTTGCAGAATTGTCGCTGTCATTATTTATTTTTTTATGACAAATTTCCCTACAAATCGCTATCGCTCAATTCTGCAAGTGATTCTAATTTATTATCACTGTTTTTTAGCTGCTCTAAAACCATTTTTGACATAAAGGGACACTTTTGGTTGCTATGGGCAATCTACAGTTTGCAGGGAGAAAACTGTTTTTATTATGTAAAAGTACATGTAGGGCACTGGGCAGACCACTAGGGACAAAGGGGGTGTGTATTTTTTACATACAGTACTGTAATCTATAAGATTACAGTATACTGTATGTATAGTGTTTGTTTACATTTTTGAATATGGCGCCGTTCTCCGCCCCGTGCGTCGTAACGTCGCAGGGAACGGAGCTCGGCGGCACTGTGTGAATCGAGCGAGCACCCGATCGCTCACACAGCGGGGAGACATCGCAGGATCCAGGGACAAGGTAAGTAAACCCTGTCTGTGGATTCAGCGAGGCGAGCCCAAGTCTGACTTGGGGGTTACCGATCGCAGCACAGAAATCTAACACCGAGTCGGACTCGGGAATACCGCCAGGGGGGTTAAAAAAAATAAAATACATTTTTTTATCTCAGTTTAGGCCGATACGTATTCTTCTACATATTTTTGGTAAAAAATAAATAAAAAATAAAACCGCAATAACCGTATAGTGAATGGTTTGCGCAAAAGTTATATTACCTACAAAATAGGGGACATAATTTTTTTTTTTTTCGGGATTGCGACATTATAGCAGACACATCCGACACTTTAGACACATTTTTGGGACCATTCACATTTATACAGTGAACAATATCTATACATATGCATTGATTACTGTATAAATGTGACTGGCAGGGAAGGGGTTAAATGTGTATCCTAGTTTGTGTTCTAACTGTAGGGGGAGGGGGTGACTGGGGGAGGTGATCGATTGTGTCCCTATGTACAAGGGACACAGATCGGTCTCCTCTCTCCCTAAAGGACGCGGACCTCTGTGTTTACACACAGAGCTCCACATCCCCGCTCAGTTACTCGGCAATCGTGGGTGGCCGGCGGCCACCGCGACCGCCGGGCAAGTGCACGGTGTTGTCAGTAACCTCACGGGTGCGCCACCTAGCGGCTTAAAATGACACGACGTCATATGACGTGATGTCAGAATAATGGAGTATCCGCCCGCCCTGACTGGTTTTACTTCCTCTTTTGCTCCTGGCAAAGCTCCCGGCGTTGCATACTATCTCATTATGTGACACTTACCTTCAAACAAATCCAGCGCTGTCCCCTGTGCAGGCTGCGTCCATCTCCTCGCCCCTCTTCCTTCCAGGGGCTGCGGCCTGTGATTTGCCAGACCCACCAGTCACGGCATGTGCCATTGCTTTAGTGCGCATGTCTGAATAGCGGCGCTTTGGCAAATGCTTAGGCGGCTGCAGTGTGAAAGCAGCCTTAGATAAAAAAGGCACCCCTTAATTACTTGAGCCCCATTTCTCTCCAATGATGTCAACACAGCAGCAGCACCATTGGCTCCCACGGCTGTCAATCAAAGCCAGTCAGCCAATCGGGAGAGAGGGGGCGGGGCCGTGTTGGGGCTCTGTGTCTGAATGTACACATGGAGCTGTCACTCGGCTCGGGTGACCCCATAGCAAGCTGCGTGCTGTGGGGGCACTCGACAGGAGAAAGGGACCAGGAGAGCCGAGGAGGGTCTGGGCTGCTCTGTGGAAAACCACTGCACAGAGGAGGTAAGTATAACATGTTTGTTGTGCTTGTTTTTTATTTATTTTTTAAACAAGACTTTACAATCACTTGAATATTTATTCTGTCGTACGAGAATTTTCGTAACTTTAAGTAAAGCCTTTATTTTCAATATGAGACTAGCATGCAAAAACAAAACAAAAAGACGATAATTCGTCCAATAATCTCATTGTGTGTACCAGACATAGGGTTTGTCATCTCCTGTGTGAAAGCTGTATACAGCAGGTCCTGTAGTCTATAATCAATATTTTCTGATGTAATACATGCATAGGAATGTGCTACTGAGTTACAGAGCAACAAGAAACCAAAGATGGTCACACGCGTTAAAAACTAATCTATTGATGTGACTAAAATGATCAAAATAAATAGGAATCGTGAAACAGGCTCTCCATTCAATCATTTTTCAAAGCTAGAAAGTCAGTCGACCATAGCAGAATTTTAATGATAAAATGTATATCTGTGTGTGTGTGTTACACAACCAACACAGAATAAATGATCATTTTTTTTATCAGATCATTTCTGATTGATCGTATTTTAAATTAATGTGTTGCATTGCTCCATATTTTAACCACTTCAGTACCAGACACTTTCACACCCTTCCTGCCCAGGCCAATTTTCAGATTTCAGAGCCATCGTACTTAAATAACAATTAGTCAGGCAAGACAGAACCCAAATTAGATAGATAGAACTTTCTTTTGGTGGTATTTAATCACCACTGGGGTTTATTTGTTTTGTTTTTTGCTATAAAATATGCAAATAATCTTCATAAATATATGGCCAAATTGTATTCTGCTACGTTTCTTTGCTAAAAAAAAATAATCTAATCTGTATATTATTTACTCTTCTGTGAAAGTGTGTATGTATGTGCGTGTATATTCATTTTTAAGGTACTGACAGCCTCATTTTGAGGACTTAAAAGCCAGGACAGTACAAATACCCCCCCCCCTCCCCCCAATGACCAGTTTTTTTTTTTAGTGCAATTTCTTTGAAAATTAAGATTTTTTTTTTTTTGATTTTTTTTTTTTTTTTACCTTTTTATTAAAGCGGCACAGTGTCGTCGTATTATTGATGTGGAGGTGTTCGGGGCTCACGATACATATTTATTATTATTTATTCATTTTTTATTTAAACTTTTTTTTGCACACTGTTACCAGAGCAGCATAGTGACACTACTGCCCTGGGGAGATGATCAGGTTTTGTATTTTACACTGATTATTACAGTGATGATCACTGTAAGGAATCATTTTTACACTGTAAAGCCGTGAATGGCATCCATGCTTCTACCATTGTGTATAATTGTGATACCTGTGATAGGCCACAGCTATTACATGGTACAGGTTCGATGTGATTGGTCCAGTACCATGTGATCACAGAGATCATTACAATGGCGATGAATGAAAGCCATTGTTTACAACTGACATAATCTATATGATTGGTAACCACGATCATATGGTACCAGGGCCGCACACAGCGACCTTGTAAAAAGGTCAGTGAACATCCAGGATAGCAGTGCTCTCGCCCCGCCATATTAAAGACTGGTAGGGCTTCAGGTTTAAAAAAAAAATAACAATCATGTCATACTTACCTCTACTGTGCAGTTTGTTTTGCACAGAGTGGTCCCGATCCTGATCTTCTGGGGTCCCTCAGCTGCTGTCTCAGGTGCTCCCCGCAAGCGCTAACCCCCTTCATGGGAAACTCTCTCCCAAGGGGGTTGGCTTGCGGGCGCGCTCTCGTGATACAGCTGGCTGCTAAAGCCGCCGACTGTATCACTTGAACCCGACCCTGGTACACCGTGTCATTGGATGTGATTGACAGCAGCGCGAGCCAATGGCTGCGCTGCCATCAATCTCCAATGACAAGCCACCTCAAGCAGGGGGAAACCATTGTGGGAACAAGCCCAGGAGTTTTGTGGCTTAGGTAAGAAAACGGGGGGCTGGGGGGCCCGAGAGCGTAAGGTGTTTCACCCTAATGCTTAAGGCCCCTTTTACACGGGGCAGCGGAGGTGCTGTTTTTAGCGGTGCTATACCGTTGGAATTGCCGCAAAATTTGCCCGCTAGCGGTGCGGTATTAACCCTTTTTTTGGCCGCTAGTTGGGTTAATACCGCACCGCTAGCGGGCAAATTTCGCGGCAATTCCAACGGTATAGCACTGCTCCTCTCACCGATCCCAAGATGCTGCTTGCAGGAGATTTTTTTTCTCTCCTGCCAGCGCATCGCCTCAGTGTGAAAGCCCTCGGGCTTTCACATTGCGAATGCTGGGGCAGGAGTTTTTCAGGTGGTATTTAGGCGCTATTTTTATCGTTTTACTGCCTGAAAAACTCCTCAGTGTGAAATGGGCCTAAAGGGGGAAAAAACACAAAGCTTTACAACCCTAAAGTTTAGTTATGTGTTGTGTGTATTTTTTTTTTTTAAATAAAGCATGTGTAAAGGTTTGTTTAAAAAAACAAACATGTCGTCCATACTTACTTTCTCTGTGCAATTGGTTTTGCACAGAGTGGCCCCGGATCCTCCTCCGGGGTCCCTCAGCGGCGCTCCTGGCTCCTTCTATTCTCAAGTTCCCCGTTGGAGAGCCGCTCTCCCTCGGGGCACTCGTGCTGGCGTGCTCCCATGTCCTGCTGCTGTGTCCATTGTCACAGAAAGCAGGACTCTGCCCCGCGTCATTGGATTTGTTTGACAGCAGCGGGAGCCAATGGCTGTGCTATTATCAATCTATCCAATCAATCTATCCAATCACTCAGGCATGTGTGTGTTTTCTGCACAAATGCATTTAGACACATAAAGCTTTTAGACATGCACATTTCTTCTAATGACTGTGTGCATGCACTTACAGACCTACGTGTATAAAATATGCAGTTATGTATGGCCCCAGACACAGATATGTTCTATTTTTTATGTACACTGCTAAATGTGGCACTCATTTCTGTTTGTAGACACAGCTGTGTGTAAGGCCCATTGATTCCTATAGTGCTGTGTTTAGATGCATACAGTATATGCTGTACACATTTAAATATGGCATTTTGAATGCCCATGTTAATGAACCTTATAAAAAAAAATATGTCCCGCTGTATGAATGGAGGACAGGTGAACGAATATCAGGAGTTGCCTCTCCCAATCACAGAGAACTTTGCATCCTATTCTCCATTCATAGATCCCCTTTCATTTAAAGAAACTGGAGTAAGGACTTCTATGAATGGAGGAGCTGAACGGAAAGGGCAGGCATAGTCGGGCTTTCTTGAGGAGTGCCTGCCACAGATTTTTTTTTTTTTTTAAGCTCTATTAACCCTTGCCTCCCTGGTAAATTGCATTGGAGGAGGAACATTTCTGGTAAACTAGGGCATGGCAATGGCCACATCACGTTGGAGATAAGTCATGTCCCTTGTACTAATTTTTAAATGTTTTTGTAAGTGAACTTACAAATCGCTTGTCTGCAATTTCCAGTAATTAGATTAATCACAAGTCAATACATATGTGACTGTTGTGTATGTGTAATTAAAATAATGATATCCTGCGCTGGCATTACATGAAAAGGATACCATCATCAGTATATCCGATGGTTTTTGTCCAGTTGAATGCATTGTTCTATATAATGTACAGTTATTAATGTTAATTCTCAATTTGATTCTGCCTTAACTTATATTTATGGTAAAATAAAATGGTAATAAAATTACATTTTTTTTTCTGATGTTTTTTTTTTTTTTTTGTGACAATTTTTGATCACACTAAGCAGCAATGTGCAAATTGAGGTCCATCTGCTTCCTTGCATTATGCTAAATTTGGGACCTCTCCATTTTTAGATTCCATATGTCAACTGAATTTAGTTTATTTTCTCGAGTAGTATTTGAATATATTTTCTTGTCAAAGATGACATTTATTTTTAGTGCATTTCTATGTGGACCAAAGTGGAGTTGAAAGCGATTATGCATTCCTGTTTTACCTGTTGCACAAAAACAAGAGCAGTGTCCTCTGAACAAATAGCTGTCAGATATGTGTGCTCACAAGGTTTCACTGTAAGCTTGCATGTGGTCACATAACTGATCCATTGTGCACCTGTTCATGGTACACCATAGTTGGGATACTGTTAATAATAAAAATATTTAAAAAAATATATAGAATTCTAATATAATTTTTTATTTTTTTATTAACCAGCAGGATCTGAGCAGTGTTAGGTTTTCTTATTGGTTACATACCGTGTTTCCCCGAAAATAAGACACCGTCTTATATTTTTTTTTCCTCAAGAAATCACACTATGGCTTATTTTCGGGGGGTGTCTTATTTTTATTACAGAAAATAAAGGTTGCCTACCTGAACCACACTTGCGCTTCTTAGCATTTCCTCTGTCCACCTGTAGACTGAGATTATCGTATTCTGCACGCCATTTTTGGACCATTCGGATATCCAACTTCTTCTCTTTGCACTCATCTTGTCTGGCTGTACAGAAAGATAGGCCAGCAAAGCTGATGTGGAGCAAAGTGGAGCTGGGGTGATCTCTTTGGGCTCAGTAGCAGCTTTTCCCCCTATCCCCTGGTGTTTGTGTGGGGTGAGAGAGGGGTTTGCTGGTCGGTGCTGGGAGAAGCTTTACAGCTTTACACAGCGTTCTTCTCCTCACTTCAGTTCCAGTACAGTACTGTACGCCTATCACGTGTTGTTTCCCGCTCCGCGCCGTTACGCATACGACACTACGTCTTATTATCGGAGATTCGACACTACATCGCTACGTCTTATTTTCGGAGGGGTGTCTTATATTTCGATCTTGTGCCGAAATCCCGCTACGGCTTATTTTCGGAGTACGTCTTATTTTCGGGGAAACACGGTATGTGTACAAGTACACTTTTTTTATCTTTTACAGTTGTGACTCACTGTAGATCATATCAGCTCTCCAGGTAGACGGATATTTCAAGATCTGCAGGCCCTTCTACAAAATCTTGTTTCACGGATGCTAACCTCTAAAAATAGTCATCGGCTGCTGTTTATTCTCATGTCTCCACCTGTTTGCCTTATGCTATTTGCATTCTGTGGCAGACAGTGATGATTGAATGAGCTGGTTTCCTTTTTATCTAAATAACTACACAGGTCATTGGTACAGAAGACTTTTTTTTTTTTTTTTTTTTTTCCCCTCTTCTGTGAGATAAGATAACTGCTTAAACATTTACACAGTAAAATTACTTTCACCTTGAACCAAACAATCTCAGAATTGTTTGCAAGTAATGCCTCCCATAGACTCGAGAGGGTGGTCCGACACCCAGGTGCAGTTTGACCACACTGCGGCTGAAGGACTGGCAGAGCAGAGCACAGACTGGTAGGGGGTACAATAAAATCTCTGGGTTTTCCAATTTTTTCTAGTATCTTTCCCTTTGTCAAACTGTCGCCTTGAGCATTCTAAGCTTGTTCTTGAAAGTACAAGTTGCATTGCGGTGGCTGGTAATGCATAAAAAATGTATTGCATATTTTACATATTTCTTGTAAACAAAACTCCAAAAAATCTGTTTGCTTTAAACCAGATGCAGCGCATGTAACATGCATTAACAATATACCACACCATGTGCAAAATATACTGAAAATGTATGTAATGCATGTGTTGTAATAGATTAAAGGGCAGTAGAGTAGGGACTAAGCTAGAGTAGGGAGCTAATAAGTGAAGAAAGCAAGATTACTAAAGCTAGATGACTAATGACTAGTGATGAGCGGAATACGCCATATTCGATTTTGCGATATTTCACGAATATATAGAAGAATATTCGCGAAATATTCGTTAATATCGAATATTCGTGATATTTTATAAAAAAAAATTTTTGGCGAAATTTCGCTAATGCGAAATTGATTGCAAATTTCTCGTCAACACGCAAAAACGGAGATAATTTCCTGGATTACTAAACTAATAGGCACTAAACACTAACTCTACTTACACAAACTTATATGACTAAACTAAAGCTATTTTTTTTTTTTTATATACAAAATACAGAAGGGCAGAGAACGCATTCGCGAATATTCGTAATACGAATATTCGCATTGCGAATATTCGGCAACATAAAAGGATCGCCTCAGCTACTCGGCCCAGGGTCTCTAATCATACCAGCAATGCTTTTAGACGTCGATGGAGATCACTAGTATGTGATCTGTTTTAAAAATAAATTTGAAAAAATACGAATATTCGCAATAGCGAATATTCACCGCGATATTCGATTTATTCGCGAATACTCGAATATGCAATATTCGTAACGAATATTCGCAATGCGAATATTCGTGAGCAACACTACTAATGACTGTAATATGTCTATGGGTTGCCTAAAGTAAGCCTAGAAATATCTCACCCAGAACTAGCTGCCAGCCTTCAAATCTCAGATATTGATATTGCTGGTGGGGGACGTGCTGAAATGATGGGGCTATCATTAGCAGTGCCAAAAAAATTGCACCCAATCTGTGGATGCCAAAGTGCATCCTGGCAATTGGGAGTTCTTCAACCCTGACCTAAAATCGACTTCCTATTGATTTGGCAGTGTTGGATCAAAAAGTCTTACAAGTCCAACACGTTACCTTTTGCGAGCTACATAACACCCCTTTCTTATGTTTATGGAGATGAGGAGAGCGTAAGGTGTGCTGTAATACTCTCTGAAGGTGACAATCCTGCTCCTGCCTAGATACAGTACAGTGATTGGCACTAATGTATACTAATGCATTCACCATCGAAGGACTGATATTCTGCCATATGAGACTTCTGTGGGTTTAAATAAACTTTAAGAACAATTTCAACTTCTAAGACAGGGGTTCTCAACTCGGGTTCCTCTAGAGCAGTGATCTCCAAACTACGGCCCTCCAGCTGCTGTGGAACTACACTTCCCATGAGGCATTGTAAAACTCTGACATTAGTAGACATGGCTAGGCATGATGGGAATTGTAGTTCCTGAACACCTGGAGGGCCTTAGTTTGGAGACTCCTGCTCTAGAGCAGTGGTTCTCAACCTTTCTAGGGCCGTGACCCCTTGATAAAATTTCCCAAGCTGTGGGCAGGAGTGGTGGAGGTGCGGTATACACGGCTCCAAAGATGCTGCTTGCAAGACTTTTTTTTAACGTCCTGCCAGCGCACCACCTCAGTGTGAAAGCACTTGGCCGTTCACACTGAGACTGCAGGGGAGCTATTTTGCAGGCACTTTACAGGTGCTATTTTTAGCCCAAAAGAACCTGAAAAACACCCCAGTGTGAAAGGGGTCCTACTGTTAGATTTTATGAGATGAAGGGGATTTTTGTTTTTAAATCGGCCTAACATATCGGCCCAAATAAATCGGCATTATATATCGGCCATCAACCGCCGCAATTTCTAAATATCGGCATCGGCCAGAGAAAAACCCATATCGGTTGACCTCTAGCTCTATGTAAGAGGGTAATTCTTCCCAATGATCACTAGTGTAAGGAGCATTCTTCCCACTGACAGTTGCACTATTGTATTATGAGTTGTAGATCTAGTCAATTTTTTGCCGAGGTTCCCTAAGACTGGAAAGTGTGTTCCATGCAGTGGTTATCAGGCTGTGTACTCACCGAAGCCGAGATGCCGAGGGTGGCCCACCGTTGCGACCCGGCGCCGACTGTCCCCTGGAGTTGGGACAGGGGAGGTGAGCCCGGGAGGCACCAGCGCCAGTGAGGTCCGGGTTGGTAGCCGGGATCCTGGTGCAGACTGGAACTGAAGCTCCTCCTGATGGCGGTGAGCAGAGCAGGCAGCCGAGGAGCCACAAGACAGGTGCAAGGCAGGTAGCAGAAGCTGTACTGAAGAACTGTGGAGCAGGTAACTGGAGGGGTACCGGGCAGGTGCAAGTGGATCAGACTGAGAACAGGTCCAGAGAGCAAGCCGAGGTTCAGGGGTTGGAGAGGTCAACAAGTCCAAAGTCAAAGCCAGAAGTCAGGGATTATAGTAGACAGCGTATCCAGGAACAAGAGCCAAGGTCAACTTCAGGGCGAGAGGAGAGTCGTATAGAAGGCCAACTTCAGGGCGAGAGGAGAGTCGTATGGAAATCCGGGTCAAAGGTTCAGGTAATCGGCAGAGAGTCCAAGCACAAGCTGAAGACAAACCAGCAACCTGCCATAAGACAGGGGCTGGTTTAAATAGCCTGGTCAGGCCTCTGATTGGTTCCCGGAAGGTGCGCGCCCGTGCGCACGCCCATGTGCACGCTGCGTCGCCAGACCGCGCATGCGCGCCTTTCCCGCACGGGTACACGCCGGAGCGCCGCTCTATTGCGCATGTGCGAGGATCGGAAGACAGGCCTAGATCCCTGACAGTGGTGTATTTGGGTTTCGTGCTGCCCTAGGCCTGACTAAACTCGTGCACCCCCTAATTTAACTATGAGCCACCCCTTCCTGTCAAGGCCACGCCCCTTTCTGTTTAAAGGGGTTGTAAAGAGACAAATATTTTCCTCTTAAATTAAAGTAAAAAGTAATGTTTTGCATTATAACTAGTTTGATACCTGTTGAAATCGAGCTGTTTTATTCACCTCCGTCACTCCTTAATCATTATTCTCACTGACTTCCTGGTTTGCGGTGCGCATTCATTCTTGCTACATCACGGCCTAATGGGAACTACAGTTCCCATTAGGCTTAGCCTCCATGCCTGTGAGGGATAAGAGAGCATCTTCACACAGGGCTGTAGTCATAGGGAGGGGGTGAGCACATTCTCCTTTCCACCATGCAAAACGGCTCAGATGCTGGTGGAAAGCGCAGAGACAGGAAATGGCATTTTCCAACCTGGATTACTGTATTTTGGAGGTCAAAAGGAAAAACGAGGTAAGTGATATTTAAATGCTCTAGCTTACAGCAATCAATTGATCTAATAAAAAACAAACCTTTAGTGTTCCTTTAAGATCCGTCCTGAAATTTTTGAGTGGGGACACTAGTTCTTAGGGCCTGAGGGGGGGGGGGGATGGATTCCCTTAATTTGCATAGATTTCCTCTCACTTCTTGTTTGACTATGGGGCAGGAAGGAAATTAAGGAAAATCTCTGCAATGGGACGGAGATGGTAAAAAATAAACTGACAGGGGCTATAACCCTCCCTTACTCTATCCAAAATGTTGCCTATAGTTCTACTTTAAGCACAAATTTCTGATAATTTTATGGAGAGGACTAAGAAGGTATAGCCATGCCAATGGTGCAGCAGAAAACATATAGCACAGTGAGGAAGGACAGTCAAAATTAGAAGCAACTTGTGTTACACTAACAGTGTAGCGCAAGCCGACAGGGACTCTTTCTGTGCTGCCCCCCTGCAAAGTGCTGCCCTAGGCCTGGGCCTTGTTGGCCTAGGCCAGGATACAGCCTTGATTCCATGGGTTCCTCTGTGTTAAAAAGGATGGGAAAGATTGTTTTAAATGTAAATGTGTATATTGATACTTGTTGTGTTTGCTAGTTTTTAGATAGGCGTTGTTGGATTAGGTGTTATGTCTTGTGTTTTTGACTTCAGTTGTCTGAGTGTGAGAGTGGGGATCATCAATTGGGAATGATATGACGCACCTTTCCCATCACTGTTGTTTCCCCAATGGTAATCCAGCACCCAAGAGATCTTTTACTTGTTCCCCATTCCTCACATGATGTAAGGAAGGATTTTACTGGAAGACTGACACGTAGGGTATACTCTGTACCCTACGTGATCCATAAAAAAGTTTTTTTTGTTTTGTTTGCTTGCATCACTTTTTTCCCTCCTGCAAGGCTTCATTTCATATCAATTCTTCCTTAGGTTTTTATATCTATTTTGTGTTTACTTTTTCAGATTCTTGTCAAAATTGCCTTTAAAGAGGAGCTCCAGCCCCCCCCCCCCCCCCCCCAAAAAAATATATATATGGGGGGCTTACCTGTGTCCAGTGGTGTGCTCGCCAGAGCCAATTCTTCAATCGGCTATTCTACTGGTTTCCTCTACACTTTGTGAATGGGTTGCAGTCTTTTGGGACCTGTGAAGTGTCCTAGAAGGCTGCGGGGGAAGGAGGGGGCCTGAAAATCTGGGCCAAATCACCATGGCGAACTGAGCGGAAAGTGGGAGCGGGTACCTGTAAAAAAACGGGTACTTACTGCCCCCCCCCAAAGGTGCCAAATGTGGTAGATGGGGGGGCGATAAGCTGAGCTTCCCAGTTTGGGTAGAGCTCCGCTTTACCTCTGTCAGTTCAGATGGGGGACTGAAGGCATTTTGAAAACCTGCTACAATGCTTCACCAATGGGTTTATGTTCTTAGGGTGACGACGAGTGGTGTTGGCATTCTGTCACTTAATTTTTTGGTTTCATCGAACAAGCACCACATGTTCCATCTCCCACATGACTTCTGTCTTATTCATTCTCCCTCATATCATCCCACACAGCCTTCTGCTGTCCATAGAGCTTCCCTTCCCTTGTCCACAGGCACAAACATACAGATTTTTCCAACATCATTATAGAATGATCGCTCAGGGACTAGATTGTCACTGTACCGCAGGCCACATCTACTTTATTAATTTTTTTTTGGACAACTTCATCCCAAAATCATGTGGGGTATTGTGCCATGTTCTTCTAAAGTGTTACTAAACCCACAACAGTAAAATCGGTCTGTATATGCAGTAATACCCCTTTCACAATGAGGCGGTTTGCTGACGTGTCCGCAACCCCAGTGTGAAAGGGTTCTTGAGCATTCTTGTTGTGCTCACCTAAGGGGTTTATCCTCTGCATTGTGTAAAAAGGCTGTTTGATTCTGTCTTCTCTGATCCACCCCTTCTTCCATTGTCCCCAACTTTTCTGCTGCTAGAACAGAGCCTTGGGTATAAGCTGCACATGCTCAGTTTGGTGTGTATTGCTAGAGATTTTTTTTTCTCTTGGGAGGGTGGGTGCATGTGATGAGCATGGTCCAGACAGAGGGCCAGGGGTCCCGCAGCTTTATAAGAATGAAATCTCCCCCTACAAGTTTTAATCAGACACTGATAGAAAGACGTCACAAGACTGCTATATACTGCTGATGAGAAAAGGTAAATGGCAGTTTATATTTACTAAAATAATTGTATTTCCATGGTCTGTGTACTGTGGAAGACCAGATATAGTGAATGCAGGGTCCTGGGTTTAGTAACACTATAACTGTTTACTAGGGATGGGACCAAGCAATTTTTTTGTGGAACAGAACAGAAATAAAATGTGACATTGCCTTCAAAAGAATAATTTCCTGAAGTGATTTACATTTGATCTTTATAGTAACTGCAGTGTTGAAATTTCAACCTAAATACAAATCCCCCACCCCCCCCCCCTTTTTTTTCTCCTGGAAATTGCTACCTGGTAGCCGGATTCTGACAAAATTACAAGCAGGATTCCGCCTGACTCATTTATTGCAGAAACTTGTTCTTGCACCCTCCCCTAAAATACGTTTTGATTCAATTTGCAGCTGTTCTTGTGTATCGCAAAATGTCGATGAATGAAGTGACAGTGTCATGTTTCATGCACAATGAGGAGTAAAGATATATAATTTGGCATGGTTTATAGGTGTGTCTGAACTTGTGCTCATAGCCTGTGATGCTTCCTAGGCGTGGTCCTGTGAACTTTTTATTTTTGCATTGTCTGTGTCACAAATTGTTTTCAGACTTACCTGTCAGAACTTGTCTTAACAGTTTTTATTTCAAGAAATAAAAAAAGATATTGGCCGTAATGTACCTGTGTTTGCAAATAATGTATACCGTGCAGTGCTCTTCAAGGACTGGAAGATATGCGAGGTACCACCATGAGCGGTGGTTACCATCGGGTACCTCTGCTGAGTAAAGTAAGTTATGGCTTATAAGCTAAGAGCAGTCCTAGAGGCATCTGCATGTTATTAAAACATGCATTGTAGTACCATACATATGGTATAAGCACAGCTGTGTGTGTGTGTATTTTATAATATATTACAATTAATTTACTATCAAGTTTTGTTAAAAATAAACAAGCCTCTAAAAATGAGCCATTTGTAACCATTTGCTAACCCATAGTCCTCTGGGAATATATTTTGTATTATATGTTTATTAACCACTTGCCGACTGCCTCACATACATATACGTTGGCAGAATGGCACGGGCAGGCAAAGCACCGTACAGGTACGTTGCTTTGAATCTGCCGCCTAGCGGGCGCAAGCTCCTTGACCGATGTCCACCGGTATCCCACAATCATGTCACGGAGTGACTAAACGGGGAGATGCCTATGTAAACAAGGTATTTCCCTGTTCTGCCTAGTGACAGGACAGTGATCTACTGCTTCCTGTGATCGGGAGCAGTGATCACTGTCATGTCACTGATAGCCCAGCCCCCCCCACAGTTGGAATCGCTGCCTAGGACACACTTAACCCCTTCTTTGCCCCCCCCCCCCCAGGTGGTTAACCCCTTCCCTGCCAGTGTCGTTTACACAGTAATCTGTGCATTTTTATAGCACTGATTGCTGTATAAATGACAATGGTCCCAAAATAGTGTCAAAAGTGTCTGATGTGTCTGCCATAATGTTGCAATCACGATAAAAATCGAAGATCGACACTATTACTAGTAAAAAAAAATATTAATAAAAATGCCATAAAACTATCCTATTTTGTAGACGCTTTTTTTTTGTATAACTTTTGTATAACTTTTGCGCTAACCAATCAAAAAAAAAATATATATATATATATATATATATATATATATATATATATATATATATTACATTTTTTTGGGGGAATATTTATTATAGCAAACGGTAAAAAATATTGCTTTTTTTTTATTTATTTTTTTCAAAATTGTCACTTTTTTTTTTTTTTATAGCTTAAAAAATGAAAACGGCAGAGGTGTTTAAATACCACCAAAATAAAGTTCTATTTGTGGGGGGTGGGGAGCCATCCCTTCTCTCCAGTCACCCCCTCTATCAACAATGGATAGATTCATGCATAGCACCCCCTATTCAGGCACCCAGCCCCTTTTCGGATGCTGGGTGCAGGTTCTAGTTGCGCCACTGCTTCTTGGTCCAATTGGAGTGGGGAGCAGTGACTGTCAATCATCGCTCTCTACTCTGCCCGCCCCAGTGCTCACTGGAGAGCTGGCACAGCTGGCTTCAGCTCTGAGCCTCACCAAAAGGTTGTGTCCATACTTCTCTTTTAAAAAACAACTCCAGGCCATTATCATGGATCGGCAGAATTAATTTCTGTAAAATGGTCCTTACGCCAAAAATCCTATATAAATTCCAGATGCTCCCTATCATACTACCAAGCGCATGGCTACAAACTATGAAAAATATGATCATGAAATACATCTGGAGGAATAAAAAGCATAGAATATCGCTCCAGGTCCTAAAACAACCAAAAGAGAAGGGGGGGCTGGCTGTCCCCGATATCAAAAAGTACTATGACGCGGTAGTATTATCGAGAGTGGTGGAATGGGCCAGAGGAAATAGAGAAAAACGGTGGGTCAATATTGAAAATGCAGTATCAGAGGTGGAATTAGGAAAAATAATATGGAATCCCCCTCAAATAAGGTGTTTGGGTGAAAATACACATGAGATCACTAGGAACGCACTTAAGATTTGGGACACTGTATATAAAAGAATTGATAAAGAATACAACTCACCTTTTATTGCTTTAAAAGATAATGATTATTTTGAACCAGGTAAAGTTTCAGTAGGAGGAAACTGGATTAAAAAGGACACAGCACAAGTAAGAGAAGTTATAAAGGATGGTCACTTACTCTCACTGCATGAAATAGAAAAAAAAAAATCTTTTTTGAAGATAAATGACTGGAGGTACCAACAGCTCAGACACTTTATATTAAAACTGCCACAACCCTTAAGGACAGGAGAACAGCTAACAGATCTGGAAAAGTTATGTTCTCCAGAAAATACCAAAGGAACGATCTCAAAGCTATATAAAATTCTCCTAAAGGTGGAAGAGCTGGAGGTACCCCCGTATATTAAAAAAATGGGAGAGGGAATTAGGGTCACATAGGGACATGGGCACAATAAAGAAAATACTGAAATTGACACACGCCTCGGCAACCGACATCAGGACGGCAGAAATGAACTTTAAGTGCCTTTCCGGGTGTTACATCACCCCTGACAAATTAAGCAAATACAAAGAAGGGCAATCAGAGTGCTGGAGGGGATGCGGATCCATAGGTTCAATGGCCCACATATGGTGGGAATGCCCCAAAATAAGAAAATACTGGGAGACGATCATAGGCCTCATAGAGGAAATCACAGAGATAAAAATTAAGATGGACCCATGGACAGTTCTCTTCCATGGAGGGGAAGAAGCTATAAAAAGGTATACAAACACCTTAGTCCCGCACCTACCTAATGCGGCCAAAAGGCTTATCCCCTGTAAATGGCAAGAGAATGAAGGCCCCCAGATATGGGAATGGATTGATATGGTGGAAGGGACGTACATTATGGAAGATGTAAAAAATAGTATGGAGGACAGTGAAATGAACCAAAACCAGAAATAGGACAAATGGAGGAGCTTTAAGAGATCCTGGAGTTATGCTGAAAACCTCAGGGACGAAACATAAGGAAAAGTAGGAAAGACAGGAGAAAGGGCACACGGGGGAAAAAATTTGGCGAGATCAAGGGGACGGGGAGGGGGGGGGGGGGAAGGGGAAAAAAAAAAATCTTCACCTTTTTTTTCACTGATGATGCGAAACCCAAAGAGAGACGCTCAAGACAGCTTCAAAGGGATAAAATGAGTGTCCTTCGTGTCCTTCGTAAAATGCAAAACATACGAAAACTCTATGAGGCGGAGTCTGAAGTGAATAAAAGAAAAAAAAAAAAAACAACTCCACCAGCATACTGTACAACTAGCTGTAGTTAGAGTAGACAGCAGCACATTTATTTTTTACTCTGGTTTGAAGCTTGTTTTGTGTGAGATGCAATAAGCACTGAGCCCTCTTAACTGAGTGTGGTTTGTACTTGTCTGGGAAGTAACATTTTATTTTGAGGTTGGATCGGGTAGTAACATCAATTGGCTGTCTACTTGCTTCATTCCTGTTTATACAAAACACTGAAGGCAGAGATTCTATCAAGCACCTAAGCAGCATAATCTGTGTATTTGTGTAAGGGTTTGCAGAGACTTCACATGAGCTTGGCAAACCTACACAGTTAAAGGGTAACTAAAGGAAAAAATGTTTTTTCTGAAATGACTGTTTACAGGGTATAGAGACATAAAAGTTAACTGATTCCTTTTCAAAATGATTAAAAATAGATAAAAATCAATCATATAATGTGCCTGCAGGTTAGTTTCACTTTTGAACTGGCTTCATGTTTCTGTGAAGTTGAAATAGACACACAGAACAAAAACGGACACACAGAACAAAAACAAACAAATCCAGGGCAGTGATTTGTTTTTAAAATGAATCTGATTGGTTCTGAGAAGTTTTAGGGTCCTTTCACACGTGCGGACCGTTTTTTAGATCCGTTTTTTATTATCAGTTGATCCGTTTTTTTTCGTCCGTTTTTTCGTCCGTTTTTTTTTGTTAGAACTTTCTTTTTTTTACATATTTTGGTGAAAAACGGATGTTAGCGGATCGGATGTTAAACGGATCATCCGCTAACATTCGTTTTTCGTCCGTTCCGTTTTTTTGACAGAAGAAAAATAGGGTTTTCTTCTGTTCAAAAAAACGGAGCTTAACGGAGACGGATGTTAGCTCATCCGCTAACGTACAATAACCCATAGGAAAGCATTGCGGTCCGTAAACGAACATCTAAAAAACGGACAACCGGTCCACATGTGTGAAAGGACCCTTAGACACACAGTAATGACAGCTTAGACCACCGTGAGAAAGCTCCCAGCACTGTGGTTATAAGGAAACAGACAAGCAGGAAGTGTGGAGATCAGAGCAGGATTACAGCAACTTCAAAGCAAAACGAACAATAAGGACATGAAACCAGTACTGCAGTAAGGTAAAGGAAGCTATTTAGCTAAAAAATTGTTTTCCTTTAGTGATCCTTTAAGACTGGTCTGCCTACATCTAAAGCAAATTCATTGTTACTTTTTTTTTTTTTTTTTTTTTATTTCTTTGCACAAATGCATGTCAGTACTGATTGGAAACATGTTTGGTGCACTAAGAGTAAGTTTGTTTTTGTGCTTCACTATACGCTGTTACATTTTCATGCAAACATTTTTAGCTATACACATTGTGACTGTTTTTGATCATAGTCAATGTTGCAAATTTTAACATTTGATTTTGAGATGGACAGAAATGAATCTGATTCCTAGGGAATTACATTTGACCAGATAAGAAACCAGAAACATTTTCCATCCTATTTTGATTTTCCTTGTCCTTGCGGTTGAAAACTCATCCGTATGACCATTAACCATTAAACTTTTTTAAGTTTAAATTCTGTCGGTTAATTGACAGCTTTTAATTGATAAATCTTTTCCCATCCCACCCCCTCTTTGTATTATAAAGTATATTTAGTAATGCGTAAATGGACTACTAATTTTCTTTTGCTGTATTAAGTGCAGATTTATCATTAGCCACAATAATCATGGGTGGCAGAGGCAACAAACAGGTGGTGTTTCCCTATACAATTAATGGCCACAACTTCTTTTTTATTTTTTTTATTATTATCTTCATTATCAGAACAAAAAGTAAATTAATGTAAAGTTATATGAAACTGTATTCTAAGCCAGGTCAGGACCATATGTATAAAATAACCGATTTATAGCTGTGGGTTGTTACTAAGGGTGCCAAAAGTTGCTTTTCTACAGACTACAGTAATGAAAATCTTTGCCTCCCTTTTTTTTCTCACACAATAATTTGCTGCCCTTCTCTTTTTTTTTTTTTTTTTTTTTTATTCAGGGTGGAGGGGGGTTAACATTGTAAGTAATTACTCGCAAATGCAATACTTTTTTTTTCTTATTTAAGAATAGTGGATTGAGCCACAATCTTGTCTTTATGCTCAAGCGACTAACTTTGCATTCCGATACAGACATGGCCTTGAATATAGATCCATATATCTAATTTGCATACAGCTGTTTTAGGTTTATTAGCTTCTGCCAGGCCTTATTAGTGTAGTTTACACAAGTCTATTATAAAGTTACTGTTGACATCACCAACAAATTGGTTGGTGATTGTTTGTCAAGCTGTGCACTGAAGCTCAAAGCCGCAGTTCTGCTTATGTACTAAAATAAAAATGTTCTATTTGGAATAAGTTATGCTATTCCCTTGAAACTGATTGCTATTAAACATTTTTACCCATCACGGGCTGGCACCTAAAGTGCCTCCCCTACCCTCTCCATGGGCACAAGACAAGTTTAGCCAACAGTAATTTCTAATAATATTTGTTTGGTGACTGGACCTATGTATTCATTGCCTGCAACCATCTAGTGTAGGCTTTGTTATACTGAGTGTCTCTGTTTTATTTTTTTACACATTTATCATTGTTAATTTCTAACACAATAAATACACTGAAGGTAGATCTGTCCGGTTTACAGTTTGCTAATTGCTTTGGTTCTGTAGATAAGTTTCCCACACAAGTCTGTTTTGGACTAGATGAGCCTAAAGTTGGTACATGTCTGTGTCCAAAATTGCTATCACTTGGAAGACGGTCAACTTCCTTATTTATATGGCATTTCATCCTGATGTTTGATAACCCCTTTCAAATGCACAGTACATCTGTGAATTTTTGACATGCAAAAAGAAAAAAACTGCAATTATGGTAGCTGTATACCTCAGAGGGTAATTGCCATAGTGTGGATGGGGAGTAAATTAACCAAAATACCTCAGCCAAAAAACTCTCAGATTCGATTATGTTCATCTCCTAACTACATCCAGCTTTAGAGAGTTTCTTTATCTCATCTCTTCTCGCACTTGTGCGTTTTGTTCTTTGTTCTTAAACACACCATTTTATTAATGGCTTTTTGTGGAGCAAAATAAGACTTTTTTTTGTACCGGCCACATGTGAAGCTTTTATCAAAGATAATTGTTAGGTGAGCCAATGTCACAATGCAAATTTTCACATGGCCAAAATTCACTACATAGTGGTCTTGTTGGGTCCCTACCACCGAATCCCAACCCATCCAAAAATTAGGCTTATTTCACACATGTCCAGCTGCGGCTTGGGGTCCAGTGCAGTTTTTTGTTCACCGGTTCAGGTGCAAATTTATAATAAGCACTGTGGAAGATTTTTTTCATCCAGGTTAAATAGCTGAAACCCGCAGATAAATGAAGAAGGAAAAAAGAAAATGCAATGGTGTATGTCCAGCTATAGGAATCTGTAGCAGAGAAATTGCCCCTCGAGGCAACCTTGACGCAATATAATCCATGCTCCTTAAACATAATATAATTTAAAGAGTTGCTTAAACAGTTTCTTAAAGGGACACTAAAGCTTTGTATTTAAAACAAATAAAATAAAAATAACAAACATGTCATACTTGCCTCCACTGTGCAGTTCGTTTTACACAGTGGCCCTGAACGTCCTTTTCTGGGGTCTCACGGCGGCTCTCGCGGCTCCTCCCCGCAAGAGCTAACCTGTCTGGGAAGCTCTTTTTCCAAGGGCCACTGTGTAACTAAGCCCCGGTGCGCTCTGCATCATTGATTTAATTGACAGCAGCGGGAGCCAATGGCTGCGCTTCTATCAATCATCCAATGAAGAGCCACCTCAAGCTGGGGGGATAGCAACACGGCATAGCATCGACGGAGATTTGGGGCTCAGGTAAGTGAAACGGGGGCTGTGGGGGGGGGGGAGGTGTTCCAACCACAATTGGCATTTTTTAAATGTATGTAATTTCATCATGCGTTTTTATAATATAAATCCGGTCACTTACTATTTTACAATCCGCCGCCGCTCCGCATAGTTATTTAAAAATTATAGTTTATAAAACTATGTCTACACCGTTGTCATTTTGGTTGTGGGCATTGTGAAGCCCACAAGCACTTACTTCCTGGAAGTTTTGGATGGGGAGTGATAATTGGACAGCGCACTGCATCCTGGGAAATTACGACACACATTTTCCAGGAGCATTAGAGGGAGATGATGTCAGAATCCTAGGTGATTTTAAAGACCGATTTCGTGGGACTGCATAGCAACAGGCATTTCCAGATGAGTAAAAAAAAACTTTTTTTTAATTTTTTTTTTTTTTTTCCTTTTTTTTTTTTTTTTAGGTCTAATGAGCACTATAATGAAAAAAACATTTTGGGATGGAAACTCCACTTTAAGTCCAACACATCGTTAAACACTTTTTGGACCCCCTAACTGCATAAACAAATGTAAAGCATATACAGGTGCATCTCATTAGATTAGACTATCATCAAAAAGTTAATTTATTTCAGTAATTCAATTCAAAATGTAAAACTCATCTATTTTATATACAGATTTGATAGATTTCAAGCATTTCTTCCTTTTCATTTTGATGATTATGGCTTACAGCTAGTGAAAATCCCAAATTCAGCATCTCAGAAAATGAGAATATTACTACAGAAATGTTGGCTTAATGAAAAGTATGTACAGTATAGTATTCGCTTATTTAATTGGTCAGGGCTCCTATTTGGACTTGATAAAACACAATGGACCAACACCAGCAGATGACATGGCTCCCCAAATCTTCACGGACTGTGGAAAATTTTGTATTTCATTGGAAATCAACATCCCAGAGTCTGGAGGAAGTGTGGAGAGGCACAGAGTCCAAGTTGCATGAGGTCCAGTGTGAATTTTCCACAGTCAGCGATGATTTGAGGAGCCATGTTATCTGCTGGTGTTGGTCCACTGTGTTTTATCAAGTCCAAAGTCAGCGCAGCCCTCTGCCAGGAAATTCTAGAGCACCTAATGCTTTAGGCTCCATGCACACTGAAGCTGATAAACTGCAGTTTATTGGTGTTTTGGCTTTTTTTTTTTTTTTAAAGCCCATAAACTGAACTCTATGTTAGCCTATGTGCCTATGCACACCTGGGCGTTTTGCAGTGTTAATGAACTTCGGAGTTTATTGGCTTTTTTCTGAACGACCAAAATTTGCGTTCAAAATGCCGGTTTTTGGTGTGAAAAAAAGGCAAAACGCTCAAACGCTGGCGCCAGCGTTTTTTAGCTTTTTTTTTTTTTTAATCCATTCAGTCATTAAAAAAAAAAAAAAAAAGCTGATAAAAGCTACACTGAAAAACGCTGATTAAGGCTGCATTTTCACACCTAGGCGTAGGCGGTATGCGGCGTATTGCGGCGACATGAAATCGGCGTTTTGTCCCTGCGATTTGCGGCGACAAGTCGCTCCTTGTTTTTCGCTGGAGGGGTGATTTTAGCATTGTCATCTATGCCCGAACGCCGAAGACACCTGCTTCAGGCATTTCGGCGTTCGGCGTAGAGATGTGAACCATCTCCATAGCCGACAATTTAAATTCGCCCCTCCAACGTATTTCAGGCTGCTACAGCGTCGGGCGTAGGGCGACAAAACGCCTAGGTGTGAATGCAGCCTAAAGCTATTGCAAAAACGCTAAAAATCATTGCAAGGCTCCCTGCAAAGCTACTGGCGTTTTTTTTTAAAGCTTTTATGAGCTTCAGTGTGCATGGAGCCTTACTCTGCTGACCAGCTTCATGGAGATGCTGATTTCATTTCCAGCAGGACTTGGCCTCTGTCAACACTGGCAAAAGTACCAATACCTGGTTTGTTGATCATGGTATTACTGTGCTTCATTGGCCAGCAAAATAACCTAAACCCCATGAATCTCTGGGGTATTATCAAGAGGAACAGACAGATTTCTCACCGCTCCAGGTGAGCCCCGTATGCAATCAAGGGTTGTTGAACCACCAAGGTGCTGGCAATGCTAATGATAGCAAATAGGACGAAAACTGGACAGCCGCACTCCGAAATCACTTAAAAGAAGTTGTCTTTTATTTATCAACTGTACACACAGTCACTGCAACCAACAATATACAGTATGGCCGACGCGTTTCGCACTTAGTCAGTGCTTAGTCATGGCTAAGCACTGACTGTAAGTGCGAAATGCGTCGGCTGTCCAGTTTTCGTCCTTCTATTTGCTATTATCAAGAGGAGATGAGACACTAGACCCAGCATTGCAGATGTGCTGAAAGCCACTATCAAAGCAACCTAGGCTTCCATAACACATAAACAGTGCCACAGGCTGATCGCCTCCATGCCATGCCACGTTGATGCAGTAGATAATGCAAAAGAACCCCAACAAATTATTGGGTGCATATGATACTGTACATGGACATACTTTTCAGTAAGATAACATTTCTGTATTAAATATTTTTTTTTTTTTATTGGTCTTATGTAATATTCTAATTTCTGAGATACTGACATTTTGGGTTTCCACTAGCTGTAAGCCATATTAGCCATATGGGTTCACTACACACTGAACTATACAGAGAGGCAGCCGAAGACGGTTGAAAACAAAGGGTATTGTTTATTCTTCCATATTGCTGGAAACAAGTGCAAGCATCCAAACAGCATTAACAAAACCTAAAATAAACCCTGGCCACTTGGGGCGTCTACCTTTACCACACAGAAACCTATCTATGGAGTCTGGCACAGCCTACTGCTGGGCAGACACTGCTGGTCATACAGCAGAGAAACAATAGTCTTTTTTATTTTTATCACACAGAAAAATCTACAACCACCTCTTCAGAAGTCTTTCTGACTGCTCTCCCTAACTCAAAAAGCCTCAGGATGCAGCAATCGGTAGTCATCCTTTGGGTAACTTATAGAGGCCTTAATTGCCTCATTCTTAACAGCTGAAGTTTTCCAACACCCTAAACCTTTCTGGCTATTTCTGGCAAGGCAGAAATGTATCTCCCGTCTGTGACACCCTCAGATTTACCTGACTTCCTGTCACAAATATATATATATATATATATATATATATATATATATATATATATATATATATATATATATATATATATATATATATATATACATTCTAAATAAATTAGCTGTAGACATGATTTTGGTTGTGGCCCGATCTATCAAAAACATAAATTATGTTGGAGGTTTGGTTTTTGCGCTACCTTCTTTAACCATACTCTGAGGGGCCTAAATGTACACAAGTATGGCCACCTAAATCAAATTTACATCTGAAACCATAAATCACATTTTATTATTAAGGGAAAAAGAACACTATTAGATACTTGGGTACAATGGCTTGCTAAATCTCATTGGAACAAAACTTCTTAGGAATATTAAACGTTGGGTTTACATATTCTTTGATATGTTCCTTCGGAAGCATGTACTTGGCTGAAGAAGTATCCTGTTCTTTGTATTGCATCACTTGTGTGAACTCAACCTGCTATCCTCCAATGATCAGATTTGTCCTTACACCTCCCCCCCTCCCTCCTCTGCACAGTCAATCACTGGTACTGTGCTGCTGTTGCTCCTCCCCCAGCTCTTATGCAGCTAAGATCAGAGGGTGTGTGGATAAAAAGGTGTTTATTATATCTATACTCAAATGTTTTGCATTTGTATTTCGGTTTTAAACTGAATAGATTGTTTAACAAGGTGAGCTGTTTTATGTTCCAAATTCTGGTCAGTCACTGTTTGACATCAGCCACACTGCATATCCAGGCAGGAGACACCATTATCTCCTTTTATTATAGCTCTGCACATTCATGTATTTTACTCTGCTTCAACCTGATGGTCAACAAATACGTCATTTCTAAGAGCTGGTTCACGCTGGGGCTCAGCCGTCTGACGAGTCGCGTCCCATTCAATGCAATGGAACCGTTCTAATAGGAGCGACGCAATGCGCTCCGACTTTGAAAAAGGTTCTTGCACGACTTCGGGGGCGGTTCGGGGTGACCTGCTTTGACTTCTATACAGAAGTCGTTTTGCTAATCGCCTCTGAAGTCGTCTTCAGGACGACTTGCAGAGTTGCCCCTGAAGTCGTGCCGCAGAAGTGTGAACTGGCTCTGAATGAATGTGCTGTTTTTTCATTTTGTGAATTTTTCTGAAATAAATAAAAACGTGTGTGTGTGTTTGTTTGTTTTTGTTTTTTTGCAATCAATAAACCTATTTATTTTTAAGGTTGCTTGCAAAATAGATTTAGGCTTCTTCAAACATATTGGTACTCAGCATGTAGTCGCAGCAGGCAGAAACTGTTAATCACTTTTGTTTCCCCCAAGTTTATTTAAAGAAGAATATATATATATATAATATATTATATATTGCAAGGGAATTCTGAAAGGAGGAGTAGGGCCATAAACACACGTTTTTGGAGTGTGGGCTCCACTCTGTTATCCTATGTGTCTATTCACACATGAACGTTTTTGGACGTTTTATCAGCAGTGGCGTTTGTGGGCAGTTTTCTGAACGCCATCTGAAATTGCGATGTCACAAATTCAAAGAAGTACGTTTTTACTAAGTGTGCATGCGTACCATGAGATTCTGTTCAAATGAAGACATGGCACTCTGCACTTCCAGGTATTTGGGACCTGGCAGAGACCCCTAGCATGCTTGGCATTGGCAGGGGATTCTCATGCGCACAGTTGTTTCAGTTCTTGGCCTTGTCCAAGATACCAAAAACTAGCATCATCTATGCACATGTACAGGGATTCCTGGTGTGTGTTCAGACATGCCGCAGCTCCCTGCCAGACCCTGCTTACCGAGATCTGCGCATGCACTGGGCTTTTAAAGATGGAAGAGTGACAGGAGCAAGGTAGTAAAGCCAGCTTTACTGCTTTAAATAGTAGCTCCAAGACCATTTTAGATTTTACACCCATATTTAGGATGTCACTTGCAGGGCCATCATCAGGAATTATGGTGCCCCTTACACAGCTTCAGGCATGGGCCCCCTGGAGCAGAGAACTGGGGGGGTGCTGCTGCCTCAAATTGAGAAGCGAGGGGTTGCCCTGGAGACCTCTGGGCCCCTTACAAATTAAAAAAAGGGGTAGTCATCCGGGGGCCCTGGGGACCTCTGGGCCCTTTAAATTAATTAATATATATATATATATATATATATATATATATATATATATATATATATATATATATATATATATATATATATATATATATATATATATATATATATATATATATATATAAAACAAGGGGGGGTTGCCACCTGGGGACCCCCGGGCCCTTTAATAAAAAACAAATAATTGATAGTAATAAAAATATATATATTTTATATAAAAAAAGAGGGGGTTGCCATCCGGGCCCCTGGGGACCTCTGGGCCCCTTACAGGTGTACTGCCTGTACCCCCCTGTTGGCGGCCCTGGTCACTTGTAACATGGCGCTAATCTGTGAGTGAAAAAAAAAAAATCCTATTTTCTTAGCAGCCCTGCAGTTGTAGCATCTGGCTTAATATTGCAATGTTCTATGCTATCATCCTTTTAGGTACCTAGGGACATATTTTACTTGAAATTTGCCATGTTTGCAAATACACCATAATGTAATAATAATATTTCGATTTACTACTCTGTAAATGCTGTATTGCTTGCTGAGTGGATAGAGCACTTGTGTAGCGCATATGCATAAATTAGGCTATTTATCCCTGATGTCAGCTTCTGCCGTTTTTAAAGATTACAGACCTTCAATTACTTGCATCTTTTTGAGAAAGCTGACTAAGCAAAGGTAGTCACCTATGAGAGATTCTGGTCATAAGTCGGCTGCAGACCTAATGCATCACACAGCACGTTTGTCTTCTTTTCCAGTGTCTGTGTGCGTCCCTTCGTGTTTCTACAAGAGCAAGCCATATGCGCAGAGCTAAGGTGCAGTAAGTATTTTTGGTCTCCTTGTGGACAGTACCATTGATTTTTATGTAAATAGCAAACATTGAAACCAAGTGACTCTATTTCCGTTTCTCCTTTACTAGCCAATTACCTAGTACTTGTACAATGCTGTAGTCTAATAATAGGAAATACATGTAATGACAGAGCAGCGCGGTGAATAAGTGGTTAGCACTTCCGCCTGGCAGTGCTAGTCGTCATTGAATTGAACTCCAACCGTGGTGCTACCTGCTTTGAGTTTGCATGTTCTCCCTGGGTCTGCGTAGGTTTCTTCCCACACTGTACAGACATGCTGGTAGGTTAATTGGTTGCTCTAAAGCCTTGTACACACAATGGGAATATCAGACGAATGAGCGCGCCCTTTTTTTTTTTTTTTTGCATGCATATTGAAAACGAATAGGTTACTGAAGTACGAAAATTCTTATAGAGCAGAATAAAAGTGATCTGTTCTTATATTTGTTTTGTATTTTTGTACTTTTGGATAATTTCGGACGAAAACTGAACCAACGATTAGATTATCATTTGATCTCTTCCAAAGCGGTACGATATTCTGATCATGTGAACTAGGCTTAAAGCGGAGGTTCACTAAAAAATCAACTTTCTGACATTAGATCCAGTATACTGCTAACATCTGCAGTATGCTGTTTTTTTTTTTTTTGTACTTATCGTTTTATGAGCCGTTGTTATCCGGCTCCGAGCGGGGAATCCTGCGGGGAATGGGCGTTCCTAAGCCAAGAGGAGTTGATTGACGGGCTGCTAAGGCCCGAGTGTCACTTCGGGTATTTTCGGAAGGCGTAACGCGCCTTAGCAGCCTGTCAATCAACTCCTCTTGGCTTAGGAACGCCCATTCCCCGCAGGATTCCCCGCTCAGGGCAGGATAACAACGGCTCATAAAACGATAAGTACAAAAAAAAAACCCGGCATACTGCAGATGTTGGCAGTATGCTGGATCTAATGTCAGAAAGTAGATTTTTGGGTTTAACCTCCGCTTTAAAGAGGTTGTAAAAAAAATAAAAAAGCACAGCATACTAGCTCATTATGCCATTACCTTAGATCAGGGGTGTCAAACTGGCGGCCCTCCAGCTGTTCCGAAACTACAAGTCCCATCATGCCTCTGCCTGCGGGAGTCATGCTTGTAACTGTTAGCCTTGCAATGCCTCATGGGACTTGTAGTTTTGCAACAGCTGGAGGGCCACCAGTTTGACACCCCTGCCTTAGATCGAAGCCCCCACAGCTGTCCTCGAACCACCACCCCCCCTCCGGCCCCAGGCATCTCTCGCTCAGGTTACTTAGGGGTATCGCATCTCCGACGCTGTGATTGGCCGGAGCCAAGATGGCGTCACTCCTGCGCATATTCGCGGCAGCCACCGGTAACGACACATCTAACTGAAGCAACAGCACAACATGCCATTGCTTCAATGCGCATGTGCCGATCACTTCGGCAAATGCAGACACAAGGGGATATCTCCTAAATCCGTATGTGCCTCCACTTTGAATGACAATTGCGCGATCATGCATTTTTTTTTTTTCACACAAATGGAGCTTTCATTTGGTGGTATTTAATTACTGCTGGCTTTTGTATTTTTTACTACATAAACCAAGAACAGCCTGATGTATTTTAATTATGATTGCTGATAATGCATGGCACATTTGTTAATGTGTGTGAAAATTTCCCAACAATATTGCTTGGAAGATAATTAGAGTGCTTCACTATATTTTCTTTGACTGTCACCATAATGCAATTTTTTTAATGATGGTGGTTCTTAAATTGTTGCTGGTAACTAATGAAACCTGTTGCTTTACAAACAGGTGTTAAAAGACTAGATGAATGTGCACATTATGTCATGTGTTTCTGTAGTATCTATTCATCCTTCTACTATTTCATTACTCAGAGCTCCCGCCTCTATAAGCATGGGTGTATTCCAGTCATTATGATTATACTCACCATTTCACAGGGCTTTATGTAAACTGTTTATAAAGGCGCAATGCAATTATGATGGAAATCAAAGATACACTTTAGCAATCTAATAAAATAATTCTAGGATGATTTCTGATTGGTGTTTCATAAGGGCCTATTTCTAAATTTGTGACTGTGATGTGGCATTCATTAAACCTATCCAGGTGGTTAATCATTCTTTGTAATATACTCATGCACCACAAATATTCCCCTGCAGTAAGTATTTTTGGAGGTCTTATTTACTGCTTCATAAATATACCCCACATTGTTTTTGGATGCTGGAAATTTTCCATTGAAAGACACACGAATTCTTAGACTGTTGTGTTATACCGCCACATACAGGAGAAAAGCACTGGCAACAAAAAAGCCATTGGGCAGGAAAGAATAATGCTGCCTACATTCATCGTCCTTTAGTTTTTGCTAGTGTCCTTGCAAAAGTGGACATGTTTTCTTCAGCTCTGCTGTTCTCTTATGCCGCGTACACACGGTCGTTTTTTGCGATGAAAAAAAAACGAAGTTTTCTGTGAAGTAAAAAACGACGTTTTTGAAACGTCACTTTTCAAAGACAATTTTGCATACACACCATCGTTTTTTCACAAAAAGCAAGGTTACGTTCACCACTCTTTTCCATTGAAGCTCGCTTCATAACTAGCTTCTGGGCATGCGCGGGTTGAAAAACGTCGTTTTGAACGACGTTTTTGCTACACACGGTGACTTTTTGTGAAACAAAAAACTACGTTTTGAAAAACGACACAAAAAATTCAAACATGTTGGAATTTTTTTTTTGGTCGTTTTTTTGAAGACAAAAAACGACGTTTTGCCCACACACGATCAATTTAAATGACGTTTTAAAAAAACTTCGTTTTTTTTCATCGCAAAAAACGACCGTGTGTACGCGGCATTAGTTTTGAAAACATTTCTACTATCAACAGTTGCTGGTATATTCATGCCAGATATGTTAAATTGGCTAACAAGCGCAAGTTTACCCAGTGATTTATATTGGTATTCTCTTTGCAAAGGACCTGCTGTCAGTAGTAATAACTTGGGTGTTATTAAAGTGGATGGCCCCTTAAAAAAAAAAATATTAAAAGCCAGCAGCTACAAATACTGCAGCTGCTCACTTTTAATATTAGGACACTTACCTGTCCTGGAGTCCAGCGGCGTCCGCAGCAGAGGACGAGCGTTAGCTCGTATCCCTGCTCCCCCCCCCTCCATCCACGGTGAGGGAACCAGGAAGTGCCCGGTTCCCTACGGCGCATGCGCGAGACGCACTGCGCCCGCCGATTGGCTCCCGCTGTGTGTTCCCAGCACACAACGGGAAAACCCCGTCTTTTGCCCGAGACTGCGGGCCGGAAGTGGGTGCAAATACCTGTGACACCGGAGGGGGGGAGGGTTCCGATCAGCGGAACTTCACTTTAGGGTGGAGATCCGCTTTAATGAAAAGGCAAATCCTCTTTGCACTGCAATGAGGATTGGATGATACAATCAGCAGAGCTTCCCCCTCATTTAAGATCTTTCCCTCAGATCTACAGTGACTGCACTTCCAAATGCACTTGTAGTGCAAAGTGGATTTGCCTTTGGTAAATTACCCCCCTTGTCGAAGTTCCATCTACTTCAGGATTCCTTGCAGACTTCTCAGAACTCTAGCAGTTCTGCGCCCAATTTCCCCTATAATGCATTAAATTCCACCTTAACCTAAAACAAACAGTGGCAGCCAGGATTTGTTAGGGGTCTGTTTTACTTTTATATTTACACATGCTTTACTTTTGTGTTTGGTGAACTTTGCTTAAAGGGGGGGTTCCACCTGCGATTTTTTTATTTTTTTTCAATGTCCTCAGCTACAAACACTTTAGCTGCTGACTTTTAATAAGCCCCCGGAAGGCTGATCCCTCCCGGTGCCACCACCCTCACTAAGGGAAACGGGCAGTGGAGTCTTGTGGCTTCACTGCCCGTTTCCTACTGCGCATGCGCGAGTCTCATGGCCCTTTGTGAATGGGCGGCTGCTTTCTGGGATGTACGTAGTTCCCAGAAAGCAGCGCGCATCATTTCCCAGAAGACCACGTGAGGAGGAGGGAGAAGGCCTGCCGCGGACTAGGAAGACCCTTTTACACAACCATTGCGATCAAGTCCACCTGTCCGTTTTACAGGCAGACCTGATTGGAAGGTCCATTCACATCCATGGACCAGCAGATGTAAACAAAATTGTCTGTTTACATCTGCCTACTTCTGATCAGATCCAGACCACTAGAGATAAACAGCAGGTGATCCATCCTCCTCTGTCAGATCGAAGGTTGTCTGTTATAAACGGACCTATGGCTCCTAAGTTTTTCAGCTGATTACTTCTCTTCCATATTTGTCCAGGTCTGCTTTAGGGGGATTGAACTGGTGCACTGCGGTTTGGGTGCAGTGCAATTTTATGCTCATTGTGAAAGCGCATCAAATCCCTGCATGCTACTTTGATGCACTTTCAGACAACACACAGTCTAATAGCAGTCAATGGGATTGCACCTAAAATTGCATGTGGAGCGCAGATACAATCATGCTGCACCCAAACAGTAAAGTACCGTTGTGAACCTGGCCTTAAAGAGGAGGTCTGGGAAAAAAAAATATTAAAAGCCAGCAGCTATACTGCAGCTGCTGGCTTATAATAATAAATGGACACTTACCTGTCCTGCTGTCCCTCAAAATTGGCTGTATGGTTCCCAGTGTGAAGCTAAAAAGCTACACTGCCGCCGCCATTGCGGTTAAGGGAACCCGGCAGTGTAGCCTCTGGGCTTTACGCTGAGAACCCTACTGAGCATTTGCGAGGCCCCACTCCTCTCTCCTATTAGCCCGGCGGCCATGGGAGGAGGAGGGAGCCCCGCAATGACCTTACTGCTGCAGCCGAACTCCCGGAAGTGGGAAAGGATATCTGTCAGACAGGTATCCTGTCCCCCCTCCCCCCCTGAAAGGTGCCAATTGTGGCACGGGGGGGGGGGGGGGGGATCCGATAAGCGGAAGTTCCACTTTAGTGTGGAGCTCCGTTTTTAAGCTTCATGACAAATTCCTTTTGCTGTGACTAGAACAAAATTAACCAAGCAGTTATTTTTTCAGACATTGTAGCCAAACATTTCAGGCTAAGGTTCGAACATTGTAACCCATAATTTTTTACATTCTTGACAAAGCGGCAAAATATGACGAGCAACATGGTCTAATTAGATTCTTCTAAATCCCAAAGGCAAAGCCAGTGTCCGTTTCCATGGTTGGAATGTTTAAAATTAGAATTATTTAAAAAAAATTCAAAGTGCCGCCTAAAGTGAACCCGTCATTAAAAAATAAAAATGCCAAACAGGCGTGCTTCAAAAGAAGAGAGTGAGAATATTTACCTTGTGAATTCTGCCCTGTTCACAGGAAATCTTCCACCTAAGCCAGCTGGGAAACTAAGACATCCTGGCGTGTCCATCTCCTTGGTTCTCTGCAGCAATTAGTGGGTCCTTCTGCCAACCTTGCCATCACTATGTGACCAAGGAGATTGACACTCATGGAAGTGTGGGTTTCCCAGTGAACTTCAGCAGATTTCTTTTGAAGGAGTCCAGTTGGGTGAAATGGGTTGCAGGAAAGGTCAGTATTCCCAAAATTTCCAATGAACAGGGTCACTTTAACTGTACTCGGTATTTACATTTTTTTTTTTTTTTAGAAAGCCCATCCTGGATTGCTACGCCACAAAAAAAAAACAATTATCCCAATTTTGTTTTTATGGTTCCCTGTGTTTCTGGATGCTGTTTGTTTAGATATGTTTTCTAACAAACTCTTGAGGCCTTCCAGAAAGAAACTGGTGTCTTTTATTTTAAGATCATGTGACACTTTCATTGTGCAGAGGCTTTCAACTTCTTTTGAAAGCGGGCAGTTGCAGTATGGCTATCGCAAATTTACAAAATCTAGGTAAAAGCTCAGAAAATCAAGTATTTAAATCCATTTTCAATTTCATAATTTTTTCATTTCAGTAAATTTTTATTGGGATTTCAAAAGATAACAAACAGGTAATCGATATTCATGGCAAATATAGAATATGCAAGAAAGTTTAGCAAAACAGTCGTAAGTTATACCACAGAGGTATCGCATACAATCAAGTAAAATGAGTATTGAACATACTTTAAGACGGCACTTCATATTTACCTTGTATTACCTTCAAGGTACCAAAGGGGGGAAAGAAAAGGAAGCTAGGGGACAATTAAACATGGGGAAATGCACCAAGGAAAAGTTTTAATTAGTGGAACTGTTAGGCCGCGTACACACGATGAGACATGTCCGCTCAAACATGTCCGACGGACCGTTTCCAGCGGACATGTCTCATCGGATTGTATGTGTACGAAAATCCCCTCGGGCTGAGGACGCAGTGACGTGGCGGTGATGTTGACGCCGCCACGTCACCACTCCAGGAAGTAAAATACTTCCACGCATGCCAGAAATCGTGAAGTACAGGACAGCTCCATAAATTGTGATACAGTTATCTTGTTAGATCACACTCTCTCCAACAGAGGGAAGACGTGCAAGTTTTGAATTCAGACGTTCTCAATGGGGTTAAATACCACATTTGGCTGACTTTTTGTGCAACAGGTGGCTCTGTAAATTGTCCTCATTACATGTTGCCACTGAGAGATGGAATAAAGGGTTCCCAAATTGTTCTCCCATTCTTGGAAAGGGAGGGATTTTAAAGGGTTACTATAGGGAAAAAATGTTTTTGCTTTAAAATAACAAACATGTTATACTTACCTCCACTGTGCAGTTCGTTATGCACAGAGTGGCCCCGACCCACGTCTTCTGAGGTCCCCGGCAGCTGTCTCTGGTCCTCCCCGCAAGAACTCGCCACAGTCATGCAAGAGCGCTTGCATGGTGGTGAGTCTTTGCGGGCGTGCTCCCGTTAGAGTGAGCGGCCATAGCCACTCACTGTATCACTCGGCCCCGCCCCTCTGCGCACCGCGTCACTGGATGTGATTGACAGCAGCGCCAGCCAGTGGCTGCATTGCTCTCAATCCATCCGCTCTAGCCAATCAGCGGCCAGACTGAGCGGCGAAGAGGATCTCGGGACCAAGCGCAGGACTTTCGAGGGGGTCAGGTAAGTAAAACGGGGGGGGGCGTCATCAGATGTTTAACGCCTTAAATAATGTATGTTTTTCTTGGAGGAGATTGTAAGAGAACTTTATACCTATTTTGTTGGGTAAACAGGACTTAAGATACCCAAGTCTAAGCCTGGTTAGATATATTTTATGAGGTGAGGTGTGTAAGGCATATAACGTTTTTTTTTAGATTTTTTCAATGTGCCTTTTAGCCAGACTTTGACTAGTCAGTTCAACAACCACCTCTGTCCTTGCATGTCATGACCCTCTCCTCCTCTAGGAATGTCTAATTACTATTTTTGCTGGCCCAGCTCCTCTGTCCCTCTCTTTACCTCTTGCATAACCTTTGAGCAGAGATGTTCAACCTGTGGCCCAGAACGACTATGAAAGCGGGCCAACACAAAATGCATACTATTTATTAAGGTGAAAAAACTTCTGGAACTGACCGGCCCCCCAGCCCCCACCGTTTTACTTACCTGAGTCCTGTATTCCCATGCCAGAGACACGCTCTTCCCCTCTGCCTGTTGTCTCAGCCCTTGATTGGATAGATAGACTGCTGTCAATCAAATCCAATGACGCGGGGGGCGGGCTGTGTCTGGCATTCTGCGTCTATGGACGCAAATGCTGGACTCGAGAGCTCACTCGCAAGTTAACCCCCCCCCTAAGAGAGCACTTCTCCTAGGGGGTTATATGATGCAGGGAGGAGCTACCAACGCCACCAGGGGACCCCAGAAGTCGAGGATCGGGGCTGCTCTGTTCAAAACGGGCTGTTCGGTGCAAAACGTACTGCACAGTGGAGGTAAGTATAACATGTTTGTTATTTGAAAAACAAAAAAACAAAGCCTTAGACCCGGTTCACACTGGGGCGACTCGTCAGGCGGCGAGTCGCGTCCCATTGAAGGCAATGGAATCGTTCTAATAGGAGCGACGCAAGTCGCTCCGACTTAGAAAAAGGTTCCTGTACTACTTCGGGGATGGCTCGGGGCGACCTGCATTGACTTCTATACAGAAGTCAGTTTGCAGGTTGCCTCTGAAGTTGTCCTCAGGACGCCTTGCAGAGCCGCCCCGGAGTCGTGCCGCTGGAGTGTGAACCGGCTCTTACAATCACTTCAAAATGTAGCTGATTATGTTTTGGTTTGGAGTTATATATTAATTACTTTTTTGAGATTTACCCTGTTTGTTTAAATCCCTGTGAATACAGTACACATTTTTAAACGGGACAGGTGCTGAGTTTATTTATACCCACTATTAGAATCTGGCCCTCTTCTGTTGGTATGACTTAAGGCTCATTACAGATACTTTTAGATGGTTTATTTTTATCTGCTAGCACTTGAGGATTAGCATGACTATATTTTGGAATATTGATACTTGTTGCTGGTATACATACTATTTGTGTTTTCTCTGCCATCTGTAAAGGTGAGCATTGTATACTCATAATTTTTTTCAAAATATGTTAAATGCAAATATAATGTTATGGTCTAGCATGTGTTGGGAATGTTCATTTGGGTCCCATTAAGGATTTTTTGCGAAAAAATTGCAAATTTTTGTCCATTGGAGGAACACACAAATGTGAACCTAGGGTGGGTTTTACAGCAAACAGTTATGTATTTTCTGGCGTATAAGACTACATTTTACACAAAAAAAAACGCCCAAAAAGCAGTGGTCGTCTTATACGCCGGGTCAGCTGCTCGGATGCCTGCTGGATGTGCAGTAATACTGTATGTAGCTTTGGCTATATACAGTATATACCGCTTAGCCAATCCCAGTGAGCGATGTATTCAAATTAATACAGAGCCTGCTCGGATTGGAGTAACAACCCTTTGCCAATCCGAGCAGGCTACATATAGTAGGCTGTTTAGATTGGCTTTGAGAGTCAGAGAGGAGCAGGTTGATACAGCCTCTGCCAATCCAAGCAGGCTTTGTATTCCCTAATGGAATACATCGCTCGCCATGATTGGCTCCAGCAAGAAGGAAGAAGAATATGGCTTCAGAAGAAAGAAATATGAAGCGTCAGAAGCATCAGAAGGGGGGTCTTCTTAAACGGTGAGTACTGGCAAAAAATCTTAAATTTTTTTTAAATTAGGGAGTCGTCTTCTACGCCCGGTCGTTTTATACACCGGCAAATACAGTATTTTCCGTTGTTGATTTGTAAATAATTTGAAAAGACTTGTAGAAACTTTTTTTACATTATGAACTATGTGGATCGGTAACATCGTTTCAATTAAATTGATTTGAATTCCAGAAAGTAAATGATGAAAGTCCAATGGGGTTGATTATGCAAAGCACTGTATTTGCTCTTCTTGGAGCAGTCCAAAAATATCTGACTTGGATTTGCATGTGTTACATAACACACCCTATCTGTTTTATTTTGTCTTGTTTGCTGAATCGTTGGAAAAGGGGATTTTTTTTTTTAATTTAGTTTTCAGGGTTCTGACATTTTGAATGACAATTACTCAGTCATGCAACACTGTACCTATATGAAATGTTTGTCCTTTTTTTTTTTTTTTTTTAACACAAAGCTTTCTTTTTGGTGTTAATCACTGTTTTTCCTCCAATAGCGCAAAAAAAAACAAAAAACTGAAAATTCTGTGTTACAAAAAAAAAGCATTTTTCTGTTATAAAATTTTCTTTGGTAAAAATAACCCAAATTGGTGTATATTTGGTCTGTGTAAAAGTTAGTGTCCAGAAGCTATGGTGCCAATCTCTGAAAATTGATCACACCTGAAGTACTGACGGCCTATCTCATTTCTTGAGACCACAAGGCAGGAAAGTACAATCCAAGGTATTTAGTAAGAGGCATAGTAAGTTTTTTTTTGAAGTTATGTAATTTCTTGACTACCTCTCGCACTTTTGATGGCCCTGGAGCACCCCAACCCCCCCCCCCAAAAATGACCCCATTTTGGAAACAAAACGCCCCTATGTATAATCTATGAGGCAACGTGAGTCTATTGAACATGTCATTTTTCTGCAAGTTTTTGGACAATGTGGAAAGAAAATAAACGCTTTTTGTGTAAAGAAAAAAAAAAGACACCCCCAAATTAGATTCTCCTACTTTTCCACAGCCTGGCCAGATAAAGAGGTGTTCTCTGGGCCTAAATTTCAAATCTAATTTGACTACCTATTACACTTTTGTGAGGCCCTGTAGTGGCATGGCTGAGCATGAATGGGGATGGCCGAGTCCCCGAAATAGTCACTGAGCAGTGCTACATATCTAGCCCACAGTGCTGCTGCACCCGATCTCCCCCTTTCCCCTCACACTGTACCAATCGGTACAGAAAGGGGAGAGAGGAACCGGACATGATGCCGGTTTGTTTACAAGTGATCGCTCCGTCATTTTTAAACGGCCGCTGTCATCAGCTATTTACTGTGGTCTGTGTTGCAGATCACTGATATTGCGGGTGCTCACCCCAGGGGGCGCGCGGGAGCGTGATTCTGGGAGGACGTCAATGTACGCCCTCCCAGCACCACGCTATTCAGCTATGACGCGGTTGTTAAGTGGTTAAAGAAGGTGCTCTGTATGATGGTGTTAAGTTGTTTACAGCACATCAACAGAGTTTAGTTTTTTCACCAATTGAAAGAATGAAGGCAGCAATTTTTTTTTTTCAGCTTTAAAGCCTAGTACATTGGCTGAATGTTTGGTAGCAAAACCCGACCTGACGCGTTTCGCACTGAAACTAGTGCTTAGTCATAGCTATCGGCTATGACTAAGCACTAGTTTCAGTGCAAAACACGTCAGAGGTTGAGTTTTATTTTATTTTGCTGTGACTTGTAGTGCTGTCCTTCTTTTAATAAAGGCTACAATTTGTTCAGAGTGCGGCTGTCCAGAGACATTTTTTGTTCCTGCTTTTCTAAGTGCATTGCCTGCACCTGAGTTGTCTGCAGCGGAGGATATTCATCTGGGTTTCCACCTGGAGCGGCTACTCCCTTTTCCCTTACTTGTGTGTACTAGGCTTAAGCAGCAGCAATAAACTCTCTTTGGTCCTTTTTGTTAAATATACCATTAAGGGCTCATCCACACTTCACGCATGCCAAATTCTCTACTTTAGCTTGTGGGCAACTGTCAATTGTCCTTGCTGCAGTGAGGGGGTGTTGGGATATGCATTTCGGTGCATTGCACTTTACTTTTTTTCTTTAAACTTTATTTGAAGTGCATAAAGTGACACATTCGTGTCTCTGTACAGCAGCCCACATCATACAAGTGTTAGGCCCCGTACACATGACCGAGAAGCTTGCTGGGATCCATATTCTGCCGAGAAGCTCGTTCGTGTGTACACTTTCGTCGAGCGTCCCGTCGGTAAGCTCGTCGAGACAAAATAGAGAGCAGGTTCCCTATTTGCTCGACGGGCCATCAGGACTATTGGCTCGACTCCTTTTTCGACAGCCTGGTCGACGAACTCGACGGCCGGCCGAGAACCTCGTTGGGCGGAACGATGGGTTTAGCCCGACGAGGTTCTCGGTCGTGTGTACGCGGCCTTACTGTGTGAACGGGGCACATGGAAAACAAACTTCTATGTACCCTTGCAACAACTGGCATTTATCCAGTGGGGAAAACCACCAGTCACCACACATTGTGTGAACAAACCCTGGAAGCATTATCTGTCTGATAGTTTTTTTTTTTTTGTTTGTTTGTTTTTTAACTTATTGACCTTGCCAGAAATCTGATAGCTTCATATACTCTTTGCCTGTGATAACTATTTACATTTTCCTTGGGAATCTCTGAGGAGTACAGAACCACACCTGTCTTTAATGGACAATAAAAAAGGGAAGTGTTCCATAGTTCTATCTTGCTTCAGTTGTCCCAATACAGAAGGGTGTGTGAGCATTCCCACCTTAGGAATGAATATGTTACACATTTTATCAGCAGGTAAAAAAAAAAAACGCGTAGAAAACGAATGCTGCTCTCGCATCACAATACACTGCTCAAAAAAATTAAAGGAACACTTTGAAAACATATCAGATCTCAACGGGCAAAAAATCTCATGCTGGATATCTATACTGATATGGACTGGGTAATGTGTTGGGAATGAAATGATAGCACATCATTTGATGAAAATGATCCACCTACAGAGGACTGAATTTAAAGACACCCGAAAATCAAAGTGAAAAAATTCTGCCCATTCAGTTCATTTTGCTGAAATTTCATTGCAACAACTAAAAATGGTCCTCAGTAGTTTGTATGGCCCCTAAGTGCTTGTATGCATGCCTGACAACATCAGTGCATGCTCCTAATGAGACAATGGATGGTGTCCTGGGGTATTTCCTCCCAGATCTGGACCAGAGCATCACTGAGCTCCTGAACAGACTGAGGTGCAACTTTGCTGCACCGGATGGACAAAACATAATGTCCCTGAGGCATTCTTTTGGATTTAGGTCTGGTAAGCGTGGGGGCCATTCAATAGTATCAATTTCTTCACCCTCCAGGTACTGGCTGCATGTTCTCACTACATGAGGCCAGGCATTGTCGTGCACCAGGAGGAATCCAGGACCCACTGCACTAGAGTAGGGTCTGACAATGGGTCCAAGGATTTCATTCTGATACCTAATGGCAGTCAGGGTGCCATTGTGTAGCCTTTTGAGGTCTGTGCATCCTTCCATGGATGTGCCTCCCCAGACCATCACTGACCCACCACCAAACCGGTCATGCTGAACAATGTTGCAGGAAGAATAAAGTTCTCCGTGGCTTCTCCAGACCCTTTTACGTCTGTCACATATGCTCAGGGTGAACCTGCTCTCATCTGTGAAAAGCATGGGGCACCAGTGGTGGACCTGCCAATTCAGGTGTTCAATAGAAAATGCCAATCAAGCTCCACAGTGTCCGGCAGTGAGCACACTAGAGGACGTCGGGGCCCTCAGGCCACCTCCATGAAGACTGTTTCTGATTGTTTAGTCAGAGACATTCCCACCAGTGGCCTGCTGGAGGTCATTTTGTAGGGCTCTAGAAGTGCTCGCCCTGTTCCTCCTAGCACAAAGGAGCAGATAACGGTCCTGCTGATGGGTTAAGGACCATCTACGGCTCTGTCAAGCTCTCCTAGAGTAACTGCCCATCTCCTGGAATCTCCTCCATGCTCTTGTGCTGGGAGACTTATTGATTGCCATCCTGTAGGAGTTGGACTGCCTGTGCAACTTTTATAGGGTACAAGTATCGCCTCATGCTACCTGTAGTGACACTGACCCTAGCCAACTGAAAAACAGTCAGGGAAGATGAGTAGGGGGAAAAAATGTCGGACACCTCCACCTAAAAAAAACATTCCTGTTTTTTGGAGGTCGTCTCATTGTTGCCCATCTAGTGCACCTGTTGTTAATTTCAATTAACAGCAAAGCAGCTGAAACTGATTAACAACCCCCACTGTATACACCCCTCTCCTTCTGCTACTTAACTGACCAGATCAATTTTCCAGGAGTTCTGATTCAAAAGTGTTCCTCTAATTTTTTTTTTTTTTTAGCAGTGTATTAATGTTCTGTTTTTGGGTTTAGACACATTGTACCCCCATGTCACGGAAACTTCTACATTGAAAAGAAAAGATTGAGTCTTTGCTGTGCCCCAGTTATCTAGTCTTAATTTTTTTTTTCTCTTTATGATGTTTCAAAAGTTCTTTCCTGTGAGTGATTTTGCATTTGCCCTTACTGCATTTCCCACATCTTTCCATAGCAATAGGCTTTGTCAGATGCAAATGTGTTTCTCTATGAAGGTTTTCTTCTAGTTGTCTTTTGAAGTCTATTCACCTCTGTAGCGCTTTCAGTTTTACCTATCCTCTCTGTATCATGCACGCTGTTTCTGACACTTTTACTTGATGTTTAAAAAGAAGGAGACCATCTTACACCTGTTCTGACCCAGGATACACCAAACCTAGTCTTTCATATAAATGAGCCAATGTGGCTGACTGAGTCTATCAGCAGTCCTATTATGTTTTGTAAAATCAGAATTGAGTAGAATATTTCATAGTGCAGAGTAGTGTATGTGGGTTTTGGTGGGCATAGCGGGTATATGCTGACATTTCTGCAAAGTCAGTATTTGTTAAAGTGTGTGCTTATCGCCTGGTAGGATCTCGAACTTGGACATAGCAGGTATATACTGACATTTCCGCAAATTCTGGTGAGTGTCTATCACCTGGTAGGATCTCGAACTAAAAACAAGATGTGAAGCACCATAAGGAGTCTCAAAGAGTTGTGTATATATAGTGGAAGGTATTGGGTCATGTTTGGTCAAACCATGGAGGATTTGTGAAACAGTTGGTAGATAACACAGGACTGGCCTACAATTGTTAATTATAAACTGATTATTCAGTAAGTCATTGCAATGAGCCTTGGTGATGTGCAAAGTCCATTACCCTGTTTTATCCAGCCAAAAACATCTCTTGCTTAAATGAAATCAGATAAGTTGTTAAGAGTTATCGCACTTTGCACTGCTGCTAGATAAGTGTGAATGTTTACTATTTACAGCTGTAGGCTGTTTAGCTACCTAGTTACTAGAGTCTCCTTACAGGAAATGAAAAAATGGACATACAGTTGTGCTCATAAATTTACATTTACATGCTATGATTAAACACTAAGTATAGTGTGAAACGCATCAGCTCTGCCAGTGTGCTGTGACATGTAGTGCTGTTTTTCTATTTGGATTTACAATAAAGGTAATTTTTTATTCGGAGTGCGGCTGTCCAGAAGAATCTGTTCTTTTGTTTTGCAATCTCATATGCAATGCCTGTACCCGTGGTTATGGGAGAAGCAATTATTTTGAAGATTTCCACACCGGAGCGGCATCTTTCTCTTTTGGCTCATAAATTTACATACCCTGGCAGAATTTATGATTTCTTGGCCATTTTTCAGAGACTATAAATGATAACACAAAAACATTTTTTACTCATGGTTGGTGTTTGGCTGAAGCCATTTATTATCAATCAACTGTGTTTACTCCTTTAAACCATAATAACAGAAACTACCCAAATGACCCTGATTAAAATGTACATACGCCAGCTCTTAATACTGTACATTGCCATTTTAACATCAATGACAGCTTGAAGTCTTTTGTGATATTTGTGGATGAGGCTCTTTATCTTCTCAGATGGTAAAGCTGCCTATTCCTCTTGGGCAAAAAAAGCCTCCAGTTTCTGTAAATTCTTGGGCTGTTTTGAATGAATTGCACATTTGAGATTTCCCGAATTGGCTCAATGATATTGAGATCAGGAGACTGAGATGACAACTCCAGAGCCTTCACTTCATTCTGCTGTAGCCAATGACAGGTCGCCTTGGCCTTGTGTTTTGAATCATTGTCACGTTGGAATGTCCAAGTACGTCCCGTGCGCAGTTTCCTGGCTGATGAATGCAAATGTTCCACCAGAATTTTTTGATAACATACTGCATTCATCTTCCTATCAATTTTGACCAAATTTCCTGTGCCTTTTTTGTAGCTCACACATCAGCAATCCCCCTCTGTGTTTCATAGTAGGAATGGTGTACCTTTCATCATAGGCCTTGTTGCCTCCTCTCTAAATGTAGCGTTTTTATGGTTGTGGCCAAAAAGCAAAATGCTCCAAATTACTTTATGCCAGAAGGTTTGAGGCTTGTCTCTGTGCTGATTGGTGTATTGTAAGCGGGATACTTTGTGGCATTTTATATCATTGATATATATGAACTGACCTTCTATCAACATTGCAATTTTATTTTTATTTATTTATGGACTGGTTGCGAATTTATGGTTATATCATTCACTAATATATGAAAGCATTGCAGGATTTTTTTTTTAATGTATAATTTGTTGATTTATGCTACAATTCATTGGTTGAGCTGCACTATAAGAGCAATTTGGTATTTTGGTGTGGTGAATCAGTGTTCAGCAGCTGTGGTGATTTATAAGAGCCGGTTCACACTGAGGCGACTCGTCGGGCGAATCAGCCGCCTGACAAGTCACGCTTCGCTCTAATCAATGGAACCATTCTAATAGGAGCGACTCAAGTCGCTCTGACTTAGAAAAAGGTTCTTGTACGACTTTTCAATACAGAAGTAATTTTGCAAGTCGCCTCTCAAGTTGTCTTGAGATCGCCTTGCCGAGTCGCCCCCAAAGTTGTGCTGCCCCAGTGTGAACCGGCTCTTATTGTTTTATGCACATTGCACTTCAGGTACCGATTGTCACTATACACGTTATATAGTATTTATTAGTAGGGGTTTCCTGAGGCTGAAAAGTAATTTCAAGGGTTTATCAATACTAAAAAGTTTCAGAAAGGCTGCATTAGAGGATGGACAGTAATGCATTTAAGATCTGACTGTACAAGGTTGAATTGTGGCATTACTTGCATGTTTCTTCTAGGTCAATGACTGAAACTGTTGAGCCAAGAGCAATAGCAGGATAGTCATACGGCAAGCATTTTAGAAGAAGAGCAATCACAGTTCTTTTGCTTATGTATGTGTAACGGAATGACCCGTGACAACCAGAGACTTTGGAAGGATGGGGGATACTCCTGTGTCAGTGTCGCTGATAACTCTTGGGTCTGAGTCCACCCTGTGCCCCTTTGGGCATGGGGTGGCTAGTAAATCATAATTCATGTATTACATGAGATGGGACATTAATAATAATTCATGTTTGCAGGATGTCTTGAGATACCACATGTTGTTGGCTATTCAATGTGGGGACACATTCTTTTGAAAGGTGTTAATTGCATCTACTCCTAGACATTTCATTGTCCATTGTGTAAAGGTGTTAATTCAGGTCTGCTCCTAGACCTTTCCATTGTGTGATAACACGGTTTAAAGCCTATTAATGCCCAGGTGTGACTACCTGTCTGTCGGAGACAGCCCGTCTGTCTAAAGATGTGGATTGAAGGGAACTCATTGTGTGATGGTATTTTGTTTGAATTCTATTGATAAAAGTATGTGATTGAAGCCCCCATGGTGTGAAGGGGGGTAGAGATTTCATTGTCCCTTTTGATTACTGTCACATGCTTGTAACTGCATAAAAAGCTGAGAAGAAACCATTAAAGTGTTCATACATTTGACTCAGAAGACAGAGCTGTCAGTCTCGTGATTCTGGGGAATGGATCGTGTCTGCTGGATTGTGAAGTGTCGTATGAGTTGTCGTGGGTGGATGGAAGGTCGTAAACGGTGGTTACCGTTACAGTACGTTATACCATCTTGTGTTAATCAAAATGGCCTAGTCCTTGCATTGATCTGTTTAAAGCTTAACTTTAGGCAGCTAAATAATAAAATCAGATGAGCTACATGCAAAAAATACAAACAAGGAACAAGCGATGATAGAGTTAGCAGAATTTAACTGGCCAAGGACAAGGTGGAGTTGGCAGTGCATTTCTTAATTGTAACAAAGAAAGTGGTATCATCTTCCTGGTAGGGCTATGTAAGGCTGGCCATACACGGTTTGAATCTTGGCCTGTTCAGCAGTAACCAGCCGAGATTGGAACCATTATTGGGCAGGCTGAATGTACCAAGTTTAATCGACGGGAGCAGACAATTGCTCGGCAGGAGGTTGGTTGCAAGAGTTGCACAGTGTATGGCCTGCCTAAATCTCAAGATTGAGTGCAGAGATCATCAGGCATTTTTACAGTTGTGCTCATAAGTTTACATACCCTGGCGTAGTGGTTCCCCCCCCCCATTAATTTAAAAGGCAGCAGCTACACATATTGTAGCTGCTGACATTTTAATATTGGGACACTTGCCTGTCTTGGAATCCAGCGATGTCGGCATTGCCGGTAAGGGAACCTGGCAGTGAAGCCACTTTTGGGTGGAACTCTTAACAATCGTCATAGCCATTTTATTAAGAGTTAAATGTATTCAAAAAACTAATTGATGTTAGGGGTGACAATCCCATGAGGCCACTCCTCTATTTTTTTTTTTTCCCTTTTTTATTTTTTTTCTTGGCCCTGACATTCTTCATACTGTGGTATTAAAATATGCAGTTGTATAGAGGGTTTACTTGCAAAAGTTTCATTGCATCGCAGAATTAGACCTGAAATTCAAAAGCACTTTGATTGCCACTTTAACATCAAATTTTAGAAGGCCAGTATAATTCTGCTGTTGGAACAGAAATCTATTGCCGAGTCATGTGTGTTCAGATGATTACAGTAATTTGTCTGAAAAGTTTCTTACCCTTTCCACACAGACTGCAAACTTCTGTCACCTTGACCTATAAATAATGGTTAATGTAGTTGCGCTATGAAATACTAATTTATTCTGCTTTTATGTCTCTGTAGATTAAAATTATTTATCCGGCTTTGACAGTTGTACATTTATCAAAGTAGTATTCCCAGCTGTATGCCAGTCCTTCTAACTAACTCTGCAGCATTTTCCTATTCTATTCTTTTTAGATTCAGTCCAAACTAAATTGTGAAAAAAATAAATAAAATTAAACAGACTTTTACAGAAAATGTACCACTGTTAAAAACATAATTGTATGTATTTTCAAATGTTGTGCCTCATTATTTTTTGATCCCCCTTCAGATTTTGTACATTTGCAATTGAAATGGAGGGTCTAGAATGTTTATCGTGGGTGCATTTTTAAATGATAGAGGCAGAATATCATCCAAAAATCCAGAAAAAAAAAACACAATACAATTGTTATAAATTGATATGCAGTTCAGTGAGTAAATTAAGTGTTTGATCCCCAAGCAAAACACTTAGTACTTGGTGGAGAAACCCTTGTAGGCAACCACAGAGGTAAGACGTTTCTTGTAGTTTAGTGAACAGGTTCGCACACATCTCATGAGGGATTTCCGTCCACTCCTTCTGTAAAAAAAAAATAAAAAGATCTTCTCTAAATCCTTAAGGTTTCTTGGCTGTCGCTTGGCAAAAAAGTTTCAGCTTCCTCCATAAATGTTCTATAGGGATTAGGGTCTGAAGATAGGCTAGGCCACTCTATGACCTTGCTGTGCTTCTGCTTGAGCCACCCTTTGTTGCCTTGGTGTTATATTTTGGGTTATTGTCATGCTGAAAGGCCCCTCTTCAGTGTTTGTTTTAGTTGAGGGAAGAAGGTTCTTATCCAAGATTTTACAATACATGGCCCCATCCATTGTCCCCAAAGTCGGTCTGTACCTTTTTAGCAGGGAAACGGCCCCAAAGCATAATGTTAACACCTCTTTGCTTGACTGTAGAGATGGTTCTTATGGTCATAGGGTCTCTTCTCTGGCCCAAGGGCCCTCTGCCTCTTCTCTGGCCCAAGGGGTCTCTGGCCCACGGGCCCTCCATGTCTCTCCCCTGGTTTACAGAGTTATTTAATGTCTTTATCATGTCTAATTTTACTACCACACTGATAAAATGTATATACCATATAGTAAACATGGTTATTGCGATTATTGTACTTTTTTTATTTTTTTTCCCTGGTAATCAAAGTTCACCCTTGTTGCAACATTGTCTAAAATGGTCTGGCCTTACTATTTAACTTGGCAGTTACAGAGCAGTTCTTCTTTTTAAATTTAGAAATGATGTCTTAAAGCACATTCATAGTGATAGAAGAAACATTTTGGAATTAGTCAGTCAGCTTTAGTTTGCAAAGGTGTATTTAATTTGGAAAAATACACGACCTCTAATATTGGATGCCCTACCTGTGGGAATGTTGCTGCGTTATGTAAAACTATTAGTTTCATTTTTACATTTTAGAAAAGGTGTAAAATTGGGTGAACAAAAGGTTGAGAAACACGAATGTAGCAAATAGAAAAGGAACTGTACATTTGAACCTTACATCTGTAAATGTACATAATCCCAGAATATCCCGAGCTTCTATCCATGATTTACTAGCAAAGAGCTGCCAGCTAGGATATCTGACATCAAAGAAAATTTGATCTGTTGCCTAGCAGCTGAAGTCAAGTATGGAAATCTAGTTCCTGATGCATTGAATAAAGTAGGATGGTGAACTTTTGTGAGTATTCTGTAGTAGAATGTGACCTCCTGATTTAGTCGGTAGTTATCTGTAACTGTATTTGGACTTTAGAAACACTTTAAGCACAATTTAAGGAGCACCTATAATTTCAGAAGTGAGAGATCTTAATTTCAATATTTTTTATTAGTTTTAACAGTTTTAACATAACTGACAAATCCAAAAAATACAAAGAAAACATATCCGTGATTTGTATCACAGGTGAGGAGGCGTCTTATCCATACAATACTATGGTGGTGTACACAACATTATGCCAAAAGGGCCAGTTTTCATGTAGACCCGAGGCGCTAGTATAGCACCAGACTCAACATGACTAAAATGAGATAATGCAACTGAATAACAAAAACAAGAAAACAAGAAAAACAAATAAAAAAAAAATAAGCAGAAAAGCAGACTAAAAGACTAAAACTTGGGCATTAGAAGCAGACGCAGTCAATCACCATTAACAATGGGCAGCATACCAGGCAAGGGCTAGCTCACGGCGGGCCAGGGCCGGGTTGAACCGTATACCAGTTGTTCCAAGGGTCCCAGATTTTATTGACCTCTGCATAGTTACCTACCCCGGAGGCAAATAGTTGTTCATTTGAGCCATGGGTATTGATTATTTGGATAACTTCAGACAATGGGGGTCTAAAAGTGGTCCTCCAATGCCTGACCAAAGCTAACCTAGCAGCTAGAAGGATGTGGGATAGAAGCTTCCTCGAATGATAAGGGATATGATCTATACCTAAGGAAAGTAGCGCTAGCCCCAGGGACAGGGTCAGATTAGGAACCTGTACCACCAGGTTTTGGATTAGCTGCCAGTATTGCATTGTCATGGGGCAGGACCATAGAATATGGAACAGCGTAACCATTCCCCCACATTCCCTCCAGCACTTGGGGGACACACCTTTGCCAATCTTGGACAACCTGAATGGGGTGAGATACCATCTCAATAAGATTTTTTTGGAATAGTTCCCAAAGATTAACACATTTGGTGGAGGAGTATGTCACCCTCAGGGCCGTCTGCCATTGATCAACTGAGTATAGTGTATCAAATTCTCTCTCCCAGGCTTGCATATCAGAGGATTTGGTGAATGCTAGCTTATCTTGTAGATAAGAGTAGAACACTGATATACCTTTGACAGATGTATGTTTCGCTGAATAATATTGAGCTATATGCCACGGGAGGAGAGCATGCAGGTTAGTCTGTCGTTTCAGTAGGTGTGAGATTTGCACATACCGAAAGTATTCAGTCCTAAGTATAGAGTACTCCAGTTGGAGAGCTCTAAATGTTTTGAGTGCAGGTCCCACGAACAGGTCCCCCACATCCAGCACCCCACCCGAACTCCAGCCTTCCACAGAGATATCAGGTATGAGATGGCATAGGGCAGTCAGCGGGAATCTCATTGGGATGAGTGTATATTGTGGGGAAACATGCAAAGTCAGTATTCGCCATGCATCAGTAGATGCTCTTATAGTCGGTCCTATGTCCGGGGATGGGTCTGGACGGTTGTTGATTGTGATGAGATAGTCGCATAGATTCCGGCCCGGGACCTGCTGTCGCTCTAGACCAGCCCACAGAGACGGGGCGGAAGAAGGAAACCAGCCCTTCAGCTGAGCTAAGATCGAGGCTGTATAGTAATCCTTGATGTGGGTGTGGCCTATACCTCCCGCCCTCCTATGCTTGATAGTTTTACGGAATGCACATCGCGCCCGTTTGCCCCCCTCAAAGAAATGTATTTAGAGTAGATTGCGCTGAGAGGAAGAAGGAGGTTGGGACTGGGATGGGCAGGGTCCTAAAGACATAGAGTAGCTGTGGGAGGACCTGCATTTTGAAGGCGGCCAGTCGACCCGACCAGGATAGTTCAAATTTTGCCAGAGCCTCTAATTTAGTGTGTAACAGTTGCAAAAATGGGGTATAGTTTTCCCTCACTAATTCAGAGGGTGAAGATGTAAGAGTTATACCTAGATATGATATACCTTTCTCCTTTGTGCTAAGGGCGTGCCTAGTTTGGGCAGGAATACCCACCTCTAAAATATGCGACTTGGTTTCATTGACCTTATAGTATGACACTGTCGTAAATAATTGCAATACCTGGTGAGCCGAAGCCAGAGAGGACTCAACGTCGGTGGGCATCAGAATAATGTCATCCGCAAAGAGGCTTATGGTATGTTGTACGCCTCCAACCATGAAACCCCTTATCTGGGGGTGAGAACGTATATAAGTTGCCAGGGGTTCCATAAGGAGATTAAATATAAGAGGGGACAGTGGGCATCCCTGGCGGGTTCCATTAGAGGTATCGGATGTCTTGGAGAGCATCCCCGATATATAAACCTGGGCCGATGGTGTCGTGTATAGTGCCATAATAGCCGTGTGTATTCTGCCCTCAAACCCAAATTTGGAAAGTACTCTGGCCAAGTAATCCCAGTGGATCCTATCAAATGCCTTCTCTGCGTCCAAACCAAGGAGCAGAGAAGGCGTTTTTGTCCGATTGGCCAGGTGCACGATATTAGACGCCTAGTGGCATCAGATGTCTGTCGGCCCCTTGTGAACCCCGATTGGTCTAGGTGTATCAATGACGGCAAGAGGTCTACCAGACTATTGGCGAGGCGTTTGGCATATAACTTCAAATCGCTATTGAGCAATGAAATGGGCCTAAAATTCTGGGGTATGTCAGGGTCCTTCCCGGGCTTCGGCAATGCCACAATCATAGCCCTGAGCATCTCAGATGGAAAGGAGGACGAGGAGGCAGCTTGATTAAAAACATCTGCTAAATATGGAACTAGTTCCAGTTTAAATGCCTTATAATTCTCTCCGGTAAAGCCATCAGGCCCAGGGGCTTTGTTAGGAAGGGAATCTATGGCTTTGGCGATTTCAGTTTCCGAAAAGGGAGAATTTAAATCATCTAGTTGGTCAGATGATATTCGGGGGAGTTCAATTTTGTTCAGAAAGTCTGAGATAATGGATCCCGTGGGTTGAATTGTGGAGGGGTCATCTTTTAGATTGTATAGTGAGCTGTAGTAGCAACTGAACGTGTCGGCTATCGCTTGTGGATGGAACAGTTTATCACGGGTGAAGGGGTGGCGAACAAAGGGGATAGTGGTCTTATGGCTTAGCCCTTTGAGGTGGTTGGCCAGTAGTTTCCCAGCCCTGTTGCCGCTGACGTAGTATGTCATTTTAAGGCGCTTGGAAGATTTTTCAAAATTCTCAAGTAGAATCAAGCGGAGTTCGTTCCTAAGTTGCGTTTAATTGACTAGAGACTAGCGGGGAAGCATTTTGCTTATTTTGGGATTCTAGAGTATGAATAGTAGAAATAAGAGTTTGTATCTGCTGCCCCCTCATCCTCTTAGCCCTCGCACCCATCTGAATCAAAACCCCTCTCATAAATGCTTTATGGGAATTTCATAATACCATAGGGTTCGACACAGAGCCGACATTGCAAGAGAAAAAATCGGTTAGTTCTTTCTGCAAGATCTTCCTGGAGTGGTCAGCTTGAAACAACCTCGGGCTGGAACGCCAGACGAATGTAGTACTTACGCCCGGCGAATCAGCAACCGAGAGTGTCAGAGGCATGATCCGACCATGTGATGACATTAATTTTAGTGTCCACAATTTTAGGCAACAACCATTTGTCCGTAAGGAAAAGATCTAATCTTGTGTAAACACCATGACTCGTTGAGAAGAAAGAATAGTCCCTCTCAGTGCTGTGTAGACACCTCCAAGTGTCGTAGAGATCTTGTGAGTGTAGCGTTGGTTGCAGAGAATGATGCTGTCTGCGTGAGCACGACGTGGAGTCCATCTGAGGATCAGGGGGAAGATTGAAGTCTCCACATAGGAGAAGGAAACCCTGTTGTATTGGTCTAACACTTCTGAGGACAAGTTTCAAAAAGCATATTTGGCGTTCATTAGGCGCATAAACATTAACCACTGTGTAGGTGGTAGAGTTAATGTCGCACACAAGGATGTGGTAGCGTCCCTGGGGGTCAGCAATTTCATTGTGCAATTTGAACGCAACAGAGTCCCTAATTGCTGTCATCACCCCCCGTTTTTTTTTTTTTCTGAGGCACTGGCCTTGAAGATGTACGGATACTTTGGATGGGTACAATTAGGCGTCTTGTCGTCCTGAAAGTGAGTCTCTTGGGTACAGAGGACATCACAGTTATATCGAATCGCCTCAGCCCACAATGATTTCCTTTTGACTGGGTGGTTGAGGCCTTTTCCGTTAATAGTCAAGAAATTAATAGTCATCCTGTGGCAGCGATCTGAATTTATAAGCAGTATGAAAAATAAGTAACACTTACATCAGGTGGCGTAGCATACCATACCGGTGAGCCGAGGAGAGTCGCCTTCCCGGTCAGACGATCACGTGCGAGTCCATTCAGTAGATCTTCAGTGTATTGGGGGATGGTTATGAGACCAACTGCAGAGTGGGGTGCTAGACTGCAACGTAAATAATGAGAAACAAACAAAAATAATTATAAAAAAAACAAACGGAGAAAAAAGATCCAAAACAGGTGAACAGAGGTCACTATGACCTGAGTGCAGCTCATGGCTGCAGATAATCAAAAGGTTGCAAGGCAGGATCAGCAGGGTGCCTCCAGAACAGGGCAATCAGGAATAGTAAAACAACTTCAGCAGCCCACAGTATCTTCAGCGGTGTGAGCGAGCATTCCTGTAGTTGACCACATTCCAATCACCTCCAACTCAGTCCGGACTGCGGTTGGTAGACCCACTGGGGAGATCATCTGGGATGATATTCCATGTCTTGAGCAATTCCAAGCCTTTAGTCAGGGAATCCACTGTATGATCTTTTCCATCCTTGGTGATAATGAGTTTGGTTGGAAATCCCCATTTATAGACTATTTTGTGGTTGCGCAATGCCTTGGAAATGGTGTTGAGATTTCGCCGTTTCTGCATTGTAAATTGAGACAAGTCGGAGTAGAATTGAAGATCTTTATACTGCGGGGGGGTGAGATCCCTATTGCGCACCTTGGACATCAGGCGATCTTTTACGTGATAAAAATGCAGGGGCAGGATGATATCTCTTGGTATTTTATCTGGAAGGTAGGAAGGTTTGGGTAGCCTGTGGATTCTGTCCATTATGTCCATCTCCGTGAGATCTGGTAGGATTGAGGTAAAGATCTTGGAGACAAAATCGCGCAATTCTGATTGTTGAATGGATTCGGGAACCCCGCGGATTTTGAGGTTGGTCCTCTGTCTGCCATTTTAGCCTTGACTGCCTCCATTTCTTCATCCCTAGCGTCGTGGGCATCCACAAGGCTGTTGATTGTGGTGGCAAATTCCCCCATCCTGTTTTCAACATGGTCTACCCGTGATGCTACAGCCTGCAGTTCACTCCCAAATTTATGGATGCACGCCATCATGTCGCCGTGAAGGGAGCTCCTCAGGGATACTAGCATATCCTTAAGTGTGGTATCCAACACTGGTTGGTTACTCGTGAGGAAGCGGTCGATAGAGTCCGGGAGCTCCCTGGTGTCGTCACCAGATTCAAGGCCTGCACTCACCTCCCGGGAAGATCCCGTACTATCCAACTTAAATCCGGCCTTCTCAGGGCTTCCAGATGTAGATGAGGAGACAGGGGAGTGTCTGTTAGCAGGAGACGTTCGCTTAGAGGGTTTATCTTTCCTCTGCGGTAGATGAGGAGTGCTGGCTGCAGAAGGCACAGGTGTGCCCGTGCTATCTTGCCTCTGCTCTAGGGCGAAGTATTCTGTTTTGTGGCTTTTAAAGCCCCTTTTTGTTTTTTGGTCATGTTTGCAGGAGTCAGCGAGGGGTAATTAGAAAGGCAGGTTATCTCAATCTCCTATGTGTGGGCTGCTATGTGCTAAATATGCCCTGTGGGGCCTGGAGCACCGCTTTTATGCTGCCATCTCGGAGCTAAGCAGGCCTGGCTTCAGGTAATTCATTGTAGTAGTGGCGCAAAGGGTAGTCCATCTCCACCCCCTCCAATCACATAAAAAAAAAAAAAAAAAAACCTCCACTCCAGCCTCCCCTTGGGATGCAGTGCTGTGAGATCTGGGTGATCAGGCAGGACTTGGCTTGGTTTGCAGGAGGACAGCAGGCCTCGGGTGTACCAAGATGGCCGCCGTAAAACTTTTATTCAGCTGATGCACAGAGAGGTTAGTTCTGAGTCTCCTTCTTTGAGGGGCTCAGGACAGAAGGGAGGGTGGGTGTTGGATGGCGACCGTGTCGCCGATAGCGGTTCGGCCGAGGTGCACTTCAGTGGGGTGCGGCGTCAGGAAAGTCCGGGGATCCACGGGCCTAGCTAGGCCGCACCGGATCGCGGCTGCTGCGGACGATTCCGGGCCCAGGCTCGGCCACCGGACAGCACCGGGTAGGTGGGCAAAGGCTGGATGTGATCCCCTACCTCCAGAAGCTGTGGTATTCGGCTCCTCCGGCAGGCCTCGACCAGGCAATATGGCGGCGGCCTCGCGGGTTGGTATGGGGGCATCTCTGGCGCCGACCGGCCAAAGTTCACCAAAATACAGGCACCAGGCTCCGCGGGGACTAGGGCTCAAAGATGGAGTAGATTCAAGGTGTAGAAGGGTGAGTAAACACCCAGATGGCTGCGGATTGCACTCCTGAGACTCGGAGCTCTCCTTAGAGACGTCAGCCGTCGTCCACGCCTGGCCACGCCCTCGAAGTGAGAGATCTTAAAGGAGTTGTGAAGAATTTTTTTTTCACCTTAATGCAATCTATGCATTGAGGAGAAAAAACATCTGATGCTAACGGCCCCCCCCCCCGAGACCCCATTTTTATACTTACCTGACCCCTCGAAAGTCCCGCGCTCCTCTTCGGCACTCAGCCTGGCCGCTGATTGGCTGGCGCTGCTGTCAATCACATCCAGTGACGCGGCACTCCGAGGTGCGGGGCTGAGTGACACAGTGAGTGGCTATGGCCACTTACTGTATCACAGCAGCGCTCCCGCAATTACTCGTCACCATGCAAGCTCTCTCGCATGACTGTGGTCAGTACTTGCAGGGAGGACCAGAGACAACGCCGAGGGACCCCAAAAGACGTGGATCGGGGCTAATCTGTGCAAAACAAACTATAACAGTATAACATGTTTGTTATGTTAAAGAAACATTATTTTTTTCCTTTACTAACACTTTAAAGCATAGCTCCATGTATTTTGTTCTGCATGTATTGGACTGAATACATGTAAATAAGAGGATTCAAAGTGATTCTAAGAGTAATTAAAAAATAAAATAAATAACAAACACTTTATATTACTAACCTGCTCTGTGCAATGGTTTTGCACAGAGCAGAGCAGCCTTGACCCTCTTCTTTTTTGGTCCCCTGCGGTCCTGGCCCCTCCCCCCTGCAGTGTGCCCCCAATAGCAAGCCTTTTGCTATGGGGGCACTCAAGCAGGCTTGCACACACGAAAAACCTACAGAACATGTGTTGGCCCTGCCCCGTGCTCTCAGCTCATTGGCTGTGATTGACAGCTGTGTTAGCCAGTTAGGAGGGAGAAACCCAGGAGAGCCACTGCTCACATGCACATCGCTGAATCGACATGTGTGGGTCGGTACACTCCAAAAGGTTTTTAATTTAATGCATAGAATGTATTAAGGTAAAAAAACTTCTGCCTTTAGAACCACTTTAATGTTCTGTTCAGCCAGTCCTGTACTTGACTCACCCATGATACATTGCAAGGCAGGCAGTGTCTCTAATTCATAGTGAAAGTGATCCTGTCACTACAGGGTCAAAATGAAAGCAGGTTCAGCCTGTAATATGGCTGCTCAACATGTGACCCTCCAGCTGTTGCGGAACTACAAGTCCCCTGAGGCATTGGAAGGCTGACGTTGACAAACATGTCTCCTAAAGGCAGAGGTATGATTGAACTTTTAGTTCTGCAACAGCTGGAGAGCCACAGGTTGAGTGCCAATGCAAGAAGATGCCACATACTTTCCTTTCCCTCTGCCCATTTGTGAAAACTCTGGCTGCTGCAGGTATCCAACCAGTGGTGGTTCGTCCATATAGGGCGCTGGAGCGCCGCCCCCTCTGGCTCTCCCCGCCACTGAGTCTAATAACATGGATTCATGCATTGCACGAATCTGTTATTGTCACGGCCGCCGCTGTTCTATTCAGATGGCCGAACATGAGCGCCGACCACCTGAATAACGGCAGCTGGTTGGCTGTACGGAAGTGCCTATAAGAGCCAGCGGCTCTCCGAGTACAGCCCTCGGGTCCCCAGAAGCGTATCCTCGGAATGCACGGGGGGGGGGGGGGGGTGCGTTCCTTGGATAAGACTGACAGGTGTCTCAGCCAGTCAGGTTGGCCGGTTCTGGCTACCGATCACCTGATTGGCTGAGGCGTCATCGAGGGACGTGGATGGCTGACTCCAGTAAAGGTAAGTGCAGGGCGGGGGGAGAGGAAGGGGCATTTTACAGGGCACAGCGGCGACGAAGAGCACAGGACATCAATGGGCACAGTGGGGACAATTGGCACAGCGGCATGAATGGGCACACAGTGGCGACAATGGGCACAGTGGCGACAATGGGCACAGTTGCATGAATGGGCACAGTGGCGACAATGGGCACAGTGGCATGAATGGGCACAGTGGCGACAATTAAAGGGCACATTGACATCAATGGGCACAGTGGCGACAATTGGCACAGTGGCGATAATTGATGGCACAGTGGCTGCATTTGATGGCATGGCACAGTGGCTGTATTTAATGGGCACGGTGAGGCTGCAATTTTTTTTTCCCCGTGTGCGCCCCCCCAAAGATTTTGAGCACCAGCCGCCACTGTATCCAACACTTCCAAGTGTGTTGGGAAATGCATCGTAAAGAACAGGATTGATTGTTCCGAATTGCTATATTATCTGGAATAATAATACCTTATTATGGTTTAGAACCTGTATTATTGCTCTGTTGTCAAGTTGAGTGGTTCGGATGCATGTTTGGTGCACTAACTTCTCTCTGTGTGCTATGTGATGTTTCTCGGATCTCCTTACCTTCTTCTGTATTCCTATTCTGGTGTAATCAGAGTAATTCAGGGAGTGTTATTTTCTGCTTCAGCTCATGTGACTCAGGTCTTCAGCTACAAAGTGATTTTCAGTGATGTCAATAAAAACCCCAGGACATCGAGCTCTGTAATAACCTTGCAATAACTTTACTTCAGTTTATATTCTCCTTTGGGCATTTCTGCATCAGATCATTTTAAATGGGTATGTTGTATGTTGTTTACTACAGAAATTTGAAGGAAAAGGGGGAACTACTTCATAAATCATACATTTACATCATAAATATATAAGATGTTCCCATACGGCTAGAGGCTCATATATGTATTTGCATTTCCCAGGATATTTTCTTTGTTCTTTTGTAGAATCATAGGGTGATTCATAATAGATGTATCACCATGGTGTTTAGGCAGGGTTGCTAACAAATTTAGTTTGCCAGGTAGTAATTGTCCTGGTCAATTGTTAGTAGATCCGCTGATTCCTCTCTAATTCTCGAGTTGCTGCACCTTTTCTCTTCTGTCACTAGGTGGCTCTGTGGCTGGTGAAATCAGCTTGACACCGGCTCCGTAAAGTCAGATTATAAATGGATGGGCATCTCAGCCAATTTCCAGGGGTTTCTTTAGTCCCTTGGCCTGCTGGGAGAGCCCATTTATTGGGGTGGAGTCAGGTGATCGGGGTTCTGTGCCATCTGGACAGCTGTCTGGGTGGACATGTGTTTTGCCGGCCTGGGCTGCTAGGCCAAAAGCCTGAGGCCTATCCCAGGGATACCTGACAGCTAGGCTGCCGGAAGCCTTTCCTGGAGCAGGAGAAGCAGTGTAGGGTTGGGACTGCAGGATTGGAATCCAACCGATTTGCAAAGGTTTAGCCAGTTGTGGTCGGAGGTAAAAGGGAAGCAGTTGCCACTAAGGAACCATCCTCCTTGTTACCAGAGACCACTGTGAGTAAGCTTGAGCAAGTACCAGAGCAGTATTCTTACCAGCCGGAGGCCGTGAAGAAGAGAGAAAGCTTCAGCGAGTGCCAAGCCAGGGACCCAGCAGGTTAGAGGGGGTGACGATTGAGTAGTGTACAGCGGACTAGCTGTCGAGGAACTCGGGAGATTCAGCAACGATTGGATCTGGAAATCTAGTGAGAGACTGGGAGCTCAGTGAGTGGGATACTGTGGGATAAGAGAAGAACTCTTCTGTGTTACCAAGAGTTATGTGCAAATATCTTTTAGTGACTGTTACAAGTTCAGTTGCCATAGGAGACAGCAGTCCTACGTATAGAGATGTGGCATCCGGCTGGAGGCCTTTCCCTGTATAGCGGTCTACCTATAGAGACTCTGAGTCTGTCAATTATTGCATCTACTGAAGGGTGTCCTGGCCCTAACCCCCACTCACACCGTTCTTGTTAAGGGACAATAAATCTCTTGTTCGTATTCAAAAAGTGACGGGCGCCCATCATTTCATCTTGCATTACACCTACTATTCCTGTTAACCCACTCTACAAGGAAGGATGTCAGTTCTCCCTAACTCTTGAGGTCACCATTGGGCTTCTGGAGGCCCAGACCTTGCTAAATTAAATAAAATAAATTTGTTGGATGTGCATTTTTTTAAAATCAAATCCATCCTCCATTTAAAAGTAATACTCCTACCTAATATACACTTTACAGGTCCCCTTTTTCTCCCTTATTGATACTCCCTTTGTGCACCTCTCTGATCCTGACTTTGTGTTTTTCTAAAGCTTAACTTCAAGTCTAAGCCATCTAGTAGCAGTTGGTCACATTTAACTTGACGTGTGTAATCCAATGTTTCACCACTCCAGTCCTCTCGTAGTAGTGTAGATGAAACCAAAATGTCAAAAGGCCGGTTCCTTCAACCCACTTGTAGGAAATAAAATGCATTATCTGTGGCCTGCCTTACTTTGCCAACTTTTTCTTGCCCTGCCTCAATGTTTTTGAGACATGTTGCTGCCATCAATTTCAAAATGACCTTATTTCTTAAAATAGTAATTTTCTCAGTTTAAACCTTTTGACATGTTTTTCTTTTTTCTAGCGTGAATAAAATAAGGGTTTATGAGATTTGGAAACCATTGCACTCTGTAGATTTTACACAGCGCCTCATTTTTTTGGGGGGGGGGGATTACTGTAAATCTGTGGCCTCACAGGTGTATCCTTAGCAGGAATAAAGGAAGATCATGGCTAGTAGGAGAGGCTGGCAGAGTATTGTACAGTGCTGATGACTTGGTTAACACTTTGGTGCTGGCTGACACCAGCCCTTTAAGGGGGTTTCTATGCCAGGAGGCAGGGCTTATGGCCATGTGAGCACCATGACTGGCTGCCATGGCGTGCACATGATCGGGAAAGTCCTGATTGCAAACTGCGATCCGGATTCTGGGAGCACGCAGGGCGCACACCCTCGGCAGAGCACTGTTGGTGCTATTGCATGCAAATTTGCGGTCACTCTGCACCAAGGCCCGGCTGCCAAGAGGCCACATATTTTGCATGAGCTCTGCACCAATAGGTTAACAAGCTACTTTGTGGTAGAAAGATCTAGATTTGGGTAACTCCTGGAAAGGGCATATTAGGAGTTTCTCCTTTGGACTTGTATCTGGCTTTGGGTATTTGGAGCAGGTTTTGATTGTGGATCGCAGAATGGTTGGTGCGACGGGTAAATTGTTTGCTGCCCCCCCCCAAAAAAACTCCAGCCGCCATTTGTGGGTTAGCTGATGGGCACTTTCCAGTTTGGTCCTCTCTTATGTCTTAGGTGGTATTCCATAAGTGCCTTATAGCCGATGTGGTCAGAGAAAACATATTGCACAGATATTCTAATGCTGTAAAACAAACCTGATGTATTTTGTGTTGTACAAAGCATTAGCCTTTTGTATCCAAGCACACGGGTTACCGTAGTTTAATATAGCATTTTCTGTATCGGAACTAGCTGCACAGTTGGCCAGTGAACATCTCTGCTTTTAATTCTATGCAAGCCTTCAGATACAGACAGTGCTTGTCTTTTAATAAAAAATGTAGCCTTTATTTTAACTCTTTTGCTTGACTTGTTTGGGATGATCTTTCTGTACTATGTTATAACACATGTATTGTATCTTTTGTGTTGTCAGGCTCACATGCTTGCACACTAGAGCTCTGTTTTATTGGAAGTGCTCCTGACATAATGTATTATTTAATTATCATCAAGTTTCCGCCGGACAAAGCACCAGACAGTGTAAATCTCAAAATGAAAGAAAGTACTGCTTGTTGGACTTCCCTTACACTGCAGTCTAAGAAAGGACGTCTTATCAATTTAGAAGGCAGCTTGCATATCAATGACTATGGACAAAATACAGTTTCAATACTTTAGTTGTAACTGTAGAACCTCTAGCTACATTGTGTGGTCTTTTCAAAGTCATCATCGGATTCTTTTATACATCGAGAAAAATTATTTAAAAAAAACAAACATATGATATTTCGGCCATACAGGAGAAGACCTTTTTTTTAAAATATTTCTAAGTCAGGGGTGATCAAAGGGTAAACGGTGTGCCTAGCCTGTGTTTTACTATACTATGTGAGGTGCTTTTACTAGGGGAATAGATGAAAACTCCATCTGTTTCCTCCTGTCAGAACTGCAGTCTGCCAGATCGCAGTTCTGGGTGTCTGCCTGATGATCGGCGGGTGGCAGAGGACATTGAGTACCTTGCACCCACCTCTCGGCTTCCTCTGTTTAATCACACCAAAAGCGAGCTGCCAGCGACATGCATGCGCGCCCCCTACCTGGAAGTGTCGGATTACGTGTATGTAATGTAATATGTAATATATATATATATATATATATATATATATATATATATATATATATATATATATATATATATATATATATATGTATGTGATCCGGTGCACAGATGCCACCCTGTAGCAGTAAAACTGATGGAGGACGGGCTTTTTTTTGGTCCTTTTTTTTTTTTTTATCGATATCCTGGGAAGCTGAGAAGACCAGGATGGAATCTGAGGCCGCGTACACACGATGAGACATGTCCGCTCAAACATGTCCGACGGACCGTTTGGAGCGGACATGTCTCATCAGATTTTGGTCCGATGGCGTGTACACGCCATCGGACGAAAATCCCCTCGGGCTGAGGACGCGGTGACGTTGATGCCGCCACAACACCACTCCAGGAAGTAAAATACTTACACGCATGCGTCAAATGGATTCGACGCATGCGCAGAGATTTCATTGGGGGGAGATTTGCGCAGAGATTCCATTGAAACATTGGGGGGAAATTTGCTAACAGGCAGCTGTGCTTGGTAACCAATCGGCTTCTAGTCTCAGCGTGTTCAATTAAAGGGTCACTAAAGGAATTTTTGTTTTTAGCTAAATAGCTTGGTCCTGGTTTCATGTCCTCATTGTTCGTTTTTACTGTAATCCTTCTCTGTTCTGCACACTTCCTGGTTGTCTGTTTCCTTATGAAAAAAGTGCTGGAAGCTTTCTCTGTGATCTCTAATCAAGGTGTGATTAGTGTGTCTAAAACCCCTCAGAACCAATCGGTTTCATTTTAAAAACAAATACTGAACTGTATTGGCTCTGTGTCTCTGTACTTCACAGAAGCATGAAACTAGATGAAAAACGAAACTGAAACTGCAGGTACATTTATATGATTGATTTTTATCTATTTTTAATCATATTTTTAAAAGGAATCGGTTACTATTAAACGATTATCTCTATACCCTGTAAACAGTCATTTCAGCAAATACAATTTTTTTCCTTTACAATTCCTTTAAGCTTTGATTAAATAAATGCTAATAAGCTAATTGGTTGCCATGAACACCTGCTCCAGGTTGTGACTGCCTCCTAGTCTTAAAGTGGATGTAAGGCACCTTTCACACTGGGTCGTTATTCGAGCGAAGCCTCATCTGCAATCCCAATGTGCTGGTAAAGCACCGCTAAGACCCCAATGTTTTAGGGCGTTTTTGCAGTGCCTCAGTGTGAAAGGGCAAGGCGTTTTTACATCGCTTTCAATTGAGAGGGGCGTTTTTGGATCGTTTTTTTCAGCGCCCAAAAGCTGCTCCAAAGATGCTGCTTGCAGGACTCGGTGTGAAAGAGTCCATTGAGATGCATGGAGAGCGTTTTATGAGCATTTTAATAGCGCCATTTTAAACGCAAAAACACTGTAAAAAGGCTTCAGTGTGTCACTCTCATCCTTTCTAAAGTACTGCCATAGTGCTGATCTATAAGGATATGCATGCCTCCTGCATGTATCCTTACCTGTGAGATGTCTCGTCTCCCCTCCCCTGTCTGTTATAAGAACTGAAAAACTGCAGATACTGTGGGTGGGTCTTTTGTCTGGAGCTCGGTGGGTGGACTCGTGATGTCGGTAGACTCCCCGCCCACCTCTACACTCCCCTTATCAACATGCATTTTCTCCTGTGTATTCCTTGCACTAAATTCTGCTATGATCACTATCATCCAGTCAAAATCCAGAAAAAATAACCACAAACTTCAGAAAAAGAGTGGAGGTGGGAACTAAAAAATAATGCCTGTCTCAGGCTAGTGAATGAGATATGTAAATAACCTGTCATTCACAGCAAGGGGAAGGAACGGACAAAAGTTTTCTCCTGTTTGTCCATTTATCTCACTGAAAAAAGAAAAGAGGATTGCTCAGAGCTGGATTACCTATTTGTGGCAAGACTGGGCACAGATGATAGGAAATCTTATACTCTACATTGTGACAGCAAAAAAATAAAAATATTTTTTGCGGGTTCATCTACTTTAACCACTTCCATACAGGGCACTTATACACTTTCCTGCCCAGACCAATTTTCAGCTTTCAGCGCTGTTGCATTTTGAATGACAATTGCGCGGTCATGCTACACTGTACCCAAACTAAATTTGTATCATTTTGTTCCCACAAATAGAGCTTTCTTTTGGTGGTATTTGATCACCTCTGGGATTTTTATTTTCTGCCAAAAAAAATATGAAAAAGACCAAAAACGTTGAAAAACAAATGCTTTTTCTTTTGTTTCCGTTACAAAACGTTGTAAATAAGTAAGTTTCTCCTTCCCTGATGGGGCTGCACTGATAAGGCGGCACTGATATGCACCGATGGGGTGGCACGGATGGGCACTGATGGATGGCACGGATGAGCACTGATGGGTGGCACTGATGCGCATAGATGGGCACTGATAGGTTGGCATATTTACTGTATTATATTTTAAATATGGATGCCAATCAGTGCCAAACAATGCCTACCAATCAGTGATGTCCATTGTGGGCACTGGCATCCATTGTGGGCACTGATGGCCATCCCTGGTGGTCTGGTGGCATCCCTGGTGTTCTAGTGTGGGGCATCCTCGGAGGGGGGCATAATCGATCAGCACAATTCCCCCCCCCTGTCAGAGGAGCAGCCGATCGGCTCTCCTCTACTCGCGTCTGACAGACGCGAGTGAGGAAAAGCCGATAACCGTCTTTCCTTGTTTATATCGTGATCAGCCATGATTGGACATGGCTGATCACGTGGTAAAGAGTCTCCGTCAGACTCACACCCTGCAACAATGATTGCCGAGTCAGGATATTGAATCCACTTTCTCGCCGTCAATTTGTAATAGGGCGGGCGGCAAGTGGTTAAGCAGGCCATACACCATACAATTTTCTTATTCAATTTCCTTTAGGTTTACCTTCAACGGTGTAGTAGAAGAGCCTGCTTCATGGCATTCACATTGAAAGTGTTTAGATTTGACCTTCTATTATATGGTTTTGGTAAATCTAAAGGAAATCTATAAAAGAACATTTGTATAATGTGTGGCCAGCTTTGGTAAATTCCCCTTATTATGACTATAGTTTCAGGTCAAGATTTTTTAATGCCATATAATAACAATCCGATTGTTTCTTATTTTCTTATAGGTGAGAGTGTATCCCGCTTCATCCAAGGATGCCGCTTGTTAAAAGAAACATCGATCCCAGGCATCTGTGCCACACTGTTCTTCCAAGGGGAATCAAGAATGAACTGGAATGTGTAACAAATATCTCTTTGGCAAATATTATTCGACAACTAAGTAGTCTGAGTAAGTATGTTTCATTTCATTTTTTTTCCTTTGAAATATATTTGCAGCATTCTGGTTAGATTTTATACAGTATATTTTTGGATTTCTCTGCTACTTCTTGTTTCTTAGGCTGCATTCACACCTGAATGTTACGGCATTTTTTCAGTGTTTTTATTTTTGTATTTCATTTATTGGCGTTTTTTTTTTTTTTTTATGTAGGTTTTGCAAATTTTTATACAGTGTTTTTGAGCTTTGCCATTTTATTAAGCCAATAGCGAAAAACTTTTATCTGTTACATCATTTGTTGCTAGATTTTTCAGCTTTTTTAGCTTTTCCATCAACTTTTATTATTTTAATTTTTTCTCTTATTTCTTTTTTTTTGTTAGGGTAAGTGGTTAGAATTTAGGTTAGGATTAGGGGTTAATATTTTATTTCTCTTTAGTTTTATTAGGTTGTTCATAATAATACTGCTAATAATACAAATAAATTAATTGATACGTGTAAAATACACAAATGAATAATAATAATAAATAACCCTTAACACTTACTTAAATTTAAAATAATAATAAAAAACAATAAATGCATTACTTTTTATATTATTATTATTATTATTTAATTATTTTATTGAATTTTTTGCTGGAGTTTGGTTGATTATTATTGATGTAATTTATTTTTTTCAAGGTTAGGGAGTTAATAATGACTATTATTGTTTTTATTTATGATTTTTAGTTTTGTTTATTCTACATTTATTTATTAATATATTATCATATTTTTTTTTTACATTTGAACAGAAAATCACACAAAAAAGCGCAACTGCGCTCAAAAACGCAGAGCAGAAATGGCGCATTTCTGTTTATTTTTTTGGCAATCGAAACGTGCCAAAAATGCACAAATTTGAGTTGCAAGAAAGGCTCCAGAACTGTTTTTTTCAGCTTTAGGCATTTTGCTTCCAAATACTAGGAGTGGAAATGTGAATTAACTCCATAGAGAATAATTTTGTTTTCCCCTCCAGCATTTTGGAGCTTCAAGCCTTAAGGCCCCATTCCAGCGGAAGATTTTTTTTTTTAAAACATTTTTTATGGATTCAGTTTACATTTTTTTGTTAGTTTTCTATTGCGGTCTGTGACCCAGTTGGTGAGATTGTTCTACACTTTCTGTCCTTTGCAAGATAGGGAGGTGCAGTAGACAACCAGAAAGGAACTCGAGCCATACAAACATTGTCAGATGTTTTAAACCTTCCTTTCTCTGATAAGACCTTGCAAGTGGACCTAATATGCCTGACCAGCTGAACAAGGGACTATCTAACATCCAACAATGGATGGACACAAACAGGCTAGGCCTTAACGCCGACAAAACTGAGCTTTTGCTGATCGGCCCACAGGCCAATTCTACCTTTTTAACCTGCCTGGCCCTCCTCATTCGGCCCTGCCCCAACTCCAGCTAAGCAGGTAAAAAATCTGGGTATAATTTTTGATGCTGAACTAAGCTTCGTACCTCACGCAAAAAATCAGCCAACTATCATCTGCAATTATTACAGAAAATAAAGAACCTTTTCACTCAGAACAACTGTATGATCTTAGTTCATGGACTTATCCACACTAGGCTAGATTGTTCTAATGTGTTCTTTCTAGGGCTTCCACAGAAGTGAACAAAACGGTTGCAGATTACACAGAACCAAGCAGCAAAACTAGTCACACACTGCCCAAGGCGGAATCGCATCTCCCCGGTGCTTAGGGATCTACACTGGCTCCCGATAGCAAAACGGGTCGAGTTCAAGACTCTGTCTGGTGTTTCAGGCCTATTGGCAACTAGGCCCGATGTGCTTATCGAACATGACACAACATTACTGTCCATCTAGAGAGCTTCGTTCAACTGACGCCCTATTAGCAATTATTCAACCTAGTTTCTCAGCTTCAAAGGGTGGTCACCGACTCCAAACACTGGGTAATTCTCTTTGGAACCAGCTCCCTCATCAGCTCTGAGCATCCTCCTCCTTGATGGCCTTCCGTAAAGGCTTGAAAACACTGCTTTTTTAACAAGCCTACGGATAGAGACTTGGCCATCCAAGCTCTTAGCAGAACGCTGACTAAATCCCAGGCTGCGGTCCATGGTCAGGGAGTAGGGATAGGCTCCCTGTGTCCTGCTCCCCCCTCCCCTACCCTCTTTTTATATTTCTGTTCACTTCTTGCTTGTTCACCTCTTTCACTTAGATGTCCTAGTCTCTTATCTTAGCTCCTGGGAATTGGATACCCCCAGCTTGTTGGTAAGCGCTTAGCAGTGTTGTAAGTAACGGAGTTAAAATAAACGCAGTTACCTAACGCAGCCCCTTTTGAGGGTAACGAGTAATCTACCTGATTACTCTTCCCCTTACGGTAACGCAGTTCCCATTACTTGGGCGTGATTACCGCAATTACATCTACCGTCACTAGATGGCAGCAGAGTAATTGCTTCTGCCGGTGCTGTGAATATGAATATGGGTGGAACTCCACTTTAGAATCATGTGACCGCTGTGATGGCCTGTCACAGCGGTCTTAAAACTCCCAATCGCAAGGAGCCCTGGATACAATGAGCCCCATCCGACCTCACACTGACCTATCACTGGGGAACAACTCGCATCGATCACACACACTGTGTGCGCAACCTGATCAATGATCCGGAGAACACATGGCCGGAACAAAATGTTCCACAGAACAAACGTTTCCTATACAACACAGTGTACACAGCGACATCTAGTGGTCAACATGGTTAGTGCAGGACACCTATACAGATCAATGATCAGCCGGTTATTTTTGGTCAGTGATTTCATCTCTTCATCAGACAAAGGAAAATCTGATATCCCCATTCCAGATCCCTTGCATCTAATAAAGCTTATATAAGATAAATAAAATAATAAATAATAAACTATAGAAAATTCTTATAAAGCTTAATATAAGATTTTAAATTACAGACTCTGTAAACGTCAAGGGAATGTATATTATAAACATACATTTTAATCCAGCTTATAATTTGGATGTAATATGTAGCAGATGGATAAGGGTTTTCAGTCCTATTAGCTGCACATACATGGTGGGACGGATGCACCTAGGCTGGGATATACACAAGATCACCATTTGTTTCAGGTTTTCTTCTCTCAAGGATCTGGCATTCTTTTGTCTTGGAGTATTAACTCGCTGCTCCCTGGCAAGCGCCCGTCACCTGCATTCTAGAAAGGAAATCGTCTCAACAAAGCATTGTAGAATATAAATAAAAAAGTCAGTTACTTTGCTGAGTAACTAATTACTTTTTCAATGTAGTAACTGAGTCACTAACGCAATTACTTTTTCGGAGAAGTAACTGTAACGAATTACTTTTTTTAAAGTAAGATGAGCAACACTGGCGCTTAGACGTGAGTTTCACAACTCGCATTCAGCGCTCTATAAGCATTCATTCCAATACAATCCAATAATATTGTTTGCCTGTGTCCCTGTTGGAGAGATTTCCCACCACGAAACGCTCATTTGAACCTGCGACTAAGGGGCATGCATCAGGTTCGTAAAGAATTGTCAAAGTCCAATGACTGGATTTACAGGTGTTTGGGAATAGCCGCAGCCAGGAAGCCTTTATAAAGCATTGACAAGCCACAGCTTTCGGCCGTTGTTCGCATGTATCCACACATCAAGAGTTTTTTTGCATTCAGAGATATATGATTGCCCCTCTGTGCAGAAAGATTGTGTTTAGAACTGCCTATATTATATTATGGATGTGCAGATACAGCTAAATGGCAAACGGCTGCAGTTCTTCGCAAAAAAGAAGAAAGGTGTTTGGCTTCAGAAACAGTTGTTTTGCAACAGTTTTATTGCGCTAAACTGCTAAATGCCTTTTCCCATCAGCAGTATATAGCAGTCTTGTGCAACGCTGTAACCAAACGAAATGTTATGTCCTTTCTTTATCGTACATCACGGGACACAGAGCGCATAGCCATTACACATGGGTTATATGGGTACCTTCAGGTGTGGACACTGGTGTAATCAATTTCACAGGAAGTTTCCTCCCTATATAACCCCCTCCCACTGGGAGTGCTTCAGTTTTTTCGCCAGTGTCTTAGGTGTTGGTCACGTCTAGCTGTCCCTCGGAGGTCTCGGGACCCAGGATAGCTAGCCGGATCCGTCCGAAGTGCTTCAAAGCCAAGGTGTACGGTACCCGGGCCCTGCTGGAGTGGGGTTTTGCCTATAATGCCTCTCCTTGGAGGGCTGGATTCTGGGCTCCAGTGCCTTAGTCTCTTCCAAGAACTAAACGCTACTGATGCCAGGATGCTATATAGGTCCAGGTGTGTGGGTTCCTTAACACAGGACCCCAGTCCCTGAAGGTCCAAGACAATACCCACGGAGATGGGGGAAGATTGGGCCTCTTGCATTTTGCAATACCCTGCGGCGTGGAGCAGGTAAGAGGGAGCCTGCGGGACTTGGTTCGACAGTAGGTATCCCCCTGGGGGTTCTGGGTCGGCTAATGGTATGCTTGTGCATCAGCCACTATCTCCACTATGTCTTTTGAGGCAGGATGGGATGTACTAATGTTTACCCAGATAACATGTAGGTATATGTATGCTTTTAAAGATATGTATTTGCTACTCCCCCCAGATCTGCCTGTTAGCATGATACTGCAGCCCCACGTGCTATAAGGAGGAAATGCTGGCAAAACTCCTGTTACTTAGGAAGCCTATGGGGACAGCTTCCTCTACAGTGCAGAAAATAAGTATTTGAACACCCTGCTATTTTGCAAGTTCTCCCACTTGGAAATCATGGAGGGGTCTGAAATTGTCATCGTAGGTGCATGTCCACTGTGAGAGACATAATCAAAAAAAAATTCCAGAAATCACAATGTATGATTTTTTTAACTATTTATTTGTATGATACAGCTGCAAATAAGTATTTGAACACCTGAGAAAATCAATGTTAATATTTGGTACAGTAGCCTTTGTTTGCAATTACAGAGGTCAAACGTTTCTTGTAGTTTTTCACCAGGTTTGCACACACTGGAGGAGGGATTTTGGCCCACTCCTCCACACAGATCTTCTCTAGATCAGTCAGGTTTCTGGGCTGTCGCTGAGAAACACAGAGTTTGAGCTCCCTCCAAAGATTCTCTATTGGGTTTAGGTCTGGAGACTGGCTAGGCCACGCCAGAACCTTGATATGCTTCTTACAGAGCCACTCCTTGGTTATCCTGGCTGTGTGCTTCGGGTCATTGTCATGTTGGAAGACCTAGCCTTCACCCATCTTCAAAGCTCTAACTGAGTGAAGGAGGTTGTTGCCCAAAATCTCGCAATACATGGCCCCGGTCATCCTCTCCTTAATACAGTGCAGTCGCCCTGTCCCATGTGCAGAAAAACACCCCCAAAGCATGATGCTACCACCCCCATGCTTCACAGTAGGGATGGTGTTCTTGGGATGGTACTCATCATTCTTCCTCCAAACACGGTTAGTGGAATTATGACCAAAAAGTTCTATTTTGGTCTCATCTGACCACATGACTTTCTCCCATGACTCCTCTGGATCATCCAAATGGTCATTGGCAAACTTAAGACGGGCCTTGACATGTGCTGGTTTAAGCAGGGGAACCTTCCGTGCCATGCATGATTTCAAACCATGACGTCTTAGTGTAGTACCAACAGTAACCTTGGAAACGGTGGTCCCAGCTCTTTTCAGGTCATTAACCAGCTCCTCCCGTGTAGTCCTGGGCTGATTTCTCACCTTTCTTAGGATCATTGAGACCCCATGAGGTGAGATTTTGCATGGAGCCCCAGTCCGAGGGAGATTGACAGTCATGTTTAGCTTCTTCCATTTTCTAATGATTGCTCCAACAGTGGACCTTTTTTCACCAAGCTGCTTGGCAATTTCCCCGTAGCCCTTTCCAGCCTTGTGGAGGTGTACAATTTTGTCTCTAGTGTCTTTGGACAGCTCTTTGGTCTTGGTCATGTTAGTAGTTGGATTCTTACTGATTGTATGGGGTGGACAGGTGTCTTTATGCAGCTAATGACCTCAAACAGGTGCATCTAATTTAGGATAATAAATGGAGTGGAGGTGGACATTTTAAAGGCAGACTAACAGGTCTTTGAGGGTCAAAATTCTAGCTGATAGACATGTGTTCAAATACTTCTTTGCAGCTGTATCATACAAATAAATAGTTAAAAAATCATAAATTGTGATTTCTGGATTTTTTTTTTGGATTATGTCTCTCACAGTGGACATGCACCTACGATGGCAATTTCAGACCCCTCCATGATTTCCAAGTGGGAGAACTTGCAAAATAGCAGGGTGTTCAAATACTTATTTTCCGCACTGTATGTGTGCACTACAATAAGATTAGTGTCTTGCCTGGTGTCTGTTGGGTTGCTAGTGCTGGTCCATGCTTCTCCTCTGCTTTCTGCTTCCTCCATGTTGGTTTCAGCGTGGGGGGGGGAGCGCGCGCGCGTGAACGCCGCCTTTTACAGCGTCGGCGTGCGTGGGGGGGGCGGGCCAGCAGCGTCAGGTCTCAGTTAAAGCAGCAAAGCATTTCCTGGCTGGTCATTCCCTCCTGAGAGCAGAGGAGGCTGAGGACACAGAGCGCGCAGCTGAGCCATTTCTGGCTATACAGTGACACCTAGTGGTGGTTTGTGGATCTTCAGGTCTGGACTTAGCTCCATACTGACCAGAAAAAAAAAAAGGGGGTTTTTTCTTAAAGGGACTCAGCCTTAGATCTGGCAGTATCTGAGTCGGTGCAACCTTGGGCTCCAGCTAACGGGCATTGGTGTGGCAATACTCACAGGACTTCCTCGGTATTGCCGCCTTCTCGGGCGTATGGAAATTTGGAAATTTTTTACCATAGCCTGTTCTTATTAATGGTTCACTTCTAGCTACAACAGTTGGGTGTTGGCTTTAGGGGTGTCCCAAGGTTGTGCAATGGCTCCCAAGGGATCAGGACCAGCTAAGGCTGCAAAAGGTACCAAAAAACTAAAGGGGTCTCCGTCGGGGTCAGAGGTTTTGGGCCAGGCTCCAGCGGTCCCACCCTCACCAGATAGACCACCGAACAGCATGTTGCAGGAGCCATTGAGGGTGCTAGGGGCAGAGGCGGCCCCCAATCAACCCATTCCCGTTTACGTTATGGAAGAAATGCTAGCGACCACCCTGGGTGGGCTAGAGGAAAGGTTAACTGCTTTAATTGCCCGCTCTTTGCCAGGTGGCAAGCGGGCTAGATCCCCGTCACCTAGATTGGTCAGTATCGACGGCCTCCCGGGCGTTCAGCATTTAATAGCCGCCCACAAGGACAAGCCACGGCAGGCAAGAGGCCATGGTCTCGCAAGCCGGTTAAACCAGTCATCAAGTCAGATTCATGAAGGGGCGCCCCCACTCTCTTGGGTGGGGGGAAGGCTTCGGTTTTTCTCAGAAGTGTGGGAGGCCAGAATTCCCGACTCTTGGGTAAGATCCGTGGTAACCACGGGCTACAAGCTAGAGTTTCGGGAAGTCCCCCCTCCTCATTTTCAGGGGTTAAGTCTTCCAAGCGACCCATTAAAGAGGGCCTCTCTTGTAAAAGCATTGGATCGTCTCTTGCTCCAAGTAGTAATTGTAGAAGTACCAACCCAGGAATGGGGTCTGGGATTCTACTCCAACCTTTTCATAATACCAAAACCCAATGGCGACGTCAGGCCTATCTTAGACCTCAAACGCCTAAATCGCTTTCTAAAGATTCAGACCTTTCGTATGGAGTCCATACGTTCGGTGGCAGCCAGCCTACATCAAGACGACTTTCTAGCATCTATAGACATAAAGGATGCGTATCTGCACGTGCCGATCTACCCGGCACATCACAATTTTCTTCGTTTTATGATAGATCACCGTCATTACCAGTTCGTAGCTCTCCCTTTCGGGTTGGCAACAGCTCCGCGGGTATTCACAAAGGTGTTAGCCCCGGTGCTAGCCGTCCTAAGGACAGAAGGCATTTTGGTCCTGGCATACCTTCTGGTTATCGACAGATCAGCTTCCAACCTCAATCGTGCAGTAGTTCGCACAGTTCGGCATCTAGAGGAATTCGGGTGGATTGTGAACCAAGAAAAATCGATATTGCAACCCACAAAGCAGTTGGAATATCTAGGCCTTCGGCTAGATACAGACTGCCAGAGGATATTTTTACCTCAAGCAAAGGTCAGATCAATAACTCAAGCAGTTCAAGTGGTCTTAGGCAAGAAGAGGCCGACTATTCGCCTATGTATGTGACTGCTGGGGAAGATGGTGGCCGCCTTCGAGGCAGTGCCCTACGCCCAGATCCATACCAGATATCTCCAGGCAGCCATTCTCTCTGCTTGGAACAAGTCCATTTAGGCGTTAGATCGTCCGTTAGTTCTCTCCCCAGGGGTCCGGCGCAGCCTGTTCTGGTGGCTGGTCCCTCAAAATTTGTCAAAGGGGAAGTCCTTTTGCCCCATCACGTGGAAGATAGTAGCCACGGATGCCAGCCTCTGGACAGACCCAGCAAGGGCAGTGGTCGGAGGCAGAAAAACTGCTTCCTATCAATATCCTAGAGATCAGAGCTGCTCGGCTGGCCCTGGTCGCCTGGACTCTTCCCCTTCAGGGTCTGCCAGTAAGGATACAGTCCGACAATGCCACTGCGGTGGCATACATAAACCACCAGGGGGGCACGAGGAGCCTAGCGGCCCAAAGGGAAGTAAACCTGATTTTCTCATGGGCCGAAGCCCATGTACCCTGCATCTCGGCGGTGTTCATCCCAGGGATAGACAATTCTCAAGCAGATTTTTTGAGTCGTCAACAGTTGCTCCCGGGGGAGTGGTCTCTTCACCCCCAGGTATTCCAAGAGATTTGCCAAAGATTCGGAGTTCCAGATGTGGACATTATGGCAACGAGATCCAACAAAAAGTTGGACAAATTCATATCCCGAGCCAGGGATCCCTCGGCCTACGGGACCGATGCGTTGGTTTGCCCCTGGCACCAGTTTTCTCTCCTGTATGCGTTCCCTCCACTGCAGATGATTCCCCGCCTTCTACGGAGGATCAGGGTGGAGCGCAGGCCTGTGATCCTGGTGGCCCCAGCCTGGCCCAGGAGGGCTTGGTACGCACTCATCGTGAGGATGTCAGTCGGGGCGCCGTGGCCGCTCCCCCTGCGCCCAGATCTGCTGTCTCAGGGCCCAATCTGCCACCCTGCTTCACAGCAGCTAAATTTGACGGCTTGGCGGCTGAATCCCTAATTCTTAAGGGCAGAGGCCTCTCAGCTCAGGTCATATCTACGTTGATTCAGGCTAGGAAACCAGTCTCTAGAAATATTTATTACAGAGTCTGGAGGACTTATGTGGAGTGGTGCGAGTCTCAAAAATGGCATCCTCAAAAGTTTTTTATTGACAGGATCTTGCGATTCCTCCAGGTTGGCGTTGACAAAGGGTTGGCTCTTAGTACTCTAAAGGGGCAGGTGTCGGCTTTATCGATATGGTTTCAAAGACCCTTGGCCACCCATTCGCTTATGAAAACCTTCTTGCAGGGGGTCTTGCATGTGAATCCCCCTATTAGAGCTCCCCTCTGCCCCTGGAATTTAAATCTGGTCTTGTCAGCTTTACAAAGGCAGCCGTTTGAACCTCTGACAGAAATCCCTCTTGTGCTACTAACCCGAAAGTTGGTTTTCTTGGTGGCTATGGCTTCGGCCAGAAGGGTTTCCGAGCTGGCAGCCTTGTCATGCAGGGAGCCATACCTTATTCTGCATAAGGACAGAGTGGTTCTGCAGCCTCAACCTTCTTTCCTTCCTAAGGTCATATCCAGTTTTCACTTGAATCAGGACCTAGTCCTACCATCCTTCTTTCCTACTCCCCAGTCCAGAGAGGAAAGACTGCTTCATACTTTGGACGTGGTTCGAGCCATGAGGGTCTATCTCAAGGCTACAGAGAAGATTCGGATAACAGATGTGCTTTTTGTTCTTCCGGATGGCTCCAAGAAGGGTCAGCCGGCTGCCAAGTCTTCCTTGGCTAGGTGGATTAAGCAGCTGATTTTTCAGGCCTATGGTCTGAAGCGCGTTCCACCTCCCTTATCAGTTAAAGCCCATTCTACGAGGGCCATGAGTGCCTCCTGGGCGGCACACCATCAGATCTCTATGGCACAGGTTTGCAAGGCGGCAACCTGGTCTTCCGTACATACGTTTACTAAATTTTATAAGTTGGACGTCGCAAAGGGTACGGACGCAGCTTTTGGGCAGGCGGTCCTACGGGCAGCAGTATAGAAGCCTCTGGCCCGGGTCACGCCCCCTTTTTTCTGTTGGTGGAGTTACTTTACTTCCTGATAATTTTTTTGTTTGGCTATTCTTGGCCTTACGGTCTCCCTCCCTTCATAGAGCATTGCTTTAGGACATCCCATGTGTAATGGCTATGCGCTCTGTGTCCCGTGATGTACGATAAACAAAAAAGGATTTTTAATAAACCGCTTACCTGTAAAATCCTTTTCTTGAAGTACATCACGGGACACAGAGCTCCCACCCCTCTTTTGGGGAACATTGTGTAACCTCGGAGGAATTGCTTGCTACAAAACTGAAGCACTCCCAGTGGGAGGGGGTTATATAGGGAGGAAACTTCCTGTGAAATTGATTACACCAGTGTCCACACCTGAAGGTACCCATATAACCCATGTGTAATGGCTATGCGCTCTGTGTCCCGTGATGTACTTCAAGAAAAGGATTTTACAGGTAAGCGGTTTATTAAAAATCCTTTTTTTTTTTTCTCCCACAAATAGAACTTTTTTGGTGGTATTTGATCATCTCTGCTGTTTTTATTTTATGTGTTCTAAACAGAAAAAGAGTGTAAATTTTGAAAAACACAATATTTTGTACTTTTTCCTATAATTATCCCCATTCTTCTTTTTTTTGTTTTTAAAGCAAATTTTTTTCCTCAGTTTAGGCCGATATGTATTCTTCTATATATTTTTGGTAATAATAAAGCACTGCGCAAACTGTTGGCGCTATATAAATCCTGTATAATAATAATAATAATAATAATCACAATAAGCGTATATTGATTAGTTTGCGCAATAGGAAAAAAAATTATGTTATTTTTATTTTTGTACTAGTAATGGCTGTGATCAGTGATTTTTATCAGGACTGCGACATTATGGCAGACAGATCGGACACTTTTGACACATTTTTGGCACCATTGACAATTATACAGTGGTCTGTGCTGTAAAAATGCACTGATTGCTGTGTAAATATCACTGGCAGGGAAGGGGTTAACTGTGTTCTCTAGTGTGTGTTCTCCATGCGCAGGAATATAAGCCGAGGCACCTAATTTTACCCCAAAAAAATGGGAAAACGCATTGACTCGAGTATAAGCCTAGGGTGCCCATCTGCATGCCTCACTGTGCTCATCTGCATGCCTCACTGTGCCCATGCCTCACTGTGTCCCTGACTAGACTGACGTTTAACTTGGGAGTCTATAGAAGGGTTGCCCGGCTTTTAAAAATCGGTGCTCCCCAGCTGTAGGTCCCCCAGACAACAAACTTTGCACACTTGTAGAAGAGGAGAAATAGGGCTACATGTGTGCCAAGTTCTGGGTCCAGGGGACATAGGACCGGCTGGTACCGGGTCCCCAAAGTCACTGGAGAAATTACAGTTTAACATGGGAGTCTATAGAAGGGGTGCCTGGCTTTGAAAAATCGGTGCTTCCCGGCAGTAGGTCCCCAGGACAACAAACGTTGCTTATTTATAGAGGAAGAGGGCTACATGTGTGCCAAGTTTGGGTCCCCAAAGTCTGGGAAATCAGGCATAAAAAGGTGACTAAATATAAGCCGAAGGGGGGCATTTTCAGCACAAAAAAAATCCTGAAATACTCGGCTTATACTCAAGTATATACGGTAAGTACGTTTTTCTCCTTCACTGATGGGCACTGATGAGGTAGTACCAATGAGGTGACACTGATGGGCACTAAAAGGCGGCACTGGTGGGCAGCACTGAGGGTGGCACTGATGTGCAGTACTGATGGGCATTGGTAGGCAGCACTGGTGGGCACTGATAGGCGACACTGGGCACTAAAAGGCAGCACTGATTGGGGGCACTGATGGTGGCACTGATGTGCATCACTGATAGGCATCCCTTGTGGCACTGGTAGGCATTTTGGGTGGGCACTGATTGGTAGCTGCCTGGAGACAGATTGGCATTTCCCCGGTGGTTTGGTGGCATTCCTGGTGGTCCATTCAGGCATCCTGGTGGTCCTGGACGGGCATCCGAGGGGTGGCTGCGCTGATCTACTCGCGTCTGTCAGATGTGAGTGAGGAAAGGCCGATCAACTGCTCTTCCTGTTTACATTGCGATTAGTCGTCATTGGACACGGCTAATCACGTGAGAAAAAGGGCCTCCGACGGAGGCTCTTTACCAAGATCGGTGTATCGGTGTGTCAGACTGACGCACCGCACCACCAATCATCACGGGCGCTTATCGGCTGTATGCTACAGCATTCTTTCCTGTAGAATCCTTTTCTTTGAATACATCATGGGACACACAGGTCCCTCCTCTATTTTGAGGATTCAGTACTTCATGTATGGGAGGGGTTATATCCAATATAATAACCCTATTTTTTGGCAGGAGAAGGGAGGGGTAGCACAGTACATACACAGTGCCAGCAATGCAATTTCTCAGGGGACACAGTAGCAATAAGATTTCTGACCTATTCTTGAATAGCTGATTTAGGAAACTGTCATCTCATGGTCATCTCATGTCTTTGAGTGCCTTTTAGTATGTATCAGAAATGATCATAGAAAACCGCCCTGGCAGTGTCTGCAGAGAGGAAGCTTGTGGTGCGTACAGTCTTAGCATATAAATGAACTTACTCAGCAGAGACAAATAACTGCAAATAAAAATCAAAGACTGTTCCAGTTTGACTTTGTACAAAGGTTATTGTGATTTATGGAGCAACAAGCAATTTACTGATTTACATTGCTCTGGTGTAACAAAAAATATCCTCAAACAATCATTTTTATCTACAACCAATTAAAATAACTAATGGTATATTTTTTATAAGTGTACCTGTATTTATTTGTTTTTAGCTAGGTGCTGCTGACACCATTGTGTTTGCCTTCAGACATATACTTAAAGTGATTGTAAACCCTTTTAAAAAAAAATAATAATAAACATATTGGCCAGATACGCCGCGTAAGTACAAATATGCGCGCCGTCGTATCTGTGCGCCGGACCCACAAACTAAGATACGCTTAAAAACAGACTTCATCCCACCAACGTAACTTACCTATGCCGGCGTAGAGTGGGCGCATATTTATGCTGGACGCATCTGGCTCTCCCATTGATTTTTCTATTCAAATATGCAAATGAGGGAGATACGCAGATTCACGAACGTACTTGCGCCCGGCGCATGATTTACACGGTTTGCGTAAGTTTTACGTTCGGTGTAAAGTTATTCCCGGATGAGGCGCAACCCATGCAAAGGTATGGACCAGGGAACACAAGCCTACGTATTTTACGTTGGACATCTGTGAATATGGGCCGACGTGGGTCTGGCTGGGCGTTGGTTACGTTCACGGCGTACACAGTGATCCGGCGTATCTTAGGCAGTTGTTCCGACGTGGTTGTACGCATTCGCACGGGGATACGTCCATGTCCCGAAACATGCGCAGTTAATTTTAAGTACTTGTCTGGCGCCCGGCCCTTCATTTGCATGGGGTCACGCTTCATTAACATGGATCACGCCCACTTCCAGCCCACTTCCAGCCCACTTACACCTACTTCCACTTACACCTACGAAATACACGCTACGCCGGCGCAGAGTTGGGAGCATTTGCTTTGTGAATTCAATGCTCGCCTCGCCGGCGTAGCGTAAAAGATACGCTACGGCGGCATAAATATGCGCCGATGTCTGTCTGTGAATCCGGGCCGTTATACTTGCCTGCTCTGTGCAATGGTTTGTTAGAGAGCAGCTCTGATTCTCCTCTAATCGGGGGTTCATTGCTGGCGCTCCTGGTTCCCACCCCCTGCTGAGTGCCCACCATACCAAGCTGCTTGCTTTGGGAAACGCACGTGTAGCTCTCTGTGTCCAGCTTGGCCCCACCCCACTCTCTCCTCCGTAGCTGTGATTGACAGCAGTGGGATCCATTAATATATAGAAAGACACAAATATATAGAAAGGCTCCTGCGCTACCGTGGTGGACTGGGGGTACTGCAGCAGACGCCTAACATTCTGTCCTAGGCAGAGAGAAAATGCAAATGAAAAAAAGGGGGGGTGGTGTCTGCGCTGTGAAAGTAAAGGAAGTCCATGCAATAGAGAAAACATTACACACAGTGCTAAACCAAAAAAATGCTGTTAGACCAGAGAAAGCATCCCATAAATAATGCCTCTGGATACACAAAAATAAAGTCTCTCATACAAAAAATCCCATATGTCCAAGAAAGTCCAAGGATGAAAATGTGATGCCAGGAAAGGGTGTTAGCGATAGACACCTCAGGTGGTCCCTAGCTCCTCACCTCAAGGCTATTGCACGGATAGCCTAAAACACCACCTCCAACACTCAGTTAGAAACGATCCAATATGGGACATAAACAGAACGGACGTCAAGTGGGTCTCTCTGCACCAGGCGTGTGGACTCTGAGGCTCCTCGATCCCTACGCGTCTCGTCACACCACGTGACTTCCTTAGGGGAAGTCACGTGGTGTGACGAGACGCGTAGGGATCGTTTCTATTGCGGCGTACGCACTGTCGTTTTTTGCGATGAAAAAAGACGTTTTTTAAAACGTCATTTAAATTGATCGTGTGTGGGCAAAACGTCGTTTTTTTGTCTTAAAAAAAACGACCAAAAAAAAATTCCAACATGCTTGAATTTTTTGTGTCGTTTTTCAAAACGTCGTTTTTTGTTTCACAAAAAGTCACCGTGTGTAGCAAAAACGTCGTTCAAAACAACGTTTTTCAACCCGCGCATGCCCAGAAGCTAGTTATGAAGCGAGCTTCAATGGAAAAGAGTGGTGAACGTAACCTCGCTTTTTGTGAAAAAACGATGGTGTGTATGCAAAATTGTCTTTGAAAAGTGACGTTTCAAAAACGTTGTTTTTTACTTCACAGAAAACGTCGTTTTTTTTTCATCGCAAAAAACGACCGTGTGTACGCGGCATTACTGTGAGTGTAACCCTATGTTTATTAAACGTGTTTTTACCTTGCGGGATTGTGCTATGGTCTGTCTTTTTTCCACCATGCACGCTGTCTGAGGCTCATGTGTCCCGAGCGAGCATCTGGCCCATCCACAGAAGAGTGAAAGCCAGACACAATCTCTGGACCAAGAACGACCTCGCTGTTCGTGGGAGATAGGCCCACCATCCATCACCTCCTGGTGAGTGGATGTATGTGTGATACATGCTGTCTGAATAGACGTTCCCTGTACTGTACTTTAACCCTCTTCAAATCTGCTTTATGTTTCACTGCTGAGGAGTGTTACTGCTGCTCGTCCTACTGAGGTACCACCCCCCCCCCCCCCTTGGAGGTGGTGTTTTAGCCTATCCATGCAATAGCCTTGAGGTGAGGAGCTAGGGACCACCTGAGGTGTCTATCGCTAACACCCTTTCCTGGCATCACATTTTCATCCTTGGACTTTCTTGGACATATGGGATTTTTTTGTATGAGAGACTTTATTTTTGTGTATCCAGAGGCATTCTTTATGGGATGCTTTCTCTGGCCTACTTTCACAGCGCAGACACCACCCCCCCTTTTTTCAGTGGGATCCATTAGCCTATGAAGGAGAGACCCAATAGAGCCGCTGTTCTCTTGCACATCACTGAATTGAGTTCAAGCTCAGGTAAGTGGGGGCTTGGGAGATAGGGGGGGGGGGGGGGGGGAGGAATACGCACTTGAGGGGTTTTTACTTTAATGCAAAAAATGCATTTAGGTAAAAAAAAAACTTCAGCCTTTAGAACTACTTTAAGTACATAGTACATACTTGCATAGTTAGGTTGAAAAAAAAAAGACACAAGTTCCATTTAGTTCATCAAATAAAAAAACACCATACAATCCTATACCCACGGTTGATCTAGAGCAGGGGTCTCCAAACTGTGGCCCTTTGCTAGCCTTTATCCGGCCCTAGGGGCACTATTCCTCCCACTGATATGAGGCAGTATTTCTCCAACCGACACCAACAATGGGGCACTATATCTTCCACCAATACCAATGATGGTATACTACTCCACTTCCTATTGACCACCAGCCCTGGGGCCATATTTATTTTCACTGATGCTGGGCCATTGACATCGCTTGCCCCTGCTGGCCACAATCCGGCCCTCCTAAAGTCTGAAAGACAATAAACTGGCCCTTTGTTTTGAAAAGCTTGGAGACCCCTGATCTAGAGGAAGGCGATAAACCCCAGCAAAGCCTGATCCAATTTGCTACAGTGGGGTAAAAAATTCCTTCCTGATCCCCCGATGCCATTTGGATCAACTTTACCTATAAATGTTAGTACCCAGTTATATTATGTACAAGTAGTTTGCTTCTAATGTGCTACAGATCCAGAACATTGGCTTTGATTTATTATTAGTGGACGCAAAAACAATACAATTCCTTTACCCCTGTGTGCCTGCAGCAGCTACAGGTGGAACCACAAGAGGTGCAGTAAGGTAGTACTTCACTCTGAGAATAACAGACAGAAGAGAGGCCCAGATTCACAGAGAGATGGGCACCCATTATGCCGCCGTAGTGCACACACCGTATGGCACGCCAACGTAGCACAGAGAGGCAAGCATTGCATTCAGCAATCCAGTGCTCCCAACGCTGCGCCAGCGTGGCGTGGGTTTTCGAAGGCACACGCCGGTGTAGGTGGAAGTGGGCATGACCCCATGCGAATGATGGTCCGAGCGTGGTGCAGTGTTTTATGCCCGGCGTATCACGAACTGCGCATGCCCTGTGGCGTCGCCGTGACGTGGATGCATGCACAGCACCCTCCTGCGCCTACTCACAACCACGCCGGAACAACTGCCTAAGCTACGCCGCATCACCTTGTACGCCGTGAACTTAATGTACGCCCAGCCAGACACACGTCCAACGCACAATACGCCGGCTTGTGTTCCCTGGTGCAGACCTTTGCATGTCTGTTGCCGGGTTGCACTTCATCTATGAAGAATAACTTTACGCCCATTCGTGAATCGTTGTATTGCACTCATTTGCATGTTTGAATGGCTAATCAATGGGAGCAGCACCATGTGTCCAGCCCATATGTGCACCAACCCTACGCCGGCGTGTGCAAGCTACATCGGTGGAGTGTAGCCTGTTTTTAGGCGCATGTTGGTTTGTGGGTCTGCTGCACACATACGTCAGCGCACATTTGCACTTACGTCGCCGTAATGTGCTATACGTCGGCGTAAGTGCTTTGTGAATCTGGGCCATATACTGTATATACTATTAGAGGTTGAATCTGGTAAATATCATCAGACTCGGATCAAACTTTTTATTTAAAGCGGAAGTTCACCCTTATATTTCACTCTCTATGAGCCTTACTGTCTCCCAGTGACCATTACAAATCAGTGTTTTTTTTTTATTTTTTTATAAAGGCTTACCTTTATATTTTCGCCAATGTTGCCTGTCAATCACCTCTCCCCGCGGATTATTGGGCGTGCCTATCTTTCCCCCGATGCGCAGAGTCTCCTGGGAATTAGATGTGATGTTCCCAGGAGACGATCTCTCTTGAAATCCCGCGATATTACCGCGTTCACGTGACTCGGCAAGCCAGCATTCACCGCCGTATCCCGGAAATGATTAGTGCTGGGCTTCAACGTGCCCAGCGTGCCATGAATGAAGATGGAAACTGCCTGAAGACTGAAATCTAAGTTATCGTTTGGCAGTAGAATCGCATACTGGGGGCCAAGAAATCGGGACACACGGGCTGCTATTTAACACAGGTAAGAGGAGCCTAAAACTTAAAAAAAAAAAAAAAGAAAAACGAGTGAAAGACCGCTTTTAAAGAAAAAAAATGAAAGACTGTTTTGAAGATTTTCAGAGAGAACTGTAATATATTATGTATGACAGACTACCTTGTCATAGGCAGAGGTGGCTTGATAAAAAATGTTTTTAAGAACCTTCGTTCAATTTTCGTTGAGTCAAATTGACATTAGTTTTCGACCACAGTGACGGGAAAATTCGAAGGAGCAGAATAGAAAACTTCTTGGTCAAAGGAATTTTCAGACAGTATGTGATTTTATTTTTTATAAATTTTTTGTTAAAAAATTACCTTAATTTTCAAACTGAATGTTAACCACTTAAATACCTAGGCTGTCAATTGATGTCCTGGCTTTCAGTGGGGATATCTGAATGATGCCTGCAGCCACAGGCATCATTCAGATATCCATCTGTTCAGGCGGCGAATCTGTGCACCATAAGAACGATCATAGCGGCGGTTCCGCCGCTTGATCGTTCTTCTAGGCGGCGGGAGGGGACGCCCCCCCCTCCCGCCGCCATCCTGTGCTTCTCCGGGCTCTCCTTTGCCATCGGAGACCCGGAGAAACGATCCGCCGCCGTCCGTCAAAAACCATAGAGTAGACTGGTGACCAGATGGTCACCAGTCATCTCTATGATCGTTGGGGGCCCAGGCGCGATGTTATGATGTCACGCCCGGGTCCTGGAATGTAAACACAAAACACAAATTTTTTTCACGATCTAATGCTTTCCAGCCTGGAGGAGAGATGTGGGGTCTTATTGACCCTGCATCTCTCCATAAAGAGTACCTGTCACACACATTCCTATTACAAGGGATGTTTACATTCCTTGTAATAGGAATAAAAGTGATCAAAAAAAAAAAAATGTCAAAAAAAGTTTAAAAATAAAAGAAATTGTGTAAAATAAAAAAAAAAATAATAAATTTTTTTTTTTTAAACGCCCCTATCCCCGGTAGCTCGCGCTCAGAAGCGAACGCACACGTAAGTCCCGCCCACATATGTAAACGCCGTTCAAATCACACATGTGAGGTATCGACACGTGCGTTAGAGCGCCAGCAACAATTCTAGCACTAGACCTCCTCTGGAACTCTAAATTTGTAACTTGTAAAAAAAAAATAAGCGTTGCGTATGGAGATTTTTAAGTACCGACGTTTGGCGCCATTCCATGAGTGTGCGCAGTTTTAAAGCGTGACATGTTAGGTATCTATTTACTCGGCGTAACTTAATCTTTCACATTATACCAAAAAATTGGCCTAACTTTACTGTTTTGTTATTTTTTAATTCACAAAACCATTTTTTTCCCCAAAAAAAGGCGTTTGAAAAATGATTGCGCAAATAATGTGCGAGATAAAAAGTTGCAATGGCCGGAATTTTATTCCCTAGGGTGTCTGCTAAAAAAAAATATATAGTGTTTGGGGGTTCTGAGTAATTTTCTAACAAAAAAATTATGATTTATGCATGTACGAGAAGTGCCAAAATAGCCCCGGTATTGAAGCGGTTAAAAGCAAGTTACATTTTCAAACAACTTTTATTTTTTTCAGCAAATGTACAAAGATTTTTCTTAATGATAATTTCTTTCTCGTACATCACGGGACACAGAGCGGCATATTCATTACTATGTGGGTTATATGGAGTACCTTCAGGTGTGGACACTGGCAATCTCAAACAGGAAGTCCCCTCCCTATATAACCCCCTCCCCTAGAGGGAGTCCCTCAGTTTTTTCGCCAGTGTCTTAGGTGTTGGTCACGGAATAGCTTTGCTCCACATCCTTGGGATTAAGGGCGGGCTAACCGGATCTGTCCAAGGAGCCTCAGTGCCAAAGTGGACAGTACCCGGGCCCCAAACCGTGGGGTTTTGCCTATAATGCTCCTCTTTGGAGGGCTGGACCCTGGGCCCAGGACTTGGAGTTTGTAAAAACCATAAGTGCCTGTTTGCCAGGGTGCTATATAGGTCCAGGACAGTGGGTACCTTCATAGGACCCCAGGGCCTGAAGGTCTACTACGCTACCCACGGAGATGGGAGAAGATTGGATCGTTTTGCTGGACAAACATCCTGCAGCATGGAGCAGGTAAGGGGGAGCCTGCGGGACTTGGTTCGACAGCAGGCTCTCCGGGGTAACCTAAAAGGGGGGATAGCCTAAGTATGCTCTGCATTGGCAACCTTGCTCACTATGTCTGAGAAAGACAGGATGACCCCTTTTTTCCCCCATCACTAGGTTCCCCTGTCTAAGAATGTGTTGCTAGCTAACCTGCTGCTTTCTTCCTAGGACTAATAAGGATCCCTATGGGGCCTTTTGGAGAGTCCTACCTGGCCGGGGGTTTGAATCTGCCGCCTGATACTGCAGTCCTGGGTCTCCAGCAGCGCGGCTCCTCCATGTTCCTCCTGTTCCGGCATACGCGCGCGCACGTCTTATAGACGTTTTTTCGCGCCGTTCAGAGAGGAGGGCGGGGGGGGGGGCGTGCCTGCGGCGTCATACAGGGGTGCGCCTTGTGCTGTTATAGATCAGCAGGCATTGTCAGTGCTCAGTCTGAGGCTGATTTCAGAAGGAGAGGACGCAGAGCGGCAGAACAGTGACTCCCGGTGGCGGAAGAGGGGTAGTACATGCTGGACTTTGTTCCAATGCCTTTTTTGTTAAGCCAAGAAATTCCCCTTTTTGCAGCAGGTTGGAGGCTGGCAAACTAAGTTTGGGGTCACTGTATGTTTTAAAAAAAAAAAAATATATATATATATATAATATATATTTAAAAAAAAAAAAAAAAAAAAAAGAAAAACATACGGGGCCCCATCAGTTTTTGGGCATTAGTGATCTATTGTCCCCTAAGCTCTGGTTTTGTACTCCTGGCCACTACAGTCTGTTGTTGTTGGCGGAGTCCCTCGATTTTGTATTATGGCTTCCAAAGGTTCGGGGTCAAAGGGTACAAAAAAGACCAAAAAACAAAGGGGTTCCCCCTCTGATTCTGATGATATGCCGATACTTTCCCCGCAACTTATTAACATAAAGGGCGCCTTGGATGAGCCATTAGGGGGATCTGGTGCGGAGGCTGGCCCAGATCAGCCCAGCCCTGTGTTTATCACAGAGGAGATGCTAGCCGTATCCCTAGGGGGGCTAGAAGAGAGAGCAGCATTGATCGCTAGAGCTATTCCTGGTAAGAAACGGGTTAGATCCCCATCACCAAGAGGTGTATCCTCAGATGCTGAGATTCTCTCTCCGGAGGAATTGGAATCATAGGAGGATCAACTAGACCTGAACCAAGAGGGTTCAGGGATTGAGGGATCTGCCTCTGAGGAACCATTTTCAGACTCCCAGACAGAAAGACTGTGGGTACAGTCTTTGACGGACATGGTCCGCTCGGCATTTAGTTTACCATTGCCAGAGCCTCAGGTTCCTCCGGTATCCTCTCTGGGCTCTTTGAAAGCTCCGTTAAGCAACGCAGTTTTTCCGGTCCATCCTCTCTTGGAGGAATTGATCTTTCGGGATTGGGTACGGCCGGACAGGATTTTTCTGCCACCGAAAAGATTTGCGGTCATTTACCCCATGGAGGAAAAATTCTCCAAGAGGTGGAGGCTCCCAGTAGTGGATGCAGCCATCTCATGTGTGAATAAATCACTAACTTGCCCGGTGGAAAACATACATATGTTTAAAGATCTGGTTGATAAACGGTTAGAGACACTTTTAAAAGCATCCTTTGCTACGGCAGGAGCAGTGGTACAGCCAGCTGTGGCTGCAATTGGAGTTTGTCAGGCGTTAAAAGACCAGACAAAAGAAATGTTAAAGGACATGCCTACCCAACAAGCAGAAGAGTTTTCTGACATTCCCAGAGCTCTGTGTTTTGCTGTAGATGCTATAAAAGATTCCATCCAGCAGGCCTCTCGTTTATCACTATTTTTGGTGCACATGAGAAGGCTCTTATGGTTGAAGAACTGGGCGGCGGAGCCCCCATGCAAAAAGCTTCTGGCAGGGTTTCCCTTCCATGGAGGACGACTCTTCGGAGAGGATCTGGATAAATATATTCAGACTATTTCAAGTGGCAAGAGTACCCTTTTACCGGTCAAAAAGACATTCCGGGGTCCTACATTTAAAAGGCAGCTCTTTCCTGTCTCGGGGCCCTCAAATTCCAGGCAGTATCGACGGCCGCCTGCACGATCCAACGTTAACAGTAGATCGCAGGGACAGGCCCCTGGGGGTAAGAGGCCATGGTATCGCAAGCCGACAAAGACAGCCCCTAAGTCTGCCTTATGAAGGGGCGCCCCCACTCTCGCGGGTGGGGGGAAGGCTTCGTTTCTTCTCAGAAGTTTGGGAAGCCAAGATCCCCGACAAATGGGTCCGGGCGTCTGTAACCACAGGCTACAGACTGGAGTTTCTAAGGTGTCCTCCGCCTCATTTTCAAGAATCAAGGCTACCAAAGGATCCAGCAAGGAAGGCCTCATTGCTGGCAGCTTTGGATCACCTGCTTTGCCAGGACGTAATAATAGAGGTGCCAGCCCAAGAGCAAGGGCTAGGTTTCTATTCCAATCTCTTTGTCATACCAAAGCCCAACGGCGATGTCAGGCCAATCTTGGACCTAAAGAGGTTAAACGGTTACCTAAGGGTTCGTTCCTTCCGGATGGAATCCATCCGGTCAGCAGCCGCCGCGCTTCAGAGGGACGATTTTCTGGCCTCCATAGACATAAAGGATGCTTACCTTCATGTACCAATCTTTCAGTCGCATCAAAGATTTTTACGCTTCGCGGTGGGGCAGCGACACTTCCAATTCAGGGCGCTCCCCTTCGGGCTGGCCACGGCCCCCCGGGTATTCACGAAGATCCTAGCCCCAGTTCTGGCCAATTTAAGGATCCAAGGGGTCACAGTCCTAGCATACTTGGACGACCTTTTAATCATAGATCACTCACGGCCGGGTCTGCAACAGGCAGTAAACCTCACGGTTCGGTACCTCGAAGGATTCGGCTGGGTCCTAAACCGGGGAAAGTCAGCGTTCCAGCCTACAAAGCAGTTGGAATACCTCGGCATGAGGTTAGACACAGAACAGCAAAGGGTGTTCCTGCCCCTTGTAAAGATCGAGGCTATCAAGGGGTTGGTTCAGTTGGTTCTAAACAAGAAAAAACCAACTATTCGCCTGTGTATGCGAGTACTAGGCAAGCTAGTGGCCACGTTCGAGGCAGTACCATACGCTCAGATCCACACTCGCGTCCTACAGGCAGCCATTCTAGCAGCCTGGGGCAAGAGGGCACATGCCTTAGAGTCCCCTTTGACGCTATCATCAAGGGTCCGACAAAGCCTGGCCTGGTGGTTGAACCCCCAGAATCTTCTAAAGGGAAAATCCTTCAGCCCTGTTGTCTGGAAGGTAGTTACCACAGACGCCAGCCTGGCAGGCTGGGGGGCGGTCTTCGAGGGGTTCTCTCGTCAGGGAACTTGGGTGAAAGCAGAGAGGCAGCTCCCCATCAATATCTTGGAGATCAGAGCTGCTCGCCTAGCCCTTCTGGCATGGACCTCCAGATTAAAGGGGTTCCCGGTGAGAATCCAGTCAGACAATGCCACGGCGGTGGCATACATAAACCACCAAGGGGGAACCAGGAGTCAGGCCGCTCAGAGGGAGGTGAGCTTGATTTTTCAGTGGGCAGAGGTTCATGTACCCTGCATTTCGGCGATATTCATTCCCGGAGTGGACAACCTGCAGGCAGACTTCTTAAGTCGCCAGAGTCTGTTGCCAGGGGAGTGGTCTCTGCATCCCCAGGTCTTTCAGACAATCTGCCAGAGGTGGGGAATGCCGGACGTAGATATAATGGCATCCAGGTTCAACAAGAAACTAGACAGGTTCGTGTCTCGAGCGAGGGATCCTATGGCCTGCGGAACCGATGCGTTGGTTTGCCCTTGGCATCAATTCAAACTTCTATATGCATTCCCTCCGCTACAGTTACTCCCTCGCCTGTTGCGCAGGATCAGAGTGGAGCACAAGCCAGTCATTCTAGTAGCTCCGGCTTGGCCCCGGAGGACTTGGTACTCACTAGTCCTGAAGATGGCAGTGGGAGACCCTTGGACTCTTCCTCTACAACCAGACCTACTCTCACAAGGCCCGATCCTCCACCCTACATTACAGCGTCTAAATTTGACGGCCTGGAGGCTGAATCCCTGATTCTCAGGGGTAGAGATCTGTCTAGGCAGGTAATTCCTACCCTGATTAGGGCTAGAAAGCCGGTCTCCAGGGTGATTTATTACAGGGTGTGGAGGAACTACGTAGGCTGGTGTGAATCCAAAAGATGGAATTCCCGCAAATATACTATTGATAGGGTGTTAAGTTTTCTCCAGCTAGGAGTGGATAAAGGCCTGGCACTAAGCACAATCAAGGGACAGATCTCAGCTCTGTCAGTGTGGTTTCAGAGGCCGCTGGCCACCCACTCGCTGGTAAAGACCTTCTTACAGGGGGTCTTGCGTATTAATCCTCCTGTCAAGTCACCAATTTGTCCATGGGACTTAAATCTTGTCCTGTCCACTCTACAGAAACAACCCTTTGAGCCGTTGGCTGAGATTCCTTTAGTCTTACTGACAAGAAAGTTGGTTTTCTTGGTCGCCATAGTTTCGGCCAGGAGAGTGTCAGAATTAGCAGCCTTATCGTGTAAGGAGCCATATGTCGTTCTGCATAAGGACAGGGCAGTTCTCCGGCCCCATCCTTCCTTTCTACCAAAGGTTATATCCAAATTTCACTTGAACCAGGATTTGGTACTTCCATCCTTCTTTCCAAAACCCACATCTAGAAAGGAGGGGTTGCTGCATACCTTGGATATTGTCCGGGCCATGAAGGCCTATCTTAAAGCTACAGAAAAGATCCGGAAGACAGATGTGTTATTCGTTCTACCAGATGGCCCCAAGAAGGGGCAGGCAGCTGCAAAATCCACCATCTCGAGATGGATTAGACAATTAATCATTCAAGCCTACGGTTTGAAGAGGTTGCCTCCTCCTTTGTCGGTAAAGGCCCATTCTACCAGGGCCATGGGCGCCTCCTGGGCAGCACACCATCAGATCTCTATGGCTCAGATATGCAAGGCGGCGACGTGGTCATCAGTCCACACGTTTACAAAGTTTTATCAACTAGACGTGAGAAGGAATGCGGATTCTGCCTTTGGACAGGCAGTACTACAGGCTGCAGTTTAAGATCCTCGGGATCAGAAGCACCCTTGGTTGTAAAAAAAAAAAAAAAAAAAAGTTTTTTCTTGACTAAGTTGGAATTATTATTATTATTTGAGTATACCTCTAAATTGAATCCTTCTTTGGAAGATGTCTCCCTCCCCTCATTAAAGCATTGCTTTCGGACATCCCACATAGTAATGAATATGCCGCTCTGTGTCCCGTGATGTACGAGAAAGAAAAAGGGATTTTTAAATACAGCTTACCTGTAAAATCCTTTTCTTGGAGTACATCACGGGACACAGAGCTCCCACCCCTCTTTTGGGGAAACATTTTGGGAGTACTGCTTGCTACAAAACTGAGGGACTCCCTCTAGGGGAGGGGGTTATATAGGCAGGGGACTTCCTGTTTGAGATTGCCAGTGTCCACACCTGAAGGTACTCCATATAACCCACATAGTAATGAATATGCCGCTCTGTGTCCCGTGATGTACTCCAAGAAAAGGATTTTACAGGTAAGCTGTATTTAAAAATCCCTTTTCTTCAATTCGAAAATCGATATGGCCAGCATAAGGCTTGGTTCACCTATGCAGTTTGCTTTTGATCTGTTTCTGCAGTGATTTTTGCTGTGCGTTTTTGCACATGTGATTTTTCTGCGATTTTTGCTTTTTTTTATGCTTTCTTTTGGCCAATTTGTTGTTGAGCAGATTTAAAAACGCAAATCACAGCAACACGCACTACATGCTTTTCTGAAGCTTCTCCTTTGAAGTCTATTGAACCAAAAAAAAGTCCTTGACCCCTTCCAAATACACAGCGGGTGAAAAGCATAGATGTGATCGTGTTCCATAGGAAACCATGTTAAATGAACTATAGTGCGTTTCTGCAAAAAGCACCAAAAAACACATTGATGTTAACCAGGCCTAAGAGGTGTAGTAGCAGTAGCATGTGTTTTTTTTTGTATCGCCTCTCATATTATTAAAAAAATAAATACACCCAGAAGTATATGAAGGGTGGAAGGGAGCTATAAATCTTTTATATTAAAGTAGTACTAAAAGCTGAATTTTTTTTTCATGGATATGATCATATATCAAATATAATGCACAATACTGGTAAAAGTTTACTTTAAATGTAATTGTAATGCCTTCTTTTACCTCCAGTCTATCAGCCTCCACCTTCTCTGGGTTCAGATTCTGATCTTCGCTGCAGCGTCTTTAAAGCGGAGGTTCACCCTCAAAATCAACTTTTCTGCTTTGCTATCTTACACAGGTTTTAGAGATGATAGCGTTGAATTTTTTTTTTTTAAATTCTCCCTTACCTCTCATCTTCTATACTTCCTGGTTTGGAGTCCTGCGGGCAGTGGGCATTTCGCTAAATCGCCCGACCGCTCTGTGCATTCTGGGAGCGTATTGAGTGTCCTCCTGTTGCTGATGTTAGCCCAATCACAGCGATTCAGTTGAGAGCGCCGTAATCTCTCGCTAGCTGAGCTGTCATGTGACGCGGGAAGCGGGTCACATGACTAGCCAAGCGCGTCATATGATGAGGGAGGGCTGATACATCTTCAGCAGCATCAGTGTTGACGGCGCGGCTCCCCGCTGACACTGCGCATGCGCGGAATTACGCGGTGAATGCTGGGAGATCAGCATTCGCCGCATCCCTGAAACAAAAGCAGGAGGGATTCAAAGGCGCCCACAGTTACGATGGCAATGTCCATCGCCCGATTATATAAAAGATTATTTTGTCTGAAATGAGGATCCTGGCGCATAATAACAGGGGACATGTGAGTAACGTATTGTAGCAAACACAGCCGATTAGTGTCTTTAAAAAAAAACGTTTTCCCACAGAACTTCCGCTTTAAAGTTATTTTTTTATTTTTTAAAACAACAAACATGTTATACTTGCCTGCTCTGTGCAGTGGTTTTGCACAGAGCAGCCCAGATCCTCCTCTTCTCGGGTCCCCAACTGACGATTCTGGCTTCTCTTGCCTTCAGAGTACATCAAAAGCAAGCTGCAAAGTATTGTATAAAGTGACCCTATAGCAAAGTAAAGAAAATTTCTGCCTTTAGAACCACTTGCATCCTGAGAACTATTGGTTGTCGATTAATCGATTAGTTGTTTTGGTCCTAGATGAGTGCATTACTTGATGTTTTCTTTGAAACAATTGTACCTGCTAATTCCAGGTCTTTCTGAACCTCCCACAAGGGGCCCTTGGCTCTTTGACAACTCTTCTGATAATTCTTTTGACTTCTCTGTCGGAAATCTTGCAAGAAGCCCCTGATCGTGGCCGGTTTATCGTGAAATTATGTTCTTTCCTTTTCTGGATTGCTCACTGGAACATTCAAACATTTAGTAATCCTTCTGTAACCAATGTCATCGGTATGTTTTGCAATATGGTTGCGAAGGTCTTGAGAGAGCTTCTTTCTTTTACCCATCATGGGATGTTTCTTGTGTTACACCTTGGTAATGAGACACCTTTTTATAGGCCATCAGTTGAGACTGAACCAGCAGGATTGCTTTCTAAATACTGATAAATTTCAGCCGGTGCCTTGGCTTGCAATGCCTTTTTGCACCTCCCTTTTTTCATGTGTTCAATACTTTTTCACAGCAATGTTTCACAAGCGCCTCGGTTATCCTGGACTGCATCAGTAATATTGAATTGTAAGCTGCTGTGAGGTTAGGGTTTAATATAAATGGTTTCTATGTATTGTACTTTGTAAAGTGTGTATATTTCAATGTTACTTAACCACATGCCGACCAGCTGCCGTCGTTCAACGGCGGCAGGTCGGCTCTCCTGGGAGAGAGCCCGTCATCCTACGTCGCACTTTCGACGGCCACTAGGGGGCGCGCGCGCCCCCCGAGTCCCGCGTGCGTGCCCGGCGGGTACGATCGCCGCCGGGCACCCGCGATTTCTCGTTACAGAGCGGGGAACGGGAGCTATGTGTGTAAACACATAGCTCCCGGTCCTGTCAGCGGGGGATACGCTGATCTTCTGTTCATACAATGTATGAACAGAAGATCAGTGATTTCCCCTAGTGAGGTCACCCCCCCATACAGTTAGAACACAAATAGGAACACACTTAACCCCTTCCCCGCCCCCTAGTGTTAACCCCTTCACTGCCAATGGCATTTTTATAGTAATACAATGCATTTTTATAGCATTGATCGCTAAAAAAATGCCAATGATCCCAAAAATGTGTCAAAAGTGTCCGAAGTGTCCGCCATATGATCGCAGTACTGAAAAAAAACGCTGATCGCCGCCATTACTAGTAAAAAAAAAAAAATATTAATAAAAATGCCATAAAACTACCCCCTATTTTGTAAACACTATAACTTTTGCACAAACCAATCGATAAACGCTAATTGCGATTTTTGTTTACGAAAAATATGTAGAAGAATACGTATCGGCCTAAACTGAGGAAAAAACTTTTTTTTTTATATATTTTTGGGGGATATTTATTATAGCAAAAAGTAAAAAATATTGCATTTTTTCAGAATTGTCGCTCTATTTTTGTTTATAGCGCAAAAAATAAAAACCGCAGAGGTGATCAAATACCACCAAAAGAAAGCTCTATTTGTGGGGAAAAAAGGATGCCAATTTTGTTTGGGAGCCACGACGCACGACCGCGCAATTGTCAGTTAAAGCAACGCAGTGCCGAATCACAAAAAGTGCTCTGGTCAGGAAGGGGGTAAATCCTTCCGGGGCTGATTGGTTAAACATTTAATGATTACCTTTTATATTTATCAAAAAAAGCATTGTATTTTTTTCAGCAATGTAGATGATCGTAAATGCAACTGTAGGAGGATAGGGTCACTTTATTGTTATCGACTTATAGTTATGAGTAGTTATGGAGTTCTGCTGCAACATCTGGATCAGCTCTTGATCCAAAGCTGAGACCTAAGACCTCTAAGGTCAGACCAGACCGCCAAGGAGTCCTGCTGAATCTAGTACATATTCTATAGTAAGAGGCTTTTCTCTCCAAGGGAAAGTTCCCCAAATGTTAGTGAATGTAGTGAAGCATTGCTGACGTCCATTACCCAATCATGTGCAAATAAAATGCATTAATTTTATTTTCTTTGCAAGTGAAATTTCGCCGCATTCAGTTTTGGAGAAAATTTCCGTGGAAAGTGAACAGCCTAATTGCTTTTAGTAAAAAAAATCAACCCTTCGATCATGGTGACAATTTTTTAATGTTCTAACAGAACAGTATCCAAAGAAAATTGAGCTTTCTACATTTTCTGTAAATACCGTCATTGTTTGTATGTTTGTATGTATGTATTTAAATGTATTATAGATAAAATTCTGAATTGCTGTTTTCATATGCGGTAATTCTGTTATGTTTAAGGTAAATATGCAGAAGACATATTCGGGGAACTGTTCAACGAGGCTCATAGCTTTTCCTTCAGAGTGAACTCATTACAAGAACGCGTTGACCGGTTATCCGTCAGTGTAACACAGCTTGATCCTAAAGAGGAGGAACGTAAGTTTTCTAACCCATGTTCATTTTTTCCTTCTATCTCTGTAACCAGTGAAATTCTGGCATCACTTTGCTAATTTTAGTACAGAAAATTCACACACTCTGGGCTTACCCTGGAAAGCAGAGATAATTCACTTGACAAGCCAACGCAGCTGGACAATTGCACGCTGCCATTGTCTGATGTCAGCACATGAAATAGGTCATCTTGAGTTCCACATTCCGCTGCAGTTAATTAAACAATGGAGAAAAGCATTAAAGTGACATTCCACGGCTAGTGGCTAAGAGAAATTATAAATTGGTTATTTTCGGTATGTGTAGTTGGGTTGGGTGCTGTTAACTTGTGGTGTGGCTTCTTCTAACTCAGGATAAGGTGAGTATTCAATAGAAGGGAGATAAACTGAGTATGCACCAAAATGGTGATGGTTTAGTGCAAGGATATGCATTTAGCAGACCTCCAGCTGTTGAAAAACTACAAGTCCCATCATGCCTCTGGCTCTGGGTGTAATGCTTCTGGCTGTGTGAGTTTTACATTGCCCCATGGGACTTGTAGTTCTGCAACAGCTGGAGGTCCGCTAATTGCATATCCCTGGTTTAGTGTTGGGTGTTCCCTTAAATTAAAGCACATCTGTCATTAGAGGCCATCGCTAGGTCTCGCCATGAAAATGCTATCTGTGTCTGGTTTCATTACTTTAAGTCACAGACCTTAAACCTTCATGTTGTTAGGGCAAGCAAAGTATCAGAATTTCTTATCTTTCTTATCTTTCTAGGTCATTGGCTTGATAAACTAACATTCTCCAAAAGAGAGGTCTGCAAGGACAGCTTACATTCCTTTATCACATGTATTTTAAAGTTGATACTAGCTTTACTTTCACTTTAAATTTGTTTGAGCCAAGCTGGCCCCCCCAAAAACTATTTCTGAAACACAAAATGTGCCCGCTGGGCCTGCTGTTTAACTGTATGTAGCACCAAATTCGGGTATGAGACAAGACCTTCCTGTCTCACATGGAAGACTGGCTGTTGGTGCTCAGCCATTCTTAGGCATCATTGTGTTATATGAATGAATACAAAGCTTCTTCTAAAGTGCTGAGTTGGAGATCATGATGTCATTCGCCTGAATCTCTGACTCGGCCAACCAGCGGAAGCTTTGTATTCATTGATGGCTCAGCCCAACGCTATTTTGTTCCAGGTGTGAGACAGGAAGTACTCGTCTCGCACTCGGAACTCACTGCTGTATACTGTATGTAGCTAATACAGTTTATACAGATCGTTCAGCTTGGCCAAATGAACTATTTAAAGTAAAAGTAAATCTTTAAGGTAAGTTATTGTTAGCATTCGGGATTAGTGGGTTATTTCAGGTTTAGGGTCAAGATTTTTTCGTCTTCGGTCATTTAAGTGTTCGGAGGAGTGCAAGAGCTCACTTGAGGTGCTCTCTTAAAGTAATATTTAAGGTTAAATTAAAAAAACAAATATGTTATACTTACCTGCTCTGTGCAATGGTTTTGCACAGAGTACCGCCGATCCTCCTGTTCTCTGGTCCCACACCGGACGCTCTTGGCTCCTCCTCTTCTCCATGTTCCCCCATAGTGAGCTGCTTCCTATGGGGGCACTTGTATGCAGTCGCTCCTGAGCCACGCTCTGTGTGTCCATATACACACAATTGGGGCTCTGTCCTGCTCTGTCTCTGTTCACTGGCTGTGACTGGCAGCAGCGAAAGCCAATAGCCCTGAGAGGAGGTAGAGACACAGGAGATCAGCCGCTCTTGTGCACATTTCTGGAACGTGATCAGCCTCAGGTCAGTATTTATGGTGCACGTTTAAGGGACATTTACTGTGCCTACAGGTAAGCCTTAAAGCGGAGCTCCACCCAAAAGTGGACAAATACTGCAGCTGCTGACTTTAAAAAAATGGACACCTGTCCAGCGTGCCTGTGATGGCGGCAGCTAAGGTCGATCAGTCGCCAGTCGCTAGTCTCCCCCCCCCCTCCCCCCTGAAAGGTACCAAATATGACACTGGAGGGGGAGAGTTCCCAAAAGTGGAAGTTCTATTTTTAGGTGGAACTCCGCTTTAAGCTCTCTCTCCTTACTGGACTTGGAGGCAGCAGACTTACTAGACACACACGACTCAGGGTCAAGCCCGCAAAAGTGTCCCCATAGCAAGGTGCTTGCTATGGGGGCTTTCAGCGGGACTGTGGAGCCAGGAGCGCTGGCAGGGGACTCAAGAAGGAGGTTCAGGGCTACTCTTTGCAAAACCATTGCAAAAAAGACATGTTTGTCATTTTTCTACTTCTTGTAATAAGGAACATTGCTGTTTGTTCTGAAGTGAAATTGCGCAGTCATGTTATCACCTTTTGGCCAGGTGTTGTATAGACTTGTATTTTTAAATGTATTTTATTTCAGAGAAAATTTTGGTTCCAAGTCCAGCTAACACTTTTCAAGCTGTTACAGCTATGTGTTTCATTTTATATATTCAGCCGTGTTTTATTTTATATGAAACACGGCTGAACATTTTAAGCCCCCCTGCCACTGCAATATATTTTCCTCCCAACCATCACAAATGCAAATGTTGCTAGATAGCTTGGCCTGTTACAGTAACTTTAAAAAAAAAAAATTCCACTGACAGGGTCAAGTGGTAATTAAAATATAACCAAAGCCAAAACTTTTCAGTTTTGATGAAGTACGGAATGTGAAAATCCCCATTTGGATCTCTTCAAAGTGGTGACAAATGCCCTCTTGGACAGTTGTCTCAGCCTAGGTTCACACTGACTGTGGGTTAGAAATTAATTTAGCTGAACTTGCACGATTTCAAATCGGCAAAGCAGTCCAATTCCGGGGCGATTTGACAAACCTCTGTGCAGGAACTACTTTTGGGAATTGAAGTCCATTACCTGCAAAACGCGGGAAAAATCCCAGACCCTTTCCAAAAATGCCCGACCACAAGACTCATAGATGTGAACTTGTACCATAGGAAACCGTGTGAAATGGACTGTAGTGTATTTCTGCAAACTGCACTAAAAACCGCATAGGTGTGAACCTAGGGTCAAGCTTTAAGTTTTGAAAGAATTGGTAGGCTGTGAAATAAGGCATCATTTTAGGCCATGGTAGTTAGGTGTTCAGTGTTTAGGTAGGAGAGGTTTAAGTGTTGGGGGGCTTTCTTTAGGGATTTTTTATAGCCTCTACTTTTAAAGTGTGACTTTTCACTCACGGGCGGGAGTCCTGCAAGCACCATCTTTTGGGCAGGGTTGGGAGCGCTGTATTTGGTGTTCTAAAAATGCCCTGCCCTTAGGAATGAAAGGGCAGCGCTTCCGAAGCGCCTGAAAGACGTTTCGGAAATGCTGTAACACAGTCGTTTTAATGCCTTCTTTAGGGTTAAAAGCGATGCTTGAAGAGCTGTATAGCGCCACTAAAATGAGTGTCCACGGCACCAGTGTGAAAGGGGTCTTATTTAGAAGATGAAGATTTTTACCCTGCTCTCAGTAGTATTGGCTTCATGCCAAAAGTTACCAGCGCTGGATTTGTGGAGGTAAGTATGTATCCAAATTGAATATCTTGCCTTTCTATGTAAAACATTATTTTATAGTATAGACCCATAGTGTTCTAAATACACATTGGGGTTTATTTACTAAAGATGGAGAGTGCAATATCGGGCTCAATTATGCATTGAAACCGATCAGCTTCAAGGTTTTAGCCCAGGTTCACATTGCTGTGGGTTTAAAATCGTGCAAGTTCACCTGAACTTGCACGATTTGAACCCGGCAATGCAGTCCAACTTCATGGGCGATTTGAAAGACATCTGTGTGGGCTTCTGCACAGATGTCTATACAAATCGCCCCTCGAAGCCGGCAAAAGTAGTACAGTACAGGAACTACTTTTGGTAGTTGGCGCTGCACCGATTCGGAGGGTGCCATTGCTGGCAATAGCCGCCGATTTTGAATGCAATTTGCCATGTCAGATCTGACCAATGTGAACCCAGGCTCTTTGTCAAAGCTTAATTAAATAAGCTGAACTTGTAAGCTGATTGGCTACCACTATGCACAGTGCAACAAAAATCTTTATTCATTTTGGGCTGCTCAGAGTGGATGATTTTAATATGTAATGGTTTTGTTATTGTACGTTGCACTGCTGGTGTGAGTCTCGCATACGTTCTTTGCCTTTAGTGAGACCAATTATAATTCTCACCACTAAGGGCCTGACGATCGCTATAAATACATGCAATAGAACATACAAACAGATATGTTTTATTGCAACTAGCAGCTTCCTTCCTCGTTGATTTTAGTATTACAAAACTTCAAGTCCGGGATGTAGCAGATCCAATTATGAAAGATCCGGGGGTGTATGGCCGGCCTGATCATCTTATTGTAGGTGCATATATTCCATCTTACAAAAGGCAAAGACCAGTGGGCTGACTGAGACAATTTGAAAACAAAACACAGCTTTCAGAAATAGAATCATACCCAGGAATCTGTAAAATCACTTACTAGAATTAAAAGTGGCCTCACAGCAAGCACCTTTTTATACCTTTTGTTGGGTATTGAATTGACATTTCACTGTGTATTGAGCCAAACTACTCCGTGCCCCATAGTGTTCTTTGTAGCATTGGTTTGCCTTCACATCGTGCAGTGTAACATAATATGCAGACTGCTGATACCATAGTCCCTGTTCACATTGTTCCCCAACCAGGAGAGTATCTGAACACTGGTCCAAAAACTAGGATTTTGCATCTGGTTCCTGTGTGTACAGATCCTAACTATTCCCACTATTGTTCCAGAATTTTCGAACAGGTGATTGAAACAGTTGGCCTATTGTGATATGTATGTACATATTTTTTACTAAATTATATATCCAAATAGACTCGAACACAATGGGGGTTATTTACGAAGGACAAATCCACTTTGCACTACACGTGCACTTGAAAGTGCACTTGGCAGTGCATTTACTGTAAATCTGAGGGGTAATCATGTGCAAGCTAGATTTTTCCTTTCCTTTCATGTCCTCCTCGGATCTACAGCGACTGCATTTGCCTTTCGTTAGTGTTTGACCACTTAAGGGCCGCCTCCTGCACATTTACGTCTGCAGAATGGCATGGCTGGGCACAGGCACATACCTGTACATCCCCCTTAAAATGCCCAGCCATGGGTCGCCTGCGACCCGGTCCGAAGCTCCGTGGCCGCGGGACCCGCAAAACCGATCGCCGCCGGTGTCCCGCGATCAGTCACAGGAGCTGAAGAACAGGGAGAGGTGTGTGAAAAAAACATATAGGGAAAGGCGATCAGTGACGTCAAACGTCCAGCACCGCCCCCTACAGTTAAAAAAACATATGAGGTCACGCATAACCCCATACAGAGCCCCATAGTGGTTAACTCCTAAACTGCAATTGTCATTTTCACAGTAAACCATGCATTTTTATAGCACTTTTTGCTGTGAAAATTGCAATGGTCCCAAAAACGTGTCAAAATTGTCCGATGCGTCCGCCATAATGCCGCAGTCACCAAAAAAAACACCGATCAGCTCCATTAGTAGTAAGAAAAATACATATATATATTAGAGGGAAAAAAAAAAATATATATATATATCTTTTTTGGGGGGTATTTATTCTAGCAAAAGGCGATTCAGTTCGCAAGTGCCGCGCTATATAAGTTTTTCATTCATTCATTCATTCATATATTTTTTCAAAATTGTCGCTCTATTTTTGTTTATAGCGCAAAAAATAAAAACCGCAGAGGTGGTCAAATACCACCAAAAGAAAGCTCTATTTGTGGGGAAAAAAAGGACGCCAATTTGGTTTGGGAGCCACGTCGCACGACTGCGCAATTGTCAGTTAAAGCGACGCAGTGCTGAATCGCAAAAACTGGCCAGGTCCTTTACCTGCATAATGGTCCAGGTCTTAAGTGGTTAAATAGCAGTAGTGCTGTGATAGTGAGCCTACAAAGAAAATTCTTATACATTTTATACATCCAATACTGTATACAAAAATATGTAGTAACATATTAGTCCACAGTGATTTCCTATGGGATTAGTAGAGAAAATGTTGTCTTCCACCACAGAATTTAACTAATGTGCTTCAAGTGAATAGATCCAGTCTCTCCCCATGTAACACTCACTTAACAAAGTTTTTTATATGCCTCTCATATTTCAGATCGGCACCTAATGCATGTATGTGTTAGTTGCTCTAGACTTATCCTCTGTTAGTTTGATCACACAGCAGAAGGTTAAACCATTGCAAAGAACACTCCAATAGTGTAATAATTCTTAAAACTATATGACTATTAAAAGGAATGCTGCTTCCAAGTCTCGAGCAACCAGAATCCTGTTCCTGGTGGTCATCACATGATCCACAGAGGTCTTCCACCTCCTTACGTTCTGCACCTTCCCCCTCCTGGCCCTTGTTCCCTCCACCCACTGAGTTTTTCCGTTGCGCTCAGTTACGTCACTGGATGACCTCTCTTAGACGCAATTCTACCTACTCCTTTCAAAAAAATAGCCCTTGATCACTCCTGCTTACTGAGGTGCACCACCTTGAAATTTTGGAACCGATACCGAAAAACCAGGATGCATTTAGCCAAAAACCGAAACTGAAAATTACACTTTTTAAAAAATATGTATATTTTTATATGTAATTGTATTTTATACACAACTTTTTAATTAATATCAATTTACATGAATATGAATTTATTGTCAGACATTATTGGCACCTTTTTAGCACAAGAAAAGCTCAAGAAAAATGCATCCCTTTAAACTCTATGCAAAATCCTGCTTGCTGCTTTTTTGTCTGTTAAAAAAAAAAAAACGCTCCTCCCAATTCAAAAGCATTGAATGTTGCTTTTTTTGATACGGTTTTTGAGTCGCATGACCTTTGAGAAAAAAAAGACACCTAAAACACAGCAGTTCCTGGTAAAATCGGGGGGGGGGGGGGGGGTTTGCATGCGTTTTCCGTGCCATTAGTGGCCGAATGCCAATAACACAATTTTCAGGCCAAAATGTTTTGGTGCACTGAAAATATTTTGGTTAAACTTTACTGCTTACACTATCCTGGTTCTGCGGGCACCATTGCCAGTATCTACTCCTCCCTTAACGCTATAGACTCCCCTGCTGGCTACCTCTATCGACCCTTAGGGAAGGAGTAAGGACTTGTTTTTCATTGCAAAGTGCTCCTTTAATGCAGCTGCTCTGTAGGCTGCCTCCTAAAATGGTATTGGGTCCCAGACTGAATAGCAAGTTCAAACCCATCCTATATTGACAGGTGCTTCAGGGGGTGGGGCCAACGAGGAGATGTTATACATATCTGGTGGTCCTGCCCCTGCTTAACAGGATTCTGGTCCTGGGTTTTTTGGCTTCTTAATACTGTTTCATTTGCTTACCCACAATGATTCCAAACTGGCCTTGCTACATTACCTATTTTCTTATGAACAAAAGCTGGTGACCTGTTTGTTTATTGCTGCCAAATGCACAATTGCTAGGCCCTTGAAGAAGCCCACTTTTATTGCAGCAGTGAAGATCATTTTGACTAACCTTATGTTCCATAAAAAAATAAATGTATAGTATTTTACATGACCCTCACATGAAATTTCTTAAAGCTTGAACACCCTGGTGGTCCTATGCTCTCCTCGTCCTGCATTTAATCAGCTTTGGGCATTTTATAATTATCTCCACCTAACCCAAGCCTGCAGGAACTTCATCTCTCTCTGTGACTTCTTTATCTCCTTGCCCTTCTCCATTTCCCCCTCCCCTTATTTTTTGTGTTTGTTATGTTCCTTGGCACTCGGCGTCTGCCTTTGCCAACCCTCGTCTCCCCATGGTATGCTCCTAAGCCCTCAGACTTAAGTCTCCTTTACAAACCCATGGGCCATGCTGTGAGGTCATAATATTGGCTTTTTCCCCAATGAAACTGTTACGTTATGCGTATGTCAACTGTCATTATTTTCTGCTTTCTTACCATAATCCCTCTGCGTGGGTGACCAGTTGTTATGTACCGCTAGTTCTTTAATAAACAAGAATGCTGCTCACTATATACTTGTCATAATGCACATCAAAGAACATGAAACCCTAACCAGCTTCATAGAAACCAGAACCTCACCACTCACCCGGGATCTGCTATGGCGTCACTTCCAGTCACGTAGGTTACTTCAAAATCACTTCTGATGCGTGTAGTCATTTCGGACTTTGTCACAGGATTGGAAAGGTGGAAATACCAGTGGTCATTTTATATAATAAATGGGCAGATTATCCCTAACCTTACCCATCTCATCCAAACACTGAACACAGCAGTTTTAAGCCATATCCAATCTTATATGAGAGATATTTCCTGAATCTGAACTACTTTTGAAATGTTAGATCAACTCACCTAGCCTTGGGCTCCTTTCACACAGGAACGGTATCCGCTTGCTCAGCGACGGATCACTCTGCTGCTGCGAGGGGTCCATCTTCGCTTGCTGAGCAGAGACAGACACAGTCCCGCACTCCTCTATGGGAAAATCAGGTGAAAACTGGCTGCCTGTCTATTTTCATCTGATCACATCCGTCAAGGTTTTTGTAGGTTTACCACTCCACCTGCCACATGTTGCAGATTGTCACTTGCCACTCCACCTGCCACATGTTACGAATTGTCACTTGCCACTCCACCTGCCACATGTTGCGGATTGTCATATGCCACATCACCTGCCACATGTTGCGGATTGTCATATGCCACATCACCTGCCACATGTTGCGGATTGTCATATGCCACTTCACCTGCCACAAGTTGCGGATTGTCACTTGCCCCGTCACCTGCCACAAGTTGTGGAATTTACCCCTAGATGCCCCACTTGCCTGCCCCTAGATGCAGATTGTCATTTGCCACCTCACCTGCCACACCTTGCGGATTGTCACGTGTTAAAGTGGTGTTTTGCTTGTTAGAGTCAAGCAGCAGAGAGATGATGTAATCTCTCTGCTGCCTGCACAGTGAGGGCAGAAGTTACTGCAGGGCTGGTGCAGGGTGGTGAGAGATGATGTCATCTCTCTGCTCCCCCAGCTTGTTGATTGGCCAGCCGCCCGCTCACCCACAGAGCCGAGCAGCAGACCACCCACTCTCTGACTCTCACTTGCCACAAAGCTACCCGCCCACACACCGAGGCACCCGTCAGCCCACACTGTCACCTGCATGATCTGCCACACGCACAAGAAATCGCGGACTCCTCGGTGCCTGCAAATTCGGCAACTAGAAATTAGCAAATTTTTTATTTCTAATTAGCTAATTTCTTGGGGGTGGCAATTGCCCTGTTGCCCCCCCCCCCTGATCTGCCCCTGGTGTGATAGAGGCGGACGTCAGCGGACATACGCTGCTCCATAGGGAAGACTGGAGGGTACGTTCAGGTCAGCCTGAAAAAGGTGGACCTCATCCGGCAGCCCCTGTGAAAGGGGCCTTAGTTTATCAAAATGGCTAAATGGATAAGCACATATCTAGGTGTGGGCCAGGTTAGGCATTTTAATTGCCCCTAAATTGCTATGGATCAGTGATGTATTTGGTTTTCTCATCTTTACCTATTATAGATTAAGGCTAAATTGTTCTAAGAACAAGTACAGTATACTGCAGAATGTGATGTTTTATGTTTCTCTTGTTCTATGTGTGGAAAACAGACAGCTGGAATGTGAAAGTCATTATTTGACTTGTATATTGTCAAGACTGGAAAAATAAACTGTCTAAGAGAGAAGCGGCAGGAATTCGGACTTGCCAGGCAAGATTGGCTCGCAATGGATTTATAGCTAAACTCACATTCTCAGTGGGTCTCAGTAGTTATTACAGTGGAGAACCAGACACATTTATAGTATGGTGTCATTTGATCAGTCAAAGGATGATTCCTTTCGCCATTGTTTTTTTATTGAGATGTATTCTGGTTATTTTTGAAGCTTTGCTTTTGACCGATACTTTTACAAAAATAAGGGTCATGACTTTCCACAGTAATTGCTGTAGCTGTAGAAAACGACAATTATTTGGGTTGTTGCATGCTTGGCACGTAACATAAATGACAAACTTTCCGTCTCAGACCAGTGCGAGTTGTCCCAAAGGGCCTGCTAGCCGTGTTTCAGTATCAAGCTTTAACAGTTTTTCCACAGGAAAAAGACTTGGGCTTAAAGCAGTATTAGATGTGGTGGCCGATTTTGTTTTATTTATTTTTTAGCCATTTTTTCCCTCTATTTTCATCTGGTGATCTTGCCAGTAACACACCTCCTGTATGAGTGCCCCCATTCTGGATGAAAGAGCAAACTGGACACCTTTGGACAGCAGCATTGTCTGTTTGGCTGGAAGGTAGTTTTAGATGCACTAGCAGAATTAAATATATTCACAAATTTAAGCGAAACGTCAGCTCACACTGCATTTACAGCTAGCTTTGTTTAAGGTCCTTTTGGGCTAAATGCATTGGCTTTTTGGCAGTTTTTTTACCCATTTTTGTATGGTATTAAATGGACTTTTAGTTTGTGGACTTCACCGTGTTGCTGGCTATTTTTTATTGGATAAAGGTTCTAACAAGGGTTGTCCGGATACCACTTTTTTAGGACCGAGTACAAGTATCGATACTTTTTTTTTCATGTACTCGCCGATACCGAATACCGATACTTTTTTTAAATCTCATGTGACCGTTTTCAAACCACAATACAGACTAAGGATATTTTCTTTAGAATTATGAAGAACTCTAACTCAGACATTATAAAAGAATAAAAATGAGTAAAAATGAATAAAAATGTTTTATTTGCTTGTCACGCAGTAGTAAAAAACTCAAAGAATTTTCACAGAATATGTTGATAAATACAAAAAAAGTATTCTGCCACGCATCGGTAGCATTTGCGCGAGTACAAGTACTCCCGCAAATACTTGGGATCGGTCTCGATACCGATACTAGTATCGGTATCGAGACAACCCTAGTTCTAACCCTTCCGCACTTGGTTCAAACAAAAAATGGTTTTGGCTGGAGTCTGGGTTTAGCTCTTGCTAATGTAACTGTTAGCCTGGGTTAACACTGCCACAACTTCAAAGTTGTGCGACTTTGAATCTGACATCCCTGCATGACTTCATTGTGACTTCCATACAACTTCTTTAACAGATCCAAGTACATTCTATCTCAAATTGCAAGGATGATGGTACACTTTATTCCAATATTTATATACCTTACCCCAGAGGCTCCCATTTTCACAGTAATCAATGCAAGTCGTATTTGAAGTTGCACCAAAAGTAGTGTAGGAACCTTTTTCTAAGTTGGAGCAGCTTGAGTCACACCGATTTAGAACTGTTCCATTGCCGTTAATATGGCACAGCTTGTCATGCGACTTTGAACGCTCGAGTCGGGGCAATAAACCAGAGCTTAAAGCCAGGAGCTTTTTTACATGTTTTTTCCCAAGGACTGTCGATCCGGCTAGATGTACACGAGAGCAGAGAAATAATTTTGTGTACCTTTTTTATTACAGTGAGTTTAGGATAAAGGCTCAAAATCTTTAGGAATAGAATGTACCAACTTCAAACATCATTGAACACATAAGAGGCTATCCATATGAGGAATAGAACAAGAACAAATAATTGTTATGAAATAACCCAGCCATCACAGTAGCTGGTTGTAATTTGCCAGTTTGCCATTGTTTGGCATTACCATAAAACATAATCATTACATTATTTTATAATTGCGGCAATGCCCTTACTTGCCGTAGTCTATGTAATATGATGGGAATCCAGGGACAGTGTTTTTTTTTTTTTTTTTTTACTATCTTTGTATTCCACAATAAAGAACTTATTTTTTTTTTTAAATAGCAGCTGCTAAATATGGAGAACTGCTGGGAAAACCATTGAGAAACAGCTGTTTTTCTTATAACACTGGCGTGTGTAATCGGCCATTCATTCTTGGTGATAGACACCAAAGAGATGTGACTATAATATGAAGCACACACTATTTTGGATATTTTCAGTAAAAATATAGCTTTTTGCTGTCACTTTTTTGACATCTGCATATATTTGTGTGTATTTTATGATGGTACAATGTAGTGAAAATCAGGGCCAGATCTAGCTTGGGGGTGCAGTAAGAAAAAAGTCAGGGGGCATAATGTCTGTAATGTGTGTGAGTCACTAACAGTCTGTCACACAGTGGGACAACCTGGGGCACACTAGTATGTATTCGATTAGGGTGATTAAACAACCTGTGCCTCCTCCTATCACCTTATATCATGTTTCTATCGTAGCCCCCCTTTTTTCATCTGGAGGCATCATCGGAGTCCCTCTTTACATCATGAGTACTCATCAGATGCCCCCTTACATGTGGTGTCCCCCATCGGAGTGCCTGATGAGACCTGGGAGGGTGCAACTAAAATTTGGGAGGGTGCACAGCCCACCCTAGAACAATATATAAACATTATATACACAGTTAATATACTCAATAACACGATACTCAATACTGATTTTGATGAATTGTGATGGTAGGATTTTGCTCAGATCAAACAGGTTTTGCACTACCATGCACATATTTGGCTTTAATTTTTTATAAGTTTGCTACATATGGAATATTTTTTAATATTTTAATACATTATTACATGTTCTTGTAAATCTATCTTATTTTGTGTGTGCAGGTGTCATCCAAAATGTAAGATGTACACAGGTATTAGAAGTATGCCCATTGAGACGATACAGATTAATGGGAGGAATTGACCCGACTTGCTCCTTGCCCACCTGAGATTTTGAGATGAGACCTTCTGCAGAACTGGGAGCGCTGTATAAAAATAACACTGCTCATATCACATTAGATTGAGCTAGCTATTTTTATACACTGCTGTAGGAGAAAGTAGGTTAGATTTGTTAGCTGCGCAAATGGTTTTCCAAAAAATAAAAAAGCACATTTTTATAAAGCCCTTAACCCAATAGTTATTCACTCAATTATTTAATAGGGAGATGGAAATCTAGCTGTATGAACAGTAAATCTCCCCAGTCGGCAGACAACGATCATAGGAATCCTTTAATTATCTAATATGGGTGATCTGTTAAATCTGACAATACTGTATGTATGGACAGATCTGCTAAACACGGGGTCTCTGAAGTCTGAGATGTGTTGGTGGGTTTTTACTGAATGTGTATGTCCCAGATGTTTGTTCAGACAGAATTATTTACAATTGTATTGCATCACATTATCGTGTGTTGCTGACAAAGCTTTAAATACATTCTACTGGAATGTTAAAGAAATGCTTGTTTCCTTGGTATGTGGTTGAGAAAAACACTACTGTACAACCAAAGCAAAGTGCTATGGTTTTTTTTCCTATGATTTACCATTGAGAGTTGTCGGGTAACGCGTGAACAAATACAAGATAATTGCAGTGTTTCTGTGCAAAGTCTATGAATTCCAAGTGGGCCGCATCAAGTTTGTGTACAACACGCTTCCCTTGATGGCACTTACTGTTAAATTACTTTAAGAATGCATCTCTTCTTTGAAATAGCATAACTGGGGCGAGAGATTTTCAGTTATGCCGCATTTTTCACCATGCTAGAACACACAAAACATGTTTTGGGTAAAATCCTTTAGACTGGAAGAGGTAAAAAACTTTGCTACACATACATTTTGTGCCGCTTGCTGCTATTGGCCCTACCCCCTCCACATGGAGGATAGGGGGTGCAGTTTGCCATCCTCACCCTGGGCGCTGGATGACCTTGACCTTGCTCTGGCCAAATATATCTCTCCCACTCTCTTTGTGCTGTGGTTTTATGTTGGTGTTCTAGAAGAATCAATGTTTTCTTCCTCTGAGAGAGGCAAACTCTTTCCACTAGATTTTTTTTCTAGTTTTATCCCCCTTTTTATCAAAAGAAGGCTACCTTCTTACAGCTTTCCAGATAGACTGATCATTGGCATAGCCTTGGAGACTGTACCTACCAGTACCTTGCCATTCTGAAGATGTGGGATGATCCTAGGGTACTGGTCACTGCTTGAGAGTTCTCCAGACACTTGGTGAACAGTGTGAGCCTGCCACAGAGCACTTTACAGGTACAGAAGCGTGGTACACTTGCTGGTGAAATTCTGTTCAAGACTCCTTAGTGAGCGCATGCCCACCAGAGGGGGCAAAGACTGTCTGAATGGGTCCTGCTCTGGCACTCTCCAGCTTGACTGTGTTTGGAGGCTGCAAAGCACCTTATGGACAACTGCTGTAGCAAAGCACAGGGCCTTTCCCTTCTTGAAATCTAATTTTGTGCTTATTGTGTTAGTTTCTTGCTGGGCCTCTTGCAACTGGAACTTTGGGCGTGACAATCCATGTGTTGCAGTACACTGGGAAATGGGCTCTACTGAGTCTGCATGGCTCCTTCTTTGTGCCACTTCTATCGAACATGTGCTGTGCCTCCTACTACGCTGCATTTGTGCATTTTTAGTCATGCCCCCCTCCACCTGAAATGTGAACTACTGTTACAATGCTCCTCTACAGGAATAGGTCACAAGCTCCCTGCTGCATTACAGTGATTGAGCCACAGAGAGCCATTTCATCTTGCCTGCTCCAGAAACTGGTTATGAGTATCCCTTGTGGCACATGCACTCCTACACACTTGCAGTATGTTGGATATTAGACAAAGGATGAGTAGTCTTGTAGGTCCCTCTGGGACAGTTTCCAGTGCCCATGTCCAAGGCCCTGATGCCAACAGCCTAGACCATTTCCCCCTGCTGGAGTCCTCTTGGAATCTTTCCATGTGGCATGGTCATTTTATGTTTTATTAAGACTGACTGTTCCCATCAGGAAAATTCCATTGTTAAGGAACAACGAGCGCCCAGAGGCGATTTAGTTCGCATGTGCCGCTCTATATAAGTTTTTCATTCATTCACTAAAAGATCCCATGGATAAAAGGTTGGAAGCCCTTTCCAAGGCATTATTCCCCCCTAACTCTGCAACCAGTCATTGCTGTCATGTCCATGAGCCAGATCCTGAGTGGTCCATGAATATGTCAAGAGAACCTGGTTCAAGCCTTAGAGCTTATTTGGTTCTCCAAAAGTTGGAACTTATGCCTGTTGCCCTGCACCACTGTGCTGATGGGCTTGTGCATATCATATGCCCAATATCTACAATGGGCCTCCTGTCTGTAGATATGCAGGAGACCCTTTGGCTAAAATGTTGGTATGTAGAACATCCGTGCAAAAAACACCTACTGCACTTGCCTTTTGATGGCACATCTTTGTAGCCTCTTTGGACAACTTAAATTAGAAGTCCACCCTAACACTGAAATCCCTGCATATACAGACATCCACAATCTAACATTAACCTATCTAGCCCTGTAAAGAAGAAATCGATATAAATGCATTTTTTAAGCCGATATGACTCGATCCCAAGCTGAGCTATCAGCTGTGGCTTCGCTTTGAAGGAGGGTGCAGAGGACACAGCCGACAAGGGAAGTCCCATAGTAAATCTATGGGTGATTTTATTCCCCATTAATTTTGCAGCTATTGTTGGCTGTGTCCTTTGCAGAGCTTCTGCCACTGGAGATCGGATCGCCTTAAAAAAAATAAGATGTATACCGATTTCTTCTTTACGGGGCTAGATAGGATAGCGTTAGATCATGTCTGTAGATCTTCCTAGCAGCAGCTCCATGCCATCTAGAATGAAGCGTGGAGTGCTGGAAGATATACCCATGAGGCCCTAATTGGCTTTAATCACGTGCTGAACGATTGGAAAAAGCTGGTCCAAGTGTGACGACAGTGGCACCAGATGATGATGCCACATGTCTATCACAGGATCCCTCTGCGCTGTGGGTGCGGCGCAAGCCCGCTTGGGAGTGGAGTTGCATCACCTCGCCACCAGTGCGCGCATGCGGCCACCGTCTGAGCCTCACAGTGGGAAGCAAATGTGAAAGAAGCCACCGAACACTGCAACTTCAAGGGCCGAAATGGTCCGGAGTGGCCCAAAAGGGGACCAACTGAGGACCTGGGCGTGCTGGGCAGTGTGTCATCAAACCACCACCCCTCCAGCATCCAGTGGGGACAGTAGTCGCATCAGCAGGACCTCCGCTCTACACCAAATACATATGGCACAAGGAACTGTAACGGATATAAAAAAATCATGTCATTTATGACAATTGGATGTGTAGCGCTGTCAGTAGCCAGTCCTGGCACATTTGGCTCTACTGATGCCCAATAGGTACATGTGAATGTCCCAGACCCACTTACTTGGTGATAAATGGCACATTCCTTCTCGGGGTGAAAGTCCTTTTTCCGGGTGGTGAATTAAGGGCGCCAGTCACTTTGAATAAGTTTTAGATATTTTAATAATGAACATGACTGAAGAGTGGGAAGGAGGATGGAGGGAACACAGGATACCTAAGGGGTTCCATTAACAATACACAGTCTCTGGTTTCATACATGGTCCCCTCACTAATATCGATCCTTTTTGTAACAGAAATCTGCTGGATAGAATACATCTCATAAATGTGGCTCCTTTGTCAACTGAGGTTCCTGTGTATTCAGTCTTGATATACAAGGCAGGACAGCAGTGGGAAAGTTCATGTGGTGCTTCCCAGCTCAGTCGGTCACTCGCCATCCCTGTGGTAGGACAACGGTAGCTTTGCTTTCCCAATGGCCAGTAGCACTTCATCTCAATCAGCAGCTTAGGGACACCTCAACAGTCCATACCTCTAGGCCCTAAGGCCCAAGGCCTAGATAAGTGGATCACACAGACATCCATTATAGGGAAATCCCTGGAGGGAAAGAGAGCAGAAAGTAACTCACAGCATGCACAGCAATCTCCCCAGGCCCACTGATTGGCCAGGTACTCACAGCATGAGACTGAGAGAATAATCACTGGACACTTAGGGCCAGATTCAGAAAGACTTACGATGGCGTATCTCCAGATACGCCGTCGTGAGTCTGAATGAGCGCGGTTGTAACTCGGCGCCTGATTCAAAGAATCAGATACGACGGGAAATAGCTAAGATACGAGCGGCGTAAGTCTCTTACGCCGTCGTATCTTAGTTGCATATTTACACTGGCCGCTAGGTGGCGCTTTCGTTGATTTATGCGCCGAATATGTAAATTAGGTAGATACGCCGATTCACGAACGTAGTTGCGGCCGGCGTATCTATTTGCGTCGGACCGCCATAAAGTTACTCCTGCTATATGAGGCGCAGGCAATGTTAAGTATGGACGTCGGAACAGCGTCGTATTGTACGTTGTTTGCGTAAGCTGATTCAGAATGGGGCTGAGCGTAAGTTACGTTCACGTCGATATCGATGACTATTTGCGACGTGATTTTGAGCATGCGCACTGGGATTCATCCACGGCCGTCGCATGCGCAGTTTGGTTGGCGCGTCAATAACGTGGGGTCACCATACATTTACATAACACACGCCCACCATCCACCTACTTTGAATTAGGCGCGGTTAAGCCGGCCCATTTACGCTATGCCGCCGCAACTTCCAGAGCAAGTGCTTTGTGAATACAGCACTTGCCTGTCAAAGTTGCGGAGGTGTAGGCACAAAGATACGCGGCTCTACCTGAATCTGGCCCTTAGCGTACACACTTTAAAGTGGATCTATCATTAGAATTCACTCTTAATACAAACCAGTAATTTACCAATGTTAACAAATCGCATCGTGTTATATTTTACATTTATAACATTAAAAACTCCCTTTTAAGCTGTAAAAAATTAACACACCACTTTATTATTTTTAGGCTTTGCTAGGTACTTAACTGAAAAATATTGCCATGTACAATTGTACTAATCTTTGCCTAATAGATATGGTATTTTACATTAGTTCTTTAGAAATTATACTGTTAAATGAAACAAAATTCACGTTCTCAGAGGAGTTTAGGTACATGTTAACATTGTTCTGGTGAAAAAAGTTTGGGGACCCTTGTCCTGGTGATGCTGGATTTTGGAGGGATTTCCTCTTCATGTTTTTGTAATCGGACAGGAAATGAAGGTAAATCTACCCTATGGGGGCACAAATGACCCCCCCCATTGTTCTTGTCTTAACAAAAAAAAGGGAGGGTTTCCTTTAATTCTACTCCAAACTCTTTATAGGCACACATAGACTTCATTGGCCCTAAATGTGGAACCAGGTCAAAAGAGAGAAGAGAACCCCCCCAGAAAATCCTCAGTCATTCCCAAATCTGTTGGTACCCTTCCACAAAAAAAAAAGAAAGAACCTCCTCCAATTTTCTCTGAAATTGACATCCGTCATTGTTCCGTATTTAATACAAATCAAACTTTGCTTTTGGTTTTTGAATCGACAGAATATTTCAATTGGTCATTTTAAAACCAATACAAATTACATGGACAAAAATGATGGGACCTTAACTTATTTTTTTTGTTGCACAACCATTCGAGGCAGTCACTGAAAACCAGTAATTTCTGTATCTACCAAAAGGTAGTTTGGCCAGCTCTTCATGAGCAACCTGCTACAGCTGTCTCAAGTTTATGGTGCTTTCTCCTTGCTGACTATTTCAGCTTTTTCCATAGATGATCAATATGATTCAGATCAGGCTTTATAGATGGTCGCTTAGAATAACCCAATATGTTATTCTTTGGTATGTTTAGCTGTGTGTTATTTGGTTATCGTCCTTTTGGAACATTGGGCAGTATGTTTTAGGCCCCTTTCACACTGAGACGGGAGGTGCGGTGGCGGTATAGCGCTGCTAAAAATAGCGGCGCTATACCGTAGGAATTACTGCAGGATTTGGCTGCTAGCGGTGCGGTATTAACCCCCGCTAGCGTACGAAAAAGGGTTAATTCCGCCCGCAATCCGCCTCTGCAGAGGTGCATTGTGGGCAGTATTACCGCGGTTTCCCATTGTTTTTCCTCTCACCACTCCAAAGATGCTGCTTGCAGGAGATTTTTTTCTCTCCCACCAGCGCATCGCCTCAGTGTGAAAGCCCTCGGGCTTTCACATTGAGAATGCTGGGCAGGAGTTTTTCAGGCGGTATAGCAGCGCTATTATTATCGCCATACCGCCTGAAAAACGCCCAAGTGTAAAAGGGGCCATACTCTAGAATTCCATGAGATTCTTGCACAGATTATCTTCCAAGTACTCTGTGCCAGATGCAGCAAAGCAGCTCTGAAACTGATCATCGTCCATGTTTTACAGTAGGTATGGTATTCTTTTTAAACTGTATTTTGCAGCCAAATTTGGATAGCGACCACATATTTGTTACATATTCACATGGTGTGTAAAATATCGCTTTTTCTTTCTTCTATGTATTAAGGGGGCTGTAGGAAGTTATGTTTACCTTAATTAACCCTGTCTGTACTGTGCTGGCTAATTTTAATTTTCAGTAGTAAACTAGATTTGATCACTGCCCTAACTAAGGGTTAAAGATTTTAAGGCTTGGGTTCCACATTGAAATTTTAATGTGCTTCTTTTAAAAAAATTAAAATTAAAAAATGTCCCTTATCTGCATCTATTCATGGCCATAGAAGCTTGCCTATAGTGTCTTATGTATAAATCTACTCCAAAGTAACAGCTACAAGGTAATAAACATTTGTTTTAAATTATTTTTAGGTATGCTGCATGAATGACAACACATAACAAACTTTTATAGTGGGAATGTCTCAAGTTTCACTATAAAAGCGGTACTTTTTTTGCATCTGTGAACATAGAGCTTAAGTGACTTGCCAAAAAGTTCCAGTTTTGTTTCGTATGTTCAAAGGACATTCTCCCAGAAGCATTGTGGCGTGTCAATATGCATTTTAGCAAGTCTAGTCTGGCCTTTTTATGTTTTTCTTTGAACAGCGGAGTCCTCCTGGGTCTTCCCCCGTTTGAGCCCACTGTTACTCAAAAAGCATCAGATAGTTCAGTCAGACACTGATGTACCTTGTCCTTGGAGCTTATATCTCTTTGGAAGTTTTCTTTGGCTCTTTGTATACCATTCACACTTTCCTTCTGTTCACTTTCCTTCTGTTCAATATGATTTTTATTTTCCTCTTGAAATCATGCCCAGAGTGGTTGGCTACACTCCCATGGGCCTTAAACTACTTTTGGAACTGTAGTCACTGGAACTTCAAGCTGTTTGAGCATGGTCTTTTATAGCCTTTATATTTTTAAATGCAGGTCTTAATTTTTTTTCTGATCTCCACTGACAGCTCTTTCCTTTGCTCTCTCTGGTCCATGTTCAGTGTGATGCAAATGATGATACCAAACACCAGAGTGACTACTTTTCTCTATTTAAGGCTGTTTACGCTTGGACAGTTTGAGGCTTAACATCTGCTCTAGTGTAAAATCCTGGTGTTTCTCCACACCCAGTGAGTTGCAAGTGGTTCGTACAACCGGCCATACTTGGGTATACGCTGTTGCTTTTGTGCATCGGCAAAACACACTTGCATGATGTATTTCTTGCATGATGTATTTCTTGCATGATGTATTTCTTGCATGATGTATTTCTTGCATGATGTATTTCTTGCATGATGTATTTCTTGCATGATGTATTTCTTACATGATGTATTTCTTGCATGATGTATTTCTTGCATGATGTATTTCTTGAATGCAGAATTTCCATGTTTAGGGATCATGCACATGTTTACACCAGTGCACAAGTGCATCGTCCCATACCTTAGAACATCTGCATACTGTCATCCGGTTCTTTGGCCAGCTGTATGCACCACCTGTTCGAGCAGATTTTAAGCCTCAAATTGTCTGTTCTTCAGGAGGAATGAAACAGTGTTTCATTTAGCTGTAAGTGTACCAGCAAATTATCCATCCCTCTTCTGTATACATATATTTAACTACTCCACTACCAGCACCATTTATAAACAGCAGTTAGTAGAATTAGGTTTTAGACACAGCAGCCAGAGATGGGCTCTCTGGTTGAAGTAATTTGGAGGGCTTGAAAGCCGCCTGATCACTCCCACAGCCCGCCATGGGTAGCGTCCCCCAGCCCAACTGCCCTCACCATGTCTCTTGTACTCCATTGTCCAACCTATGGATATGGAACTGGCATGGTGGGTGTTGTCATGTGCAATATTATTTTAGATGACTTTCAGATTCAGCCGTCATTTTCTTAAGCTACTGTAACTGGGGAAGGAATTAATGGAGCACAATCTGTGCTTTATTAGATTCAGTGGGGGCAGGAGAGACATCGGGGATCTAATAGAAAGTTTTAGTGAAGTGAACTTGTCTTTTTACAGTATGTGATAGCATAGGGGGTTATTGACCCCCTATGTGATTTCAATACAGTTAAGTGCTACAAAAATAATGTTAAAAAGAAATGAAATAATAAGACAAAGTTTTAAACGTCACTCACCACCCCCCAAGTACACACACACATATGAGGTCAAATGCATGAAGTGGGTGGCATTCATATAAAATTGATGATTGCACTACATGTTACATAGCATCGCAAACATTGAGGTGAGAGCAATAATTCTAGAGATATTATTCAGGGTAACTCTAAATCTGTAACCAGTAAAGGCTTTGTCTTTGGACAGTCTCTAGCACCAGGTTTGTCACCAGTTCACAGGCTCAAGTAATTATAAGTTTTTTGTTATGTTTGTTATTTGTTTTCTTATGACCTTATTTTTTATATTTTACCAAGTATTTTGGTAAAATGCTGTGCTTATCTTTCGTTTATTTTTTGCTGAAAATTATCCATTTGATAAACGTCCACTATTATCACGTGACATAATAAATTGCAACTACCACTATTTTTCATAAAATCTATAATGTTTGGGGGCTTTAGTTAATTTTCAAAATGTGTAAAACCTGAAATGTCTCTAGTAAGAAAGTTCTGCAGAGATAAGATTTACAAAATTCTGATCATTTTCACATGTAGATATTTAAAAAATATCTTTAGTTTTTCTTTAATGTTTGAATATATTTTCTCACATTCTTATTTTGTCCCCTTGTGGTCTTTTTTTATTTTTCTTTACTTTAAGACAGGTGATGTTAAATATTCATGAGTAAGCTGGTTTCTTCAACGAACTGTAGTGTCTAATTTTAATGCTTTATTAATCAATCCATTTGAGTGATTCACTCAAGGGCTGAGAGCTATTCATTAAAAATTTCAGATGGACAAATGTATTCATAGTCTATGAACTGTACTTTGTTCTTTTCATAAAAAAAAACAATCCAGATAAAAATTACGAGTCTTTCAAGTTTGATTTTATAAAAAGAAAAAGGAAATGAAAGAAAAACTCAAGTGGGGAAATGCATAGCCTGCCTAGTAAGCCTACAAACCTCTTTCCTTTTTAAAAATGCAAGTTGCCTGGGTTTTACATTGTCCCAAAATCTTCAATACTTTCTGAGTTAATGTTCCTGTATGCAGATCCAGCTGCTCTGACAAGTTTTTATTTCCCATGGGGGCTGCATTTCAAACTACAAAATCAGCACTGGTGTCAGCGGATGCATTATTAACCCCCCCCCCCAGCACTAGTGTCAGCATTAACCCCCAGCACTGGTGTCATCATTACCCCCAGCATTAGTGTCGGCGGACGATCTATTAACCCCAGTAATTGGCGTCAGCAGACGCACTATTAAAGGGATTGTAAAGGTTTGTTTTTTATTTTCTAAATAGGTTCCTTTAAGCTCGTGCATTGTTGGTTCACTTACCTTTTCCTTCGATTTCCCTTCTAAATGTTTTTTTCTTTGTCTGAATTTCTCACTTCCTGTTCCTCCTCAGTAAGCTTGCCCCCATCATCCGAGCCGTTCTGGCTGGGGGTTAGTCGGCATGCTTGCCCCCTCCTTTGGGACTACATCCCTTCGGGGAGATGTTGTGTACAGCAGACGGGCATCGACATTAGCCCCCAACGCTGGCGTCGGCAGATGTGGCGTTACCCCCAGCACCCCCCCAACACTTCAACACTTCACAAATAACCCCCCCCCCAACACTTCACAAATAACCCCTGTTCACAAATTTCAACCCCAGTCACCCCACTAAGGTTTTAGCCTCGGTGTGATGGCTCACTTACCTCTCCTCCTGGCAGTCAGCTGGTGACCTGTCAGGTCCTGGCTCAACACAGGCCTAGTGGCAGGGCACCCTGAAAAAGACACGATCTCCCACCCTGAGGTGATGGCAGGACCCTGGATCCGGGCACAGCCTCTGAGGGAGCACAGCTCTGAACGATCATCATAGCCTTGGTGGGCGGGCCATCCCTCCGCTCTGTTCTCTCTGCTCTCCTGTGCTCTTTTTCCTTTGCTGTGCGCACTGGGCTGCAGCAGCATGCAGGACACTGGAGAGAGAGAAAGCTCCCAGCCGCTGCATGGTACACACCGCTCAGGATCGGCCCTGCCTGCGGGCCACTTGTAACCTGTCCGTGGGCCGGTAGTTTGAGACCCTTGCTATAGACTCGCCACATGCTCCTGCTAGACATTTGCCACACAAATTTGCTACAAATTGGAAAAGCGTCAAGTAGAACCTTTGCTTCAAGTGTTCTGCAAGTGTACAACTTGCCAGTGAAAATGTGCAGTAAGTTAACAAGACTTACAGTTCAACACTGCTACAAATTTGTGGCACGTTATTCTTGCCAGCTGGGTTGCCAATAAAACCTGGAAGCTCATTGGTTTTTATGCAGAGCTGCACCCGGTTTTGCATGCTCCAGTTTTATAAAAATCAACCACCTAGTACAATTTCTGACTTCCCTATCCTGCTTCTCAAAAGTGTTTGTTTACTTCCAAAATACAGGTACAAATTTAAGGTCTTTACCTGTGTCTTTTGAAGAATTACAAATCTAGGCTACATTCCAAAAAAAAAACTGCCACCATAGTTCTGTATTAACAACAATGTTACATTGAAAATTTGGAGTATTTCTTGGTTTGATGATCCAGAAATTTGCATGCCTTTTGCAGATAATTCATTACCCCAGGTATCTAATTCATAGTCCCTTTTCTTATAAGTAAGAGATTGGCAGCATTTTCCTCTAAGTTATCAAATGCCCAAGTACAGTAAAATGTTTTCTAGTTCTGCCCCTGCTTTCTGACAGTGATCCCTGAGAAAGCTGTTTATTTTACATGGATTTGCCAGCTGCAGGCGCTTACTCCGTTCCAATATTCAACAGCTGGAAATTAATGCATTTGGCTCTCAACACCTCCTTGTTGCCTGCAGCTGTTCACAAGTGCTTGTTCACATTAGAATGCACATCCATGCATCTTTACATGCATATACTCTAATATGGATTTGTGTAGGGGACATTGTGTTTGTGTGCGCGCGCACGCACGCACAGTAGCACCTCCAAGGAATATTAATCCTGACCTTTTATAAATGGTGCATTATGTTCTGTCCCGCGAAATTCTAGTGATCTGCTTCGGAAAACTTACAGGTGATCTGGCTTTTGCTAATAATGTCAAACCCAGAACACTTGTATCAAAATGTTTCTCGGCATTAAAGCAAAGAGATTGAATAAATCCAATTTTATTGTGCACTGAAGTCACATAAGTAAAAAGTCTAAAAAGAGGTGCCACAATTCAGCATCTAAATAGATCCTGACTGCTGTGAAATGTAAATAATACTATACAATGGGCACAAATTACGGTAATGTTGAATTAGAAAGTTCCTTCAGCCTTTGTCACAAGTGCTCTTTTGTAAGCCCACGTCTGATCTTTTTTGAGACTTGTGAGAAATAAGAGAAACCTTCTGCTCTTGTAATGGAAACGTTTCCATATTATCAGTGGTGTTGGGTAGCATGACTATAGAGCTTCAGTTTTCAAGCCTCCTCACCTTCTGTAATAAGAAATCCTCCTGACCCAGGAAATGTATAGCTTGTTCTGGAGAACTTGCAACAAAAGACAAAATCTGGGTTATGGGTGTTTTCCCATTTTATTTTAGAGGGTTTTACAATGTTTTATAACAATACACATAATTACATATTCATACAAAACAAATAAAAGAGCAACGCAGGGCAGAAAAGTAAAACGTATTATAAAACCAATAAAGCTCATACACACGTATGGGTTTTCTGACCTTAAAAAGTCAACTGGGAATCCCGAGGGAAAAACCTGCTCCGTAAGTTTTTTCCTCCTACACACGAGAGGATTTCCCAACGATTTTTCACATAGGAAAACTACCAGGAAAAAGACCGGCGGGAAAAAAAAGAGCTGGTTCTCCTTTTTTTTCCTGAAGTTTTCCTTCACTACTATGATGGAGCATACACACGGACGGTTTTCCCAGCCAAAAGCTCTCATGGCAGTTTTCCTAAAAGGAAAACTGGTTGTGTATACAAGGCTTTGGTGGTATAAAGGGTTACCCCAGAGTACCTAGAAAGCTATCTGAGACCTATAAGTATAACCCAGACGGCTAAGCAAAACACACAGGAATCAAGTGGACATTACATTCAAATCTGCATTGGCAGGTGTTTACCATTGAACCTAAAAGGTGGAGAGGCTCGAGACACTGATGCTGCGTACACACAAACACTTTTTGTGATGAAAAAAAACGAAGTTTTCAAAAATGTCATTTAAAATCACCGTGTGTGGGCAAAACGTCGTTTTATGTCTTAAAAAAAACGACCAAAAAAAAATTCAAACATGCTTGAATTTTTTGTGTCGTTTTTCAAAACGTTGTTTTTTGTGTCATAAAAAGTGATGGTGTGTGGGCAAAACGATGTTGAAAACGACGTTTTTAAACCCGCGCATGCTCAGAAGCAAGTTATGAGACAAAGCTTCAATGGAACAGAGTGCCGTCGAACGTGGTGTACGTCATCACGCTTTGCTAGAGCATTTTGGAAAAACGATGGTGTGTATGCAACGTCGTTTTGGAAAATGAAGTTTGAAAAACATAGTTTTTTTTTTCATGAGATGAAACGTTGTTTTTTTTTTTCATCACAAAAAGTGATCGTGTGTACGCGGCATGAGACCCCATTCACACCTGAGCGTTTTGTAGCTTGAAGCCTGAAGCTACAAAACACTGGAGGGGGAAAAATCAATTATTCTCTATGGAGATGGTTCACATCTCCACTACAAAACGCCTGAAGCCAGAAGTTCAAAAATGCCTGAAGCTCAAACAAGTTCTGGGACTTTTTTTGGGTGTATTTGGGCCTTTTTCTGCCTTTAACATTGGTGACCCTAGACCTGTCCAATTGCGGTAAAAAACACTGTGACAAATCGTGGTAACAAATTGCCACAAATATCGCGGCATAATGCTACGCTCAGGTGTGAATGCAGCCTAAGGGGTTGAATTGTGCAGTTGCTCCAAAAATGTGTATATTAGGTAAAGCTTCACTTTGCAAAGAATACCCAATCACGTCCAAGGAAAATTTAAAACACATTTTTGCTTGCTCATGATTGGATGATGGAAGTCAGCAGTGTTTCTGCTAATTTTCTAAGCTCCTGGAGCAACTGCATTTTTTCCTTAAGTAAATCAACCCCTTAAGCTCAACCTGCAGCATGGTCATAGTGCATTCCTTCTTTAAACAGCATATAGGTAATACTGGCATCAAAGACACAAAGGTATCATTGGCAATGAGTGGAAATCCAACCACCGACCGCAGTTCAGTGAGCTAATCTACGAAGGCGAGATCTGTGATGGTGCCTGTAGTATTTCCTCCCCGGTTTCCTTATCAATGTCGCAAGGTCAGTCTATCATGCTTGCCTTTTACTTCACAGGGAAGTTATGTATACATTTAGTAATTAAATATGTTTAGAATAGGGAGATCAATCCCTTCCTGTTGGTAGTCCTAAACAATTCATCAAAGAGTGCAGTGGGGGTAACCTTCAGTCTAGTAGCACCTGAATAGGTGTGTAGAGAATAGGGCATCTGTAGATGTTGGAACAATTTTTGTATTTAAAGAAAGGCTTGGAGTTTGTCAGAATTTGTGGGTTTTTTTTTCACCCACCTCCCTGAGGATTGACCAGTAGTTCTCAATGGGATTAAAGGGGTGTTCCAGCCAAAAAATGTGTTTATTAAAAGTCAGCAGCTACAAAAAGTGTAGCTGCTGGCTTTTAATAAACACTCACTTACCTGCTCCTGCGTTCCAGCGACGCGCCGACCGGGGCTCCGCTCCTCTCCCCCCCTCCCCAGCCGGCATCTCCATCCCGACTGTGGGCACCCAGCCGTGACAGCCTTCGGCTTCACGGCCGGGCACCCACTGCGCATGCGCGAGCCGCACTGCGCATGCGCGCGGCGCGGCTCGCCGCTGATTGGAGAGGCGATCACATGGGACCTGTCAGTGTCCCATGTGATCGCCTACAGGGAGGGGCTGGTGTAGGCGATTAAGGCTTAATCGCCTAACCAGCCCCTCGGCGGAAGCAGGAAGTGGGACAGGAAGTCCCACTCCTACTGAAGCCCCCACTCCCCCCCAAAAAAAATTACATGCCAAATGTGGCATGTAAGGGGGTGAGGAGTGGAACAAGAGGAAGTTCCAAATTTGGGTGAAACTCCTCTTTAAGGTTTCCTGACCATGAACCAAAAATGTTGATGTTTTGTTATGCTCAGCAGTCCAATCCCTGTCCTTTTTCAGAACATCAATCTGTCCCTGATGTTTTTCATGGAGACAAGGGGCTTCTTTGCTGCCCTTCCTAACACCAGGTCATCCTCCAAAATTCTTCTCACTGTGCGTGCAGATGCACTCACATCTGTCTGCTGCCATTCCTGAGTGCGTTCTGCACTGGGGGTGCCCCAATCTCGCAGCTGAATCAATTGTAGGAGACTGTCCTGGCGCTTGCTGAACTTTCTTATGCACCCTGAAGCCATCTTTACAACAATTGAACCTCTCTCCTTGATGATGAATGAATGAATGAATGTAAAACTTATAGAGTGCGGCACATGCGAACTGAATCGCCTCTGGGCGCTTGTTGTTCCTGTCTCCTTTGATATCAAAAGAGATGAGTCTTGATCTTTCTCCTGAAGGCTAAGTGATTCGCCTCCAACCGAATGCTGGTTGGCAAAGCGTTCCATAGTCTAGGACTTTGGACCGCGAATCTTCTTTCTCCTTTGGACTTGTAGTTGGCTTTTGGGATCTGCAGTAGGTTCTGATTGGTGGATCGCAAGATGCAATTGGGATTGTGAGCTTTTATTTTTATCGCATAGATATTGGGGGGCATTCCCATGGACACATGCGTTAGACAGAGTGCTTTAAAAGCAATTCTGTCTTTAACTGGTAACCAGTGAAGTGCCCTCAGTGATGGTGAGATGGATTCCCAAGGTTTTTTTCCAGTCACAAGTCTGGCGGCCGTATTTTGAACGACTTGCAGACGAGCGATTTGGTACTTGGGGAGTCCGAGGTAAAGGGCATTTGCATAATCCAGTCTGGAGTTGACAATTGCTCCCACCACGACCGCTAAATCTTCTTTGGGGATGAAAGGGGTAAGTCTGCGTAGTAGGCGCAACAGATGATGGGATCCGCTGACTACTGACCCTATTTGTGCGTCCATTGTCATGTAGGAGTCAAAGATGACCCCGAGGCTTTTGACTTTGGTGCTAGGGGTGATGATTTTGCCCAGAATGGGCGGGGGTGTCCAGGTTGTTGCAGGTTGATTTCTTTGTTTGGCGTGAAACAGGAGAAGTTCTGTTTTCGCTCCGTTGAGTTTAAAATAACTCTTTGTCATCCAGTCCTCTATCAAAGAGAGGCATATCTCTAGATTGAGGTGGTGATCCTTTTTATTGCAAATGCGGAAATACAGTTGCGTGTCGTCTGCATATGAGTGGTAAAGCAGTTTTTGGCTGCTGATAATCTCAAAAAGAGGACGAAGATAGATGTTAAACAGCACTGGTGACAGAGGCGATCCTTGAGGGACTCCGCATGTCACTGTGCGTTTCTCCGATTTGAAGGGTCCTAACTTTACTGTTTGCGATCGGTTTTCCAGAAAAGAGGAGAACCAAGATAAATCGCCTTCTGTGACTCTGGCTACTTCAGCTAGCCGAGTTAGTAACAGTTTGTGGTCTGCAGTATCGAAAGCTGCACTTAGGTCCAACAGAACTAGGAGACAAGATTCTCCTTCGTCTGCGGCCTCGAGAGCATCGTCCCATACTTTGAGCAGCGCGGTTTCAGTCCCGTGTCCGGGACGGAACCCCGATTGCAATGGATCAAGTAGCTTGTAGGTATCTAGATGCTGTTGCAGCTGTTGTACCACTACTTTTTCCATTATTTTTGAGAGTACATTGAGGCTTGTTATGGGACGGCGGTGGAGTGGGTCCTTGGGGTCCAGGGAGGGTTTCTTAAGGATGGGTTGGATTATACCCTCTTTCAACTGTGAGGGCACTATGCCCTCCAAGAAAGACTGGTTGATAAGCTGCGTGATGGGAGGAGCCAGGATGTAGGCGCATTCCTTCAGCAGTTTTGTGGGGATAATGTCATTAGGTGCTGTGCCATTGCGCAAAGCCCCAATGATATTCTTAGTGGCCTCGATGGAGATGGGTTCCAGGGTGAACTTACCTGATATAGGGGAATTACTATGGGTGTTGTGTGAGCGGCTGCAGGGGGGGCTGAGGGGGGGATTGTTCTGCTGAATGCTTTCACGGATTGCCTCAATTTTATTAATGAAGCAATCCGATAGTTCATTGCAAAATTCTTGTGTGTCTGTATTGGGGGCTTCAATACATCCTGGTTTCATGGTCTGAGTGACCATCTTGAAGAGTTCGCGGGGGCGGTTTATGGCGCTGTTGATAGCCTCCGAAAAATAATTTTTCTTGGCTTGGAAAATTTCTTTATGATATTTTCTTGTTGTCGCCTTGTAGATGGATAGGTTTAGCTCTGAAGAACATCTTTTCCAGGCAGATTCTGCCCTTCTGCGTTCTTGCTTCAGTAACGACAGCTGGTTGTTAAACCAGCTGCGGTTATTTTTCCGGATGCGGATCTTTCGTTACGGCGCTACCAAGTCGGCTGACTGTAGCATGGCCGAATTTATGGCATCCAGCGTTTCAACGGCTGTTTGATGCGGCTGAGTTGTTTCTATTTTTTCCCTTAAAGTGGTTTTGAAGAGTTCCGAATGGAGCTTCTTCTGACATCTAGTCCAGTGTGTTGTCACTGGATTTGATGTTTTTGTTGCAGGGGGAATTGTGGAAATAATGAATTTAATTGCATGGTGGTCTGTCCATGGCAACTTTTCATTTTCCCAAATTTTTATTTCCAGAGCTTGTCTGAAAATAAGATCAAGTGTGTGACCTGAAGCATGTGTGGGCCCACATACTAGTTGCTGTGACCCTAAATCTACCAGGTGGTTAATACAGGCATCGGCGATGGGGTCTTGTAAGGAATTGGCCCAAAGGTTGAAATCCCCGAGCAGCAAAAAATGTTTGCTGTTGAGGGTGTACGTGGAGAAGAAATCCGTCCATGATGGTAGCAGCTGCGATTTTGGGCCGGGTGGCCTATAGCAGAGCAGAATGTGGACGGTCTCCTTTGAAATTGTTTGCAATTGTAGAGTAAGGGTTTCCATGAATGGAAGAGGATTTTGAAGGATTGGTTTGGTGATTGCAAGCTGAGTCTTGCAAATCACCGCCAGGCCCCCTCCTCTTTGCCCTATTCTGTTTTCCGTTATAATACGGTAGTTTTCTGGCACCATTTCTTCTAGAATGGTGTTACAGTCGGCTGTAAGCCAGCTTTCTGTAATGAAGAGGCAGTCTAAATCGTATTGTAGTATAAAATCATGGATTTCTAATCGGTGTTTTACTGCCGATCTTGTGTTAATCAAAGCACAGGATATGTGCTTCGGTTGGGATGGATGACTGGATTTTTTGATAGTCGATCGTCGATCAATTCTCAAAAGTTGCTCGGATCTTAGGGCCTTTTTGGTGGCGGCTGGTAGCACTGCGGCAAATCGCCTCAGACCCCAAATGGTTTCTGCTGAATACCGCAGCCTCGCCATATTTGCCCGTCATCGGGGGGGGGTGGCGGTGGTTGGGTGGTGATGGAGGGGGGATTCACTGAATCCTCTCTCCTGGCTTTGGTCCAGAGGAAGGCAAAAAAAAACCCTGGCCAGGCTACGCCAATATGCTGGGGCAGGGAGAAAAAATTCCTTCCTGATCCCTGAAAGGCGATCGGTCAGACCCTGGATCAAATACTGTTATGGTTTGGGGGACTTGGGATAGGAGATATCTCTGATTGCTGGGGGGGGGGGTGTACTAAGACAGCCGCCGGCCTGGCACAAAAACCCAGGCCGGGGGGCTATCTGTGGGGAGAATTGGCAGCAGAGGTGGCTGGGATTAATTTATTTAGGGGTGGATGGGGTCCTCCAGGGGTGAGGGGGGTGTACTGGGCAGATGCTGGGCCTGGATGTGGTGCGCCGCTAGGCCGCGGATGAAGCCGCGGTCTTTCCTAAGCCGCGGCTGCCGCGCACCTAGCAAGGTTGGCGCGGAGCATCGAAAAAAGCCGGGGCTCGACGGCGGTGGGTGGGGGGCGAGGGGATGAGGAAGGGATGCCTCGAGACTGTAAAGGGGGAGATGTTGCAGGTCTGAACGCCTGTCTCCCGGGATCCGATGCCGCGGCTTGTCCTGAAAAGGACGGCCGCCCTCAGTCCCAGGAGGACTCACCTTTAGAGGAGGGGAGGAGGAATGCTGGGGGGGAGACTGGAGAGAAAACCGGCCGGGTTCGGGTCGGTCCGTGCAGAGGCTGATGCTGGAGCTGTAGCTGGGCTGAGCGGGGCTGAAATTGACCCTGTCTGCCTATCTGCCTGGCTACCTCCTAAACCTGCCTGGAGCTATAGCACACACGTTCCTACTCTAGGAGACGTGCGCCGTGTGAGCTCCTGCTACTAATCCAAGGCCTCACTGAGAAAACACTGTTACCTCTTCTACCAGAGTCTGCAGAGCCATACGGGACCTGGATACCAACGGTAAGTCATTGAGGTGTGATAACAATGATCTGATAAATGGATGTTTTAGGTGCAATCTTAGCACCAATATTCTTACCTGTGAATCCCTTTTGTGCAAGGCATGATTTCAAGCACCACCCTCTTTTTATGGCTTCCAGTCTGTTATTCTAACTCAATTAGCATTACAGAGTGATTTCCAGCCTCGTCCTCGTCAACATTGACACCTTTGTTGACAAGAGAATCACTGACGTATTGTCAGCTGGTCCTTTTGTGGCACGGCTTAAATGCAGTGGAAATGTTTTTTTTGGGATTAAGTTAATTTTCATGGCAAAGATGGAATTTGCAATTGCAATTCCACTGATCAATCTTCATAACATCCTGCCATCATAAGATTCTTTGCTATCATAAATACTGAGGCAGCAGACTTTGTGAAAATTAACGTTTGTGTCATTCTCAAAATGTTTGACCAGGGCTGTGTCTGTAGTTGCTTGAGCTTTTTAACTTCTTAAATTTATCTCTCTTTTTAGGGGCCTTCTTGTGAAAAATCAGGAAAGGGCATCATTTTAAAACTGACCAACAGTGACTCTCTAAGCTCTCTTGATTTTTGAAGGATGTGTGTTTTTTTTTTTTTTTTTTTTTTAGCTTCTGTAAAGGGATCAAAAGAGGTCTTGGTGAATTTTCAGGAAGGAGGGGTTGGGGTCTACTGCAGGGGGGTAGAGGGTGTCTATACCTTTTATCCCTAAAGGAGCCATTATTCAATGAATTCTCTAGCATTGTTCCCTTCTGTAAGTTCTAGATGCCCACGGCTCTAATAATATTACACCATGGTCTGTTTTTAAGGTCTCCGATTTTTAAGGATTTTTATCTCACAAAACAGAAGAACCCACCATTCACGAACTAAAATAATTGTCATCCATCATTGCAATTGACTTTGCTTTTGATTTAACAGAGTATTTTAAATCTTTAAACAAATGAGAATGACATGGGCAAAAATTATAGGTCCCCATACCTAATATTTTGTTGAACAACCTTTTTAGAGGCACTCGTTGCAAACAGGCTAATTCTGTAGCTCTCGGTGACACGTCTGTACCTGCCAACACATTTGGCCCATTCTGCTCGAGCAATCTGCTCCAGCTGTCTCAGGTTCGAAGGGTGCCTTCTCCAGACTGTATGTTTCAGCTATTTTCATAGATGCTCGACAGGATTCAGATCAAGGCTAATAGAGAGCCACTTAGAATACCCCAAAGTTATGTTCTTGTCTATTCTTGGGTGCTTTAAATTGTAAGTTTTTGGGTCCTTATTCTTTCAGACACTGGGTAGTATATTTTACTATAGAATTCTTTTGAATTTCTGAGATTTCATTGTGCCCTATATAGATTTAAAGTATAGACGAACCCTCCACTTGTAAAACAAACCTACTTTAAAATACCAAATCGAGGCAAAGTAGTGAGTGTACAGCTTGTATAACATTGTAAATTTGCTATCCCCTCAAAAGAATGCAGCACACAGCTATTAATGTTTAAACTGCTCGCAACAAAACTGAGTACACCCATAAGTGAAAATGTCTGAATTGGGCACAATTAGCCACTTTCTCTGCATGGTGTCATGTGACTCATTTGTGTTACAAGGTCACAGGTGTGAATGGGGAGCAGGTGTGTTAAATTTGGTGTTATCACTCTTACTGGTCACTGGAAGTTAAACATGGTACCTAATAAAGAAATATATATGTATATGTGTGTGTATATATAATATATATCTTTTTATTTTCTTTAGAAGTGATCACTTATGTTCTCCGCTGCATTGGAGATATGGGTGGAGACTGCAGAGGGGCGTATCAGCAGGAGGCATAGGAATAGCAATGCAATGATCTTCCCAGTGAAGAGCTGTGTGTGGGGGGGGGGAGTGTCGGCACAAGTTTTGACCTTTGGATTAGAGGCAGGAGGCTGTGCTCTCAACACAGGGAAGGATGTGCTTCCATGCCTGGTGTGGTCAGTTTAAAATGTTAAAGCATGAGGACTGGCAGGATCACCAGGTATTTAACACAAATGAAGCAATACAATTGGTACAACAGGCACATATCGGGAATATGAATTGTTAGTGTAACAAACACGTTAAGGCACCCTTTGTCGGACACAGCATAGCAGCCCCAAAACCTATTAATCCTTCCCGATGTTTCACAGTGGGTATGGTGTTCATTTTTTATTTATTTTTTATTTGAAAGCCTGATTTATTTATTTTTTTGTGAACAAAGAGCGAATGTCATCTTTTACAGCGTTATGATTCTATATGATCTGTTAAAAAGATATTCTCCAGAAGCCATGTGATTAATCAATGTGCATTTTAGAAAATTCCAGTCTGGCTTTTTTATGTTTTTCTTTCTACTGTGGAGTCCTCTTGAGTTTTCTTCCTTTCAGCCTACTGCTGCTCAGAAAGCGAACCATGGTGCGATCAGACCCTGATGTACCTTAACCTTGGAGTTCAGCTTGTATCTATTCGAAAAATTTCCTTGACTTATTGTCTACCAATTGCACTATTTTACTGTTCAATCTGGGGTAAAAAAAAATCTTGTGACAACGTCCAGGGGTGTTAGCTACACTCCCATGGACCTTAATCGTCTTAATGATATTTGCAAATGTAGCTACAGGAAGCTCAAGCTGCTTAAAGTCTTTTTAGCTTTTTACCTTTGACAATTTTGGTCTATAATTTTTCTTTTGGTCCCCTTGGACAACTTCCATCTTTTTTTTAGGGCCACCAACAAATCTGTCTTAGCCGTTTTACAGGATTTTTTGGGAAGAGATAAAGTATTGCTATGCTTTCTTTGCCGTTCTCTTATATACCTAAGGAATGCAGGTATACATGATGACATTTCTTTTAATTTCATCACATTTGAGGAGGAGTGAAGCCTTGTTTCAGTGAGCTGTAAGAGTACAAACAAAATTGTCCATGGTTGGTACTGTGGTCTTTTGCAATTAAAGTCTAACATCGGCTTGTAGGACAGTAGAAACACCCTCCTGGTAGCGAATGTGCCCCCTCCCCCCAATGCAGTAGCAAAACCCCTAAAGTTGTCTAGGCAATCACCTAAAGTTTAGATGTGGTGTCATTGGTGAGGCTTTGACATACTAGAAAAAATAACCTTGGCACAGAAAATTGGGTCATGAGCTACAGGCTAAAGCGGTTGCATAGCGTGGGAGCAATGACAGGACCACATACTGGCAACTCAGAAATAGACTTTAGGGATCTGTCAAAATAGAAACTTAGGGCCAGATCCACAGAGCTAGTACGCCGGTATATCTCCTGACACACCCGTGTACTTTCAAATTACTCGCGTTGTATCATTAGTTTGAATCCTCAAACCATGATACGTTGGCTTCTGGCTTCGATCCGACAGGCTTACGTCTTTGTACGCCTTCGGATCTAAGCTGCAATATTTCTGCGCCCGCTGGGTGGAGTTTGCGTCGTTTTCCGCGTCGGGTATGCAAATTAGCTTTTTACCGCGATCCACAAAGTTACGAACGGCCGTCGCATTCTCTTACGTAGTCGCTAGTCGGCTTTTTCCGGCGTATAGTTAAAGCTGCTATTATCCGGTCTATAGTTAGACTTGCCATGTTAAGTATGGCCGTCGTTCCCGTGTCGAAATTTCAAATTTTTTTTTTTTTTGCGTCCGTGAGTCGTCCGTGAATAGGAATGTACGTAATTTACGCTACTAAAAAACGTTTTGACGTAATTTCGCGCAATGCACAGCGGGAAATTTCTGAACGGTGCATGCACAGTTCGATCGCCGAGGGGACGCGCTTCATTTAAATGATTCACGCCCCCTACCCGCGTAATTCAACTCCGCCGCGAGAAATACACTACGGGCCGAAATCTTCCTGGATTCGACTTAGTCAGGTAAAATACGGCGGCGTAGTGTATCTCTGATACACTATGCCAGGGCAATTGTATGTGGATCTGGCCCTTAGGAGCTGCCCTTGCTGACTTGTTTTTGAATATGCTTCTTTCTTTTTTTTGTTTCTTGTTTTACTTCTTATTGATTACAGATTTAGAACAAGCATGTGTACGTCGGGATATGTGATATGCACATGCTTGTTCCAGAGTCATGACTAAATATAAGTAGAAAACATTGGAGAAAAAATTGCGCTAGTCATACCATGTGGTGAACAAAGTGTTAAGAAATAATTAAATTATTAAATAATATTAAATATAAGAAATATATTAAACTCTAGGGAAAGAAGGTAAGGAAAACCTTCTAGTGAGACAACCAAAATAAATTGAATTTATGACTGTGTGAAAAAAATATTAATAATAATAATAAATAAATAAAATCCATTCAGTCCAAAAAGATCTGTGACTTCTTAAACATAATGTCCCCATCAAAGTATCAACTCCATGGATGTATGTTGAAGGGGGAAAAAGCCAAGATGACAGGGATTCTGCCACCAGTCAGGTTTGGATAGAATAGAAAAAGATCCACCAGGAGAGGGGTAGGTAATAAACTTTTACCAGATTCCCAGCTAGTAAAGCATATAGATCCACTCGTTCCCAGAAAGGAGGGGGGGAAACTGCAGCACTCCTCTGCATTCAGCTGGTCCTCGTTTTGATAGGTGTGGGCCCGAACTCCTTTCCAGGTCCTAAGCTGGTTGCACAGCTCCAAAGGATCCAGTTGGAGACCCAGAAAAAAAGGGGACTCAAATAGTGAAGTACCGTAATAATCCGGGTTTTATTCATTTATTTTTTTTTTTTTAAATCAAAAAGGTTTTTATTGTTTCAAAGACATATTCAAACAAACAGTACAGCTCTCCAGTGCACAGACTGAGGTTAATTCTTCCATGGCGTACATCAGACAGTAGTAGATACATGACCCCCGCGTCACCCATCAGCAACAGTCCTCCCCCTCTAACACATATGCATGCCCTCCCACCTCTATACCAATAATGCTCCAAACAGATCACCTCCTATGGTCTCACGGTTGCCCCCGCTTACAGGCACCTCAGAAGACTGGTCATGACCAGCTCTCCGGGGCTCAGACCCGGAGTATCTAGCCACATTCCCCATATTCTCTCAAACCTGCCAGGGCACCCTCTATGCTGATAAATATGTTTTTCCCATCACCAATGCCTTTCCCACGTGGGAAATCCAGGAAGAGTGGGTTGGTGGGGAGGCAGACTTCCACCCCATCAGTATTAATTTCCTGGCCTGGAACAATGTCCTAGAGGTAGCCACCCTAGTCGTTTCCTCTGGGACTACATCCTCCAGCGCCCCCCATAGGCAGCACACAGGGTCGACTTGAACTTTGGTCTGAAAAACAACGTTAATTGTCTCCACTACTCCACTCCAATATCGGTGCAGTTTCGGGCAACGCCACAGGAGATGTATAAGGTCCCCCTCATGCTGCTGACACCGGCAGCACATCGGGTCCACCCGCCTACCCACCCTGTGCAGTTTCACCGGAGTATAGTGCACCCTCAACAGTATATACAATTGTGAGACCTTTTGCGCAACATTTAGGGAACAAGTGGTTAAAGATTGAAGGGCCTCCTCCCACTGGTCACCCGTAACCTGGCCAAGGTCCCGCCGCCAAGCAGAGAATGCCCCACACGGGAACGCTCCCAGGTGTTCAGAAAGTAGCATCTGGTAGCACTGGGAAATAATTCCTTTGGTCTCCGGAGTCAAACGCAGCAAGTGGAATACCGGAGTGGGTGATAATGTCCACTCCACTGCATTCCCCTGTGCCACGACCGCATGCCTAAGCTGAATATATGAGAGCCACATACACGCCGGTAAATCAAACCGAGCCTGCAGTTGGGGGAACGTTAGCAGCCTGCCATTGTGAAAAATCTGCGGCAGCATAGTTATCCCATGCGCTTTCCAGCGAGATCCCTGCTGCAATTTAGCCAGCTCAACATAGGAGAGGTTATTCCATATCGGACTATGTTCAGTGAACCCCCTCACCCCCTGGAGCTGCCTACCCTTGTTCCAAATTTTTTGGGCTAGTACCAATGTCAGGGTTTGTTTATTGGACTTGAGAAACATTTGTGCCTCCAGGCCCAGGGGAATGGTCTCAGCTCCAGAAGCAAACAGCATCAGCCGTGCCGCCGATCCCACTGGGTCCCGAGCCATGGAGCCCACCAAATGCTGTAGCTGGGCCGTGATGTAATAAACCCAAGGGTTGGGGACCGCCAACCCTCCGTTATCTTTAGCCCGCTGGAGCTGCTCCAGCCTGATCCTGGGTGTCCTCCCATTCCATAGCAACTTTCTAAACAAGGTGTTCACTACTCTAAAAACCTTCAAGTGTATAACTACCGGGGAGTTGTGCAGGAAGTACAGCAATTGAGGCATTAATATCATTTTGATTAGGTTTGCCTTGCCTACCAGTGACATCTTAAGGTTGTTCCACGTGTTAATTTTATCTCTAAAATGGGATAGTAATTGGTATACATTAAGCAGACAGTAGTCTGACAGTTTGGGCGAGATTTGCACACCAAGGTACTTAAAACTATCTACTACAGGGATGGGACACGAGGCCGGGAGGGTCACCCCTCTGTCCTCGTCTAGCATCATTAGGGCAGATTTGGACCAATTAATGGTCAGGCCCGAGAAGTGACCAAACCTCTGTATGATTTCCATGACCCCCGGCAATGACAGGGAGGGGTCCCCCAGAAAAAGCATCATGTCATCAGCGTAGAGCATGATCTTTTCATGGAGGTCGCCATACCTGAAGCCTTCGATCTGGTCGCTTGCCCGTATCAAAGCTGAAAGAGGTTCGATAGCAATCGCAAAGAGCAGGGGGGACAAGGGGCATCCCTGCTCGTCCCCCTGCCCAAAGCAAAAGCAGGTGACATCTTATTCGCCATCCTAATGGACGCCTGCGGGGATGCATACAATAGCCTGGTCCAGGCCATGAAGCGTTTCCCAAAGCCAAACTTCTCCAACACTGCCCATATGTACCGCCAGCTGACACTATCGAATGCTTTATTAGCGTCCAGCGACAGCAGGGCCCTACGGCCCCCGTTGTCCGCCTGCACTTGCATGTTTAAGTAAAGCCTACGTAGGTTAGTGGCTATGGACTTTTGCGGCATGAAGCCAGCCTGATCTTGGTGAATGATTGAAGACACTATCCCATTGACCCGCAGCGCCAGAACCTTAGCCAGGATCTTCACGTCGCTCTGAAGCAATGAAATAGGCCTATATGAGCCCGGGTCTACCGGGTCCTTCCCAGGTTTCAACAGTAAAATCACGTTGGCCTTATTCATAGATTCAGGGAGTACCCCCCTCTCCAGCGAGTCATTGAAGACTTTCAATAGTTCAGGGAGTAGTAACTCCCCATACTGGGTGAACACTTCCATGGGCATACCGTCCTCCCCCGGGGCCTTACAAGTAGGAAAAGAGCTGACTGCCACCTGGAGCTCCTCCAAAGTTATAGGAGCGTCTAGCTGCTTACTTGCCCTGGCCGACAGCGACGGCAAATTAATTTGGGACACATACGTGATCAAATCATCATCCGTGTATGCCTCTCTTGACCCATACAGGTTGGTATAGAAGGCAGCCAACTCGATTATGATGTCATCAGGAGAGTTAACAATTCTGCCATTATTAGTGCGGATAGCGCCAATGGCTGGCGACTGCTGCTGGGAGCGTGCAATCCTAGCAAGTAGGCGGCCCGTTTTCTCCCCTTCCTCAAAAAATGCTAGTTTGGTAAAAAATCTCTTACGTTCCGCAGTGGAGGATCTCAGACGGTCCAGGGAGTCCTGGGCCGACATCCATGCCTCCCTTGCCGAATCGGACGGGTCAGTCACATAAGTTAATTCAAGCTGCCTCACCTGGTCACACACCTGTTCTAGTAGGGCCGAAGAGTTATGTTTAACAATTTGAATTTCGTGAATGAACACCCCTCTAGAAAATGCCTTAAAGGCCTCCCATTTACGGAGGCTGTCCCCAAAGCCGGCATGTAATCTAAAAAATTCCCGCATCTGGGAGACGATCCTATCCTGAGAGGTAAACAATTTAAGCCAAAAGGCATTCAGCTTCCATGGAGCTTTCGGCAATGAGCTAGGGGGCTGTGTGACCAGCCGGAGGGCCAGCGGGGAGTGGACTGACACCCCTCTAGGATAATACTCCGCCCCGGATACACTGCCCACCAGATTCGGGGTACCCACACATAGATCTATTCTGGACAGGGACCCATGGGTCTTGGAGAAACAGGAGAATTGCTTAGTGTACGGATTGCGGATCCGCCATTTATATCGGTCCAACCCACCTCAAGTAGTAGCCGACTAAGGGCAGTTCCTCGGCCTCCCCTAGGGGGAGTCACCGGGGGGTGCCTATCAAGTTTGGGGTCAAGATAACCGTTCAAGTCACCCATTATTAAAACCGGAATGTCCAGCTTGTCAGTCAAATAGGATAGCAGCAATTGTAGCACCTCTCGAGAGAAGGGGGGGGGGTATTTACAAAGGCTAAAATAAGTGTTAACAGGTACAGTTTACAGTAGAGGAACACAAATCTACCAGACACATCAATTAGGGAGTCTAGCTCCTGATAGGCCAATGCCCTATGTATCAGTACACTCACTCCGCGAGAGAACGCAGAGTAAGTGGAGTGATATGCTTTCCCCACCCAGGCATATTGCAAAAACCCCACCGTATCTTTCTGTAGGTGCGTCTTTCTGTAGGTACGTCTCTTGCAGGCCTATTATGGCCGGGTGGAATTTCTTTAACCCAGCAGTAATCATAGTCTTCTTCAGCGGGTCATTAACCCCTCGAACATTCCATGTTACTACAGGTGTATCTGACATTGCATAGAATCAGTCATCAAAACAGAGGGGTAGGGGGAACTCGCATGTCCAAGGGCCAGTCTCAAAAATGCTCGGCGATCAGATCGTGAGCAAAGCCGGGGCATCCTCAGAAGTATCAGGACTTGTCTTTTAGTGCTAGGAGTAACAGCTGTACACTGGAAAAACATCAAAAGTGAAAAAAGCAAGGTTGAAGTACTGGAGGAGTGAACTATACGCAGTAATGCGTCAAAAAACGTAGGTAGACACGCACTGCTGCAACTTGCGGCCGCTGGCTCGCACCACAGCAAAGGAGCCCAACAGGGGCCTTCAATGGGGTCTAAAGGAGGGCGTGAATGAACTCCAGTTGCACCAACAGGGCACCAACACCGGAGCCACTCCACCACAAACGTAAGGCCACATACATGCGTTGTACATCTTTGCATATCGCCCTTTCTCAGGGACATAGAAAAAGAAGAAAAAAGAGAGAAAAAAAAAAAAAGGGGGTCTGAATAAAGAAACGGAAAGTGTATACCAAAAAACTAAAACAGGTAGCAGAAACTGTTGTAGGGATTTCTCTCGCCTCAAGCATGAATCCGTAACAGGCCCTCAACTGGTCATATGAAAACTTTAGTGGGAAAGCTCACACCCTCCACGCCTGGTGCGGACGGTCCAGGTATTATCATCCCTCTCCCCCGTCACGGCCTCTTCTGCGTAGATCTTGTTCGTTGTAGTCCAGCCACCCGGGAGCATCCTGAGCGGATTCAAAAAAGTGATTCTGATCTCTAGCCGTTATACGGAGCTTAGCAGGAAACAACATAGCGTAGGGTAGTTTTAGCTTTTGCAGGCGCTTCTTGACCTCAGCAAATTTGGATCTTCTGCGTTGTACTTCTGCCGAGAAATCTGGGTAGAAGGAAATTTTCGTGCCATTATGCAGCACCATGCCTTTTTCTCTCGCCAGTCGCAGCACCACCTCTCGGTCTCTGTAATTCAGGAGTCTTGCTAGCATTGCTCTGGGTGGGTTTCCAGGGGGTAGAGGGCGCGGGGGCACCCTATGCGCTCTTTCAATTGCATACAACGGGGAAAACGCCTCTTTGCCAAACACCTCCTGCAGCCAGCCCTCGACGTATGCTGTGGGGTCTCTGCCCTCCACCTTCTCCGGGAGCCCCACTATGCGAACGTTATTGCGTCTAAGGCGATTTTCAATCTCGTCAGTCTTGTCATACGCCTGCCGAGCTTGCTGGGCCGCACTGCGTGCATCCCTGGCAATATGGGGCACCTGATCTTCCATCTCGCTTACTCTCCCCTCCACAGCTGTGGTTCGTTCTCTTATCTTTTGTATATCCTGGCGTAGGAGAGACACCTTTTCCTCCAACCCTCCAAAGCGCACATTCAGAGCATTTACAGAAGCAGTGCATTTGTGTACAGCAAACAATATTTCGCTCAGGGTAGGCTGGGGGCTATCCTCCGACTGCAAAGTTGGCATAGCTAGCATAGGATCAGGGACCGACTCCATCTGCTCACAGTCATCCATCCCCCCTGCAGTGTCAGTCTCATGCTGTTCTATGGGTGCAGACCTCTGCTGATTATCAGCCTGCGCAGAGTCACTGGGGCCCACTAGCTTTTGGGCATAGTAAAGCATGTCCCTGGTTTGTTCTTTAGCTTTGGAGGGCTTGGTGGACTTACCCCCCTGCTCCGTTTTCTTGTCCTGGCCTTGTGGTGTCTTAGGAGGCTGAAGCATCCAGGCGCCATCTTGGGAATCCTGGGAGGCCGAGACTGCGGCGTCTCCGCGGTTTCCACGGGTCATCATGCCGGGATTCGAGTAGCCACAAGGTCCGGAGGCACCCCGGGTTCAGTCCGCACCTTTTAGCGGCGGAATCGGGCGTTTAATGCGGCGAGGGAAGGATCGTTTTCAGGATCACCGGCGGGAGCTCCGTGCAGCACGTCTGCTCACATGCCTCGTCAGGCCACACCCCGGGTTTTATTAAAATTGTAAGAGTATACACTAGATGCACTTCATAAGTCCAAAATACAAAGGCATTACATCCAGTCAAAGTAAAACAAAATATAACAAACAAAACGAACGTGCGCCCATGCTTACGGAGTCACTTCTGGACGCGGTGACGTCAGTGCGTGGCTCCGCCCTGACTAGTTTCGATCAATACGATCGTTCTCAAAGGGCATGACTAAATATAGCCTGCACCCTATAAAACAAGTCGGCAAGGAAAGCTTTTTTATTCTTGGTTTTAAAGCGAACCAGACACCAGTGGATATTCATAATAATCGTACCCCTTGCTCCTAAATTGCTATAACAGTGCAGTTTTGCTTTCCTGTAATTACTTTTTTATTTTGTCATTATTTTTATACTTTTTCTGTTAAGCTGAGTTTCAGGTTATCCCACCTGAGCTCCTGCTGTTAACTCACATGTATACTTTGTCTTGTAAGAGATTCATCATCATTTGTTGTAGCATTTGTTTTAAAAACCACTATTTGAAGTAATAATTTTTCATTTACCACATACCTGTTCATGTTCAATCATTTATACTTGTATTTGTGTTTCAGTCTCATTGCAGGATATTACAATGAGGAAAGCTTTTAGAAGTTCTACCATTCAGGATCAGCAGCTGTTTGACCGCAGAACCTTGCCAATTCCACTTCATGAAACCTATGAGTTGTGTGAACATCCACCACCTCTTGATATCCTAACACCCTACAGGTATGTATGGTTAAACCGATCCCCACATACACAGTAGACATGTTTTGTGTTATCGCTAGAATTTTGTTTCCAGCCGAAAGCAAAACAAAGTGTCCCAAATTTGCATTTCTTTGCAGATGGTATCCATTTTTTTTTTGTATTTGATTTTTATTATGTTCAATAGCATAAAGGTGTGTGTGCATAGGTGTGCACAGCCCATTGCATTAGGGTGTGCACCCCAAAGCTCAAACACACATTTGTGTGTATGTGTATTAATACTGACTGTATCATTAGAGCAGTGGACATTTTCAGTAGGGTAGAAATTGGTGCCAGTAGGGTAGTGGATGGTGTCAGTCATTTTTGTTTTTATTATTTTATTTTGTATTCTTTTTTACAATTTTTTTTTTATTTTTATTTTTCAAAAATAGGGGGAATGTGTGGCACATGAGGTGATTAGGGTGTGCCCAGGCACATCTGGCACACCCTGTGTGCACGCCTATGTGTGTGTGTGTGTGTGTATTTATTGTATTCAATTGGTGAAGCTCTGTGCAAGAACAGGGCCTCTCTCACATATCAGCTGTTGAGTTACAAAAAAAACTTGCAGACTCGACAACTAGTAACTTATTACAGGCTGCTGAAAAATCACAATTTTTTTTTGTCAATAATTATTTGAAAAATAAAAATGTCATACCAAATGTGTATTCATCAATGATGACGTCTGTAAATCTAAAGTGACACAAAACTCTGTTTAAACCGCGGGTGATTAAAAAAATAAAAATAAAATTCATGCAAAGCATTGTCTTAACGTGCTAGTATGCATCACATACTAGCACATTACGATGGACTTGCCTTAGAATGAAGCCCTCCTGCACCAAATTGTCACCGATGAGATGGCTCACATCTCTCCCCGTGTTCCTTCTATGTTCGCAGCCTCTGGCTACACGAGTGGCCGGGGGCTCGATGACACCACTACTGCACATGCATACAGGAGCATTCAAATCAGAATAGTACCTTCTATTGCTATCAGCCTCTTCCTAAATCTTCAAATGTATTCTTGTGTTCTCCATGGTCCTGAATCTAGCCACCCTCATGCTCACTCATGAGATGGACTAGGGATTATGGGCAGGGGTCAAGTCCTGGGAAAAAAAGTGTGGGAACTCACCCAAGATTCCCCACCCACCTCAAAAATAAATTGCGTGTGTGTGTATGTATGTATGTATGTATGTATGTATGTATGTATACACACACAGTACATGTATGTTTTATGTACTACTTTTTTTAACGAAGAAGCTGCAATATTTATTGTGAAGAGCCAATTTGAGTCGAGGACACATCTAAAATTCACATGCATTAAACAAATAAATATAACACAGATGTAACAACAAAATAATTTAATCTGTATGCTATACTAACAATGAAACACGCCACACTGTGTGATAATGGTTCCCTCGCAGGGAATTTTTAAAACAAGTTGCAAAAACAGGGGACCCCTACTGCACTATATTTCTATGCAGGCTCCGATGTGTGGGGCCCCTGCTACCCCAAGGCGTCCGCACACATGTGTTGGTCTGTGCAGAGGAGTAAGGCTGGGAGTACTGAGGATGCCGGCCTGGGGCCCCTCTCCTCGGACTGCCTGTATTGATTGTGGGGGCCTGGGCCGCTCACTCCTCAGTGCCCATCAAATGCAGCCTGATCTGTGTCTAGCAATAAAGCCTGGCATGTATCTGAATCTGGGATTTGAATATCCCAGCATGACCCCATCCTCCTCTCCCTCGGTCTGCCTCCTCCTCCTCCAGTGGCAGCTGTAACAAAGTCCCGGCTCCTATAATTTACATCACACTGATTCAATTTGCCATTGGATCAGTGTTCACCCATCACTAGAGCCAGGACTTTGTTACAGCTTCCACTGGAAGAGGAATAGGTGGACCGCGGTAGGGGAGGACGGGTGCACCTTGATAAGAATGGCGATCCTGCTGTGGAAAAAGTACAGGAAGGTCGTTCCCATGCGTTCCCGCAGGACTCGAGCCCTGGGTGTTCACACCCATGCGATCCAATTCCTGTCCAAATTTGCAGATCGCACTGCGATATGCAAACTGATTTGGGGGTGCCATTAGGTTTTAATTGGCACTCCCAGTAGTTCACATGGGGCAGTGTGAACTGCCGGCAGGAGACATGTGATGTGGGAACCCCCAGTGAATTTGCAGGGTTCCCGCATTGCAGCAGTATGACCGGCCCTTAATCCTAATGGCATGCTGCACACACTAGAAATCACACCCACACTGGGAACTGCTCTGCATTTGCGATTTGTGTGTGGGCTGCGACTCCAGAAATGGTGGAGGGTCCTTTTGACCATTTCTTTGTATTTAAAGAGGCACAGCAGCCCATACAGTATAAATGGGCTGCCATGCCCACACAAAATGCACCTTGCAGAGCCACATCCGTGTGAACTAAAGGAAACTCCCCCCCCCCCCCCCAAGCAAAACTCCCCACTGCAAAACACCACCCTCCCTCATATATCCACACAATATTAACCCCCTGCCCTGTCTCGATCACACCTCAAGGTGAAAATATCTCCCTCATTTCTCATGCTAAAGAATATCTCCCTTCATTCAACAAACTTCCCACTCAGGAGCAAATCCCTACCAATAACCACCCCCTGTAAACTTCTCTACAAGAAACTTACAGGGGGGGAGGGGTTTCCTTCTGCAAAAGCCCCTTTTCTTAACCTCCCCACTAAAATAAACGGCTCCAGGCAGGAATTTTCACCCCCTCCTTCCTCCACATAGAAAGCCATGCTTCTCCACCTACCTGACGTCCTGACTTCATCTTCAGAAATCGGCACGGCACAGAGGCAGGAAATCTTCTGCATCCCCGGTCTCCCTTCGGATGTGTCAGAGCTGTGGAGGAGTCTAGGAGTTCCTTGGCAGTGTGCTGTCATTGGCAGAGCGTGCCTGGAGCAGTGTGTGTGTAAGCAGCCACAGCATGCTAACGGGAACGACGTTCCTGCTGAGAAAAAGGTGAAGGGACGTCGTTCCCATGCGTTCCCGCAGGACTCGAGCCCTGGTTATGGGATTTGTAGCATGGATCGAGCAGTGCACGTGACCGCAACTACTTTGCTCTACTCGTTAAATATAATGGAATTGAGTAGAAAAAGAGGTTTGGTTGCTTACAGAGGACATTATAAGGAGGCAGAAAAATGCAACATTGAAAAATAGGTTACAGGGCCAGTGGAGGGCTATAAGTTATTTTTGGACCATAAGGATATAGTTTAGTGTACTGTTAAGCACTGTGCCTTTTTGCATCAGCTCTTTTCTCTCCCCTCTCTCACAGGGCAGAGAGGCAGCAGCGGGAATCATTGGCTCCTGTTGTCAAGCAAATCCGGTTAGCAGAGAGCGGGTCAGGGGGCTGTGTGTCTATGGACACACACACAGCAGGGTTTGCAAGCTTGCCTGTACGTGTGGTCGTCATTGTGTGCCATCATAGGAAGAGGATTTTTATAGTGGCACACGGAGAAGAGGAGGAGCCTAGCGTTCCGGCGGGGGACCCCATATGAGGATCATTGGGGCCACCCTGTGCAATGCCATTGTTTAATATTTTAATACAAAGAGAGCCTTTACAATGCTTTTACTTGTCTGACAGTTTTTCCATGTATACTCATTCCCACCTTGATCACCTTGTAAAACAACCCATTCCGTTTAAAATAGAAATGACAGGCAAAACATTTTGTATAGATATAAAAAAAACATTAATACCATTTTTTTCTTATTTTTATAAGTGAACACATCCCCTCTGTTCTCAGTTGAATTAGAGCTGTGGGCAGGACAAGCAGAAGTACACTGATCTTCCCAGCGAAAGGCTGTGCAAGGATGGTGTGTCAGGAGAAGACTGATCAATGGAGGAGAGTACAAAGATTTCACAGCACAGCTAGAGAACGAACCACGGTGTACTCTCCTACTTAGTGTGGTCAGTTTTTAAAGTGGGAGTAAACGCTCATGGTTGATATTTACCTATAGGTAAACATCTCCTAAATGTTCGCCATTTAGGAGATATTTTCTTGTGAATGGGCTGGTGACATCACCGGTGCATGCTCTCCGAAGTAACTACATGCTCGTGCCCTTCCTTCGGAGTCCTGTGCGCGCACGTGTGCGGGATTAATGTTATCACGGCATAGCCATTCAAATGGCTGGGTGACACGAATTCGGAAGGAAGACCGGGTGAAGATGGAAACCCTGTCAGTGGTGAATTATCATTGCAAGAGGGCTTTGTTTTAATGTAAGTTTCATATAATGTGCTGATGCATACTAGCATATTATAATAACCTTGCAGGTTTAAAAGAAAAAAAAAAAAACATGGTGCTTTACTACCGCTTTTAATAGGAAATCAGAGGGACGGGCAAGAAACACCAAAGGATACTTTCTCATACAAGTACATGGTCCAGCAGGCACATACAGTGCGGAAAATAAGTATTTGAACACCCTGCTATTTTGCAAGTTCTCCCACTTGGAAATCATGGAGGGGTCTGAAATTGTCATCGTAGGTGCATGTCCACTGTGAGAGACATAATCAAAAAAAAATTCCAGAAATCACAATGTATGATTTTTTTAACTATTTATTTGTATGATACAGCTGCAAAGAAGTATTTGAACACCTGAGAAAATCAATGTTACTATTTGGTACAGTAGCCTTTGTTTGCAATTACAGAGGTCAAACGTTTCTTGTAGTTTTTCACCAGGTTTGCACACACTGGAGGAGGGATTTTGGCCCACTCCTCCACACAGATCTTCTCTAGATCAGTCAGGTTTCTGGGCTGTTGCTGAGAAACACGGAGTTTGAGCTCCCTCCAAAGATTCTCTATTGGGTTTAGGTCTGGAGACTGGCTAGGCCACACCAGAACCTTGGTATGCTTCTTACAGAGCCACTCCTTGGTAATCCTGGCTGTGTGCTTCGGGTCATTGTCATATTGGAAGACCTAGCCTTGACCCATCGTCAAAGCTCTAACTGAGGGAAGGAGGTTGTTGCCCAAAATCTTGCAATACATGGCCCCGGTCATCCTCTCCTTAATACAGTGCAGTCGCCCTGTCCCATGTGCAGAAAAACACCCCCAAAGCATGATGCTACCACCCCCATGCTTCACAGTAGGGATGGTGTTCTTGGGATGGTACTCATCTTTCTTCTTCCTCCAAACACGGTTAGTGGAATTATGACCAAAAAGTTCTATTTTGGTCTCATCTGACCACATGACTTTCTCCCATGACTCCCGTGGATCATCCAAATGGTCATTGGCAAACTTAAGACGGGCCTTGACATGTGCTGGTTTAAGCAGGGGAACCTTCCGTGCCATGCATGATTTCAAACTATGACGTCTTAGTGTATTACCAACAGTAACCTTGGAAACGGTGGTCCCAGCTCTTTTCAGGTCATTGACCAGCTCCTCCCGTGTAGTCCTGGGCTGATTTCTCACCTTTCTTAGGATCATTGAGACCCCACGAGGTGAGATTTTGCATGGAGCCCCAGTCCGAGGGAGATTGACAGTCATGTTTAGCTTCTTCCATTTTCTAATGATTGCTCCAACAGTGGACCTTTTTTCACCAAGCTGCTTGGCAATTTCCCCGTAGCCCTTTCCAGCCTTGTGGAGGTGTACAATTTTGTCTCTAGTGTCTTTGGACAGATCTTTGGTCTTGGCCATGTTAGTAGTTGGATTCTTACTGATTGTATGGGGTGGACAGGTGTCTTTATGCAGCTAATGACCTCAAACAGGTGCATCTAATTTAGGATAATAAATGGAGTGGAGGTGGACATTTTAAAGGCAGACTAACAGGTCTTTGAGGGTCAGAATTCTAGCTGATAGACAGGTGTTCAAATACTTCTTTGCAGCTGTATCATACAAATAGTTAAAAATTCATAAATTGTGATTTCTGGAATTTTTTTTTTTGATTGTCTCTCACAGTGGACATGCACCTACGATGACAATTTCAGACCCCTCCATGATTTCCAAGTGGGAGAACTTGCAAAATAGCAGGGTGTTCAAATACTTATTTTCCGCACTGTATCAGGAATATGAAGTGTTGGGGTAACACATGCTTAAGAATAATGGTTAAATTCCTTTTACTAAAGACTACTAACAATAGAACAATCTATTACATGTCCAGAGTTTTACATGTTTTTTTGTTATTAACTGTGTGTATCGCAACCGTTCTTAAAAATATAATTTGGCAAGTATAGATTTGTTAGTGTGACACATTCTGTGTTGCCTCAAATCTGTAAGCAAAATTGTGTTTAAAAATAAGAATTTGAATCTGATTGGAGGCTGTAGAGCAATGTAGACCATCCCAACCAATTGTCTTTGAACATGCAGCTTAGTCGCTACAGCGAGGACATGCTGTACCGCAGATGTCACACGTTTATGCCCAATTATTTCAACATGCCAATTAAAATAATGTGCTGTACTCTGAGCATTCTGCTCAAGTGTTAGGTTAAACTGCCATCCCAGGAAATCTTCCTCTCCCTCCTTTTTAATGTGCAGATTGATGCCAAGAGTCTTTCATCTTATCCAATATTCGCTCAAGAGGATTAACGGATTCCTTTTTAAAATCTGTGTTTGATCGTGCTGCATATAGTTAAAATTTTAGCAAATTTGTCCTTTGAATGCTAGTTGATTGTATATTCAAAAACAATCTTAAATTATAATTAAAGGCAAAACTTTTTTTTTTAGTTTTGGATGGAGTGGAGAGGGATTGGAACGCTTGTCGGTTTTTATTGCTTTCTGTGCTCCCGTTAGGAGATCCCCCCTCTATATTTGTCCTTTTTATGGTTATCCATCTAAAAGTGCCAAACAAGCCAGAAATGGATGTACCCGGGCCTCGTGGAAGAACAAGGTTTTGCCTGTAATGTGTCTCTTGAGGACTGGACTCTGAGACCCAGCACTTTTGGACTTGTATCTAAAAATGTCCAAAGGTTTTCTGGCAGAGTGCTCTACAGGTCCAGGGAAGAGGCCTCCTTTAACCACTTGCTTACTGTGCACATATACCCCCTTTTCTGCCCAGGCGAAATTTTAGCTTCCGGCACAGCATCGCTTTAACTGTCAATTGCGTGGTCGTGCGACGTGGCTCCCAAACAAAATTTAAGTCCTTTTTTCCCCACAAATAGAGCTTTCTTTTGGAGGTAATTACACGCCTGTGCGGTTTTTATTTTTGTGCTATAAACAAAAAAAGTGCGTCAATTTTGAAAAAAACTTTTTTACTTTTTGCTATAATAAATATCCCATTTAAAAAAAAAAGTCTCAGTTTAGGCCGATACGTACTCTTCTACATATTTTTGGTAAAAAAAAAAAATCGCAATAAGCGTATAGTGGCTGGTTTTGCGCAAAAGCGCCTACAAAATAGGGGACATAATTATGTTTTTTTTTGTTTTGTTTTTTTACTAGGAATGGCCGCGATCTACGGTTTTTATTATGGGACATATCAGACACTTTTGACACATTTTTTGACCATTCACATTTATACAGTGAACAGTGCTATAAATATGCACTTATTACTGTATAAATGTGGCAGGGAAGGGGTTAACACTAGGGGGCGAGGAAGGGGTTTAATGTGTACCCTAGTGAGTGATTCTAACTGTAGGGGGAGGGGACTGACTGGGGAGGTGACCGATCTGTGTCCCTATGTAAAAGGGACACAGCATCGGTCTCCTCTCCCTGACAGGTCGTGGATCTCTGTGTTTACACACAGAGATCCACGGTCCTGCTCAGTTACTGGGCAATCGCAGGTGCCCTGCGGCCATCGCGACCTCCGGGCACGCGCATCGTGTTCCCAGTAACGTGGCGGGTGAGCGCCCCCTAATTGAGCTACTGTGCCACCGTCAATTGACGGCAGCCGGTAGTTGAGTGGTTAAATCGGAACCCAGGACACTGAAGGTTTGGCACAACATGGCCCGTTGTGATGGTTGAAGGTTGGATCTGTCTGATCTTCAGCAGTTTCCTGCAGCTGGGATAAGGCAAGTGAAGACAATCACTTACCTTCTGTGAGTAGTTGCATGTCATATCTGTTTTTCACCACTAGATGGAGTAAAGAGACATTCCTGGTGTTTTACTTGCATGCTCTTCAGGATGAAAGCTCAGTGTCAGCCAGTCTGTTGAGCTGCTCACCTCCTCTGCTTTAGGCTTTGCCATGGCTGTTGAAGGGGGGGTCTCTTGTAGTCTGGGGTCCCACGGCGGCCCCTCCTTGGGGGGGGTTCTCTCCCTGCCCCGTTACCGCAATCTCCTACGCACGCAGGGGGCGTGCCTTTTACTACGGACAAATCGTTGGGGAAGGAGGAGGGGGTGAGGTTGCCACCAACGTGCACAGCGGCCTACAGTGCTGGCACCAGGAGCTCTGTAACATAAGGGACACAGAAGCTTGTTGGGGCACATAAGCATCTATGTGGTTTGGATTCAGGCATACTTTCTAAGACTACTCAGCATCAGGCTGTGCAGATTTGCGGCTTTTTTTGCCGGACTAAGCTCAGCAGTTGATGCACCTGTGTTAGTACCTCTGCTTTTTTGCTGTGTCTCCCCGTAGAAGGGGTTCAGGGGCAGGAAAGAGGGGCACTAAAGTGTCACCATCAGGATCTGAGGGTCCTAGACATGCATGCATGATACCATCCTCCCCTGAGAGACCTGAGGCAGCCACACAGGATGAGTCATTGCATCTGTCAGGCATTGCAGCCTCTTCCAACATTGTAGCTCCTGCATATGTCACGAAGGATGCTTTAGCAGCAGCATGGGTTGGTTTTGAAGTGAGGATAGCTGCTTTAATCACAGCATCCTCGCAGAAAAGCAGGAAGCAGGGTAGGTCCTCTTCTGCTTTGGACCCCCTATGAGAGGATCAACAATCTGATGATGATAAAACAGCATCGGGAGACCAGGATTAGGGGCAGTCGGATTAATGGGTGAAATCAGAGGAACTCTTTTCTGCCTCTCAGGCTCTCAAGATGCAGGTGCAATACTATACAGAAGCCATTTGTGCTGCGTACAAATTGCTCTCTACCGAGTTAGATGAGCCCCCGTTCTCCTCCTTGGGGTCTTTAAAGTCCCCGCAATCTGCATTTACCTTCCTGGTCCATCCTTTCTTGGAACAACTTATGTATGCTGGCTGGGATCTTCGAGATAAGCTGTTTTCTCTTCCCAAGAAGTTCACCTTTCTTTATCCAATGGAGAAGAAATTCACGAAGAAGTGGAGTTTGCCAGCAATAGACACGGCTATTTCTTGCGTGAATAAAAATCTGACTTGTCCCGTGGACAAAGTTCAGGTATTTAGAGATCCAACAGAGAAAAAGATGGAATCTTTATTTAAATCCTCCTTTACTATGGCTGGCGCTGTAACCCAACCTGCAACTGACACGATTGGCATGTGTCAGTTCTTAAAAGGTCAGATGACGCAGGTGATTAAAATCCTCCCTGCTGAGCAGGCCAAAGAGTGGGCAGATCTACCTAAGACCTTATGATTTGCAGTGGATGCCATTAAAGATTCTATTCAACAAGCATCCCGCCTTACTCTCCTGCTAGTACACATGAGCAGGATTCTGTGGCTAAAGCATTGGTCGGCTGAAGCTCCATGCAAAAAGCTTTTGGCTGGGTTCCCCTTTCATGGGGAATGCTTATTCGGCGATGACCTTAATAAATGCATCCAAAAGATTTCCAGTGGTAAAACGACCCTGTTGCCAGTTGAGAAAAAGACTAAACGTCCTTCATTTAAACATTCTCTTTCACCGGTCCCGAGGACTACAACCTCCAGGCAGTAGCGACAGTCTCCTTAGCCAAGTACAGGAGGTGAAGCCCAGGGACAAAAGAAAACTTGGTGTCAAAGATCTGCAAAGCAAAGCCCCAAAGCCTCTTTATGAAGAGGCGCTTGCGCTCGGCCGTGTGGGGCGAAGACTTCTGCAATTTTCAAATCTCCACTGTATCTCTGAGTTACAAGCTGGAATTTTGGGGGCTCCCGCCATCCCGTTTTCTAAAATCAAGCATCCAGTAAAAATAAAGCCCTTGTTCCTAGCATTGGATCACTTGTTATCCCAAGGGATAATCATAGAGGTTGTCTCAGAGGAGTAAGGCTTGGGGTTTTATTTGAATCTCTTTACAGTTCCAAAACCAAACGGAATTGTCAGGCCCATTCTAGATCTAAAAGATCTAAACCAATTCCTAAACATTCACGCTTTTCGCATGGAGTAAATCACTCAGTGATCTTTGCCCTACAAGGGGGAGAGTTCCTGGCCTCAGTAGACCTCAAAGATGCATATGTACATATGTCGATTTTTCATACCATAATTTTTTTCTGCATTCTGCAGAAGAAAAATTGTTTCACTGTCTGGATATAGTAAGAGCAGTGAAGATTTATCTGAAGGCAACTGCTCAGATACAGAAAACTGTTTTTTTGGTGGGGTTTTTTCTGTGTCGCCCTCCCCTCAAGTTAAGCATTGTGCTGGAACATCCCATTAAGTAATTAAAAAGGCTCTGTGTCCCGTGATGTATGAAAAAGAAAATAGGATTTTTTAAACAGCTTACCTGTAAAATCCTTTTTCTTGGAGTACATGACGGGACACATAGCTCCCACCCCTCTTTATGGGGATATTGGGACACTTATTGCTTTGCTACAAAAACTGAGGTACTCCCGGTATAGGAGCGGTTATATAGAAGGACATTTCCTGTCTTGGGTGTGCCAGTGTCCAATCACCTGAAGGTGGAACATAACCCATTAAGTAATTAACAAGGCTCTGTGTGCCGTGATGGTCTCCAAGAATTTCTTTTTTTACAGATAAGCTGTTTAAAAAAAATCCAATTTTTTGCCTATATATAGTTCATTATTTTACTTAGATGTGCGTAGTGCTCTGGTTCTGAGGACTGCATATACCTTCAAGTCCGTTTCAGATTTACTTACACCTTCCATACCAAACCCCCCTTGCTTTCAGTTAAAGGGCCATTCCATAATGTTTTCAGTGTCTGACCTAAACTGTATTACAGCACATCTATAGTAAATGTAAAAGTCTTGTATCTCCTAACTTCAATCCTGACAAAAATGTGTCTTCTGCTTGATAAATTGTTGGTTGCCTGTCTGTCCTGATAATGCTTTGTGGAGCTAGTTTTGGGTCAGAAATATATTGTTTGCTAGTACCTTAATATAAAACATTATTTCAATCAGCAAGACTTGAATATTCACATTTCTAAATTTTGTTTCTGTAGAGATGATGGTAAAGAAGGCCTAAAATTTTACACAAATCCATCCTACTTCTTTGATTTGTGGAAAGAGAAGATGTTGCAGGACACAGAGGACAAACGGAAGGAGAAGCGAAAACAAAAGGTATTTCAAATTTACTAAATGGAAGCTCATCTTGTAAAGCAGCCTGCTGCATATATCAGTATTAATTATAAGATAAAGGATAAGTTCACTTTTCAGAGCTTGTTGCACCCATAATCCTGGTCTAATTTGTAAAATGCGCCAGACCTACCCCTGAACCCCCCGATTCCCCTCTCTGTGGCAGCGGGTGGGGGTGCTTCTCCCAGCACCTGATGTCACATTTTGAAAATAGACTCGGCCTGCATGGCCACATCAATTAACCTGCAGCCTGTAAACAGTCAGCCTGTATCGGAGGTCTTGGCTGCAGGATCCTGGCATTGCACCCCTCATCCGGGGTGCAATACTCTCCAGGCTCCTAAGGGAACAAAAATAATCCATGCACATATTTTTTTGTGCATTTATTTTTCCTAAAAGGTGAACTTATCCTTTTAAAAAAATGTTAAGAGCATTACATTGCACTGCAGTTTACATCCTGTTTTGATTTGATTTATTCAGGTCGGATTGGCTGCAGAAAAGGTATGTATAGCGATTTTTTTTTTTCTTTACAGGGTTTAGATGTGTTAGATTGTGGATTTCTGTAGATGCAGGGATTTTAGTTTTAGGGTGGACTTATACTTTAATGACACACAAATATAACTGTGGAAGACCTATAAGTTAGTTTTTTTGGAAAGCCACTTGCATACATGCATCTGCTAATTATGAACTGCATGCTGTGTGCTGCAGAAATATTTTATCTTTTTAATAAATATTCTCTCACTTTAAACCAAAATAAAATTAGATTTTTTTTTGTTTTGTTGGATACTCAATGTTTTAAAGACCTTGTCCAAGGCCTGGTGCCAGGATGAAACCTCTTTTGGCTGCCCGGAGGAACTTGTATAGACATTCCACATCTGCACACAGATCTTCATTCATTTAAACATTATTAAATCTTTCAGTTTTTTTGTGTATAATTAGCAGCACAAAACAATAGCCCTCCTTTTCTACATAGCACTATTTCAAAACTTGTCTAGCCCTTGTATCAAGCTAGAAGCAAAATAGCCTGCTAGTGAGTTAGGTAAGTGTTAGGTAAGTAATAACAGTTTCTTCTGCAGCCCCCTGATCTCAACAAGCATTCAACCATTACGAGGGACAGGGCATACTGCAAGGGTTATGTTTTATGTTGTGCCTGGAGTTGGGCTTTAAATTGACAAAGGCGTGTGTGCCAGATACTGTATATAACATCTTTACAAACCTTTTGGGATAGTTTGAAGGGTTAGAAAGTCTGTTTTGGCTGGTTTTAAATGTAACACAGACTGTTGGGTAGGGATATGTAGGGACCAAGTGGTAAGGTCTACTTACTTGAATTAATGGGATAATCTTGTACTGTGGTTCATGCTGTAATGCTTTTTGTGGAGTATGGTATAGAAAGTCATACAAGGGGAATGGAGAATTCAGCAGGAGAGAATAAACTACCATGACTTAGAATAATAGTAAAAATCTGGAAAAAAGCCTTCTATAGAGAATATGAATGCCAAAAAAAAAGAAAAGGCAAAAGTTCAATGTTTTTTTTATAAAGTGGTTGGTGAACAGCCCTGTCTTTTGTACCATATTGGTGTAATATAATTTTATTTTATTTTATTTTTTTATGCAGAATATTGCACCTATTTATAAGTACTACGGTAGGATATAAGATATGTACATTATCAGTACATTTTCTGATGTTCTGCGGATTGTAGGAATATTATTTAAAACTAGTGTTTAGACAGTACAGTTATTGCTGTTTTTGGAATGAACACATACCGTGACTTGGAATAAAACCAAATTAAATAGTAAAAATCTGAAAAAAAAGCCTTCCATAGAGATCATGAATGGCAAAGAATAATAATAATAAAAAAAAAAGACAAAAGCTCAACAGTTTTTTTCATAAAGTGAAAAAAGCATATTGGCGTACATACCACTAATTTTCTGATGTGCTGCAGATTGTAGGAAGATTATTTAAACGTAGTTTTTAGATAATACAGGTATTGCTGTTTTCTGAATGAACACATAACTAGATTAAGTCCCCTTTTACACTTATACGACTTGTCCCACGATTTTGGATTGCAAAATCGTATGACGAGTCATTTTCCATTATTTTCAATGACTACCATTCATACTGGCATGACTTTAAGTAGTGCCGACTTCAAAGTAGTCCTTGCACTACTTTGGTCCGATTTTGATGCCACTTACACAGGCATTCATTGAAATCGTGGCCGCAAATCACGGCAAAATCGCTAAATGAAATGTGTCTAAAGGGTGTGTTCATGCTGGCCTGGTATTTCACTTTCCACAAACCAAAGATATCATTGTTCCTTAGCTACTGAACATACCATTTTAATATCTTAACGGTTTTATCCTGGACTTTTTTATAGGTTTATGTTGCCTCATAATCTAGTTTGTCCCTGTGTTTTATTTTGTTTTATGTTTCTTAGCAAATTGTCATTATGGCTGAGCATTTAGTTGGCTAAGGCTGCTACTTGCATGCTTATACCTTAATATTTTTGTAGCAAAAGAATATTGATCGTCCGCATGAACCAGAGAAAGTGCCTCGAGCTCCACATGACAGACGTCGTCAGTGGCAGAAGTTGGCTCTGGGTGCTGAGCTGGCGGAAGATGATTTAGATTTTGGACTGAAGCATGTGGAGATAGTAAATGGACCATCATCACACTATGAAACAAGGTTTGCTTGCATTGTATTCTCATATGTATTCCAGTCTTTGGATGTGTTAAAGTATAACTAAAGGCAAAGTAAAAAATTAAAAAGTAATAAGGGGAAATCTTCCAATGGGAACAATGGTTCTGATGACCTGGGGATCCTCAAGGAATTCCCTTAATTTGCAGGGATTTCTCCTCACTTCCCTTTTGGCTAAAAGACAGGAAGTGATGAGAAATCTTTACAATGGGACACAAATATGACTGGTTATAACCCCCCCTTTTTCTCTATCCAAAATGGAGGGGGAAAAACGTTTTGCCTTTTTAGTTTTACGTTGGGGGTTAGTTTATAGACTTTGGTTAGATGCTGAAGGGTTAAAAGACCTAACAGTTGCCTACATCTTTTGGGACTGTTGATGAGATTTCAGATCCCTGGTTCCCAAACCTGGATATTTACTGCATGCATTATGAATGGATCCCGCTCCTTCAATGGATCTTTAATGTATTTGATTTTGTGGAGCATGCAACCAAGGGAGAAGAAATACCCCAATATCTAAGGGTCACTATACATGTCACAGTCTGACCAGACAATTTTTGTACAAACCGCTTTAGAATGTGCAAATCAATTTGTTTCTGATCTGCAAGACCCTTGGAAGACATTGTTTTTGGTAGCTCTAAAGAAGATTGTACAATCGGATTGCAACTTATTTGGTGAGCTTTAGAAAAAACTTGGACCTGAACAGTGGCAAACCGATCAGAATTCTCAGGGGTCTCATACTGGCGACCCTCCAGCTGTTGCGAAATTACAAGTCCCATGAGGCATTGCATGGCTGACAATTACAAGGATGACTCCCACAGACAGAGGCATGATGGGACTTGAAGTTTCGCAGCAGATGAAGGGTTCGCCAGTTTGAGACCCCTGCAGATGATTCAGGCTACTAGACCCTAGTCTTTTCTTGGTGGCATCCAGTAAGCTTTTCATTTTTAGCAAGAATGTGCATATCTGCACAAACACTGTTTGCAAAAAGCTTCCCATTATGTGTGCATAAGCTGTTGTAACTACCTCAGTTACTCTCTCTGTAGTGTTTTTTTTAACAAGTTTTCCAAGTAAAGGTATAGCCTATATTTCTCACTACATGCTCTCATTTTTGTTTCTAGACCACAAGCTTAAAGTCCCAATTGAGGGGGTTCTCTCTTTTTTTTTTTTCTCTACATATATAGGGATGTGGCGACAAAACACTGTTCTGACATGGTGAAATCCTTATTTTTCTAGGCCACAAGCTTATGGAGAAAATTCAGATGGGACCTTCTCGCTTGCAGCGCTACCTTACAGCCAGATGAATGATCTTCTGAACAGGGTTCAGGGTGAAGAAAGGGTTTTGGTAAGGCCTCATGAACCGCCACCTCCTCCACCAATGCACGCTGCCGGAGATGGAAAAGCCATGACAGTTATCAGGTGGGCAATTTTATAATAAAGTGTAGTGTGTTCATCTAAGAAACAATTTAATTCATACCCAGTACATATCCCATCACTTAAATCCCAAGCAGTGCTTTCAACACTGCCAAGTTTGCTTCAGGGACCTACAAACTACACTTCTCTCCTATGTTATTGGAATGAGGAGACAAGAGGTGTTTTCTACTCCAAATCAGGAACAGGCAGTCTAGAGTAACAACATCTGCTCCTCCATAGATATAGCATGACAACGTTCACTTCATATACTAAGACAAAGTGTGTTACAAATCTTTAAAAAAAAAAAGCAGAAAATGAATGCAGCAACCACAGCCAAAGACTGGCAAGCTGCAGCAGTTTGTTCCTGGGTTACACGTTGGAGGACATTAAGAGTCCTCTTGAGCAATATGATTGGTTGCAATCGGATCTATACATTTTCAGGTATTTTATAAGCTTTCAACCTGACCTATGACTTCAGGCTTAGCTTGCCTAGGATGAAGTTGATCGACCTCTCTTCATAGGCACAAACATGCCATTGTTAGAAATATATATTGCTCAGCAGCTAAGGTTATGCATGGACAGCCTCCCGCCAAGGCTTGTGGGCTTCCTAGACCTTTCACGAAAATATTTCAAAAGAAGCTAAAAGTAGTTGGTCACATTTAATGGTGTTTGTTCTGTAATGTTAATCCATTCAACAGGACAAGTCTGGTTAAATGTGACAAAATACTACTACTATCTATACAATGGCCTGGATTAATGAGATCCGTAACAGATATCAACAAAAAAAAGGTTGCCTGCTGGTCTGTAATGTTGTGAATTTATCTCCTGGTATCCCTTTTCTGTTTTCTTCTATCAGAAGTAGAACACATGAAAGTTGATTTATTAAAAGCGCAGAGTTCAAAATCTAGTGCAGCTGTGTAAGCTTCGAACTTCAGCTTGTTCAATTAAGCTTTAACGAAAAGAAATAAAACTGTAAGCTGATTGGTTTCTATGCAGAGCTGCACCAGATTTTGCACTCTCCAATTTAAGTAAATCCAACCCCAAGGTGTAGTTTTACTGTGTGGGTACCTGATCTGGTGCAGATCTCCAGTGTAGGCTGTGGATAGCCAGAGGAAACAATGCATTTTTGGTGAGTAGTTGCTGCTGGATATTGAGTTGGAGGAAGTTATAAGATGGGCTCCACAAGAGTACACGGTCCAATTTTTTTTAATCCTTCTATTTTTCTTCTTTTTTTTTCTGTGATAAATAAAAAATAGTGGTTTAAAGTTTGATAAGATGCAAGTTTCACTTTACAGATTGTAGCCTTCATTGTTGTGTTTTTTTTTTTGTTTTTTTTTTTTTTTAATTTTCTTTCCAATAATTGTTAACCATATCTACTGTATTGTATTTTATTGAATTATATTATTTTTATGAACGTCTTTATTACCAGTGCTTTGTCTTACTATTCTAGTGCCACACAAGGTTTGAATGAAAACCGGCCACAGTCTCCAGCTATGGGAAGAACGCAAGTGTTTGTGAGCCCTTCTCCACCACCACCACCACCTCTTCCTCCTCCTCCTCCACCCCTTCCATCTGCACTTTCTGCATCTTCACTGCGCTCATCTATATCGTCCACTCCTCCGCCTCCTATTCCTCCACCACCACCACCTCCTGCAACTAGCTTACAGAATACTGCTGTGCCACCAGCACCAGCTCCTCTTCAGATAGCACCTGGAGTACTTCACCCAGCAGCACCTCCTGTTGCCCCTCCTCTTGTACAGCCTTCTCCTCCATCATCACGTTCTGCTCAACCAGGTGAAGCTGTGCCAGTACATCCACTTCCACAAACTGAAGCACTTGGGCTTCCACCACCACCGCCTCCACCACCTTTACCTCCTCCTGGAATGCGTCCCTCTTCCCCTGTTGCAGTCCCACCACTCTCTCACCCCCCTGCAGGTTTACATCCTCTAGCTTCTATTGCACCTGGCTCTCATGCTCCTTTGCTTCCCTCATCCCCACCATCACAAGTTGCTCTAGAGCCCAAGCGACATCCATCTACTCTGCCAGTAATTAGTGACGCAAGAAGTGTTCTACTGGAAGCAATACGAAAAGGTTAGAACTATGTTTGCATGATCGTAGCATTGGTATTTATGGTTTGTTCGTATATTTAAAATGGAGACGCTTTGGTGTGTGTTTTACAATGTTAGATTTAAAATAATAGACATAAAACAGAATCATAAAAAAATAAACATTTTTTGATGCCAAATAATTTTAGCATAGGAGTAATGGTCTTCAGCCAATGGGAAATATATATTGCTTGTTCCCAGACCAATTGGTGCAGTCATTCATTTAGTCTTTAACCTTTGTTGGACCCTAGATGTGCTATGGACACCCCAAAAAAACCTCAATACACCTCCATACATAACATGGCCTGACCCTCTCCCTCTGCTGATGCTACACTTGCTGACAGTTACTTGCTGTGTGTTACAGCATAGTATTATAAGAGCTAAAAATTCTGCTGTGAAAACAGCATCTGAACGGTGTTGGTAAACATTGTTCAAAAGAAACACAATGAAACATTTGAAAAAGATAATGAACAAATGCTTCTAGCAGAGCAGGGATTTTTAAGGTCCCAGTAACTCTCAAATACAAGATAACTTTTTTTTTTATTCCATCAGTTAAAAAAATATCAAAAGGAACAAATGACAAATAGAAAAGATCGAGAAGGGGGCTCAGGAAAGTATAAGGGTGAAGGTGGGGGGGGGGCCTTTACCCAAAAGGTTTGTTACCTTAATGCAAAGAATGCATTAGGTGGACAACCTTGAGCATTTAGAACCACTTTAAACATATATGAAAAATTTATAGAAATAAAATATGTTCTAGATTTCACCGGCCATTTACAGTTTACAGTCAACCAACATTAATCAATCGAGTGTTGCGCTAATTAAAAAAACAACTGAACCCTCAAATGATCAAAACTTTCTGAATAAACCAATGCGTGTAACCAATTCAACCAAACAAAAATTAAATAAATTACAGAATAATGTGCACTGAACAAATTGATGTTCTTAGGGGTCAAAAAATACAAATCTTTCCTGTGAATATCAAACTTGTGAAGAAGTGAACAAAGGACGTGGTAAAAAAAAAGTTTCAAAGTGTTAAAAACATAAATTATGTGCTCCTACCGCAAGAGTATGACCACCTTGTGGATGGAATTTGTGATACCTCTTATACTGCTGGAGCTTGTCTAAAACTCTGAAATGTTTTGGGCCTTCTCAGTATTAGAGGGTCACACTCTTGCGGTAAGCCTCCTATTTGGCACCAGATGGAGGAGCATATATTTGGTGTTTTTAACACTTTGAAGAGTTTTTTTTTTCACCATCTCCTTTGCTAACTTCTTCACAAGTTTGATATTCAGAAGCAAAGTTGGTATTTTTTACAACATAGATTTGTAGAGTGAAAATTATTTTGTAATTTTTTTTTAATGACATTTTTATAATTTGATGTTTTATTTGTTTCCTAATTGGTGTAGCACTTGATTTTTTTGGACACTATAGCCTATCTAATGGTGTGCTAGCAGCTTCTTATTCTTTCCACCCATTAGCGCAGTTTTATATCGTTTTAAGTCACCCAACATTGGTTTTCACAGAAAACATGTTCTTAAAGGGATTGATTAAATGCTCTGTCAGGTTTTTTTTTTTTTGCTGTTTGTCAGCACTAGAGGGATTCACCCTCTGTGTGTCCTGACAACCATTACCACAGAGACAGAAAATAATGAAATAACAACATTTCACAGTTGTCACCATAACAAAAGGTGAGTGGGGACTCCTCTTAATGGGGAAACCTGAGGTTTCTGCCACTTCCTTTTGCCTCTCCCAGACAGGAAGTTAGGGGAAATTGTTTCAATAAAATCACAAAAACCACCACAGGTTCAAACCCTTCCCTACTTTATTTAAAACTAAATACAAATTGCCAATACTCATGTTAATGATAGAAAATAGGGAAAGTTGCCTTTCTAAATAGTGAATATGCAAGATTTTGTGAAGTTTGTGTTTCATATCAACAGTTTTTGAGTAATTTTAGTATTTTCACTAAGGATGTGCTCCCCCCTCCCCCCAGGTATTCAACTTCGTAAAGTTGAAGAACAGCGCGAACAGGAGGCCAAGCACGAGCGTATTGAGAATGATGTGGCTACCATCTTGTCTCGGCGAATCGCTGTGGAATACAGCGACTCAGAAGACGATTCAGAGTTTGATGAAGTGGATTGGGAGTGAAAACATGTTACATAGTTAAACACTACAAACTGGAATGCTGATGTCAATTGTGGTGCTTGTTCTTTGAAAAAGTTTGGTCATTTCTAGTGTTTTGTATCTTTATTAACTTACGCCATCAGAAAAAAAAAACTTTTTTCTTCTTTTTTTTTTTTTTTTTTTTACTTTTTTTTTTTTTTCTACTTTTAGTTTACAGCAAGGTTAGCAACTCTGACATTTTAGTGTGACCTTTTTACCAATCTTTTATAGGGAATGGAAGTGTTGTTCCAATAGACCACTAAGTATTACGACTGGGCAGCTGTCAAGATGTAGAATAGAAAGCAACATTTTTTTTTTCTTTAGATATACTTTGTGCACTTTGTGAATTTTAAGTTAATGAAGGCAACTAAAGAGTGAAATTCCAAGGGCAACTATATTTACTATGGGCCTTATTTTATTTTTTAGTTGCTGTTTTCATAGCATTAAACCTGACTCTGAAGATTACTGCTCATAGCTAGGTCTGTACACTGACACAGGAAGTGCAACTGGTACATGCATAGAACAAAGGCAGCCATTTTGCTATTTAATATTTTGGGTGGACGCCATTAGGTTGTGCCTGCTGACACCTTATTTACTGTATGTCTTCTGAACATGGCTATTTATACTTGCTGGTTAACCAAGCCGTGTTCTAGTAAAAAGCTTTTAGATAAGTCTGACTGTTCCTGCTGCATTGTCTGTAATGTGAAGGTAAATTAAAGGGTATGTAAGCCCTAACAGTGAACTTCTCTTATTTTACGCCTATATGGTTTGTTAATCATACAATTAAAAGTGTTTTGCTATATTAGTTTGATATGTGCAAAAAATACCTGTTGATTCAGACAGAAATGTCAACTTTTTGTGCGCTCTTCCTCTGCTGACTGATATCAGTTTTATTGTTGAGGGGGAATTCATATAAGTCTTAACCTGCTTCTGTTCTCCCAATACAGTAAGTGTTTTTTTCACACCAGGATTAGTAAGTGTGTTACTGGCACAATCAACAGTTGAAAATAAAGGAATAAAGCTTGAAAGAAGAAAACTACGTCACCACCCCCTCTAAGGACTATTTATATATATATATCTTTGTTTTTGTGCTTTAAAATATGGAATCCATGTGTGACCTCTTGGTGTTCAAGGCAGGGAGTCTGGTGCAGAAATTTTACCCCAAGATATAAAAAAAAATCAAGCTGGTGGTTCACCCGGTTGTTGTGCATCCAGAACCAGAGTTACATTTTAGCAGGCATTCTGGCAGCTTACAACACGGCCCCCTTTACTATGCCTGACAGGTTTACTTGAAATGTTTTCAAACTTAAAGTATATTGGCTTCGACGCCTCAGTGTATTTACTTGAGTGGGTGCTCCTACCAGTACTCTATTTAAAAGGAGCAGGAGGACTTTTGTCCCATATTGCCACAGCTATTCGTGTCCATCCATTCAGGTATAAAGGCACTCATAGAATATCGTATCTGAATGGCACAGTCGAAGGTTGGATCACTCGGAGGCTGGGGTTTACCTTTTATTTAAAATGGACCTGTCACTTTTCAGGCATTTTGTACATAAGTTTGATGCAGGATATGAAATTTTGTAATCTATGTTGTTTGCCAAAAGGCAGATACTTGCATTAAAATCATTGATGTATAAGAACCTTCAAATGAAAGGTCATCTTCACAGTTATAAACACCTTTAAGATAAAAAATAAAAATATTAGCTATCGTTTTTTTTTTTTTTTTTTAAATAATGGCCTTATTTGAATGCTGAGGTATTTTTATGTACATGTCGTTGGTACTATTTTGCCTGTATTCTAAAGTAATGAAAATACACGTGAAAACTTTAAACATTCTGTGTAACTTATGTAACTGCTGTTAAAAAAGACTGATTTAATAAATTCCTCATTTTAAGTGAAGTACATTTTTTTTTTTTACTTTATTTCTTAAACTTCACCTTTCAAGCTATGATAAATTGGCTATATCTAGTGGTTAATTGTAAAACGACATCTTATTTATTTTTTAAATCTGTACGGTCAAAAACGAATTATTTGGGAAATTAATTTAAATTAACTGGCCCGTATCTACATTATATTATTATTATACAGGATTCATATAGCACCAACAGTTTGTGCATCGCTTTACAACATGAATATATATATATATAGTGTGTATGTGTGTGTGTGTGTATATATATATATATATATATATATATATATATATATATATATATATATATTTATTCGGAGTTCATGTTTATTTCTTTTGTTTGTATTGGTATGATACAAAAAAGTGAAGAAACAAAAAGCAAAATTTGACAATGGACTGGACAAAATTATTGCCACTCTCAATAAAATATTTGGTAGCACACACACCTTGGGGGAAAAAAATGAAATCAATCACTTCTTGTAACCATCATTGAGTTTTCTACACCTTTCTACTGCAATTTTGGACCACTCTTCTTTTGCCAACTGCTCCATCTGCTGTTTTGAGATTTCACCACAGATGCTCTATGGGATTTAGATCTAGACTTATTGCTAGCCAGCACTCTCCAGCACTTTGTCTTAAACCATTTCTGGGTGCTTTTTGATGTGTGCCTTTGGGTCATTGTCCTGCTAAAAGACCAATGACCTTTGACGGACACCAAACATTCAGACACTGGGCCCTACATTGCACCCCAAATTTTTTTGGTAGTTTTGAGATTTCATAATGCCATGCACACGTCAAGACATCCAGTGCCCGAAGTAGAAAAAAAGCAACCGCAAAACATTAGTTAACCTCTGCCATGTTTGACTGTAGGGATTATATTATTTTCTTTAAAGGCCTCATTTATTATTCTGATAACAGTAGAATGATGCATGTCCGGTGTTTTTTTATATTCTCTGGCCTGCTGGATGAAGGTGCACATAGTGCTGTTGGGGCTGAACGTTCATAATTTGCTATTTGTCCAACTTCAGACTCAGGTTTTTCTGATGTTGTTACACCTGCCACACTTTCAACACTGAGCTAGGACCTTAGGCATACCTCCCAACATTTTCATATGGGAATTAGGGACACCTTCTAGCAAAAGTATGTAGCCATAGGACACACCCTTAAAGGAGGATTAACCAAAAAAAAATGTATTAAACCCACAAGTACTTTATTTTTTATTTTTACCACTACTATTTCTTTATATCGGCAGTAATTTGGAAATTGGATGAAAGGTTTAGCACTGGGAAATACTTTTTGAAAGATAAAAAGTGCGTTTTATATACAACTGTACAGATCAGACTAAAAAATGAGGGACAAATGAGAAGGAAAGAGGGACAGAGGGACATTGCTCCAAATAAGGGACAGTCCCTCAAAATCAGGGACGGTTAGGAGCTATGCCTTAAGGGCCCATTTATAAAGAGTGGTTTCCACTTTTTGCAAACCACACAACATTACTAAAAATACACATGCGCAACTGTCATTTTATGTTGTATTTATAGAATTCGGAGTGCAATGCAGAGTTAAAGGTGCCTGCGATTCGGCACTGCGTCGCTTTAACCGACAATTGCACGACGTGGCTCCAAAACAAAATTGGCGTCCTTTTTTCCCCACAAATAGAGCTTTCTTTTGGCGGTATTTGATCACCTCTAACAAAAATAGAGCGACAATTTTGAAAAAAATTCTATATTTTTTACTTTTTGCTATAATAAATATCCCCCAAAAATATATAAAAATTTTTTTTACTACTAATGGCGGCGATCAGCGTTTTTTTTTTTTCTCGTGACTGCGACATAATTGCAGTTTGGGAGTTAACCATAAGGGGCTGCTGAAGGGGTTAAGTGTGACCTCATCTCTGTTTCTAACTGTAGGGGGGTGTGGCTGTAGGTGTGACATCATTGATTGTGGTTCCCTATATAAGGGAAAACACGATCAATGACAGCGCCACATTGAAGAACGGGGACTCCAGCGGCGATCGGGTCCGCGGGTCCCGCTGCCGTGGTCACGGAGCTTCGGACAGGGTTGTGGGTGCGCCGTGCCATTCTGCCGACGTATATGTGCAGGTCCATAAGTGGTTAAAGGAGTTGTAAAGGCAGAATTTTCTTTTTTATCTTAATCCTCCTGATTGGCTGAGACAGAGCGCTGTCAATCAAGCAGTCAGTTTGCTGATATGGGTCGGGGCTCTGTGTATGAATGGATACACTGAGCTCTGACTCTGGGTAACGAGCTGCTGGCTGAGGGCACTCAAGGGAGGGAGGGACTAGGAGCAGCAAAGAGGGACCCAATGGGAGTAATTTGTGCCTCATCAATGGTATGATTGGGCCCAATTGCTGGTGTCATTGAGAAGAAATGTGCTCCATCTTTGGTATAATTGAAAGGAAATGTGCCCCATCACTGATGCCATTGGGCACCATTATTGATGTTCTTGAGAGAAATTATGCCCCATTGTTGGTTTTATTGAGAGAAACTATGCCCCATTGTTGGTGTCATTTTGAGGAATTGTGCTCCATGGTTGGTGTCATTGGGAGGAATTTTGTCCATCATTGGTATAATTGAGAGTAACTGTGTGCCATTGTTGGTGTCAGTGGAAGAAATAATGCCCCAATGTTAGTATCAGTTGATGAAATGGTGTCCCAAGGGCCGGATAAAAGCAAGCAAAGGGGCGCAGTTTGGAGTACACTGCTCTAATTGAACCCTTTGCTAAGGTAGTCAAGGAAGTCGTGCTGTAGGAGGAAGAAGTAGAGTTATTATTGGGCCTTCAGGAGGGATCCTCCCAGAGATCGCTTTCTGGAAATTATAATTCCATCATCCAAGCAAAAGAGGGTTGTTGTAGAAGTTCCAACAAAAATGAAAGCCAAAGGCTATTGCTCATTTCTGTTTCTGGTAAAGAAGAATGCAGCGACTTATGTCCAGTGTTAGATCTGAATTAATTGAACAAATACAAACTTATTCAAAAAGGAAACTCTACAATGAATTTCCAGCTATCAGTAGATTTGTTGCATTGGATGAGGTGCAATAAAATGCAACAGGTCTAGCAAAGGATCTTATGTTGGTGAAACCGGACAGAAATTGCAAATGAGGATGAATTTGCACAGACACCCCATCAAGGAACATAAGGAAGACAGTCTCTGCACACCCATGGAACATCATTTCTCACAACTGGACCACACTATAGAAGACTTCAATGTTTTAGTTCCAGGAAAGGAAAACATTTGAACTAACAATGATGCTTCTTTTTGACACAAAAAACAATGGTCTAAATTTAGATATTGGTTTCCTTGCCCCCTCTGTGACTATCGCAGTATCCCCCCCCCCCCCCCTGCAGTCTATAGCTCTATATATCTCCCTCTGTGTTGTATCACTTGCTGATAGCTTTATTACCATACACGTTGATTTATAAGTGTTTTTCTTTTCCCTTTCCCTCTGAGATTTTTTGTTTTGTTTTAACATTTCACCTTCTGCTAAAACTTTTTCAAATCAGTACTGCTTGGACTTTGAAGGCGACACACCCACACTCGTCCATGAAAAATTATATGTTGGTGCAAATAAAAAAAAGTATCACAAATAGGGATGAGCTGAACACGGACCGACCGTTCGTGTGAACATTTAGAACCCCATTGATGTCCATGGGACTCGAGCGTTCGAATTCAAAAGTGCTCATTTTAATGCTCCATATGTCTAGCCCCAGGGAACATGTATCAATGGAAAAAAAAGTTTTAAAAATGGTCGTTTTTTCAGGAGCAGCGATTTTAATGATGCTTAAAGTAAAAAAAAAGGAAAATTCCTTTAAATATCGTACCTGCTGGGTGTCTATAGTAGTGGCACGTGTTTAGAACTGTCCCTGCACAAAATGAGATTACTATAAGAAAAAGGTAATTTAAAACTGCTTGTGGCTTTAATATAATGTCTGGTCCCTGCAATATGGATCAAAATCACTGATAAAAATAGCATGGATTTCCCCGCCCCCCTCCCCCATGTCATTACATGCCCCTTTGGCTCTATATACTTTGAACAGCAGTATACCGGTGGTGCAAACAAGACAGAGACTGTAGGTTTGTTGTTAAGTAGAATCTGTTTGTAATTTTCAACTGGTACTTCTTTAAAGTGTAGCTTCAGCCATAGAATCTTTTTTTAAGCTTTTCTGAAAAGATAGAGAAGGGTTATTATCGCCCCTGTAACATTTGTTTTGCTGTTCAGAAGATTGCACCTAACTTTCTGTACCAAAGACAAATGATTTTTTTTTGTGAAACAAGGATTGTGATAAAGCATAAGTGGACAGGAGATACCTTTTCCAGAAGAGAATTTCCCTTCCTAGGGGTAGATTTCCTCTCACTTCCTGTTGTCTCTTTCCGTTTGCAAGTAGGAGTCGTTTGTGAGTTGGATGTTTTAAAGTAGGGGCCTGCCGTATATACGCTGCAGAAATTTGGGCCCTAGGTGTTGGTGTTGCGACAACACTGCAACCCCTCACAGTTAGTCTTGGTGGCCGCTGGAATGCCCTGCTATGAAATATTAAATCAAGAATTGTAAATACACGCCCCTGTTGAACAGGGGCACAAAAATTGGGCCTTAGGCAATGGTGCTGGTGCCACAACACTGCAACCCCAACAGATACTCTAGTTGTAGCGCAGCAAATAGCCTGCTGCAAACTATTGCATCAAAAATTGTAAATTACACTCCCCTGTTAAACGGGCAGAAAAATTGGGCCTTAGCCACTGGTGGCGGTGCCCAGAACCGACAATGTTCTTACAAGCTATCCGCAAGATCATTGAGAAGGATATTCAGTCAGCAGAACAGGATAGTCACTCAGCATAGGCAGTCTCCAAGGGATCTGACATTTAAAAAAAAATATTCAGTTACATCAGCATCAGGTGCTTGGTAGCTGGTGGTGATCCAAGCCTGATTCATTTTTATGAAGGTCAGTCGATCGAGAGACGCACCCTGTGATCAGTCACAAAGCCTCCAACAGCACTGAATGTGCGTTCTGAAAGAACGCTGGATGCAGGACAAGCCAGTAGCTCAATTGTGTACTGTGCAAGGTCTGGCCAGTGATCCATTCTCAAGACCCAGTAAGCCAGAGGATTTTCAGTGGGGAAGGTGTCCAAGTCTGATCTTGCCCCTAGGTATTCCTGCACCATGTAAACCAGACGCTGGCGATGGTTGCGGGAACCGGTCATACCTTGGGTCTGCGGACTAAAAAATTGTCTGAACGCATCGGTCAGATGGCCACCTTCTCCACCGGTCCTTCTGTGACTCACCGAAGCCGAACACTTTGTCCAGGACCAGGATGTGGTAATCCCCCAGGTTCCGGAAACACGTTGCACAGACCTTTCTTCATGGCCTCCCGAAGATGTTTCATCTTCTGCTCCCTCTGCGACGACAAGATAAGGTCTGCAACCTTACCCTTGTAATGTGGATCAAGGAGAGTTGCCAGCCAGTAATGATCCCTCTCCTTGATAGCACAAATACGAGGATCCTTGCGCAGGCCTTGCAGGATCAGGGAGGCCATGTGGCGTAGGTTTGCTGAGGCATTCGGGGCACAGTCCTCTGGGTCACGGAGGACAACAGGATTCGCAGCCACCTCATCCCAGCCACGTAAAAGTCCATGGGTTCCTTGATCCCTTGAAGACTGCTGCTGATGCTGAGTCAAAAGCTCCACCTCCATGCTGCCGATACAATCCTCCTCCTCCTCCTCCTCGTCCTCTTCCTGTGTGCTAGGCGGGCAAGCAGGACCACTGTCTGGATAAAGGGAGCCTTGAGAGGTAAGGAAGTCCTCCTCTTCCTCCCTCTGTTCTGCCTCAAGGGCCCTGTCCATTATTCCACGTAGCGTGTGCTCCAACATGTAAATAAGAGGGACAGTCTCACTGATGCATGCGCTGTCACTGCTCACCATCCTCGTGGCCTCCTCAAATGGTGACAGGACAGTGCATGCATCTCTGATCAAGGCCCACTGGCTTGGGGGAAAAAAAACAAGCTCCCCTGACCCAGTTCTTCTCCATATTGGCACAGGTACTCATTGATGGCCCTCTGCTGCGTGTGCAACCGCTGCTGCATGGCCAATGTAGAGTTCCATCTGGTGGGCATGTCACAGATTAGGCGGTTCTTGGGCAGGTTGTATTCCCTTTGGAGGTCTGTCAGCCGAGCAGTGCCATTATATGACCCAAGAACCGCTGCACCACCAAATTCAGAACATGAGCAAAACAGGACACATGGGTCAGTTGTCCCTGTTGCAGGCAGAGAGGAGGTTGGTGCCATTGTCGCTAGCCACCATTCCTGGCTTAAGCTGGCGTGGCGTCAACCACCTCTGAGCCCCTGCAGAGCTGACAGAATCTCTGCCCCAGTGTGGCTCCTGTCTCCCAAGCACACCAGCGTGATCGGATGCACATGTCTCAAAAAAGGCCCACACCAAAGAACTTTTGCAGTAACGCTGAGACACAGCAGCGCCCTGCACAGACGTAGCTCTGCGATGTAATGCAGTTGGTGTGCTGCCCTTAAGCTGTCCCCTGGAGGGCATCCTGCCTCTTTGAAGATGTGCCTGTGCCTCCTCCTCCTCTCTCCTATCAGGCACCCATGTAGAGTCAGTGACCTCATCATCCCCTCACTTCTCATCACTGTCGGAAACCTGGCAGTATGCTGCAAATGAGGGAAGATGACTGCCAGATTGCTGTCCTTCTTGGGCACCCCCTCTCTCTGGGCTTACATTACTGCCTTCCTCTATCTGTGTTCCATCATCGGAGCCTTCAAAACGCTGTGCATCTTCATGCAGCATGTACCCAAGACTGTGTTCAAACAGTTTGTGGGACTCCTCAGGAGGACATGGTGGGACTAGGGAAGGAGTAAGTGATGCCATTGAGCAGAGGAAAGAGGACGCCTTGGCAGCTACTTTGCCAGACAAAGTAACCTGAGCATGAGTGAGAGAGGATGAGGAGGATGATGATGAGGATGGCTTGGTCATCCACTCTACCTAGTCTTCGGCATGTTGCGGCTCAACATGGCCAGCTGCCGAAAACAAGGACGAGCGTGTCACACGGCCACTTGCTGATGAGCACTGGATGAAGGATGCAAGGGTCTGTTAGATCACAGATGAGGCTGGCTACTAAAATAGCCATGTGAGCTCTCTCACAGTGTTGATTATAGAGAATATTTTGTACTTGTCTAGGAGGTCATATTCACCTCCCTGTGGTTCCAGACTTGCTGTCTCAGAAGCCGTTCATTCACCGAAGTCCAGCAAAGTTATTGCTCTTGGTGTGAAAGTTAAAAGAGAAAGGCTAGTGGGGCTGGCATGTTCACAAGCCATGATTTTGACACTTCTGAAGCCCTGAAAATCTTTGAAAATGGTACCTACACAGTAGGTTCAATACTTCAATATTATTGCTTGCAAAGTGCTCCTGGGGATGTTTAAAGCTTGGGAAATATTTTTGTATCCAAATCCAGCTTTAAACTTCTCCACAACAGTATCTCGGACCTGCCTTGTTCTTCATAATGCTCTCTGCGCTATAAACGGACCTCTGAGACTATCACAGTGTAGGTGCATTTATACGGAGACTTGATTACACACAGGTGGATTCTATTTATCATCATTAGTCATTTAGGTCAACATTGGATTATTCAGAGATCCTCACTGAACTTCTGGAGAGAGTTTGCTGCACTGAAAGTAAAGGGGCTGAATAATTTTGCACGCCCAATTTTTCAGTTTTTTATTTGTTAAAAAGTTTGAAATATCCAATAAATTTCATTCCACTTCATGATTGTGTCCCACTTGTTGTTGATTCTTCAAAAAATTACAGTTTTATATATTTATGTTTGAAGCCTGAAATGTGGCAAAAGGTCGCAAAGTTCAAGGGGGGGCGAATACTTTCGCAAGGCACTGTATATATGGGTCCTTTTCAGGTTTTACAATTAATTGGGATAAATCAGTTATTTTGCCAGTGGACCCACTGGTTACCAATCTGCCAAATTTAGCCTCTCAATTAGCTGTAGTTTCTACATTTGAATATTTTGTTGTACAATTTACATCACAAGTAAATACATATGTGGAGAGGAATTTAGCCCCATTATTTAAAGCGGATTTCCTCTCAAAAAAAAAAAAAATTAAAAGCCAGCAGCTACAAATACTGCAGCTGCTGATTTTAATATTAGGACACTTACCTGTCCTGGAGTCCAGCGGCGTCCGCAGCAGAGGACGAGCGATCGCTCGTCACCCTGCTGCTCCCCCCTCCATCCTCGGTGAGGGAACCAGGAAGAGAAGCGCTTCCCTACGAGTCCCGCTGCGCCCGCAGATTGGCTCCCACTGTGTGCTGGGAGCCGAGTGTTCCCAGCACACAACGGGGAGGGGGGCGACGGGATGTCAGGAAAAAAACGTCTTTTGCCCGAGACGTGTGGCCGGAAGTGGGTGCAAATACCTGTCTTTAGACAGGTATCTGCACCCCCCTCCCCCTGAAAGGTGTCAAATTTGACACTGGAGGGGGGAAGGGTACCGATCAGCGTGAGTTCTAGTTTAGGGTGGAGCTCCGCTTTAAGCGGTTTAAGCAAGTGGGGAAAATTTAGAGTAAACTCCCTTTGACAATATTAGGTAGAGCTCATTTGATAAAGATGATATGGATGCCACAATTTTTATTTTTGCTGCATAATTGTGCTGTGTGGCTTCTTTTGAAGTTTTTCAAACAAATTGATAACTTGTTTAAAGAACTTATTTGGAGATATAAACATCCTCAGATTGCATTAAAAACTCTGCAGCTGCCCAGAGATGAAGAATGTTTGGCTGTTACAAATGCTAGATTGTATTATCTGGCATCTCAACTTCAGCAATTAAACGGATGTTATAGATTATGAGGATCCCATGCAGCAAATGATATTCTCCCAGTTGCCGATAAAACCACCAGTACAGTTAATAGTAGCTGATCACTTCTATAGTAAATCTAGCAATGGCGTCCCAACATTATGCTGTGCCCCACCAAATTGCATTTTATAGTTGGCCCTCCTACTTTTGTCCCTGTTCCCTCATGTGCCCCCCTAAATTTGAAAGCTGGAGACGCCACTGAAACCTAGCTATCCTACATTTTATTTAATACATATGATCACAAGATACTCAATATAAGGGATATACTCAACATATGCCCATATGGAATAATCTGCAAGGTCGCAAAGCTTGAAAATTTAGATTTATGGAAGAATGCTGGAACTCTGCTTTTTGACAATGGGGTTTTGCAACCATTTGATAAACTGACAGGGAGATATCATTTGCCCAATAAGTTATTTTTTCAATATTTGCAACTACAGCATGCTCTGCAGAGTCAAGCAAGGTGTTTTTTATTAATATATAATCCTTCATCCATCCTAACTTAGGCAGTAACTGTAAAACGTTCTAAACTGAGACTTATAGGGAGTATATATTCGTCTTTACAAATCACAGCTAGAACTAAGACACAAGTGGGTAGTTTAGAGTGTATAAATGAAAGTGAATAAATGTAGCACTTTGTGTATAAACCTATTAATATCTAATAAAATAAAAGTGCATATAATCATGAATCATAACATGAGTGATAAATAGTCCATAAATTAAATTGAATAAATAAATAAATAAAGGCTCTTCTTATGATCAGTGTTTCACGCTAATCCACCACTGTGATCGCTTGTCCTCAAAAAGAGTGCACACCACCACCGATAAAATTGTGCGCTCACCTCCCAGATGAGTTAAAACTCCCCTCGAGTTCACACAATCTCATCCTTTTAACAATCAATGGTGGGTAATCCAGCTATTTCTCATTGGCAACTCAGCACACTTATTGGCAATTCAGGGCATGTAAATGATAAATAGAGAGACCATAGTTTTCTCTGTATACAAAATGTATTTAAAGCCCTCCAAAAACAAATTATACTTACAGGATAAAAACTGCAAAAAATCCACAGTAGCGCCGCCGTCTTACACACTCACGGTGCCTGGCTAGACGTCATGTTATCAGCTCCTTCCCTCTAGAAGCTTATCGGCCAATCACAGGCCTGCCTCACTTTATTCACACGTTTTTTCATCATGAAAACAGAACATCTGGTAATGCAGGCTGATTTTCTTGACTAGTTTCGGGCCTGGCTATCTGCTTGATTTCTGGCCAGTGTAAGTTTTGAATAAGAATTGGATTGTGGACCCCAAACCAAAAACCAAACAAATAGAGGGGTTAGGGCAATTGGACTATTGCGGTACGGTAAGCAATAATAAAATGCAAGTGTGAAGGAAAGTATAAATTTTATTAACACAAAAGACAATAAAATTCAAACAAGGATACAGTTTACAATAGTGACGGTCCATATGTATCACCACAGTAATCAACCCCTAAGGGGGGGAGTCACAATGGGAATGGGGGTCACTGAGGGTGTCTCAACCTCAGTGACCCCCATTCCCATTGTGACTTTCCCCCCTAAGGGGTTGATTACTGTGGTGATACATATGAACCGTCACTATTTTAAATTGTATCCTTGTTTGTATTTTCTTTTGTGTAAGTAAAATGTATACATTCCTTCACACTTGCATGTTATAATTTCTTACCGTACCGCAATAGTCCAATTGCCCTAACCCCTCTATTTGTTTGGTTTTTGGTTTGGGGTCCAAAATCCAATCCTTATTCAATTCTGATTTCTGGATGATAGTACTATTAATTAACCTTACACTACATGTATATTTATCTAGAGGCTAATTCTATATCATGGCCAGTAGTAGGACGAGCAGCATACAGAGATCAGTAGGATGTAAGGCAGCGTATAGAGATCATTAGTAAGTAGGGCAGTGTACAGAGATTAGTAGTATGTAGGGCAGTGAACAGAGGTCAGTAGGATGTAGGGAAGCGTACAGAGGTCAGTAGTAAGTAGTGCAGCGTACAGAGATCAGTAGTATATAGTGCAGTGTACAGAGATCAGTAGTATGTAGGTAGTGTACAAAGGTCAGTAGTAGGTAGGGCAGTGTACAGAGATCAGTAGGATGTAGGGCAGCGTACAGAGTTCAGTAGTATTTAGGACAGTGTAAAGAGGTCAGTAGTATATAGGGCAGCGTACAGAGATCAGTAGGATGTAGGGCAGTGTACAGAGGTCAGTAGAATGTAGGGCAGCATACAGAGGTCAGTAGGATGTAAGGCAGCGTACAGAGGTCAGTAGTATATAGGGCGGTGTACAGAGGTCAGTAGTATGTAAGGCCGTTTACAGAAGTTGGTAGTATGTAGGGCAGTGTACAGAGGTCGGTAGTATGTAGGGCGGCGTACAGAGATCAGTAAGATGTAGAGCAGCATACAGAAATTAATAGGATGTAGGGCGGTGTACAGAGGTCAGTATGAGGTAGGGCAGCATACAGAGGTTAGTAGTGTGTAGGGCAATGCACAGAAGTCAGTAGTAAGTAGGGCAGTGTACAGAAATCATTAGGATGTATGGCAGCATACAGAGGTCAGTAGTATGTACAGCAGCATACAGAGGTCAGTAGTATGTAGGGCAGCATACAGAGGTCAGTAGTATGTAGGGCAATGTACAGAAGTCAGTAGTTTATAGGGCAGTGTACAGAAATCAGTAGGATGTACGGCAGCATACAGAGGTCAGTAGTATGTAGGGCAGCGTACAGAGGTAAGTAGTAAGTAGGACAGCTTACAGAGGTCAGTAGTATATTGGGAAGCATACAGAGGTCAGTTGTATATAGGGAAGCGTATAGAGATTAGTAGTATGTAGGGCAGTGTATGGAAGTCGGTAGTATGTAGGGCAGTGTACGAAAGTCCGTAATATGTAGAGCAGTGTACAGAAGTCAGTAGTATGTAGGGCAGCGTAAAGAGATCAGTAGGATGTAGGGCAGCATACAGAGGTCAGTATTAGGTAGGTCAGACTACAGAGGTGGGGGCTGGGTGTCAGGACTCAGAAGGGATGGGTGTCAAGGGCATCAGGGGGGTTGCGTGTCAGGAGGGCATTATGGGACTGGATACCAGGAGGGCATCAGGGGGGCTGGATGTCAGGAGGGCTGGATGTCAGGAGGGCATCATGGGGGCTAGGTGTCAGAAGGGAATTTGGGGGGCTGCGTATCAGGAGGGCATCAGGGGCGCTGGGTTTCAGGGGGCTGGGTGTCAGGAGGGCGTCTTGGGGGCTGGGTCTCAGGTCTCTCGAGTGAGGGGGACTGGGTTTCAGCAGAGCATCAGGGGGGCTGGGTGTCAGGTGGGCATTGTGCTGGGGCATTAGGAGGGCTGAGATGTTTGGAAGTTTTCTTTATCATACATCACGGGACACAGAGTTCTATCTCTAGGTGATGGACACTGGTATAAGACAGGTCTGTCTAAAACTGTCTTAGACAGGATGTCTGCCCCTATATAACTCTGCTCATACAGGAAATACTTCAGTTTTTTACCAGTGTCTGCAAGGTGGTTTGTTTGAGCTCTTTAGAGCAGTGTTTCTCAACCCTAGTCCTCAAGGCACCCCAACAGGTCATGTTTTCAGGATTTCCCTCAGATGAAACAGCTGTGGTATTACTAACTACTGATCAAATCACCTGTGCAAAATAATGGAAAGCCTGAAAACATGACCTGTTGGGGCGTCTAGAGGACTGGAGTTGAGAAACACTGCTCTAGAGCTCCAGGTCTTGTGTTCCAAAACGGTTCTTAACCACTTTCCGCCCATGGAACATCATATGACGTCTTGGAATTTGAGTGGAGATATCTGAATGATGTCTGCAGCTACAGGCATCATCCAGATATCATCTTTTTCGGCTAGCGATTCCCTGCATCGTAAGAACGATCATAGTGGCAGTTCAGCCACTTGATTGTTCTCACAGGTGGCGGGAGGGGACATTCCCCCTCTGGCCGCCCTCTGGTGCTTCTACCAGCTCGTTAATCGCACGAGCGGCGAGTCAGAGAAGAATTCCATCGACACCGGAAGTTGAGCACAGAGATTTCCAAGGGACAGATGGTCCCTGGCAATCTTCATGACCTTCAGTTATGACGTCACGTCCGGCCCGGCGGAAGTTCACATTTCCAGAGACTCAGACTCTTTTTTTTTTTAAAGGGAAAGTGTAAAAATTTTAATTTTATTATAAAATAAACAATAAAATAAAAAAACGTTTAAAGCGCCCTCATCCCCACGCGTTTGAAGCAAACGCATACGTACATCGTGCCCACATATGTAAACAGCGCTCAAACCACACATGTGAGGTGTCAATGCAAACATTAGAGCGGGAGTAACAGTTCCAGCCCAAGACCACCTCTGTAACTTTAAACAGGTAAACTGTAAAAAAAAATGTGTCACCCATGGAGATTTTTGGGCTAGCTGCGGTTGTTTGCAGGAGTACCTTTTTCTTGTTGTCTTGGCTGTTTTTCTTATGGACAGTCCAGGGGGGAGCGCCATTGGGGAACTTGGTTCACCATGGCGAATGTGCGTTCTCCAGAGTGCACAGATTGTTTGGTATGTGGCACACATGACTTCGCCACACTGTACATTGTGCGCACACGGAGCCATGCAGGCACTGTAGGCTCTACTCTTGGCACGCAAAGATTTGCGTCATGTGCATATACAGCCGAGTGCATTCGCTGGGAATGCACATGTGCATCTGCACACATGCGCAGTACGCCCTGGCTCACAGTCAGCTTATATAAGACATTCAGCGCTTCCAGGGGACAGCTGTGGAAAACAGAGCAGGCACTGAACCATTCACTTGCAGCAGTTCATTTCTCCTTACTCTTAGTTTTTTTTTAAAAAGAGGAGTGTGACTAAGGCCTCGTACACACGAGGGGATATGTCCGCTGAAAACGGTCCGATGGACCGTTTCAGCAGACATCTCCGCTCGTGTGTATGGGCTAGCGGACAGATTTCTCCACCCGACAGATTTCAAAGCATGCTTTGAAATCCATCCGGTGGAATCTGTCCGCCCGACATGTCTGCTGGTTAGTACACTTACCAGCAGACATGTCGTGCCCCACCGCCGCCGCGCCGCCGCCGAATGGATTCGGCGCATGCGCGGAAGTGTTTTACTTCCTGGTGCGGTGACGTGGCGATGACGCGGCGGCGTCAACGTCACCGCCGCGTCACCGCGCCGTCCGGCGGCGGGGAATTTGATCCGATGGTGTGTACACGCCATCGGATCAAACTCCCGATCGGACATATCCGATGGAAATGGTCCGCGGACCATTTTCATCGGATATGTCCGATCGTGTGTATGGGGCCTAACACTGCAGGGAAGGGCAAATTTGTGTCGTCATTAGCTCATAAAAGAGCCTAGTCAAAACCCTAGTGTTGTATACCCTGAAAGACCAGAGGCATTTCAGCAATCTGAGCCACTGAACCTTTCTGGTATGGTGCCTACTGTCAATGCTGCTGATTCAGCCTTTGTCACCAACGATGATTTGTCCTCAGCTCTGGCCAGGTTAGAGGACAGGATTGCTGGCACAATTGCCTCCATCTCGCAGGGTGGCAAAAAGCATGAAAGATCCCCCTCCCCTGATCCTTAGAACTTGGAGCAGAAATGGGTTGATGAAGGGGAGGAGCTAAATGCTAATGATTCTGTGGAGGGCCTGGCAAATGAGTATGCTTCTGAGGAATCTGGGCCAGAAGATGTCCAGTTGGTATGAGCCTCTCAGTCACAGAGGCTTTTGATCCAGACTCTTAGCAAGATAGTTTGTTCTGCCTTTAAGTTACCTGCTGCTGAGGTTACTGAGCCCCCCTGGTCCTCTTTGAGGTCCCTGAAGCCTCCTTAGGCTGCACAGGCTTTTCCCTTACACTCACTATTGGAAGAGGTGGTGTAAGCTTATTGGGAACATCCTGACAGGATTTTCGTTCCTCCTAAAAGGTTTTCCCTTTTATATCCCATGGAAGAAAAGTTTGTTAAGAAGTGCCATGCCAGCCATAGATGCAGCAGTCTCTTTCTTAAACAAGAACTTGTTTTCTTAGGCGCCGTACACACGGCCGAGGTTCTCGCTGAAAATCACATTCCAGCGAGGACCTCGGCCGTGTGTACGGTCTCAGCGAGCTTCCCGTCGGGAAGCCCGTCGAGCCGAAATAGAGAGCACGCTCTCTATTTCCTCGACGGCCCGCCTGGAAGAATGGCTGGTTGCCATTCCCGACGGGCGGGTCGCCGAATCCGACGGCCGGGAGAGAACCTCGACGGGCGGAACGATGTGTTCTGCCCGTCGAGGTTCTCTGCCGTGTGTACGGCACCTCACAAGCTTTATTCTGAGGAAGTGAAGAACTGAGTTAAAGGATCACTAAAGGAATTTTTTTTTTAGCTAAATAGCTTTCTTTACCTTATTGCAGTACTGGTTTCATGTCCTTATTGTTTGTTTTTGCTTTGAAGTTGCTGTAATCCTGCGCTGATCTTCACACTTCCTGCTTGTCTGTTTCCTTATAACCACAGAGCTTTCTCACGGTGGTCTAAACTGTCATTACTGTGTGTCTAAAACTTCTCAGATTCATTTTAAAAACAAAACACTGCCCTGGATTTGTTTGTTTTTGTTCTGTGTGTCTATTTCTACTTCACAGAAACATGAAGCCAGTTCAAAAGTGAAACTAACCTGCAGGCACATTATATAATTGCTTTTTATCTATTTTTAATCATTTTGAAAAGGAATCAGTTAACTTTTATGTCTCTATACCCTGTAAACAGTCATTTCAGCAATTTTTTTTTTCCTTTAGTGACCCTTTAAAGTAGTTGTAAACCCTTACAGACCACCTAAAATAAGGCTAACCTGTAGATGCAAGAAATATCTCCTTAACCTACACGCTTAAGGAGATATTTGCAGAAAAGTCTACACCGATGCATGTGCCGTAGACAACGGTGCAGGCGCACTAAGCGTGCCGCTAGTGGAGGCGATCGTGCCGTCACTGCCTTTCTTCTGCAGGGTTTTTTTCCAGGATTTTTTTTAGGAGGGTTTACTTCCTCTTTAAATGGTTCATATGTGAGGGTAGTGCCCAGCAGTTTCTTCCTTCTGGATCCAGATCACTACGCTAAGTACACTTTTCCCTGAAACCTTTTAAAAGCACCTTTAAGGCCTTCTCCTAGGGCATAAAAATCCAGGCAAAAAAAACCTCAGTGTCATAGAATAATTTATTTTATAGCCATAGCAACCATAATTCATACAGTAACTATATGGAAAGCAGTAGCACCAGCTCACTGTGTGAAAAACCAGATAACAACAATGATAGTTTTGGAATAGATACATTTCTGTCACTGAATTGTTTAAAAGTGTACAGCAGCTTTGCATATAATATTGTTATGCACCAAGGTTATACCATTATCTAATAATAATAAAAACAATGCTGCAAAACCTGCACTAGATGATGTGTCTAGTTTATGTTAGACTTTCAGAGCCAGGATGTGCTTTAGCCACAAATATAGTTGGATTCCTTTTAAATGATTATTTTTATTACGAAACATTTGACAAAAAGGAGGATTTTGTGCCGACTAGGTAATTTTGTGGTAATTTTTGAGGATTTTGTGCCGACTAGGTAATTTGCCAGCACAGTTACTTATATGTCCTTGCCACTAGATGGCAGCAGATATGCATGTATTGGCCAAGTTAAGGAAGACTTCAATGAACTGGGTTGATTTACTAAAGGCAAATAAGCTTTTAATTTTCCAAGGGAATTTTCACTTTCCGAGAAAATGTTACTTTAGCTTAGTGAGTTTGGTTAAAATCCCCTTGCAAAAAAAAAAAAAACCCAACCATTTGAATGAAAATTATATATATATATATATATATATATATATATATATATATATATATATATATATATATATATATTAGGGCTGTTACTGATCAACATTTTTGTGTTCGATTAATCGTTTTTTTTTTTAAATCGATTAATCGACTAATTTCGATTAATTATAACGCACATACAGATCCAACTACTTTTAGCTGATCTCCTTGCAGGCCGATTCCCAGTGCCAACCACTGTAAAAATGGAGAGCAGGATACAAAAAACACACAAAGGCGCTCAATGGGAATAGCATTAAACTTTTATAGTCTTCAAGTAGGAAACAAAATAAATATTGCACTGGAGATAAAATCGATGTAGCTACATAAACTGTAGAAATGGTGCGAGTAATACCAAACGTTACCAAAAGCAGTCATAAAAACATGTAGCTAAGTATGATACTGGTATAAAAATGTATACAACGATGTAGAATCAAGATGAGGAGGGGTTAACATCAGTCGGCATGTAGATGTCCCATGAAGGGAACTATCACAACTCCCAGTGGATGGCTGTAGAATCCCAGGTTGATAGAGGGAAGTGATAGAGGGAATTGTAACAGCCCATGCGTGTGGCAGATAGGAAGGTCCCGCCGGCATGCAGATATTAAGGCACAGCAAAGGAGCCCTTCAGATGGACACGGCAAGCCCCGCCGGTGTCCGTGACGTTACCGGATCTCCGACAGAACTCCCTGAAGGCCCGGAAGCCAGCGGAGAGGTGAGTACAAATCAAAAGAATTTTAATCGATCAAAAAGATTTTGATCGATCAAAAAAAATAAAGATTAATCGATTAATTAAAAGTTAATTTGCACAGCCCTAATATATATATATATATATATATGTATATATATATATATATAAATAGGAAGATGAAAGTCATAGCTTCACCTCATGCATTGAGCTAAGGGGAAATTATATTGCAAACTGAGTACCCTGTTTAGTGTTTACCTGATGATTTAGAAAGCATTGGTTGAAGGAAAAAAACTGCATAATCTATGGCCAGCCAAAGTCTTCATTTAACCCGTTAGTGCTTAGTGTGTTAGAGCATAAGTTCACCTTTGTAACAAAATAAAATAAATGCACATCTTTTTAGCTGGTAATAAAAATGTGCATTTATAATTTTTTTACTTGCCGCCTGTAAAGCATTGCACCTGCGATCAGCAGATTGTGGGTGCAATTTAGTTAGAATCCCGAATGCAAGAAAGTAAATTGATCACTATGTAAGACATTTCCCTCCCAAGATCAATCAGCCTCAGGTCTCTGCTAACAGTGAAAAATACAGTGCCTTGAAAAAGTATTCATACTTCTTCAAATTTTCCATAATTTTGTCATGTTACAACCAAAAACGTAAATGTATTTTTTTGGTATTTTATGTGATAGACCAGGGCTCTCCAAACTTTCTAAAGAAAGGGACAGTTTACTATCCTTCAGACTTTAGGGGGGCCGGAACGGTGGCCTTTTGGGAGTCAAAAATGTCCAGGTGTCCAGAGGGAGTAAACAATACCATATCTTTGGTGTCAGTGGGAGGACTAATGCCCCATAGTCAGTGTCAATGGAAGGAATTGCACCCTTTTGATGGTGTCAGTTGGAGGAATAGTGCCCCACTGTTGGTGTCAGCAACAAAAATGATTCCCCATTGTTGGTGTCAGTGGATGGAATAGTGCCCCAAGGGCAAGATGAAGGCAAGCAAAGAGCCACATCCGGCCCCAGGGCCGCAGTTTGGAGACCTCTGTGATAGACCAACACAAAGTGGCACATAATTGTGAAATGGAAGGAAAATTATAAATGTTTTTCACATTTTTTACAAATACATATGTGAAAAGTCTGGTGTGCATTTTGTATTCAGCCCCCCTAAGTCAATACTTTGTAGAACCACCTTTCACTGCAATAACAGCTGCAAGTCTTTTTGGGTATGTCTCTACCAGCTTTGCACATCTAGAGAGTGACATTTTTGCCCATTCTTCTTTGAAAAATAGCTCAATCTCTCTCAGATTGGATGGAGAGTGTCTATGAACAGCAATTTTCAAGCCTTGCCACAGATTCTCAGTTGGATTTAGGTCTGGACTTTGACTGGGCCATTCTAATACATGAATATGCTTTGATCTAAACCATACCATTGTAGCTCTGGCTGTATATTTAGGGTAGTTGTTCTGCTGGAAGGCAAACCTCCGGACCTGTCTCAAGTCTTACGCAAACTCAGGGTTTCTTCTAAGATTGCCCTGTATTTGGCTCCATCCATCTTCCCATTAACTCTGACCAGCTTCCCTGTCCCTGCTGAAGAAAAGCATCCCCACAATATGATGCTGCCACCACCATGTTTCATGGTAGGGATGGTGTGTTCAGGGTGATGTGCAGTGTTAGTTTTGCCCCACACATTAATTTGCTTTTAGGCCAAAAAGTTACATTTTGGTCTCATCTGACCAGAGCACCTTCTTCCACATGTTTTCTGTGTCCCTCACATGGCTTCTCGCAAACTGCAAACTGGACTTCTTATGGTTTTCTTTCAGCAATGGCTTTCTTCTTGCCACTCTTCCATAAAGATCAGATTTGTGGAGTGCACGACTAATAGTTGTCATGTGGACAGAGTCTCCCACCTGAGCTGTGGATCTCTGCAGCTCATCCAGAGTTACTATGGGCCTCTTGGCTGCCTCTCTGATTAATGCTCTCCTTGCCCGACCTGTCAGTTTAGGTGGACGGCCATGTCTTGGTAGGTTTGCAATTGTGCCATACTCTTTCCATTTTCGGATGATGAATTAAACAGTGCTCAATGAGATGTTCAAAGCTTGGGATATTTTTTTTATAACCTAACCCTGCTTTAAACTTCTCTACAACTTAATTTCTGACCTGTCTGGTGTGTTCCTTGGCCTTCATGATGCTGTTTGTTCACAAAGATTCTCTAACAAACCTCTGAGGGCTTCACAGAACAGCTGTATTTACACTGAGATTAAATTACACACAGGTGGACTCCATTTACTAATTAGGTGACATCTGAAGGCGATTGGTTCCACTAGATTTAAGTTAGTGGTATCAGAGTAAAGGGGGCTGAATACAAATGCACGCCACACTTTTTAGATATTTATTTAAAAAAAATTGGAAAACCATTTATCATTTTCCTTCCACTTCACAATTATGTGGCACTTTGGTCTATCACATAAAATCCCAATAAAACACATTCACGTTTTTGATTGTAACATGACAAAATTTGGAAAATTTCAAGGTGTATGAATACTTTTTCAAGGCACTGTACTTCACCCTCCCCTTCAACCTTATACCACTCACCTTCTGCCCCCCTCTTCTAACAGAATTGGATACATTTGAAAAATAAAATTTATGACGCATGTCATTAGAATGCACGTTTTTATTTCTCGCCAAGGCTAGAATGATATGTACAGTGTCAGCAGCCTCCAGGGATACCCACATCATTGGACCCAGGAAATTGTGGGGAGTAGGAGAGTCTGTCTATTCATAGATTTTGCAGCTGCCCCCCATAGTTTTTTTGCTGCTACACAACCAGGAAGAGACAGTTGGCACCACATGGTGACATCAGAAAAAGATGGCAGTGAGGGGCCAGGTGTGCTGTGACAAATTGTCAGATCCTCGAGAATCTTGCTGCATAATTGTTTATCGATGTCAGTATCCTTTAAAGCAATAAACAAGGAGGATTATACAAGAGAAAACAAGACCTACTGCATTATTCCATATGAGGATATCATGCTGCTTTAACCAAACTATAGCTACATGCTAATATAAGGGGAGTAACTAAAAATCATGAGGCCCCCTAGAACAGCATTTTGATGGGACCCCTCCCTGGAGACCTCCCTGCTGTTTTTGATCTTAACAGAATGCATGTATCTAACTGTCAGCTTAGTCATTACATTATTTAGATCAATGTTGTGGACAGAGGTTGGCAGGACAGAGGTTCTCAGTAGCTAATTTTTAAGCTAAATAGCTTCCTTTACCTTACTGCAGTCCTGTTTTCATGTTCTCATTGTTCGTTTTTGCTATGATGTTGCTGTAATCCTTCTCTGTTCCGGACACTTCCTGGTTGTCTGTTTCCTGATGAAAAAAGTCATGGGAGCTTTCTCTCTGTGGTCACTAATCAAGAAGGTGTGATTACTGTGTGTCTAAAACCCCTCAGAACCAATCACTTTCGTTTTACAAACCATCACTGCCCTCTATTGGCTCTGTGTCTCTGTACATCACAGAAGCATGAAAAAGCATGCAAAAACAAAACTGAAACTGCAGGCACATTAAATGATTGATTTTTATCTTATTTTTAATCATTTTAAAATGAATCAATTAACTATTATGTCTCTATGCCCTGTAAACAGTAATTTCAGTAAAAAATAGTTTTCCTTTACAAATCCTTTAAGGCCTACAGCAAACATAACCCTAATATAAACGTATTTTTTCAGAACTACCAAAAACCGTCAGTTTTACCTTTTGTAGACACTCTCAGATTTTTTATAGCCTGATGAAGACAGGTACACAGGGTTCATCTCAGTGCTGACCAGGATGACCAGAAGCTCTGAGGGCAATAAGCTTCACTATTATGACAGGTAAACAAATTATCCTTACTTCGAAGCCTACAAAGGTGAATCTGTAACTAGTGACAGCATTTCTAAAGTTTCTACCCTGTATGTTTAATGTGAGCCCTTTTTGATTGGAAATGTCACAGGGGGTACAGGGTCAGCGTCAGCAGCAACCTCACCAATCCTTAAGACACAGTACTTGGCACAGTAAATTTGTGTTATCCTCACATGCACACAGATTTTTCCATGTTTAAATTCCTCAAAAAGCCTTCCACCCCCAGGCTCCACGGCAATTGTTTTTGCTGCTAACAGAAATAGTATCGTAAGAAGAAAAAAAAAATGACCATTATTATATACTACCACCAGGTGGCAATATAATATCACCTTAGCAAAAGAGTTATTCAAAAGTTACCATACAACAGTATAAGAAATCCAAGGTGAAATATAACTTGGCTTTTACACCTTAAATAAAGAATTACTTTCAATAAATTAATTTCTCTCACAGGTAACCACATATTTTTTTATGCTGCATAGCTATTTTTAGGGTTTATTAAATATCCTTATGTTTAATTTAGATATGAGCATAAGGTGTTTCACTAATTGATTCACACTAAGTGGTGGTAATTATTAGGGTTGTCCCGATACCGATACCAGTATTGGTATCGGGACCGATACCGAGTATTTGCGGGAGTACTTGTACTCCCGCAAATACCCCCGATGCCTAAATAGAATACTTGCCCCCCCGCCGCCGTATATCGCAAAGCCGCCGCCGCCACGTTAATCATTGCGCAGCTGACATTAGAGTGAGCTTTCGTTTGAATAGCTGTTTTCCCCACCACGCATAGACACTCCCCCTTGCTCGGGATTGGACGGATCTGTCCAATCCTGAGCAAGGGGGAGTGTCTCTATACACAGCGCGGCAGGGAAAACAGCTTATTCAAACGAAAGCTGACTGTAATGTTCCCCGCGCGGTAATTAACGCGGCGGCGGCATCATTTAGGTACGGGGGACATGGCTGCATGTGGGGGGACATGGCTGCAATATGTTTGGGGACATGGCTGCAATATGTTTGGGGACATGGCTGCAATATGTGGGGGGACATTTAAAAAAAAGTATCAGTATTCGGTATCGGCGAGTACATAAAAAAAAGTATCGGTACTTGTACTCAGTCCTAAAAAAGTGGTATCGGGACAACCCTAGTAATTATATATATATATTTTAATTTTTTTATATATGTTTTTTGGGGTATTTTTGTTTATTTTAATACTTTTTAAATCACATAATGGTTGATAATTGTTGCCTGCAAGCTGGCACTTATACGCATTAGCGTGTCTATAGATGTTAGATATTTCACAATATCAATACCACTTTCACACATTTTTTTTCATACCTTAAAGATATCTATATATATATTTGGGTATTGTATATATTTTTATTTATATTTAAGTTTTATGTTAATTCTAAAACGTTCTTTATCGCTGTTAATGATTAGGGATTTTTTGCATTATAGGAATTATTGCTTAATTTAATTTGACATATTCTAATGCAATTTTCTCATCGATCTATATTTTCTGTAATATAGGCATTGTGTATGACTAGTGAAGTTCCACAGATTCTGTTCTCTGTCCTACTCTGTCCTACTAGTTTTATTAATTTTAATACATTAATATTGCTTATGTGATGTTATTTTAAGTTAGGGCATAGGTGCCTTCTTGCCAGTGAGCAAGATGGTTCCTCTGCTGGAGAATCAGATTGAGGCTTGGTTCTCTTTCGTCTTATTTATTGCGATGACGCGTCGCCCGTTCTCCAGTGACAATGTCTAATTGAGACGAAACGTACGTCAGGAGGATAGACGTGCTGACGTCGTCACAATAGAAACGGGCGATCGTATTCCAGCCAGCTTTTTTTCATACAAACGTTCTTAACATTACGCTTCTTTTAAACGACAGTTTGTAAGTGCACATTTTGTCTTTTGAATAAATATTCTTGGTTTTAACTGTATTATGCTATGTGAGCTTTTTACTTCTTTTTAGTTGGAATGACGGTGACCTTTGAGTGCTAGCAGTTAAACTATTATCCAGCGGCCTTTGTCTGAATCGGAGGAGTGTGACTGGTACCCGCAGGTCCAATTATACACGCTGTTTTACCAGCTTATTCTGGTAAGCACAAAATTCTTACGGTGGTGGATCACGAGTGTTTTGTGGTGTGAAATTATATTCAGTATTTCTGATGGCACCTTCAAGTCTGGGACTTAATTTCACTTTCAAGATTATATTGGATTAGTCTTCATAGACTTTCTTCTCTGTGATTTGTCTCACTTTTAAGACCCCCATTGTATTGTCTTCATAAGACTTTTTTCTATGTGGTTTTTCACCAATTTCTTAATCTCATTTTTCAAGTGATTATTTCAATCCCTAACTATCATTGTTGGTATTGTCACTTTTAGTTGTTGTATTGTAGCGCAGCTTGTTTTACACCTTTTACAGGTTACCACATACCCTTTGTTAACCACTTAAGACCCAGGCCAAAATGCAGGTAAAGGACCAGGCCCCTTTTTGCGATTCCGCACTGCATCACTTTAACTGACAATTGCGCGGTCGTGCGACGTGGTTCCCAGACAAAATTTGCGTCCTTTTCTTCCCACAAATAGAGCTTTCTTTTGGTGGTATTTGATTGCCTCTGCGATTTTTATTTTTTGTGCTATATTCAAAAATAGAGCGACATTTTTGAAAAAAAAATCAATATTTTTTACTTTTTATTATAAGAACAATCAAATAAACTAAATTTTAGTCAAACATTTAGGCCAAAATTTATTTAGCCACATGTCTTTAGTAAAAAAAAAAATGCAATAAAAAAAATAGCTACCTAGTAGGAACAGCGACACTAATACAGCGATCAGAAAAATGATCGCTTAGTGACGCTGGAAATAGGGAGTGAAAGGGTTAACTAGGGCGGTGATCAAGGGGTTAAAACTTTATTAGGGGGGGTATGGGGGCTACCCTAACACTAACTGACTGTCACACCGACACTAAATACAGTAATCATACATATATGATTACTGCATTCAGTGACACTGTGACAGGGGGAGGGGTGGTGATTGCAAGGGGTTAAGTGTGCCTGCGTGTACTGGTGTCAGTGTAGTGTTGTGCAGACTTACTATGTGATGTGATCTCTCCTCAGCGGCGGTTGAAAAAACTGCAGAGAGCAGAGATCACATCACTTCCTCCTCCTGTGTTTACACAGAAGGAGGAAATGACACTGCAGGGGAGCGCGTGGATTGGCTGGGAGCGATCCGGAGGGGGCAGACAAAAACGACCCCGCCACCCACTCATCCCGGATCGCTCCTTCAGCAAACCGGACCGCCGCATGGACCGGGGGGGTCCCGATCGGACCCCCGACCCACGTCAAGGCAGCAACGTATATATACGTTGATGTGCCTGTCTGTGCCATTCTGCCGACGTAAATGTACATGTGGCGGTCCATAAGGGGTTAAAAGCACTTTTAAGCATTCTTAACTACTGTACTGTATTGTGGGAAAAAAAAGGTCTAAACACAAAACTCCAGCTCAATAACATTTTTTAATTTGCATAAGTACAGAACACAAATGAAAACTGTGTAGAGTACTGTAGAATACAATTATGTACAGTAAAACCTTGGATTGAGAGCATAATTTGTCCATCCACAAATGGAAGCCTCCACAAGGGGATTAGAAGCAAAATCCAGCAGGAGCTACTGAGTATAAAAGAGAGGACTTGATATACAAGCGATGTCTTGATATACAAGTATCGCCATGTCACAACTGAGTATAGAAGACAAGAGAGGCACCTCTAAGTGTAGCAATATGTTTCTAAATGTTGTACCTTCATTAAATGTAACCATATTGCTACACTTAGAGGTGCCTCTCTTGTCTTCTATACTCAGTTGTGACATGACGATACTTGTAAATCAAGACATCGCTTGTATATCAAGTCAAAATGTATTAAAACATTTTGCTTGTCTTGCAAAACATTCTCAAACCAAGTTACTCTCAAACCAAGGTTTTGCTGTATAGCGCGTCGTTTGGGTGAGGAGAGCTGGTCGTAATTCGAAGTCGTTAAAAGAGGAGAATCTGTAACTCTAAAATCACTATGAAAAGGCTATGTCAGCTAGCTGATGATATGCTTTGTAGCAAAAGACCTGTGTGGCTAGGCTCTAATGGAAGCAGCAATAATCTGTCTTTTGTCTTATCCAATAGTCCCTCCTCCTGTGTAGTATAAGGAGAGATTGTAACTTCAGCTTTCACTTCTGGAAAGTTTTGCCCCAAGGTCTGAGCATAGCAGGAAAGTGCATGTACAGCCTTTCAACAGGTCTCCAGTACATTAATTATTTACTCAGCATCGACCTTAACTCTTGGCAGAGATCTTCTTAGCAGTCTCTACTTCCCCATTACATCTTGTGCCCTCACCAGTGTCTACATCAATATATTCTCAAAATGTAGCTAGCCCAGGGCAGGGGTTCTACAGTAAGGGCCCTTTCACACGTGCGGACGAACGGTCCGCTTTTTCTAAGTCCGTAAACGGACTTAGAATGGGGCCCTATGGGAGCGGATCCGTTAGCGGATGATGCATCCGCTAACGTCCGCCTACTATCCGCGTCCGCCTGGATCCGTTTTGCGGACGGAAGAAAACCCTATTTTTCTTCCGTCCGGTGGATCGGATCGGATGCAAACGGACAGACGGTCCGTTTCCATCCGATTACCCATAGGGGATAGCGGAGGAGAGACAGTGTGCGGGGACCGCCCTGTCCGCCGACGGCTGAGCGGGACCCCCCGCTGAGCCGACGGACACACACGGTGCGGACCGAAAAACGGTCCGCACCGTGTGAAAGGGCCATAACAAGATAAATATCAAAATGTAACTGGACATTATTTGAACTTTTTCACAATTAGGAAAAAATCACAATGTGGCAAGCTGATAGGATAGAGTGTAACCAGTTTCATGCTATACCACTGGCTACACTATTGGCAGTTTATCCACTTGCCGACCAGCCGCCACAGTTATACTACAGCAGGTTGGCTCAGCTGAGTGAATCGCCATAGGTGTACGCCGGGCTCATAAATGGCGATCTGTGGTGTACCAATTGGCCAGCTTGGGGAGCCGATCAGCGAGCCTGGCAGACATCGAGTGGTCCACGATCGTTCTCCGCAGTGACAGAACTGGGATCTGGCATAGTAAACAAGGCAAATCTCTGTCCTGACGGAATCACACATGCAGGAAAACGGATCTGTGTTTTGTCCCAGCCAGACACAGTTAGAAACACACTGAGGGAACACAGTTAACCCCTTGATCACCCCTGATGTTAACCCCTTTCCTGTCAGTGTCATTAGTACAATGTAAGTCCATATTATTTAGCACTAATCACTGTAATGTCACTGGTTCCCATAAAAGTGTCAAAAATGTCAGGTGTCTGATAGAGGTAGACCGATATATCGGCCGATATTTGGGCATTTTTGATAAATCGGCATCCGCCGATAATTATCAAAATAAGGCCAATATTTTACACTGACCGCCCGTTCTTCCTCCCTTCTTCACACAGCGGCTCTGGCAGCATCAAGCGCCGCGCTGAGTGTGAAACTGACAAGTAACAGAGAGGAGAGAGAGAGGAGCTGGGGCTCGGCCGGGCCACTACGTGTATGTGGCCCCGCCCCCTTTCTAAAGCAGCCCACTCATTGGCTGGTGTAATTTAGCTGCTGGGTCCCGCCCCACTCCCGACATCGAGCTGACAGCTCCTCCCTCTCTCCTCTCTGTTAGTTTCACACAGTTACACTCGGTTAGTGTGAAACCTGCCAGTGCCACCAGCCAGTGCCAATCAGTGACATCTGTCAGTGCTACCACCAATCAATGCCAATCAGTGCCACCGCCAATCTGTGCCACCGCTAACCAGTTTCACCAGCCAGTGCCAATCAGTGCCATCTGTCAATGCCAGTTCCAATCAGTGCCACCAGCCAGTGCCAATCAGTGCCATCTGTCAGTGCCACCTGTCAGTGCCAACCAGTATCACTAGCCAGTGCCAACCACTGCCAGACAGTCTCACCAGCAACTGCCAGCCAGTGTTACCCACCACTGCCAGCAAGTGCCACCTGCCAGTGCCAACCAGTTCTAATTGCCAATGCCACTGCCAATCAGTGCCACCTGACAGTGCCATCTGTCCCAGACTAGTGCTATATGTCAGTTCCAAACCAGTGCCACCTGCTAGTGCCAATCAGTTCCACCTGCCAGTGCCAATAGTGCCATCTGTCAGTTCCAAACCAGTGCCACCTGCCAATGCCAACCAGTTCTAGACAGTGCCAATCAGTGCCACCTGCCAGTGCCATCTGTCAATTCCAAACCAGTGCCTCCTGCTAGTGTTAATCAGTGCAACCTGTCATTACCAATAGTGCCATCTGTCAGTTCCAAACCAGTGCCACCTGCCAATGCCAACCAGTGCCACCTGCCAGTGCCAATCAGTGCCACCTATCAGTGCCATCTGTCAGTTCCAAACCAGTGCCATCTGCCAGTTCCAAACCAGTGCCACCTGCCAGTGCCAATAGTGCCACCTGTCAGTTCCAAACCAGTGCCACCAACCAGTGCCACCTACCAGTGCCATCTGTACTGAGGACATCAAGTGTGTGCTAGAGTGACAGGAGTAAGCAGGAAGAAGTGAAGTTGGTGAGGTTGTTATTTTGTTGTTTTTTTTTTTTAATCGACCTAAAATATCGGCCACAAAAATCGTCATCATATATCAGCCATCGGCCGCCCCAATTTCTAAATATCAGCTTTGGCCAGAGAAAAACCCATATCGGTCTACCTTTAGTGTCCGATCTGTCCACCGCAATGTCGCAATCCCGATAACAAAACACTGATCGCTGGCATTACTAGTAAAAGAATAAAAAAAAATAATACTGGCACAAAATCTATCCCCTATTTTGTAGACGCTATAACTTTTGCATAAACCAATCAATATACACTTTTTGGGATTTTTTTTACCAAAAATATGTAGCAGAATACAAATTGGCCTAAAAAATAGCGCAAAAAATAAAAACCACAGAGGTGATTAAATACCACCAAAAGAGAGCTCTTTTCTGTGGGAAAAAAGGACACACATTTTATTTGGGTACAGCGTCACGCGACTGTCAGCTAAAGTAACGCAGTACCGCATCGCAAGAAATGGTCAGCTCATTAGGGGGCAAATATTTCCAGGGCTAAAGCAGACATTGGGCAGATTGTTCTGTTTTATATGTTTACCGTTTGGAAAATGTAACCTCTCATTTATAATGCCTTTCATTAGTTGAGGGTGAATTACATTTGAATTATCAAACAAACTCCTGGTTCAAAGACTGTCTGCTACCGGGGAAAACTTAGAAAACAGCATGCCCTTTTTATTACAGACATTAAACATAACCACGGAACAGTTTTAATACTGTTTGTGTTTATGCTTAATCCAATCCATGCTTACATACGCTATCCAAAAGAACAGGAAATAAAATGGTTCTCGTGCAAAATTCTGCATCAAATTATAACAAATTATAATATAACCTGGTGGTTTTCTAAAGAAATTACAAAGCAAACATGATAAAGGTAATGTCGTTATGTAATTAACTGAAATCTATGTGCACTTATTTAATGGAGAAAAATAATGGTTTCAATGTCCCATAACCCATATCAACCAATCAGTTTACAGCAAATATAAGAAGGAATTTATCAACCAATCAATTTATAGCAATTAGGAAAAATTAGTGCTGTGGGTTTGGTTTTGTAGACAGCAGGTCTAAAGAAAGACTGCATAACAGGTACAAGAAAGCTGTTACAAAGAATGGTTTCTAGAGCTTAAAGCCTAATGCCGCGTACACACGGTCGTTTTTTGCGATGAAAAAAAACGACGTTTTCTGTGAAGTAAAAAACGACGTTTTTGAAACGTCACTTTTCAAAGACAATTTTGCATACACACCATAGTTTTTTCACAAAAAGCAAGGTTACGTTCACCATTCTTTTCCATTGAAGCTCGCTTCATAACTAGCTTCTGGGCATGTGCGGGTTGAAAAACGTCGTTTTGAACGACGTTTTTGCTACACACGGTGACTTTTTGTGAAACAAAAAACGACGTTTTGAAAAACGACACAAAAAATTCAAACATGTTGGAATTTTTTTTTGGTCGTTTTTTTGAAGACAAAAAACAACGTTTTTCCCACACACGATCAATTTAAATGACGTTTTAAAAAACGTCGTTTTTTTTCATCGCAAAAAACGACCGTGTGTACGCGGCATAACTCCAGCTTTGCTATTACTTTTATCAATGACTGTTATCTGCAGCCTGAAGGGGGATGTTCCTTTAATATGGCGGGGGCTTGGCTGTGTAGTTATCCCTCCCACACACCCACACTTCATACTGATATAAAGAGGCCTCCTGCTCACAGCTTGTCCACATTGTCTGATCTGTTGAGGATCAACACTTTTGTTGCCAGAGCTGTTTTTTGCACCCATGCTTAAAAAAATCTATTTAGGTCTGAAGATTACATAAGCACCCCCCCCCCCCTCCCCAATATTATATATTTTCTTAAAGCAGACAAGTTCATGTAAATGTGCACTGCATGGTGGCATCATCACGCAAAGAGGTTTTATTTTTATTTTTTTATATTAACGTTACACTTCTGTCAAAAAAGCAATGTACTGGGGATTTAGTTGACTAAATACAACTAAAACTAAAACAATTGCAGAAGACTTAATTGGGACTAAAACTAAAATGCCATTTTAGTTCTAAGACTAAAGCCTCGTACAAATGGCAGAGCTTTTTTGCCGAGAAAAACGGGCGTGTGTATGTTTTTCGTCGAGGAAACTGTCGTGAGTCTCAATTTTTTCATTGTGGTTCTCCTTGGGCTGGTTTACGACGAGAAACACATTCGTGTGTATGCTTAGAAACCCACGCATGCTCAGAATAAAATATGAGACGGGAGCTCACCTTCAGTAAAAGTAACATTCGTAATGGAGATAGCACATTCGTCACGCTGTAACAGACTGAAAAGCGCGAATCGTCTCTCACCAAACTGTTACTTAACATGCGGTAACATGAGATTAGCAAAAGCAGCCCCAAGGGTGGCGCCAGTGGAATCGAACTTCCCCTTTATAGTGCCGTTGTACGTGTTGTACGTCACTGCGTTTGAGAATGACGAGATTTTGCCTTGACAGTGTGTATGACAAGAATCTCGTCGAGGAAAACAACGTTTCTTTTATGACAAGATTTTCGGTCGTGTGTACAAAACCCTAATGCCGCGTACACACGATCATTTTTCGGGTTGTAAAAAACGTTGTTTTTTAAAAATGTAATTAAAAATTATCGTGTGTGGGCTTCGGAGCATTTTTCGGGTTCTGAAAAACGAAAAAAAATTAATCAAACATGCTCTATTTTTTAACGACGTATTAAACAATGTCATTTTTCGGGTTTTAAAATATGATCGTGTGTGGGCTTAAATGACGAGTTATGAGACGGGAGCGCGCATTCTGGTAAAACTACCGTTCGTAATGGAGTAAGCACATTCATCCCGCTGTAACAGACAGAAAAGCGCGAATCGTCTTTTACTAACACAAAATCAGCTAAAGCAGCCCAAAGGGTGGCGTCATCCAAATGGAACTTCCCCTTTATAGTGCTGTTGTACGTGTTGTACGTCACCGCGCTTTGCTAGAGCATTTTTTTTCACGATTGTGTGTGGGCAACGTCATTTTAATGATGAAGTTGTAAAAAACGTTTTTTCTAGAGGCTGAAAAACGTTGTTTTTTACAAGCAGAAAAATGATCATGTGTACGCGGCATAAGACTTAAAACAAAATTAAAATTTGCTGCCAAGATTAACACTGAAGGGGACCCCATTCCACCGCTTGAAAAACCTTGTAAAAGCAATCTAGCTATTTAGCAGCAAGACAGCTCTAAAAAACAATACAGGAATTATGCCTGCAGGCATTATCTCAGTATAAGAGAAGAAGAGGGATGGGGGTAATGGCGCTGTCACTAATGTGGAATATACAGTATATAAAGGCAAAATTGAAATCCAATATGAACACCTATAGCATCACAAAGTATCGTAATCCCCAAACGTCAAATGGATAGGATCTGCATGTGGAGCGGTTATGGATCCACATTGTTTATAACCATCTAACATAGAAAAAAGCAGTGCAGCGCTAAAAAACAAAACCAAAAACATAAAAGCAGACTCTTGCGCCTCACTGAGGTGTTCAGATGTAACAACTACAGCAAACTGGTGTCCTCAAATGGTAGTACATGCCGCTCACCTGAACAGATGGACCTGTATGTGAATAGCAGGTCAAAAGCGCTATCCCTCACAAAAGGAGGATTTGGAGTTTAGCGATGTCTCCTTGGAAGCTCTTAGTGGTAGATGGTCAGCCGGAATATACTCTCACATGAAAGGTGTCATGAAAAGGTAAAAAGATGACACATAGTGCTTTCCGTATAATCACAATGGCATAGAAAATGTATACATCTGAACACCTCAGTGAGGCGCAAGAGTCTGCTTGACCACTCCAATTGATCACTTTTTTGGACTGATATTTTATATATTTTTTTATATTTTTATATTTTATGTTTTTGGTTTTGTTTTGTAGCGCTGCACTGCTTTTTTCTATGTACTCTATCAAGGATTTCTATTGACCCTTCAGTGTTCAGCTGCTTTGTTAATTATTTGTACCTTTGCACAGTCTGCTATTTCTCCTGTTTATAACCATCTAACGCCAGGTGATATACTGGTATGTCACCCAACTTTGAGTGCTTATACTGAGATAATGAAAATAGGTAAACTGCGCTTAGGAAAGTGGAAGGGAGAGTAGAAATATATATGATGTAAGGTAGTGGACTGCAGCCCCCCCTATATCTATATGTATACTCCCCAAGGAAAGTATAATAGAATAAGAGAAGAAGAGGGATGGGGGTAATGGCGCTGTCACTAATAGGTTGTTGAATAGTGCCAATGAGTATATCCCAATATGTGGGTGAGTGTGGCTCGTAGGAGCAACCTTCCCCGTCCTAAAAAAGTGTGTGTATGTAGGACTATACCAAAATTAAGGATATGTATGTCAAGATATTTTTTTTATTTTTATTTTTGTGTACCAAATAAACAATAAAATATATAATAATTAGTGCAGGTGAAGGTGTCACCAGTACATCAAGGTGGGTTAAGCAGGTCTAGCATATACTCTGTATATCACGTGCCAGATATGCAACCCACATATGTGAAAATTAAATCCACTACTGAGAAACACAATATATAATATAAAAGAAGCCAGCAGTATCCACTATAAATATTGAGTGGTCTCCTGGTTGAGGCTTTGTAAACAAAATATTTCCAGTGAGGATCAGAAGTGCATTTCACACAAAGTGCATGGGACAGGAGTGGTTATTAAAAATGTTTCATGATTATTCATACTATTTTATTAATAGAATAATTAAATGATGGTGAAAAAGGCAAGAAGTGGGATCAGCTAGGTCAAAATAGTTTTACAAAAATCTGTCGCACCTCATCCCATATAGTGATAGATTCTATTGGTATGGACATTGGGGGACTATACCGGTGCTAGTACACAGCATACAATGATACTTTTTTTAAAAAAATATATAATTTATTTGGTACAAAACAAGAGATATAGAAAATAGTTATCACAAGGTATGATACAGATAATACATAGTTCAAAACAATGGGGTAGAAAGGCAAAAAACCAGGCAGCTGTAGGTCCTGATTAGACAAGCAGAGCGATGATCACAACCATAAAGTTGTTGAGCCCAATATATTTCGCCTAGATTCCGGCTTCATCAGGGGCTAGGTTGATACTTTGAAAACAGCTCTATTAATACAAAAAATTACATATTACAAAGGGACATATAGAACATAACCATATATTTATATACAGGTATGTGTGTGTACTTTGCTAACCTTGCGTGTCAGAGAGTGGAAATCCAGACCTGGAGACCGGGAAGGGGAGAGGGGGTTGAAAAGAGGGGGAGGGGGGGGGCCGGGGGGGCAGGGAAAAAAGAGAGAGAGCGGCTCAACACTTGCAATCCAGAGGACAACACATTCGTCTAGTGGTCCAATGCACCACAATAGGGGCGAAGATGCATCTCCATAGAAGAGGAGAAAGAAAAATAGCTAAAAAAGAACCAAAAGGAGCGTAAGAGTTATAGCCTACCTATATATATCGCACAAAACGTTTTCTTTTATATTCAAAAAATTGGCTAAATCCATTAAAACTCACATAATTCTTTTAAAAAAGTGATGCAATGCCAGGAACAGCCACAAGGGAGCGTCCAAACATTACTGGCAACAACCAGGAGGGTGTGATGCTAAATCAGTCAATGTGACTTCCTACATAAAAAGCAAACAAACAACATAACAACGAGCATTAGTTCAATTGGACACATATATAGACAGTCCAGGAGACCTGTAAGAGTGTCAGCGATTTACCTATGGTGAAGATGTCACACCGTAGCGTTCCTAGCAAGTGCATTCAACATAGACAGATAAAGTAAGTCACCGCCAGTTTAAATAGATCTCCTCTCCCACACGTCCGAGCGTCTGACGTCATCGGGCGTGAGAGGACAAAAACGTCAGCGCGCCGCAGCCCAGGGAAAGTCCAAGCGCGCCTACAATGCCCAGAATACCCCGCGATCTGATGCGTCGAGAGGGAAGGTGATTCCCCCCACACATCCACGATCATCCGCAGGCAGAGGGGCAGAGAGGCCACACCCACAGGGAGGAGTTGATATCGGAGCCGATGGATGATCCCCATTGGTCCGATACGTGGATGGAAAGCGGCGTGGAGGATTCCCATACGGCTACAACACCGTGACAGACGGGCTAAGAGTGTAATAAAGCCCTTGGGTGTCCCTATGGAGAAAAGCATCCGCCCAAAAGAACGGCGCACAGGACGAAAGAGACGAGGATGTTGGCACTCGTTTGGGTGCCAGTGTAAAATAAAGCCTAGGTGAAAAGTGCTCTAGGGAACAAGAACAGGTCAACATTTCGACTATATAAGACAAGCAAGGTATATAACCTCCCAAGCCAAAAAGATGGCATAGAGAGGCAGCCGTAGACACACATAGCTGTATTACAATCTACCAAAGAATGAAAAATCAAAAGGGGAAGGAACAAACCAGCATGATAGTGCCAGAAAAGGATACATACTAATGATTAAACATTTATAACAATATTCTATATTAGGATAAAGACTAAACAAAGCATCAATTTATCTTAGAAAATTCTAGAAATAAAATAAAGAAAAAGGGGGAGGGGGGGGGGGGGGGGGGGGGGGGGGGGGGAGGGAAGGGGAGGTTGTTGGAAGGCCTATATGTTATAGGGGAGGGGAGGGGGGGGGGGAAAGACAAGGGAGACACATATACAAAGAGGAAGAACATATAGGACAAACATATAATGTACCCGAAGTGGGTGAGCTGCTGGCTCCCATAACAATTAGGCAATCTATTGACCTTTCCAGGAAAGAATCAAAAGGTGTTCAAGGAATATATATATATATATAGAGAAACCCATATACTTGATCAAACAGAGGGCACACTTAAAGAAATGACTTATAACTAATATACTCATTTAATCCTGGATATTGAGTCGCATTCAGGGATTGAATCCACCGTGTTTCAAGTTGGAGTAACGTGCGATCAATATCGCCGCCCCTTACATGTTGGGGTACGTGCTCAAGGGCTGCAAATTGGATCATTGATAGTTCAAAGTTGTGTTCCTTGCCCATGTGCCGGCTGATGGCAGTGGTCATCAGCTTCTTGCCAATGGGTCCTATGTGGTCGGAAATTCTTACATGAAAGGGCCTTTTGGTCTTCCCTACATAAAAACAACCACAAAGGCATTTAGCCAGGTATACTACCCCGATCGTTTGGCATGTAACCCGATGCCTGATGTTATGTACATGTCCATTTGGTAGTAAGGTGGTGGGGCCATATAGTATATATGGACACATTTTACATTTTTTGCACGGATATGTGCCAGTGGTTTTTCTAGGTAGGTCGCCTTTAGAGTCAAAATGACTTTGGACCAATTTGTCCCTCAATGAGGGTGCACGTCGATAAGTAATTTCAGGAGATTCCTTAATGAATTTCCGTACTGTGTTATCCGCTAGTAATAGGGGCCAAAATTGTCCCAAAACGGTTCTAAATTTCCAGTGATCAGTGGAGTATTGTGTGAGAATACGTATCGGCTGAAGAGTATTACTTTTTCTGTTAGGGAAAATTAGATCTCTACGCTCAGTTTTAGCTGCTCTGTTGTATGCTATTTTAAGGTTCTTATGACTGTATCCCCTCCTTCTTAGGCGAAGATACAGATCATCAGCCGCCACTTCATAATCCGCCTTCAGAGCACAATTGCGTTTAAGTCTTATGTACTGGCTATATGGTATGCTTTTTACCAAAGAGAGCGGGTGGCCACTGGAGGCGTGAAGAATTGTGTTTCCCGATGATGGTTTGCGATAAAGGGACGAAAAAACTGTTCCATCTGAACCAATGGAGATTTTTAAATCCAGGAAGTTAATACTTTCCTGGCTACATTCCATGGTGAATTTTAAATTGTATGCGTTAAATGACAAGCCCTTCATAAATTGATCAAGCTCTGATTGAGTGCCTGACCACAATAACAGGACGTCATCAATATATCTATACCATGAAATCACATGGTGCATGCACATAGATGGGTCCTCACTAGAAAAAAGTTCCTTCTCCCACCCCCCCAGGTACAGGTTGGCATACGATGGGGCACACTTAGTCCCCATCGCAACCCCCTGTACCTGGAGGTAGTGGGAGAGTCCAAACAAAAAAACATTCCTTGTCAAGATAAATCTTAGTAAATCCAAAATAAAGAGATTGTACGTCTGAGCCTGATCACCTCTATCTCTAAGGATAGCTCCGATGGTCTCCAGGCCCTTTTCGTGTGGTATGGTATTGTACAAGCTTTCAATGTCTATGGCAACCAGCCATGTATTAGGAGGTACTGTAATTCCCTCTATCGTTTGCAACAAATCGATAGTGTCTTTAATGTAGGAGGTCAAGGAAGTTACATGTGGACGAAGATAGCTATCGACCAGGGCACTAGCATTTTCAGTTAGACTAGCACATCCGGAGACAATGGGTCTACCGGATGTGCTAGTCTAACTGAAAATGCTAGTGCCCTGGTCGATAGCTATCTTCGTCCACATGTAACTTCCTTGACCTCCTACATTAAAGACACTATCGATTTGTGCCCTGGTCGATAGCTATCTTCGTCCACATGTAACTTCCTTGACCTCCTACATTAAAGACACTATCGATTTGTTGCAAACGATAGAGGGAATTACAGTACCTCCTAATACATGGCTGGTTGCCATAGACATTGAAAGCTTGTACAATACCATACCACACGAAAAGGGCCTGGAGACCATCGGAGCTATCCTTAGAGATAGAGGTGATCAGGCTCAGACGTACAATCTCTTTATTTTGGATTTACTAAGATTTATCTTGACAAGGAATGTTTTTTTGTTTGGACTCTCCCACTACCTCCAGGTACAGGGGGTTGCGATGGGGACTAAGTGTGCCCCATCGTATGCCAACCTGTACCTGGGGGGGTGGGAGAAGGAACTTTTTTCTAGTGAGGACCCATCTATGTGCATGCACCATGTGATTTCATGGTATAGATATATTGATGACGTCCTGTTATTGTGGTCAGGCACTCAATCAGAGCTTGATCAATTTATGAAGGGCTTGTCATTTAACGCATACAATTTAAAATTCACCATGGAATGTAGCCAGGAAAGTATTAACTTCCTGGATTTAAAAATCTCCATTGGTTCAGATGGAACAGTTTTTTCGTCCCTTTATCGCAAACCATCATCGGGAAACACAATTCTTCACGCCTCCAGTGGCCACCCGCTCTCTTTGGTAAAAAGCATACCATATAGCCAGTACATAAGACTTAAACGCAATTGTGCTCTGAAGGCGGATTATGAAGTGGCGGCTGATGATCTGTATCTTCGCCTAAGAAGGAGGGGATACAGTCATAAGAACCTTAAAATAGCATACAACAGAGCAGCTAAAACTGAGCGTAGAGATCTAATTTTCCCTAACAGAAAAAGTAATACTCTTCAGCCGATACGTATTCTCACACAATACTCCACTGATCACTGGAAATTTAGAACCGTTTTGGGACAATTTTGGCCCCTATTACTAGCGGATAACACAGTACGGAAATTCATTAAGGAATCTCCTGAAATTACTTATCGACGTGCACCCTCATTGAGGGACAAATTGGTCCAAAGTCATTTTGACTCTAAAGGCGACCTACCTAGAAAAACCACTGGCACATATCCGTGCAAAAAATGTAAAATGTGTCCATATATACTATATGGCCCCACCACCTTACTACCAAATGGACATGTACATAACATCAGGCATCGGGTTACATGCCAAACGATCGGGGTAGTATACCTGGCTAAATGCCTTTGTGGTTGTTTTTATGTAGGGAAGACCAAAAGGCCCTTTCATGTAAGAATTTCCGACCACATAGGACCCATTGGCAAGAAGCTGATGACCACTGCCATCAGCCGGCACATGGGCAAGGAACACAACTTTGAACTATCAATGATCCAATTTGCAGCCCTTGAGCACGTACCCCAACATGTAAGGGGCGGCGATATTGATCGCACGTTACTCCAACTTGAAACACGGTGGATTCAATCCCTGAATGCGACTCAATATCCAGGATTAAATGAGTATATTAGTTATAAGTCATTTCTTTAAGTGTGCCCTCTGTTTGATCAAGTATATGGGTTTCTCTATATATATATATATATTCCTTGAACACCTTTTGATTCTTTCCTGGAAAGGTCAATAGATTGCCTAATTGTTATGGGAGCCAGCAGCTCACCCACTTCGGGTACATTATATGTTTGTCCTATATGTTCTTCCTCTTTGTATATGTGTCTCCCTTGTCTTTCCCCCCCCCCCCTCCCCTCCCCTATAACATATAGGCCTTCCAACAACCTCCCCTTCCCTCCCCCCCCCCCCCTCCCCCTTTTTCTTTATTTTATTTCTAGAATTTTCTAAGATAAATTGATGCTTTGTTTAGTCTTTATCCTAATATAGAATATTGTTATAAATGTTTAATCATTAGTATGTATCCTTTTCTGGCACTATCATGCTGGTTTGTTCCTTCCCCTTTTGATTTTTCATTCTTTGGTAGATTGTAATACAGCTATGTGTGTCTACGGCTGCCTCTCTATGCCATCTTTTTGGCTTGGGAGGTTATATACCTTGCTTGTCTTATATAGTCGAAATGTTGACCTGTTCTTGTTCCCTATAGCACTTTTCACCTAGGCTTTATTTTACACTGGCACCCAAACGAGTGCCAACATCCTCGTCTCTTTCGTCCTGTGCGCCGTTCTTTTGGGCGGATGCTTTTCTCCATAGGGACACCCAAGGGCTTTATTACACTCTTAGCCCGTCTGTCACGGTGTTGTAGCCGTATGGGAATCCTCCACGCCGCTTTCCATCCACGTATCGGACCAATGGGGATCATCCATCGGCTCCGATATCAACTCCTCCCTGTGGGTGTGGCCTCTCTGCCCCTCTGCCTGCGGATGATCGTGGATGTGTGGGGGGAATCACCTTCCCTCTCGACGCATCAGATCGCGGGGTATTCTGGGCATTGTAGGCGCGCTTGGACTTTCCCTGGGCTGCGGCGCGCTGACGTTTTTGTCCTCTCACGCCCGATGACGTCAGACGCTCGGACGTGTGGGAGAGGAGATCTATTTAAACTGGCGGTGACTTACTTTATCTGTCTATGTTGAATGCACTTGCTAGGAACGCTACGGTGTGACATCTTCACCATAGGTAAATCGCTGACACTCTTACAGGTCTCCTGGACTGTCTATATATGTGTCCAATTGAACTAATGCTCGTTGTTATGTTGTTTGTTTGCTTTTTATGTAGGAAGTCACATTGACTGATTTAGCATCACACCCTCCTGGTTGTTGCCAGTAATGTTTGGACGCTCCCTTGTGGCTGTTCCTGGCATTGCATCACTTTTTTAAAAGAATTATGTGAGTTTTAATGGATTTAGCCAATTTTTTGAATATAAAAGAAAAAGTTTTGTGCGATATATATAGGTAGGCTATAACTCTTACGCTCCTTTTGGTTCTTTTTTAGCTATTTTTCTTTCTCCTCTTCTATGGAGATGCATCTTCGCCCCTATTGTGGTGCATTGGACCACTAGACGAATGTGTTGTCCTCTGGATTGCAAGTGTTGAGCCGCTCTCTCTCTTTTTTCCCTGCCCCCCCGGCCCCCCCCCCCCCCCCCCCCCCCCCCCCCCCCCCCCCCTCCCCCTCCTTTCAACCCCCTCTCCCCTTCCCGGTCTCCAGGTCTGGATTTCCACTCTCTGACACGCAAGGTTAGCAAAGTACACACACATACCTGTATATAAATATATGGTTATGTTCTATATGTCCCTTTGTAATATGTAATTTTTTGTATTAATAGAGCTGTTTTCAAAGTATCAACCTAGCCCCTGATGAAGCCGGAATCTAGGCGAAATATATTGGGCTCAACAACTTTATGGTTGTGATCATCGCTCTGCTTGTCTAATCAGGACCTACAGCTGCCTGGTTTTTTGCCTTTCTACCCCATTGTTTTGAACTATGTATTATCTGTATCATACCTTGTGATAACTATTTTCTATATCTCTTGTTTTGTACCAAATAAATTATATATTTTTTTAAAAAAAGTATCATTGTATGCTGTGTACTAGCACCGGTATAGTCCCCCAATGTCCATACCAATAGAATTAAATTATGGTATTAATATAATAATAATTAGTGTATTGTATTAGGTAGATGGCATAATACATCATATAAAGATGATAAGAATGTAATAAATAACATTAAATATATTTTTTGATTATTTCATAGTTCATTTGTTTATGATTATGTGATTCATTTTTATACATAAAATAAATAATATGTGTTTGATGTGATGTAAAAAAAACACATAATAAGTAATGGTAAGGCTAAAGTTATTAGTAAGGCTTATATAAAAAATAAGGTGATGTTTATTTATAAAGGAGGTTGTTGTTGCATCAGATCCTTCATAATCGAAAGCTGCTTTTATTTGGAATTCTAACCAAACTGAGACCATGTAGATACAAGTTTAGGTTACCTTTAAGCAGCTGTGATCTGTCTCTCCTGCTGAATGGCACGCTCTGCACGTGTAGTGTTTAAATGAACCGTGTGCATGTCAGCCAGGAGTAAGATTTGCGTTCGAGCCTACAGCGCATGTCCAAAGTATAGGAGAATGACACTATTGTGGATAAATGAGATTGCTGCTGTCACTGGGACTTGTGTGTGGTACTGATTTATTGGAGAGTACTGAAATTTTTTCTCATAATAGGTACATATTTTATCTATATAACATATTCTGTTCATTTCCAATAAGTGATTGGTCATACTGTACTTTACTTTATTTTTTTATATATTGATCTATATGTATTTATATTTACACTCTATACCAGTGATCTCCAAACTGCGGCCCGAGGACCAAATGCGTCCCTTTGCTTGCCTTTATCCGGCCCTTGGAGCACTATCCCTCCCAATGATACAAGAGACTATTCTGCCTTCTGACACCGACAATGGAGCACCATTTCTCCCACTGACACCACTAATGGGTCACTATTCCTCCCTATTAAATCCAAGCAATAGGGCACTATTCCTCCCCCTAATACCAGATGTGCACTCCCACTGATGCCAGGAAAGTTTTCACTCTCGTTGACCAGAGTCCAGCCCTCCAAGAGTCTGAAGAACAATAAACCGGCCCTTTGTTTAGAATGTTTGGAGACTCCTGCTCTATACCATAAAGCTTGCTTTTATATGATTAAGCCACTTCTATAATTTATGTGGTTGACTAGATCTGCTGTATGTACACAGTGCATTTTATTATATTACAATATACTGTGTGTATATATATATATATATATATATATATATATATATACTACATATTATCAGTGTTTTTTGCACCATCCTGAGGAGGGGGCCCAGTATAGTTTAATGAAACCTGTAAGCACGTTAAAGGGGTTGTAAAGGTAATTTTTTCGCCTAAATAGCTTCCTTTACCTTAGTGCAGTCCTCCTTCACTTACCTCATCCTTCGATTTTGCTTTTAAATGTCCTTATTTCTTCTGAGAAATCTTCACTTCCTGTTCCTCTGTCTGTAACTACACACATTAATGCAACACTTTCTCCCTGGTGTGGAGAAAGCCTCTTGAGGGGGGAGGGGGCGAACAGGAGTGTCAGGACGCCCACTAACACACAGCTCCTTTCTCTATCTGCAAAGTAGAGAGTGTCCTGACTTGCCTGTTAGCCCCCTCCCCCACACCAGGGAGAAAGCCTCGCATTACTGTGTGGAGTTACAGACAGAAGAACAGGAAGTGAGGATTTCTCAGAAGAAATAAGGACATTTAAAAGCAAAATCGAAGGATGAGCTAAGTGAAAGAGGACTGCACTAAGGTAAAAGAAGCTATTTAGGGAAAAATATTTTACCTTTACAACCCCTTTAAGATTGTCTTACATTATTCCGTGGATAATAAATATCAACTTTATGAAGAACCAACTTCTCAGCTTCTCCTTTACATTTGAGCACTAGTACTGACACCAGTTTTCAATCTTTTGGCCTCCAGGATTTCTTGCTGCAAATACACTGGAATCCAGAAACTGCAGTGTGTAGGAGAGTCCGAATCACCTATTTAGCACTGAGTGTAACCACTTATGTATGAGGATGACTACAGTGTATATTCCCAAGATATACTTCTGACCGGGGAAGATTAGGAAACCCCAATTTGGCAAATACATAGAAAAGTGTAAAGGTGATAAACAGGAACCAGAAGTTAGCCTTGTATATCACCATTTTGCGGTATACCAAGATTACTATATTGGGTAAAGAAATAATGAGAGCAAATTAAAGAGCAGAAGTTAGTTCTCCAAACTCACATGAGGATAGTGTTGGATCTGGCCCAGTCTCATGTGTTCAGTGGTGCCACATAAGCGTAAAAAAAATGTGGTCTGCTATTTACAAAGCCACTGAGACTTATTGTATATTTTGCTCCAAGTGTCAAATTAATGCACTCCAACGACATTTTAGTCCCCTAGTATCTTTGCCTATAATTGAGATCCATTTTGAGAGGTTTTCTATGCATCTGGTCAGACCAGTGCTGAAGTCTGTCAGGAAGCACCAGCATCTATTAATAGTCATTGACTATGCCAGTATCTAGAAGCAATCCCTCTCAGAAATACATTTTCTTAGGTTATTATCAGGGAAACCAAGTATGTGGTCAGGCTCGAACATGTGCATGTAGCGGTCCACCAACCTGTACACAGGATCAGGACCATGCATGCATGGGCACACATATACATTAGTGTGCACTTTCAGCATTGACTTTGGTGTATAGTGGCCTATTTAAAGCATGAGAGAATTCAGGGTAATTGCTTCATGGTCATAAGCTTCTGAGACCTGTGACCTGATTATACGCTTGCATCTGCTTGATCTTGATATGCTGTTGCTGACCCCAGCTTGTTATCTGTCTGCCGATCTGGTACCTCCTCTGCCCCCTGATACTGACCTTGGCCTTGCCTGACTATGTCTCCGTTACCTGATTCTGTACTCCTGCTGCCAGTTGTTGCTGACTTCGGGCCATCTGACTACACTTCAAGATCCTGCATCTACAAGCTAACTAGATTGCTTGCTGCATGGATTCCTGTCCTGTTCTCTCTATATACCTGCATTACCCAGAGCGTATGCTGGCCAGCATCTTCTACAGGCACCTGTGCCCCTCTTTGCCCTGTGATACCCTGTCATCAATTCCAGGGGTGATGGAACACAGGGAGTACCAGAAACCCTCTTGTGGACTCAGCCTTAGCCAGATATGTCACAGTTACAGTGAAATACCTGTTCCACATAATTTCCCTATACATGTATTCCCAAGGGAATTATGAAAGATCAAGGAATCCTGTTCATGTCAAAGGTAAATAAGGCTGGCCATACAGTATACAATTTTCTTGTACAATTTTCCTTTGGATTTACCAAAATCATATATAGGCTTCTGGCTAAGTAGACCTTATATATAACACAGAAGTGTCAACAGGAATGTAAGGTCTACTTACCCAGAAGCCTATATTTTGTAAAGTAAGCCAGCACTCCACCATGGAACTGTATAGAGCACTTTATTGCAAAACAGGGTAAAACATCACAAGTGCGGTCCACTTACGTGTTTCTGCCCGCAAAGGGCATCAATCATAGCTTGATTGGAGTGCCAGCTTACATTACAAGATATATGTATCAGGCTTATGGGAATGCCAGCCGCTGCAACAGTCCTCCTCCCATATTCAATACACACCTTGGCAGAGCATGGTAGGTTTCCTGTACCTTTGAACAAAGCCATTGTCAATCTAGGGACAGAGTAGTGTTTGATGCACAGACCAAATTTTGATGGCCCTGACTAGGAAATAAAAGCTGAACTCCACTTAAAACTTCTTAACTTCTTGCCAACCACGTATTTCATATACTGTATGCACCGGCAAATAGTAGGCTTTAAAGCCTAATCATCACACATATGCATGCACAGTAGCCTGAAGTTTTGTGCTGTTGTGTGTCACTGCATGCTTTCAGAATACTGATCGAGCTGTCGCTGACAGCTCTCCATCATGCTTCTTATTGGGAGCCATCAGAATGGGCTTCTTATCATGTCAGAACCAATCATAGTGGTTTACATAATACAGAAGCCACACCACCTTCTGGGCAAGCCAATTTTTTAAGTAAAGTTGGAAAATAACATACTTACTAGCTGAAACACCAGGCAACATAAGAAGAAAAAAAATAAAAGGATTAATGCAGCTCTTTATTCATGAATACATTGTTAAATATATACAGTATATTTTGGATGCAAGCGCTGTAATCACCCAAATTTGAACTTATATCGGCTTCTTGAAGTTCCTGTATAGCACTGCTGGAGTCTGACAAAAAGAATCAGTACAGGAATCCTATCAGTTAATGTGCTGACAAGGAGCATACTAAATAGAAATGATAGCAGAGTGACAGATAGATTAGCTCATCGTTGTGCTGCTTCTCCTTTCACTGTCCAGTCAATGGATGAGGATGCAGAATGGAACTTGTTACAGCACTAGACTTCGGGACTCAGCCCGAATTTAGGGGATGCCAGGATTTTGTTAAAATCTCAGAACACTCCCACCAAGTCCAGGATGGTTGGGAGTTATGAATAGGCACAGAAGTTTATTTTTTTCCTTTGGGAAGGCATATGGCAGGGTGGTTAACAGGCAGGGGATTGTTGGAGACAGGGACAGAGCAAAACAACGCTTATACATCTACTTTTCATTGTGAATTATTTATTGGTTATAGACATAGAGGTCACATGTCCCATACATTGTAATTGCACTGTGGTTATTATTAAACCTTTAAAGCCCAACTGAACTTTCAGTTTAAATCAGCTTAATGCATTGCTGCTGCATCCAACAAAAGTTGTGTAAAGTCTTACAGTTCACTTTCATTAGAAATTAGCCGCAGTTTGAGTCATTCTGAGAACACCTTTTTTGTTTCTCTGCAAGAACTCTCTCGCCTTCTAAACCTAAGTACCAGGCAGAGTTATTAGATTCTAAGCTTGAGTATACCTTTTGCTGGTGATAGTTTAGGGATGATTACATTTGAGAGAGCCTCGCAATCTTCCAGAGATTTATTAGGTTCACTGATATCACTGATATTCTCTTTGATCTCTCAGGGGTCTTTTCTGAAAGCAGTGGGTCTGTGTGCAAGATCATAAGTTGGGCCCTTCTGTGAGATAAAAAGAAAGAAAAGGTTAGGTGTGGTTTTCATTGTGCTGAATTTTGGTGCTGGTTTCAAGGGACACAGGGCGCAGGGGTCCAGTAGCAAGTGATGCAAAGGTTCAGTAGTGAGTGGTGGAGAGTTTAGCAGTCAGTAGTGAGTGGTGGAGAGTTTAGGGAACAGTAGTAAGTGGTGCAGAGTTCAGGGGTCATTAGTAACTAACAAAGAGGTCAGTAGTAGGTGACACAGAGTTCAGGTGTCAGTAGTAAGTAATGCAGAGTTTAGAAGTCTGGATTATGAGCATAATTTGTTCCAGAAGAATGCGTGTAATCCAAAGCACTCATATATCAAAGCAAGTTTCCCTATAGAAGTCAATGGAAACTCAGATAATTAGTTCCATAGTAACTTTCTCTTGTATGCAGTACCGCATGTGGCCAGAGGTGGGGGAGACACTCGGAAACCGCATGGAGCCGCTCTAATTGCACTCGGAGAGGCTCGGAAACAATCGGGAATGGAGTGTTCTGAGTTTTTCCAAGTAGCTACCAGTGCATCCCCCCGCACCTCTGGCCAAATTCGGTACTTCAGACCGCAGAGGCTTGAATCCTGCTTGTTTTGCGAGACAACGCTCGCAAACCGAGTCAGGATTTAAAAAAATAATAGCTCGTATTATGAAACGCTCGTTAACCATTACTCGCAATTTGAGGTATTATTGTATATCGCATTTTTGTGTTTGGGTTAAATACTACTTTCATTTGTGTTTTTTATATAAATCTAGAGTTCAGCTTTGTTGAAGATAAACAAAATCTTGACTGCAAGTAGACAACTATTTCCTTAACAACCCTGGCTTTCATTAGTATGGCTAAAAGATATTATTCTTTTGTGGATATTGACTCTGGAAGGCAACTGACCAGATGAATTCCATACATTGGTACTGTGTCTTAGTTGTGCTAATGGGTTCATGTAATGATAAGGTCTTCGAGCAGGTGTTTCAGGTCTTACCGTTTCATTACACAGTAGAGGTTACAATGCCTTGACAACATTTAAAACATTTTCACCTGCTGGTATTTAAAGCGGTATTAACCGCCCCCCCAAATATTATATATTGCAGTGTACCAAATCTTAGATGTGGTGGCTGCATTTGCTTTCTCCTTTTAGTGTTTTTTTATCTTTATTTTCCCCTGATGATTAGCCCACTTACACTCTTCCTGTCATAGGGTGTCTCCACTTTGAACAGCAGCATTGTCAGTCCATGGAGAGGCAAGTGTTAGAGGAACTAGCAGATTTATATAGACATGACCAGTGAACTAAAGGGGAGCTAAACCATCTTGTCCCTTAGGCCCTGTACACCCGATCAGACATGTCCGAGGAAACATGTCCGACGGACCGTTTTCATCGGACAAGGCTGAATTGTCTGTTGGTCTAATGTGCGTACACACCATCGGACCAAAATCCCCTCGGACCATAACGTGGTGACGTAGAACACAATGGCATGATGAAAAAACGAAGTTCAATGCTTCCAAGCATGCATCGACTTGATTCTGCGCTTGCGGGGGATTTTGGTCCGATGGTTTGTGTACTAACCATCGAACCTGTCAGACGGACAGGTTTCCAGCGGACATGTTTTCAAGCATGTTGGGAAGTTTTTGTCTGCTGGAAAACGGTCCGATAGGTCGTACACATGATCAAACTTGTCCGCTGAAACTGGTCTGCGGACCAGTTTCAGAGGACATATTCGATCGTGTGTACGCGGCCTTACAGACAAGGAAGCTGACATCTTAGTCTCTGTTTGATCTAGAGTTGCCATGATACTGACATGATGATAACATATGATCATATATGATTCTAGCTATTTGATAGCTTGACAGTTCAGTTGAGAGAATAAAGCTGCCATGACTGTTATCATTCACAGAATGCCTTTAAAGTAACTGTTCTTGGAAGGAACTAAATCGATGGGTCTATTTCTGCTTTAAAGTGGTAGTAAAGTCCTGGTTGTAAGAGCCCTTTTACACTGGGGCATTATTCCGGAGCTTTTTTGGCTAAAAATAGTGCCTGTAAGTCTCAGTGTGAAAGCCCGAGTGCATTTACACTGAGGAGATGCGCTGGCAGAAAGTTAAAAAAAAACTCCTGCAAGCAGCATCTTTGAATCGGTGAAGGAGCGGTGCACACTGCTCCTCCACTGCTCCTGCCCATTAATATGAATGGGCAGCGTCGCCAAACCGCCGGCAAAGCACCACTGCTACGGCAGTTTGCAAGCAATTTTAACCCTTTTTCGGCTGATAGTGAGGGGTGTGGTTAAAAGCACCCCGCTAGCAGCCGAAAACCTCTACAAAAATTACGGTAGAGCACGATAAAAATAGCAGCACTTTACTGCCAATGCCGCCGATGCCTCAGTGTGAAAGCACCCTAAATGACAAAATGGCCCCCTTGCAGGTTTGAGTCATAATACACTAGTTTGCACTGCAAATGAATACATTATGACAAACTTACCTACAAATGGAGCCCTCCAGCATTGCACTGTGATGGTTCCCCGGCACTTCCATCGTCATCCAGTCTTCCTTTCAGGTTTGAAATGTTTGGCCACTTAAATGGTCACGCAGTTGTGGCGTCCTGTCAGCTCATGCGCATGGGCTGTAAATGTTGTCTAAGCTGCGCACGTACGGCTCAGATCACATTACCCACTGGTAGGCAGGAGGGAGATTTATGACAGAAAAGACCTCTAGGGTCTCTTCTGTTATAAAAGCCCTGCCTGTCAGCGGATATAGTTTTACCCAGATTAATACCACTTTAAAGCTGAATTCCTGCTAACTCTTTTCAAATTGTTACAGCAACAGTTTTTTTTTCTTTTAGAATAAAGGCTTTACAGAATTGAATAAAAGCTGAACATTTTCAGTGTTAGGGCCCTTTCACATGGATGTTCTGATAAGGTCCACCTGTCAGTTTTTCAGGCAGACCCAATTGGAACCTCAATTGCTCTCTATAGAGTGGTGGATGTCAGAGAACATGTGTCCGCTGACACCTGCCAAAATCTGATCTGATCCTGTCCACTAAAAACAGATCCATTCCCCATCTGTCTGTCGGATTGGATGACAATTTGTCGAACACGGACAGATAGTCCGTTTCCATCCAACTGCCCATAGAGAACAGCTGGCCGTACCTGTGTCCTTTCTGCATCAGCAGTGCAGACATGGACCTGTCATCTGCCTTCTCAGCTGGGATTAGTGAAGAGATCCTCTGCTGAGCAGGCAGATCAGCCTTTCAGAATCTGTCCTGTGTGAAAGGGGCCTTAAATCTTAAATGGTTTGTCTCTTCTTTTTGACTGACACTTTTGCTGGCTCTACTTCCTTGTGCACTCCTGTGACCCATTTTCAGCAGACAGCGGGCTGAAGCCCGCTGTTGGCTGACATCACAGAGCCGGTCCAGGCTAGAGCAAGATTGCGACAATTATGGGATATTCCCATAACCCTACACTCCAGTGAGAGTGAGGAAGTGGGGGGGGGGGGGGTTGCAGAACATACAATGGTGACTGATAGTCACCAGCTGTTTGCTCACGGAACTCTCAGAACCGAGCGATCAGCGGTGTGTGTCAGTAGAGTCGGAGGGGGACAGATGAAGCATCAGACCGATACTGCTTCCACCTAGGTAAGTATGATTATTTAAAAAAACAAATACTGAACTTCTCTTTTAATAAGTGCCCACACTCCCCATCTCCCCAGTCTGACAATGCTGCTGGCTCTGTTTCTCCTCCATCCAGAATGGAGACACCCTACTGGCCTGATATTCCAGTAAAAATAAAGTGAAAAGAGCCTTACAAAAGAAAGGAATGCTGTCACTACATCTAAGAATTGGTAAACAGCAGTATATACATTTTTTACTTTTGGGGTTATGACCGCTGTGTCTGCTGAACTGTGCGGATCATCAAGACTGTGCAGAACTGTCACAGCAAATTATACAGAGGCGCCATGGAAATTCTGGTATGGAAGAGAAAATGCTATCTAGTGATATAACTTACAGTATATAATTATAATGACAGTCTAATATGTGCCAGTGATGCAGAATCAGATGATATTATTATCTTTTCTGGATGGAAGACGCCACAGAAGACTTGGGCTGCATCCGTTTGTCTAAACTCCTTGCCCGTTTGCTTTCCAATGGACGTCAAAGGTTTGTCATCATCTGGTCCCATGCAGTGCTACACCAGCAACATCCACACTTTAGAAAAGCCATGTGAGCAGCACAAGCACGTTTTCTCCAGCCCCAACATCCCTCCTGTTCCCACCTACCCTCTAAATCCAGCCCACCCCCCCCCCCCCCCTGTCCCCAGCTTGTACAGTACTGTGCATCCTACATCCTCCTCTGCACACCTGCCACAACGCCAGTCATTGCAGCAGCAGGTCAGTGGACAGAGCCAGTGCTGATCCCATTCATGTGCTCCAGCCATCCTCACTACAGTCCATCTAGGAGATGTCCTGCTAAGCCTTGCTAAAGGTAAGGGTTATCTTCTCTTTAAGACAGCATGCTAGTAGAATAGATAAGATAGGATAAGAATGAAATAGCAATGTAAGATAAGATAGGATAAGAATTAAATAACAATGTAAGATAAGATAGGATAAGAATTAAATAACAATGTAAGATACGATAGGATAGAATAACTATAAAGGTTATCATCACTTCTAGATAGCATGCTTGTAGAATCGATAAAATAGGATAAGAATAAAATAAAAATATGATATATGATAGGATAGAATGAAATAAAAATAAATATAAGGGTTATCATCTCTTCTATACAGCATGCTTGTAGAATAGATAACATAGGCTAAAATATTTTATTGTCATTTCTAACAAGTGACAATGCATTGTGAATAGTGTCATTTAGTAGTGACATGATGTATAATTGTGTCACCAGGAGTAGGGAGTGAGATTGCACTGTGCCTGTGAACCGGCGAGAGCTGTCTTCAGCACCCCGGATACATTCAGCACCATGGACAGCTCCGGTCTGCGGCGGTAGGGCTGTCATTCGCACCCTATGTGCATTCAGCACCTTGGACAGATCGCAGCCGACAATGGTAGGGCTGTCATTAGCACCCCGGGTAGGTTCAGCACCGTGTACAGCTCCCAGCCGGCAATGGAGGGGCTGTCATCAGCACCCCGGATACGTTCAGCACCATGGACAGCTCCGGGCTGCAGCGGTGGGGCTGTCATTCGCACCCTAAGTGCACTGTGGACAGATCGCAGCCGACAATGGTGGAACTGTCATTAGGTTCAGCACCGTTTACAGTTCCCAGCCGGCAGTGGTGGGGCTATTATTAGGTAGGTTCAGTTCCGTGTACAGCTCCCAGCTGGCAGAGGGGGGGGGGGGCTGTCATTCGCACCCTATGTTCAGTACCATGGACAGCTCCAGCCGGCAATGGTGGGACTGTCACTAGGTAGGTTCAGTTCCGTGTACAGCTCCCAGCTGGCAGAGGGGGGGGGGGGGGCTGTCATTCGCACCCTATGTTCAGTACCATGGACAGCTCCAGCCGGCAATGGTGGGACTGTAATTAGGTAGGTTCGGTTCCGTGTACAGCTCCCAGCTGGCAGAGGGGGGGGGGGGGATGTCATTCGCACCCTATGTTCAGTACCATGGACAGCTCCAGCCGGCAATGGTGGGACTGTAATTAGGTAGGTTCGGTTCCGTGTACAGCTTCCAGCTGGCAGAGGGGGGGGGGGGGATGTCATTCGCACCCTATGTTCAGTACCATGGACAGCTCCAGCCGGCAATGGTGGGACTGTCATTAGGTAGGTTCAGCACCATGGGCAGCTCCCAGCCGGCAGAGGGGGGCTGTCATTAGGTACGTTTAGCACTGCGGACAGCTCCAGCCGGCAGTCTGCAGGTCTGATCAGTAGAAGTCACCTGTACTGTGCCCATGAATTATTCTCATCTCTTGCTTGTGTTTCATTGCAGGCACCCATACGCTGGAGAGATGAATGAAAGCCTTAATGACAGCGACACCGGATTCTCTCTTCCCTGGATCCGCAACAGCGATGCCAACGCTTCCCTGGAGTTGTCCGCTTTCTTCTCCATCTTCACCATTAACCCCTGGGATATTATGCTGTGCATCTCTGGGACCATCATCGCCTGTGAGAATGCTATCGTGGTGGCCATCATCTTTTACACCCCGACGCTGAGAACCCCGATGTTCGTGCTGATCGGAAGCCTAGCTACTGCAGACCTTCTGGCCGGCTTTGGTTTGATCCTTAATTTCGTGTTTCAGTATGTCATCCAGTCTGAGACTATTAGCCTTATCACCGTGGGGTTCCTGGTGACCTCCTTCACTGCCTCTGTCAGCAGCTTGTTGGCCATCACCGTTGACCGGTACCTGTCCCTCTACAATGCATTGACTTACTCATCAGAGAAGACCATCCTCTGGATACATCTCATGCTTGTGGTCACCTGGGGGGTCTCAGCCTGTTTAGGACTTCTTCCGGTGCTGGGCTGGAACTGCCTAGATGACATCACTTCTTGCAGCGTTGTCAGACCTCTGACCAAAAGTAATGTGGCTCTGTTGTCCACCTCCTTCTTTTTTATATTTATTTTGATGCTGCACCTCTACATAAAAATTTGCAAAATTGTGTGCAGGCATGCTCACCAAATAGCACTACAGCAACATTTCTTGGCAGCATCCCACTATGTAGCTACCAAAAAGGGGGTTTCTACCTTGGCCATTATTCTTGGGACATTTGGGGCCAGTTGGTTGCCTTTTGCTATTTACTGTGTGGTGGGAGACCAAGACTATCCCTCTGTGTATACATATGCCACACTCTTACCTGCCACTTACAACTCTATGATCAATCCAATCATCTACGCCTACAGAAACCACGAAATTCAAAGATCCATGTGGGTCCTCTTCTGTGGCTGCTTTCAATCCAAAGTGTCCTTTCGATCTAGATCGCCCAGTGATGTTTAATAGTGACATTTTTTACAGAGAGCACTGCACAAGTGACAATCTAGTTATTGAATAATACCTGCCATGAACTTCTAGGTTTGTGTTGAGTACTTTTTGAGAAGAGACTTTGAAAGTAACATTAGCACTTTATAGGTGGGAATGGCCCATTCATTTGAGTCTGCAGAGTTGTGTTCGCTCGGAACAATGTGGATGTCTCCAGCACAACTTGTGCGAAGGGAATACGTCCTACGATCGCTTCGATTTCGCACTTTATTTCAGCTGCTGTACTGCCAAAACAGTGTTGCGTTTTTAGGGCTGAATGAGATGGAGAATGTACTGTATGAATGTGTGTGTAATACTTGTTTATGTGAAAAAATATTTTGCCACAAATGCTGAAAACTTTTGTACCCAACGAAATAAAAGTCGTTGAAATGTAGCTATTGATCTTTGGGGTTTTTATTCAAAAGAACTTATATTGATTATGTACTGTGATTATTGCACTAAAGGTTATCTTGTTAATGTGTATCCTTAGCCAAAACTTTTTTCACCTTGGATAGAGTATGGAATGGTTAAAACCTCTCCTAGGTTTTTATTTACAGTCTAGCAGTGGAGTGATTAGCCTTCACTATTCCTGGAAACATAAAAGGAGAAGAAATCTGATGGAAACTCCTCTTTTGTAGAAACACTTTAATGCTGGACATGAGGATTTCTATTGTATCCTATGATACCTGTTCACACCTGAACATCATGTCATTCAAATCTTGTAAAGTTCATAGCTCAAAAAAGTACATGAGGTTCTTTGGGTCAGAGTTGTGTGTTTTGGAACTTAAAGTGGAGTTCCACCCTGAGTTTACTTACCAGAAATAGCGGTTGCTATGCGGAAGTTTCTAATCTGCCTCTTCATCCACCACGTAAGGTCTTCTTCCTCGTCTTCTTCATGGTGTCTTCTGGGGAATGGTGCGCACTGCCTTCTGGGAACTGTGTAAATCCCAGAAAGCAGCCGCCCATTCACAAAAGCGCCGCGAGACTTGCACTTGTGCAGTAGGAAACGGGCAGTAAAGCCGCAAGGCTCCACTGCCTGTTTCCCTCAGTAAGGATGGCGGCGCTTTCTTTCTTGTGAAAAAAAAAAGGATGGCGGCGCTTTCCCACAGGTAAGTGTCCTTATTAAAAGTTAGCAGCTACAATGTTTGTAGCTGCTGACTTTAAAAAAATATATAAAAATCGTGGGTGGAATCCCTCTTTAATGACTTCAATGGGAGCACATAAAAAATGCCTGGAACTCATGTTTTTCATGCAATTTCTTGCCTCTCCTTCTCCTAGTAAGTAGCTATCCATAGGCTAAAACAAAAAAAAAACATTCAAGCCTGAAAATGAGCATACAAGACACTTTAAGAGACTCAAGCTCAATTGCAAACCTTGTCACTAGAAGGTTTACCTCTATTTATGTACGGGCAACAATTATGACAAGACAGTGGTCATCAGACAGGATGAATCTCCCTTAATAAGGACCTAAGAAAGAAAAAACCTGCTTGGGCTCTGAGTTTTCCCTACTCAAGCCAGAACCAGAAAATAAAGTTGTAGCTAGAGATACAGTTTAAAGAGAATCTTCAGTCTTCAGAGAATCTACACCCAGGCTAGTTCTTCGCCAGTCTTCACAGTCTTCACAGCCGGCATGTTTACTAAGGGAAGCTGGCTGTGACTCCTTATGGCTTCCACAGTGGCGCTATGCTTAGTGGCTGGTCCCACAGCCTCGTGGGACCTGTGGCATGCCCCAGAAGGTTTCTGGGTGTGAGGGGAGAAAATCCGCTCTGCTCACCTAGGCGGTATGAGCAGAAGTGGGAGTGGGTACCTGCTAAAACTAGATACCTGCTCCCCCCATTAAAAAAAAAACTTCAAAAGTGGCAGAGGAGGGGGAAGTTGGTGTTAAAGTTGAACTTCCCTTTTAGGGTGAAGCTCCACTTGAATTAGCACAAGAAGGAAACTGATGCTACCTTTTATTGAAGTAGGTGACTGCTGTTTTTTTTTTTGCCTAAAGACATAAAATGCCACAGACGCAGGCAGTCTTTTCCTTGGAGAGTTTATTTCTAAGCGATTACTTTTCCTTTGCCCTTTTAGCAGATGCTGCTTATTAACATGCACAATATACATCATATCATTAAACAGCCCTTCCGCCTGGCGCTTTAGCAGGTTTAGCACACTCCAGAGATGCTGCCAGGGTTTATTGTGGTGATCCCTATGATTGGGCTCTACGTCAGAGCATTTGCAGCAAAGTATGCTTTTATTTTCTAACTGAGCAGTGATCTGCATGGATACCTGAGCTGAATACAATTAACGCCCACTCTACAGCCAAGAGACATAGTCACTCTGTCACCCTCACTGCGCTGCTGAGTCCTGGCAGCAGGAGTCTCCGTTAAAGACATGTACACCTAGGACAGGTAGTTTTCACATGCCTGACACAGGCAAATATGTTGAGGGTGCTTATTGCTAGTCTAGTCTCACAAATTAGATAATAAAGCTTGTTACTATGCTGTGCTTTAAATGGCCCCTGCAGATGGTCAAAGGTGCTTAGTAGTACTAGTCTAGCCTCACAAACAAGATAATAAAGCCTCTTTCTATCTTGTGGGTTTTTTTGTTTTTTGTTTTTGCACTCCCTTTAGTAATAAGAAATTATGCAGACACTACATTTACTTATAAAATTAAGGCATTTTAATGGTAGACACTAGGTTTTACTAACCTAGACTTCTGTATCACAAATGTAGCATTTATTTTCTCCAGTTTTAGATAATAATCTATAAGAATAATGCAAATGTTACACATCTTTTACTTGTAAAGGAAACCTTTCCTGTTGCTGACTTACTCTGAAAATGCTAGTTACCCGGCTGATAGGCTAGTTTTCTGACCTCACTACTTAAAAGTGGATCTAATCCCAATAATGTAACTCTCATAAAAAATGTTATCATCATTTGTTTTTAATCCTTCTAAATCTACAGCTTGTGTTGAAATAATACTTGGTGACCCCCAGGTAGTTTTTCACACTTTCTGTTAATGGGTGTCCTATATGTGTAGAAGATATGTCTGTGTTAAAATCAAATCACATAAATAAATATAAAAAACAACATCAGGTTCTAAAGGGCATGAGACCATATATTAACACTGAAGATTCTGCAACTGGGGGGACACAGTATTGGCTTTAGACCTTGGGCATTTCAAGTTTGGGGCCCCCCCAACATAGAAATTAAAGGATAATTTCACTTAAAAAAGGAGATTGCAGAGCATTGAACTTTTTATCAGCAGATCATGGGTGCAATGTCAGACACTTGCCAGACACTTGCAGGCTCTAATGCCTTGTACACACGATCGGGTTTCTCGGCGATCAAAAGACCGCCGGGAAACCCGCCGGGAAAACCGTGAACACAGCCGGTTTTCCCGACAGGAAAACTGCCGGCTGTGTGTATTGCTCCAGAGCAGTGTTTCCCCATAGGAAAACTGCGGGAAAACTGCTGGGGAGCATACACACGCCCGGTTTTCTCGACCAAAAGAAAACATGACAGTTTTCCTGTCGGGAAAACGGTTGTGTGTACAAGGCATTAGTATAGCTATCCGGCAGACAGTTACTGTAGAGCAGGAAGAACCAATGGACTATGAGGGTACTCACCAGTGCCCTCGCAGTTCATTGAAAAGTATGTGCTGTATGCCGCAATGGCAGATGGGACCGTAGTTCATTAGTTCACAGAACTCTGAAAATGAATGGCTGTGTGAGAGAAGCCCCGCATGGCCACGCTGTTTATAAATTGTGACAGTGAATGCCGGGAGAGGATCCTCAGAGATATGGACAAAGCATATCCCCCTATAGCAGTGTTTCTCAACTCCAGTCCTCAAGCCCCCCCAACAGGTCATGTTTTCAGGATTTCCCTCAGATGAAAAGGCTGTGGGAATTACTAAGGCAGTAAAACTGATCAAATCACCTGTGCAAAATAATGGAAATCCTGAAAACCTGACCTGTTGGGGGGCCTTGAGGACTGGAGTTGAGAAACACTGCTCTATAGTGTGTACTTGTCAAGAGATAAAGGGGTGACAGGGTAGGGAGTTCCAGTTGATTGACAGCCTCAGTTCAGTTCCTGTGCTGTATGAAGGCGGCGTGTCCCTTTCCTTCATTCGGCACTTAGAGCTCTCCACGTTGAGCTCTGCAATGTGTAAATTCAGCTGCCTGTCCCCTGCTTTCTGGCAGCTCAGACAAGCTTTATAAATGTTGCACTTTGAACGAATGTAGAGAATAAAACATTGCTGTGTATCACCTGAGGCCAGGTATTTCACTGTGTACATGTAAGGATTTAAAACCACTTTAACTAACCCATCAAACTGTATTATCTTGAAAACACTGCTCTTTCACAGCCAGTAGGCACAGAGCACTTAGTCTTTCATGGGTCACCGTGGTTCTCAGATAATTCTTTATCAGTGCTAATTTGCTGAACAACCTTTCCCTAGAACAACTAGTCATGCTCAAATATATTCTAAGAGCTACATTAACACCTGGAAAGGTGTCAGCAGGCCCTTCATCATGTGATAAAACTGCCTGTTGAAATGGAGTGAGATGTGACCGGAGCTTGGCAAAGACTGCAAACTAGACAATTTCTTTAACTGACACACTACTAATATCTCGAGAGAAAAACAAATATAATTTGTTTATAAAGGGGAGTCGGGGTCCCATCTGGCAAGGGGGCCCAAGGCTATTGTTCCCTTTGCCCCCTTATAAATCTGGCAGTGGGGGGAGGGGAACAGTAAAAACAGGCAGTTGAGTTGCCATTTTACTAACTCATGACTGCTCACCCAACGCCTAAAATACAGCCAAAAGGAGCACTTTACATGCCACAGCCACAATCCTTGGCATCACAGGCATAGCAAATTTTACTTTTCAGAGAATGGATGAACCTAGCATTAGATATTTGTAACAAGCTTACTGCATAAAAACAGGGGTATTCAGTTCACATACAGTATATTCTGTTATATGATCAAGCTGGCCAACTGTGTTAAACTAATCCCCCCAGCTAGTCCCTACTGTACTCTGTAAAAAAGAGAACATTGTTTTACTTATGGCATACTTTAATGTAGTGCTAATATGGAGGAGCGCTACAGACTCTGGTCAAAAATGGAAATGCAGAAGTTATATCTGTTCTTAAATCTAAATATCTTTTGTATACATAATACATTTGGTGCTAAATGGGACGTGACTACATATTAACACTGTAAAGCAGTGTGCTACAGTGGTATGAAAACATTTTTTTTTATGTTGCAGACAGGTAGGGTTTTTATTGCAGAAGAGAATTGGTCCATTCTTTCATAAATGCCCCCCCCCCCCCCGCCTGCCAGCTTTCATGTACATGTGGAGATCAACATACATTTATGGCACCCAATCTGTGCGGTGGTGATGTGACTACTGTGCGCATGCACCGTAATGATGTAATTGCGGCCCAGCCATTTATGCGATTGAAGAGACGATACCTGGAAGAAAGAGTGGGAGCAGATGAAAGTGCCCGAGACCAGGGGAAGTGGTGACTGCGCAGCACTGAAGGGCTTCAGGTAAGTCTGCCATAATTTGATAATATGTGGTGCATAATAGCACATTATGGCATAACCTACCTGGGGGCTCATGTAATTAAAAAATAAATCCCAGATTAATACTGCTTTAACTTGGGATTACACTCCCTTTAGCACCTAATGTATTATATACATATAAGTATACACTCACCGGCCACTTTATTAGGTACACCTGTACAATTGCTTGGTAACACAAATTGCTAATCAGCCAATCACATGACAGCAACTCAATGCATTTAGGCACCTAGACGTGCTGAAGTTCAAACCGAGCATCAGAAAGGGGAAGAAAGGGTATTTAAGGTGGAATGGTTATTAGTGCCAGATGGCTGGTCTGAGTATTTCAAAAACTGCTGATCTACTGGGATCTTTACGCACAACTGAAGAGAAAGCAGAGTCAGCGTCACAGAAATGAGCTCATCACTGTGTTTCTTTTTCTTTTGCTGTCCAGTCACATCCTGGGTAGGACCCAGGCAGCCTGGGTTCAGGGAGAGTGGGATGAATAATGATGGATGCCAGACTGAGGACACCCAGTGGTGAAAAAGAAGTACCGCAAGATGAGCTCTGGATTAAAGGGGAATATTTCAGAAAAAAGCTGCTTTTTATGGCCAATTAATTTTTAACCTGCTATTTTTGCTTTAACCACTTGACGAGCAGCTAGTTATACTGCGGCAGGTTGGCTCGGCTGCGCAAATTGCCGTAGGTGTACATCGGGCTCATACACAACGATATCGCATGTGCTCCCATTGGCCAGCGGGGGAGCCAATCAGCAAGTCCGGCAGACTCGATGTCTACTGGCCACCCGCATTCATTCCCCGCAATAACAGAATGGGTATCTGCCTGTGTAAACAAGGCACATCTCTGTTCTGTTAGGGGAGATCATACAGATCATGTCTTTCTGCTGTGCAGCAAAATAGATCTGTGTGTTGTCCCAGTGGGCCCTGTTGTCCCCCGTACTGTTAGAACACACAGTGAGGGAACACAGTTAACCCCTTGATCACCCTTGATATTAACCCCTTCCCTGTCAGTGTCATTAGCACAACAACAGTGCATATTTTTAGCACTGATTACTGTAAGGCCGCGTACACACAATTAGTCCATCCGATGAGAACGGTCTGAAGTTCAATGCTGCCAAGCATGCTTCGACTTGATTCTGAGCATGCGCGGCCTTTTGACCGATGCCTTTGCATACTAAGGATCGGTTTTGACCCATCGGTCAGGCGTCCATTGGTTCAATTTTAAAGCAAGTTCTCTGTTTTTTGACCGAAGGACAACTGACCGATGGGGCCTACAGACGATCGGTTTGGACTGATGAAACTGAACTTCAGTCCATTTTCATCGGTTTTGACAGATCGCGTGTACGCGGCCTAATATCATTGGTTCCCTAAAAAATGTGTAAAAAATTTCTGTTAGGTATCCGATCTGTCCGCTGTCCTGCTAAAAATCACTGATAGCCACCATTACTAGTAAAAAATAAATAAATAATAAAAATGTCATAAATCTATCCCCTATTATGTAGACACGATAGCTTTTGCGCAAACCAACCAATATATGCTCATTGGAATTTTTGTTACCAAAAAAATGTAGCAGAATTTGGCCAAAATTGATGAATACATTCGTTTTTTTTTATTTTTTAATATTATTTATTTTTTAGCAGAAAGTAACATTTTTATTTTCTTTCAAAATTGTCACTTTTTTTTTGGTTTATAGCATCAAAAATAAAAACTGCAGAGGCGATCAAATACCACCAAAAGAAAGCTCTATTTGTGGGGAAAAGATTTTGTTTTGGTACTGCTTTACACGGCCACACAATTCTCAGTTAAAGCGACCCAGTGCCGTATCGCAAAAAAAATGGCCTGGTCATTAAGGCTGTAAATCGTTCAGGGGCTGAAGTGGTTAAATCCTACTTGTCATATAAGAATTATGTGGGCTGCTTTTACAGACCTTTCCTTCAGAGAGTGCTAGTTCCCTCACTGCCATGCTGATGCTAATGGAGCAAGTATAAAGCTAAGAAATACTGCACTTCTTCCAGGTTTTTGAGATAAAATTTATTGAATCCAGACACAGCCAGGCAAATAATATTTTCAGACATAGGTGTACTTTAGGGCTTACACAGAATAATGGATTATTAATGGATAACAGTTAATAATGTTTAATATATTGGTTCCTCATGTTACCTACTATTTTTAATTACTTTGTAACATGAAACGATACCTACTGTACATTGGCTGTTGCCACATCTGGAAGCCAATGAGTTAAGTGTGTTTTTAATTAGGCAATTGTCATCTAAATGTCAAAATGTCATACTATTAAGTGATTACAAATTCTTGGTGTGGATGCCTTAAAATGACAAAACACCTCTTGGGCCGCGTACACACGACCAAATAAATCCGATCAAATCGGTCTGTCAGACCGATTTGATCGGATTTGTCTGCTGGGATAGATTGGTTTGATCGTGTACACATGATCAAACCAAAATCCCCGCCGGCAGACATCGCAGTGACGTGGCGGTGACGTTGACGTTGACGCCACCAAGTCACCGTCACCAGGAAGTAAAACACTTCCGCGCATGCGTCAAATCCATTCGACGCATGTGCGGACAGATATGTCCGCTGGTTAGTGTACTAATCAGCAGACATATCGGGCGGACAGGTTCCCTGCAGACAGATTTTAAAGCATGCTTTAAAATCTGTCTGCTGGAAAAATCCGTCTGTTCGCCCGTACACACGATCGAATCTGTCTGCTGAAGCGGTCCGTCAGACTGTTTTCAGCAGATAAATTTGATCGTGTGTACGCGGCCTTAGTGATAACACTAGGGCCCATATAACATTGGTGCCTTATGGATACATAGGGGGTCATTTACAAAAGGCAAATCCACTTTGCACTACAAGTGCAAACTACAATTGCAAAGTGCACTTAAAATTGCACTGAAAGTGCACTTGGAAGTGCAGTCGCTGTAGATCCGAGGGGGACATGCAAGGAAAATAAAAAACAGCATTTTAGTTTGCACATGATTAGATAATAAAATCAGCAGAGCTTCCCCTCATTTCAGATCTACCCCTCAGATTTACAGCGACTGCAATTCCATGTGCACATTCAGTGCAATTTCAAGTGCACTTTGCAGTTTGAATTGAAAACCTCCATATACAGAACCTTATACCAACAAAACTTATAAAGAATGCTCCAATTTTGTTAAAGCAATTGAATATTCCCTGAATCAACAATTTCTGGTGTTATTTCTTAAAAATATTTATAGGCAGTTATATTTTATGCATTTAGGAATGCATCTATTTTTTTTTATAAAACAATCAGTTGTGCTGGATAGAACTAGTTTCTGAGGAAGTCCACTCCACATTTCACGCATCAAAATTCAGTCAGTCAAATTTTGGTATATTTGAACGCCTTTTTGTTCAACAAAAGTCATTAGACCAGCTTCTGACGAACAGTCCAGCTAGAAAACCAGCAGCTGATCATATTCTGGTGGGGGAGCTCCTGCTTCAGAATACAGTAGTGTGGCGGTGGAGAATTCCTCTGCCTAGAACTGGCTATGCTTCGCTGCTTGAGAGCAGGTGGCAGGAGGCCTTAGCTCTTTTCTTTCTCTGCACTGCCAATCGGTGTGGGGAGGAGGAGCACTTACGGGTCGTCAGGAACTTGACGATGAACTACCTGTCATCTGACCGCAGTCCACAGATAGATTGTGTTTGAAGGGTTTGCCGACCCCGCTCTAACTGCTACTTTGTCTAAACAGTTTGGTCTGTAAGGCCGCGTACACACGAGGAGATATATCCGATGAAAACGGTCCGACAGACACACGATCAAACCAAAATCCCCGCGGACAGACATCGCGGTGACGTGGCGGTGACGTTGACGCCGCCACGTCACCGAACCAGGAAGTAAATTACTTCCACGAATGCATCAAATCCATTCGACGCATGCGGGAGATTTCAGTCCGCTGGTTAGGCGTACTAACCAGCGGACATATCCGACAGACGGCTTTCCAGCAGACAAGTTTTAAAGCATGCTTTAAAACTTTTGTCTGCTGGAAACCTGTCTGCTAGCCCGTACACATGATCGGATATGTCCGCTGGAACTGGTCTGCGGACCAGTTTCAGCAGATATATTCGATCGTGTGTACGCGGCCTTAAAGGAGGTTGAAAAATAAAAGACATTCTGGCTGGATCGTCATGTGAAAATAAAGGAAGAATAAGCCTAAAAAATAAAAAATATTTTACATCTAAGAATTGGTGAGCTCCAATTTAATACATTATTGTGTTTGGGTTTAACACTGCTTTAACTCTATGATCTACCATAACACCCAGATCCTTCTCTGCAATTGACTCGCAAAGTTGTACTCCTTCCGGAATATATGATGTATATGTATATTTAGCCCAAAAAGCCCACATAGTTTGCAAGGATGTGGAATTCCCTTCCACAGGTTGTGGTTTCAGCAAGGGGCATCGATAGTTTCAAGAAACTATTAGATAAGCACCTGAACGACCGCAACATACAGGGATATACAATGTAATACTGACATAAAAGCACACACATAGGTTGGACTTAATGGACTTGTGTCTTTTTTAACCCTCCTACTATGTACCTATGTATAGTTACAATTAAACCACACACTATACACGGCCGCTATGTCAGCAGCCTTATATAGTGTGGAGCATGGACTTAGTCCCCCTGAGCCATGATTAGACAAAGGTACCCTGTCTTTGGCCAATTATGGCTCTCTCAGAAGAGTGCGCTGTGATTGGCCAAAGCATGCAGGTACAGTTCATGCTTTGGCCAATCATCATACAGCAATGCACTGCGATCTCGCAGTGCATTATGGGTTGTTCTGCGGCGCTCAAATTTTTCTGCGAATGCCCCAGAGTATTTGCTGTTAGGCGAACAGGCGAACACCCGATGTTCAAATCAAAATGACTTTCGGTTCGAACATCAAGCTCATACATACTCTCTGAATATGGTCTTTTGCCACTTTTCTATTCATTTACAGACCAAATTTTCGAAGCCTGTAGACCTTAACTTGGATATTAGCCAACTTTGGGGACTTGTGTCAATTCCTTTTGAAAAGTCCACATTTACTGTATCCACAGCCATTCCAGTTTTTCCTTTTCCTCATACAAAAAAGAAAGCAGATTTGTTTGACAACCTTGGTCATTCATGAATCCATGCTGACTATTGCTTAGACCCTGAAGTATCTTGCCAACTATAGAGGTTTAACTTGCAGATTGGTAGGTACTTAGTAAGACCTTGCCTCCTTTTAAAATATAGGCACCTATAGTGCCCTTATGCAAATTAATTGACATCAAGTCAGTCATTTAAGAACTTTGAAACAGTTTTCACAGTAAGCTGCAGTGCTTTGTGATACCACTGATTTTAAATGGCACCACGATGCCTGCAAAGTAGCAGGGAACAGACCTGTGTTGCAGCACACGACCACACAGATGTGCTACTTTAAAAAAGTGTGCATGTCTGATTGTTACAGTAGTGTGCTGCCAAACGATTCAATATGCAATGTTAACGCAACACATATGGGCATATGTATAATGCGGTAAGTGTGACATTCATCAAATATTACTGGTGGTAAGTCTTTCCCTGTGAAAATATTCTGATACATTGCAATGTGCTGCTGTGCAATACAATGCTGCATGGATCACACTTTTACAGGGGATGCCAATGCAGAGCTTTGGGGTTAACACTGATAATAAAATCCAAGCTTTTTGCCTATCCTTGCTTTGGGACTGCGATGACTAACACAGCCCATCACATGGTGTGAGCAAACCTTTAAATAGCAAGGGTTAAGGTGCAGAGAATGATGCTGGTATTTTTGCAGTCTGACAGCATGCTATCCTGTCAGTATTATACTGGTATTACTATTGCAAGCCAACTATGTGCTAGCCGACTGGTTGAATGTCTGCCCCCCTAAACAGAATCAATGAGAATGGCAAACGAGCCAACAGTGTAACAGTTAGTAGAATCAGAGCAATTTTATGTACACAGGCAGATCAACTGCCAACTTATGACGTGCCACCACCAATAATACACCACACTCAGCAACATTCAGAAAAGGTAGGCGTAGGATATCACTTCTCCACCAAAAAACTGAGGCAAATCAAGTTCCTCCACCCCAAACCCCTTCATTGATGTCTTTATGGACCTTGCTTTGTGCACTGGTCCAAATCCTTTGGTGGAAGGGGGGTTATGGTGTGGAGTTGTTTTTCAGGGCCTGGGCTTGGCCCCTTGGTTCCAGTGAAGTGAACTCTTAGGGAGTCAGCATACCAAGACATTTTGGACAATTTCATGCTCCCAACTTTGTGGGAACAGTTAGGGGATGTGCAGGACAGTCAAGTACCTCCACACCAAACTCACTCATTCATGTCATTCATTCAGGAAGGAGCCAAGCTCGACCCCGGAAAAACAACCCCACACCATAATCCCCCCTCCACCAAATGATTTTGACAAGTGCAGTGTGGTGGAGGAACTTGAATGGCCTGCACAGAGTCCTGATCTCCTATACCTTTGGGATGAGCGGACACTCCGAGCCTGGCCTTCTCGTTCAACATCAGTGCCTAACCTTACAAATGTACTTCTGGAAGAATGGTCAAACAGTCCCATAGACACACTCCTAAACCTTGTGGACAGCCTTCCCATAAGAGTTGAAGCTGTTATAGCTGAAAAGGGTGGGGCAACTCTATATTGAACCCTACGGACTAAGACTGGGATGCCATTAAAAGTCATGTGCGTGTAAAGGCAGGTGTCCCAACACTTTGGACAATGTAGGGTATGTCTCTTATACCTTTGGTGTGCTGTCTACATTATGTTAGTTATGCTTCAAATTCTCAATAAAACACGGTATAAATAAAAAAAAAGGCTGGCATTATTTTCACATTAGGATTTAAAATCCTTATATAACAGAGGATCAACTTCTTGGACAGTTTTCGTGTCTGAGCCCAGAGCTTGAACTTAAATAAACCACGTGCGAAGTGCGAAGTAAAGCCGGTCTGTGCTATCTCCCACCCTAAGTTAATATGTAACGTAATCCTCTCATGATGACAATATTGATTTCTAGCCTCATTCCTCAAGTCAGTCATTGAAACCTTTTGTAGACTTTAATTGTGAGAGCACATTCTCAAAGGTATCTCCTTGTGCAAATACAGAGCCTGCCAATTTCTTAGTTAACCTTTCAGAGTTAAGGAAGAAGCCGTCTGAAATATAATAGGATGTTGTAATACTGTGGTTTAGTGGAATTACTTTCATTTGAGAAGACTAGGGTGTAAGTTGTAGAAATGTTTTCTAGATTCTTAAACCTTTATATATATTTTTAGAACAGAGGCCTCAATAGTCAACACCATATGATGTATAAGCTCTTTCCCAATACAGACATGACAAGCTGTTTTCAGAGATAAGTAACAACAGGTTGTTGTGAAACACATAATGAATGAACATTGCCTACAAAAGCATGGAACATGATTATTAATGGGAGTGCTTCAAAAGCTAAGCAATCATTTCCACTTTTTTACTCAGTAATAACCTTTTATTCATCAGAAGCCATTCTTAACATCATGCATGTAAATATAATATTGACTACTAGAGGGAACATAAAAAACAGTAGTCAGTGGCGGAACCACCAGGCTCGCAGCAGTCGCACTTGCAACCGGGCCCTGGCATTCCACCACTGCAGGGGGGGGGGGGTCAAGACCCGGCATCTTCCCCTGCACCTCCGGCTGGCTACTTGGAGGGAGGTGTAGGGCCGACGCCACCGCTAGGCGAACTAGGCAGCTGCCTAGGGCGCACTACAAGTCATATTGTACTTGAATGTTTTAAAAAATTACCTTTTCTTTTCCATCTGCAGCACTGTAATTTTCTGTAAATTGCAATGCAATATGGCTACCTGGATACATACTGTACATAATTGGTGTACAAAATGCCCTCAAGAAACATAAATTCCTGCTTGTATGTGTAGCGCCTATGTACCTTACAGTACTGGTGCTAGTGAAATTTAAGGGCAGATCAGAGTGTAGTTAAACTCTGATCCAGATTATTAGTAGCAAATTGCGGTCTCTGTCTCAGCTTGGCTATGCTGTGAGCCCATTCTGCTGTGCTAGGGTGTTCTTCCAACCCCAGTACTGCAGGTGGCAGCAGTGGAGTTGAGGTTTGGGTGCTCTTCCCAGCGGCCATTCACGGGGGTTTGTCCTCGCTGTGCATGCTGGCCGGGGCATGCGTGCCACGCGGTGTTCCTGGTTCCGGGGCCAAGCTGACCCGGAGCATCTGAACAGTGGCGGGGACCCAGTAAGTGACTGGGTTCCCAATCTGAAGATCCCAAGCTGTACTGCTGTTCGGTGGGGAGTCAGTCTGAGGAGCGCCATTGAGAGGCTGGCGGTCCAAAAGGGCCTGGACAAACCCCTGGGGATCGAGGTAGCCGGACACTGAGGGATTGATCACCTGTCGGTCGGTACCTGGGCGGCAAGTTGAAGGAGATCCAGATGTAACTCAAGTAACTCAAGTAAGGAGGCATATCTCCAATAATCCATCCCAGAAGGGACCTGTGGCAGAGGTATCTTCTGAGGCTCATTGAGAGAGGTCTTGTCAGAGAACTATCCGTGGAAAAACTGGCAGACCTGTCCTGCAGCAGAGGCACGGACCAACGAGCGCAGAGCCCGTGCGCGTGCGGGCACGCGCACTGGCGCGCACACCAGCTAACACACGGGCAACAACAGTGAGAACACTGTGTTCTTTTTTGCGCACGCGTGTGTGCCATTGCGCACGCAATGCGGGAGGGACTCCTGGCGTCAGTAGTCTATTTAAAGCTTGTTGCAGAAGTTACCAACTGATGCATGATCTTCAGCCCTTGGTGTGTTACCTGAGTTCCTGTTCCTGTTTCCTTGAACTACTGTTGTTGACCCGGCTTGCCTGACCAGACTTCCCCGTGCAAGACCTCTGGCCTGTCTCCCGGCTTATCCTGTGTCTTGTTCCTGCCTGCGTGATCCAGTGTATGACCTCGGGTTGCCTTTTGACCTGTTTCAGTAACTTCCTCTCTGCTTGCTACCAGTGTATGACTTCCAGCTTGGCTCCTGACTCCGCCCCTGGGTTTCCCTGCTACACAGTCTCATCCTGGTCTACAGTTGATCTCCAGCACCTAATCAGCAAGTCGCAGCTGGCAACTCCTGCCTCTCTGGGCATAGCACTTCCTGTGTCACCTTCAGGGGACGCTCTGCACTCAGTCGCAAGGGGAGTCCTCTCAGCACTTTGGCCTCTAGTTCAGGTACGTGACAGGTCTGTGGCAGAGACTTTCTCCCAAGTTCAAGTTCCCCAAGGAGGGTCTGTGGCGGGGACTTATTCCTACAATTGTCCGAGTGATACTCCGGCTGCCAGGTCAGTGAGAGAGGCCTGTCCGGGTACACTAAACCCACTCCGGTGGGAGTGGTGAAGAGAAGCGCTATGTTTGGGAGCAGGACTGTTTCCTATCATTACGCCTGAATCTGCTCCCAATCGCCTAGGCGGAAGTGGGAGGTGGTATCCCTTCCCTTTCCCCAAAAGCCCCATTTCACAAACAGGAGCAGGGGAGGAGCCCTTAAAGCAGAACTTCCCCATTTGGGTGGAGCTCCACTTTAAGGGTAGGAATCTGCAAACTTAAGATTTTATCTGTAGCCCTACCTGCTGGTGAAATGGATACTATGTGGGAACCATATTTCATCTGCATTAAAACTATTGCATCTGTATGTTTAGACATCTGTCTGCCAAAAAGTATATAAAAATGGGAATCCCGCTGTTTAAAATTAAACTCTGGGTGGTTGGAAAACATTCTGAATATAAGATCAGAATCAGATGCAGATTAGAGTTTGAACTATTAATCCCCCTCCGAATTTTAGGGTTCCAGGCAGTGCACTCATCATATATAAAACAAGCCCGGGACCTAGTGAACAATGGCTGGCATAAAGGATTACATCATTTAATGAAGTTGTGGAATGCTGCTTTAGAACATGAAATGCATCTACATCACTGGGATCTTATTAATGAAAATTGAAGCCGTGAAGTTCATTATTCTCCCCTCATAATCTCTATCACCTAGCAACACAAAGCATCTACAGTTTGATAAAATCCTCGCAAAGGCACTGCATCTGTGTGCTCTGGGGCAACTGGCAACAATGAGCCTTCCTATATCATATTTCACTGTTTGGGCATAACTCACAATTTATCAAATCGTTTATCAAAAAATAAAATATTTAATGCTTACACTGATACCAATAGTTATCTGTGCTGGGCTTTCTACATCAACATGAAGTTATAGTAAAATAGATGTATTTTCTTACATATTGCTGACCAATAACCTTGACTTTATCATATGATGTTTCAAAAATTAGCAACAGAAGGAGGAAGAAAGGGGACACACAGACATTGTGTATGTAGCGCCCCCTTGCTTTTCGCATGGGTATTTTTCTAAAACTAGTTTGACTGGGAGAGTACATTGCTCCCAGCCGTGATTTGTTAGGGTTAATGACCTGTGTTGTTCTGGAAAGGACCACTGGCTCGGACTGCATTCTGAGGATGTGAGTTCATCTTTGGCTGGCAGTGGGAGCTGGAGTGATTTCTGGCGGATGGAATCTTCCCCAGCAGCCAATTGGAGAGGGTTTTCTCTCGCTGGGCATGCTTGGGAGGGATATATCTGGGACGGAGGTCAGGTGTTCAGGTGCGTTTTGCGGCGCGGGGTCCCGGAGTCGGGGTGCGGCACCCACTATCAGGGTGTGTGTATTCATGGACCCTGCCGGCGTGGCCTACCTGGACAGGTTATAGGTCTTATCGAGTCTCAATCGGAGACGAAACTGAGGGGGCCCCGGTGGTTCGCTGGGTTCCCAAATGCCGTAGAGAAGATCCGGCATCCGGGCAATGGACAGGTACACTTTGCTGTCACCCGGAGATCTGTTTTAAGATAGTTGCTGGGAGGATTCGCTCTGTTCGGACACTCCAAATCATTTACATTTTATTGGCCTGTGGCAGGGGCTTAGAGTCGGGTCGGTGAGAGAGACTCGTTCCTCCCAGCTAGAATTTGAGATGGCGTCCTGGCTGCTGTCTGAGAGAGAGAGAGAGACCTGTCTGGGAGACACCTCACCCACCCAAGGCATTGAGTGACGACGTGTGGGCTTTGTGGGTTTTTTTAAGAGCTAATCTCTGCTACACCTATATCCAGGCCTGACATCTAGAGTTATTTCCTTCTCATCAACCTATTGTTCCTTATGTTCGGCAATGTTGGCCTGGAATTAAAGAATTGGGAAAACCTTTATTCACTGTGTGGACACTCAATTACTGTTTGGTACTTCTGGTGCACCCCTAGACAAAAAGTAAGAGTGACTTAATTTGCAGATCCCATCATCCAACCAGTGGCCCTTTCGGGGGTAGCACTACATGTATTATCCAAGATGCATTAAATAAATAAAGAGCAATAATGCACTCGCGATACTGATGGGATAGTGGCCTTTAGGGTCCAGCATTATCAGCCCAGTAACCATGACCAGCAGTAACCTGAGAAACCCGAACCTGAACACTTAAGCTAACACTTAGGGGTCTGTAAAATATTTTCTGTGTGGATGTCTTAACCAATCACATAAAATGGCACAAATATTGTCCATATTGTCTGTAATAAGTTTATCTCCTATGATGATCAGCTTCATCTTCTTATTTTTTATAGAGATCTTTTAGTAAAATACCACATTATGGCCAATAGATGGAGTTAATGATCATAGAAGATAATCTAAAAAAAAACAAAAAAACAATACAGCAAAAGTTGTAAGAAAATACACCATCAGAATTTGTGTCCCCCACTCTCCCTTACATCAAAGTGCACTCCCCTTTCCTTATGCTGCTGCTGGAAAGAAGCTGGATGCATTGCTTGAAAGCAGAACGTAGGGGTCTGGAGGAGAACCAGAGGAGGGCTGGAGCTCTCCTGCAGCTGCAGGAGAGGTGCGAGGGCCACATAAAAAAGGCCTGGAGGGCAAGATTCAGCCTTGTGTTTGACACCTTTGATCTAGATCTAAGTCTCACACATGTGGTATCTTCATATTCAGGAGGCATAGCAGAATTTGTTTTGGGGTGTAATTCTAACTATTCCTATGCTGTGTGTCAGACCTAACTTTAAAAAAAAAAACTTTCTTTATTTTCCAAAAAAAATTGACAAAAATGTACAACTTTAAACAACTCCCAATGCCTCTTACTAAACACCCTGGACTGTCAACTTTCCAAAAAGGGATCATTGGTATGTAAAATAATGTAAAGGTTAAACATACTGTTGCAAATTGTGCAATAATTATGTGCAGTCATTCACTAATACATTAAAATTCCCACCTTAATATACTGCTTTCCTGTCTTTAATGACTTCTATACTTGGGGCCTGATAGAAATCACTGGCAATAACAGAAGTTTAGCTATTATGGTGACTTGACAGCAATATTAGCAAACAATGAGATGTGATTCTCAGGAATGATTAAAGTGCAGTCTTGATACACCCACTCATGTTTGTTAACATCCTATTAAAAGCGATCGGTTACTAGGGGAGAGAGGATTTTACTGGGAAAATAATGCCTTATACTTTTCTAGCACACAATATGGGCTCCCTGTGTAATGAATGCATACACACACTGCTAGCAACATGACATGGAGATGTACAGATTTAACACCATTAGAGGAGGAAAAGTAACAGCTACCGTTTTCACTTTGTGAAGTACAATTAACGACTTTGTAATACGTGCCACAAAGATAATTGCTTCATACTCCTGAAAGGGTGAAGAGTTCTGGTTTTGCATGATTGAACCCTTATTGCACTTCTGCTTGAGCATCTCGTTTTGCTTAACTGCCATGTGCTGGTGTAGTCCCATGATCTGACAGGAACATTCTAGAGAACTGTCCTTAGGGCTAAACAATTCAGAAATTGAAATTTGTATTGTTTCTACATTTACTGCAGGTAAAACTTACTATAATATGCTGCAAAAAAGAAAGGAGAATATTAGTAAATAAAAAGGATAACATCACATTTTATATATATATATACATATATATATATATATATATATATATATGTATATATATATATATATATATATATATATATACTGTATATATATATTAGCAAGGTGACCCTGTGCTACTCTGTAAAATGGTGATTTTCACCAGATTTTTTAGGAAGCAAGCACATTAATGACACAGGTAGAGCTCAGAGCCTTGCCCCCTCAAAAAAGTCAGTGTGTGAAGGGAGCCATGAGAGGTGTCGGTGTGAGCCATGGTGTTCAGTTTGGGGCAGAGCAAGTCCTGAGCCTGAGAGAAAGTCCATGAGGGAAAGAACAGCTAGAAAGCTGTATTGAAGACGCAGAGCTGAGGTGAAGCATCTGTACATAAACAGTGGAAAGTGATTCGTGGTCAAGAGCACCACAACGTTCAGAAGAGACCCTGAAGAGGTACTTGGAGCAGTAAAGCTGCCACAAGAGCCAGGAGGCTGAATGTATGTTTTTCAGGTGATGGTGAGAACCCCTTGTGTGAGAAATGCATATCAGTGTTAAGCTTTTGATGTTCGCTTTAAAGTGGTTGTAAAGGTTCGTTAAAAACCTCCTCTTCTGGGGTCACTCCACAGTGCTACTGGCTCATCCTCTTCTCGAGTGCACTGTCTAAGAAGCGATCTTCTTCGCCTGCTGCATCCGTAGACATAGACAGCAGGACTCGGCTCCACCCCCGGGGCCTGTGTCATTGGATTTGATTGACAGCAGCGAGAGCCAAAGGCTGTGCTGCTATTAATCTATCCAATCAGGACATGAGACACCAGCCATAGCTGGTGTGCTTGTTCCCGTTGTGAGATTTCAGGTAAGTATAATGGGGGATCAGGAGCATTGCTGCAGCAAAGGAGGTTTTTCACCTTAATGCATTCTATGCATTAAGGTGAAAAACAACAAGGGTTTACAACCCCTTTAAATAAAAGTGGGCAGAAAGACCATAAAAAGTATATCTGGTGTGGAGTAAACTCACTGTTTTGGCACTACTATTAAGCTAAGAAATCCTGACATGTCACAATATAAATATATATTGACATGGGTTAGTTTGCTGTCATGGTAGATGCGTTCCTACAGAGAGTCCACAGCAAACAGGAACTATATTTAGGTGCCTGGTGCTGACTTTTATTTAAGTAAGCAAGAGTTCACAAATGAATAACTTCCCATGCAGGGGATCTTCTCCAACTTCAGCAGAAATACACACACTGGAAAATGCAGAGCCACCTGGCTTATAGACTCACTCAGCTTCAACTACGGAGCCTTGCTGTACCTCTTACCATACTTGGCTTTCTTGGATACTTGGCTCTCTAGCCTTTATTTACAGGACCCTGCTGCACGGTCCACCTCTGGTCTATGGGTTGAGGTTCTCCTGACACCCCAACAGAAGACAATCTGACTCCTGGAACTGTGACCCTCTGTCTCTTGGCTTCCGGCTGGGCCGTTTGATCCCTCAATGAGACTTTTCCATCTCCCATACTGGGAGCTGTCTTCAAATTAAGAGCCCTGGGCTATTCTCGGACCTGAGTATATAATGATACTGCACACCTGAATACTCAGTCAGGTTGCAGGTGTCTAGCAAAACCCGGACACAGTATTGACAGTTCCAATCCAGAGCTGCAGAATCCAGAGAAAACCAAATACACAGCTTTCTCTGCCCAAAAACACTAGTCTGGAACGTTGTGTTTACCCTAAGGCTACTTTCACACTGAGGCATTTTGCAGGTACTAAAGAGCTAAAAATAGCGCCTACAAAGTGCCCTAAAAGAGCCGCTCTTCTCACTCCAGTGTGAAAGCCGGTGGGCTTTCACACTGGAGCGGTGCTTTGGCAGGACGCTCAAAAATGTCCTGCCAGCTGCATCTTTGAAGAGCTAAATCACCCCTGCCCATTAAAAATATTTTTCTTCCGCTAGCTGGGATTAAAAGCTGAGTAGAGGCACAAAAAGCATGGTAAAACGCCGCTAAAGGAGCTGTGGTGGCTCAACGTGATTGGCACTGCGCTGACAAGCCATTCACCTCTGCAGCCAAGGGTTCGGATCCCGGTTTTGGCTACATGTGAATTGAGTTTGGTGGTCTCAGCCCGGCTCCCGGTGGGTGTGCTATGCAAGGTACGCCTGTGCTTAGTACGCCACCCCCCCCCACAAAAACCACCACACTTGCACGCACACGAAATTGGTTTAAAACACATGCACTTTGGCCATGCGGTCTCTTAAAATAAAGAGAGGCGAAGGACCTACGGGGCTGGCTGGGTGGGCTAGGCCCCCTCACTCCCTCATAGGGGGAGTCCCTCTGCCCCATTGGGGTCCCGTTGGGCCCCAGTTGGGCTCCCAAGAGGAGCAGGTAGGGCGGGGTGAGTGGGAGGCCCCCCTTCACACCCGCCATTGCCACCAGGGGCATGGAGAAGGATGGCGATTGCCTCCGGGGGGAGGGTCTGCCTACTCCCAACTCCTGCAGTCCGGCTCCTCTCTCTCGAGTTCACGCACAAAAATACACTTTAAAAAAAAAAAAAAAAAAAAAACGCCACTAAAAATAGCGGAGTTTTACCGCTGGCGGCGCACTGCTTCAGTGTGAAAGTAGCCTAAATGCGCATCCTGTGTCACATTTTCCTCAAAGTGACAGAGTCTCGTCCTGTCACATACTATATAGTTAATTGCATTGCTAAATTGCTATACAGGATTTATTTAGTGCAAGCAGTTCACACAGAGCTTTACAAAAAAAAAGGGGAGAGAGTTTGGCGTCATTCCAAAAGTGTGACATGTTAGGTATCTATTTACTCTGTATAACATCATATTTCATGGTATACAAAAAAAAATCAGGCTAACTTTAGTGATTTTATTTATTAATTTTATTAATTAAACAGTTTCTTTCCAAGAAAAACACATTTGAAAAATTGCTGCGCAAATAGTTGCAACCATTTTATTCCCTAGGGCAGTGGTCCCCAACCTTTTTGGCCCCGGGGACCGGCTGCGTGGCTGGTGTTAGCACTTCGATTATCCCGACACCATGCTTGTTATGGTGTCAGGGTGATTGAAGCTCATTTTTTCTATTATTACATTGTAGTTATAAATTAAACAGTTCAACTCACCATAATGTAGAATGCCACTGTCGCCTGCTACCAGATGTGGCTAGTCACTTGCCACGCTGCCTGTCACCAGATGCGGAATTTCACTTGCCACATGACCTGCCACGCTTACTGCCACAAGATGTGGATTGTCACTTGCCATGTTGCCTGTCACCAGATGTGGAATGTCACTTGCCGCGCCATTTGCCACAAGATGTGGATTGCCACGTTGCCTGTCACCAGATGCGGATTGCCACCTGCCACGTTGCCTGTCACCAGATGTGGATTGCCACCTGCCACGTTGCCTGTCACCAGATGTGGATTGCCACCTGCCACGTTGCCTGTCACCAGATGTGGATTGCCACCTGCCACGTTGCCTGCCACCAGATGTGGATTGCCATCTGCCACTTGCCTGTCACCAGATGTGGATTGTAACTGTCACCTGCCACCAAAGCGTAACAGATTGTCACTAATTGTTTCTATTATAAAAGTCCCACTATAAAAGTATTACAATTCCTAGTATAAAAGTATTAGGGCCGGTTCACACTGCTGCAATGTCAGAGTTCGGATGTGATTTGCACCGCACTGCAAATCACATGCGATCTCTGTGCGATGCGATTTCAGCCATACAAATCATGTGGCTGAATTTACATCAAACTCGCACAGGACCCTTTTTTTGTCCGCAGCAGAATAGGATTGCATGGGTGTTCACACCCATGCGATCAGATTCCTGTTCGAGTTTGCAGATCGTACTGCAATATGCAAAATGATTTGGGGGTGTCATTAACTTTTAACTGACACTCCCAGCAGTTCACATAGGGAAGTGTGAACTGCTGCCGGGAAACCTGCAATGCAGGAACCCGCAGAGGATTCGCAGGGATCTCGTATTGCAGGAGTGTGAACAGCCCCTTACTAAAAGTCCAAGTATAAAAGTATTATCAAAGCCCCAGTATAAAAATATTATTAAGGGGTGGTTCACACTGCTGTGGTGCGGGAACCCTGCGAACCCACTGCTGGTTCCCGCATCGCAGGTTTTCCGGCGGCAGTTTACATTGCCCTATGCAAATTTGGACAGGAATCGGATCGCATGCGATCTGTTTCTGCTACGGAAAAAAAAAGGGTCCTGTGCGAGTTTGATGTGAATTCAGCCATACAATTTGCATGGCTCAAATTCCATCGCACAGAGATCGCATGTGAGGCGCACTGCAGTACGGTGCAAATCACATCCGAACTCTGACATTAGTGTAGTGTGAACCAACCCTAAATGTCCCAATATTATTAAAATGTCCCAGTATAAAAAAAATGATTAAATGTCCCAGTATAAAAAAAATTATTAAATGTCCCAGTATAAAAAAAAAATTTAATCATTCTTTTATACTGGGACATTTAATTCTATTTTTTATACTGGGACATTTAATCATTTTTTTTATACTGGGACATTTAATGTCCCAGTATAAAAAAAATATTAAATGTCCCAGTATAAAAAATTATTAAATGATTAAATGTCCCAGTATAAAAAAATTATAAATATCCCAGTATAAAAAAAAAAATCTGCCAGTATAAAACAATATAAAAGTCCCTCAGCAGCGCCCACTGTACTTACACAGTCTCAGCGCGGGAATGTGAGCGGGAGCCGTTTGCGGGAATGCATAGAGAGGGTAGGCGGAGAGATGACGTAATTCTCTCTCTCTGCTCTCATTGGGCGGCTGCGCCAGGTCTGTGTAGCATAGGGCGGGACAGCGGCGCGCCTTTGCGTAGCGTAAAGAGATGGCATCATCTCTCTGCTCGGGCAGCTGAATTTCCAATGGCTCTCCCCGGATATAGCGGTGGTATGGCCCGCCAATGTGTCTTGTGCGTTGCAGCCCGGCTGGAGAGGCGGTGCGGCTTTTGGCCGCGGACCGGGGGTTGACGACCTCTGACCTGGGGTGTCGACTAAAAATATATATATCTATAGATATATATAGATATATATTGTTTAAGGATTTTGAGTAATTTTTTAGCAAAAAAAAAATGATTTTTACATGTAGGAGAAAAGTGTCAGAATTGGGTTAATTATCATAAGTAATATACAAATAATTATATATTGTTTTTAAGGTAATTTACTATATTTTCAAAAACTGTATTCAAGCAGGTGGCTTAACGGACAAATTACTAAAGTTTGAAGTTATACGTGTAGCACTACCACCGAAGGAGCTGCTGGTTTAGATTTGGGCCTGCCGTTACCTTACTGTTCCGTACGCTCGCTTCAGGGGTTCTCCTTGAAGAGTTGTCCATAAGAATGTCTGCACCAAACACAAAGGGGCTGATTTACCAAGCCTTTGCGCCATGATTCATGTCGCAAAGGCAGGAGTGAAAGCCTTTTTGACATTTACTAAAGAAATACGCCGGCAGAGCAGTGCATTTCTTTATTTACTATAATGCCTAGTGCGCCCGGCAGAGAGTGCATGGTGCGCCGCTATAGACCTGGTGCACGGCATTTAGAAATGTAAATAGAAGGGATTTGGGCGGGAGTTTATTGGGGGGGGGGTGTGTGGGGTGATGTGGGGAAATGTAGTGACATGTGTTTGTTTACGTTTTATGGGCCGAATTGAAAGTGAAAGTGATTTTTCTGAAAACATCGCTGTACGCCGCAAGTACGCCTAAACCCTCGGGAGGTTTATTTGCATACTGCGCATGCGTGCATGGCAATTTCATCCATTCACGCACCCCGTCTCACTATGCCGGGAAAATCTTGGTAAATACCAAGCGGCGTAGCTGTATTTGCATGGCTTAAGGTGACGCACGTGAATGTCCGAACTCTGCGCCAAATTTCAAACAAAAAAATGGCGTGGGTTCCCCTCTGGGGGCACATTAGGCCCTTAGGCTTGGTCTGGATCGTAAGGGGGAAAACCTACGCCGAAAAAAACAGCGTGGGGTTTCCCCAAGATCTAGACCAAACCCTTATCCAAGCACACAGTCTGGCCGGACAGGAATGGGGGTGGGGACGAGCGAGCGCCCCCCCCCCCCCTGAGCCGTACCAGACCGCATGCCCTCAACATGGGGGAGTGTGTGCTTTGGGGCAGGGGGGCACTGCCCCCCATCCCAAAGCACTCTTGTCCCCATGTCGATAGGGACAAGGGCCTCTTCCCCACAACCCTTGCCGTTGGTTGTCGGGGTATGCGGACGGGGGCTTATCTGAATCTGGGAGCACCCTTCAATAAGGTGGCCCCCAGATGCCGGCCCCCCACCCTATGTGAATGAGTATGGGGTACATCGTACCCCTACCCATTCACCTGGGAAGTAAAGTTAAAAAAACACACCACACAGATTTTTGTAGTAATTTATTTGTCAGCTGGGGGGTCTTCTGCCGGGGCCCCCCTTTCTTTTTTAAGCTCTTTTACAAGGGGGGATGTAGGCCCGCCGTTTTCTGTGGGAGGCGGAGCCGGTCTTCTCTCTTCCTCCGAAGCCCCGGGCTTCCTCGTTTTCTGCCGGGGGTGGGCCACCCTCTGGGCTTCTCTCCTCTGTCTTCTCTGTTCCCTCTTCTGCCTGGCTCCTCCGCGGGGGGCCAGGGCTTCTCTCCGCTGTCTTCTTCCTTCTTCTTTTCCAGCGATGTTGACACAACGAGCTCTCCCGCTTCAAAACCCGAGGGGGAGCCAGGCAGAAGAAGCAACAGAGAAGACAGCAGAGAGAAGCCCGGGCGGGGCCCGGCAGAAGAGGCAAGAGAGAAGACAGCGGAGAGATGCCTGGGAGAAAACCACAAAGCCCGGGTGCCCCCCGAATGTAAAAGAGCTTAAAGGGGGTGGACAGTGGAGAAGCCCGGGGGTGACCCACCCCCCGGCAGAAAACCACAAAGCCCAGGGCCCCCGGCGGAAGGCAGCAGAGAAGCCCGGGGGGTGGCCAACCCCCCGGCAGAAAACCATAAAGCCCGGCTGCCCCCCAATGTAAAAGAGCTTAATTGGGTGGGGGGCCCCGGCGGATGACAGCGGAGAAGCCTGGGGGGGTGGCCCACCCCCCGGCAGAAAACCACGAAGCCCTGGTGCCCCACCGAATGTAAAAGAGCTTAAAGGGGGTGGGAGGCCCCGGCAGAAGACTCCCCATCTGACTAGTAAATTATTAAAAAAATCTGTGTGGTGTGTTTTTTTAACTTTACATTTACATTTACAGTGCCCCCCTGCCCCAAAGCACACACTCCCCCATGTTTAGCGCATGTGGTCTGGTACAGCTCAGGAGGGGGGGGAGCGCTTGCTCGTCCCCACCCCCATTCCTGTCCGGCCAGACTGCGTGCTTGGATAAGGGTTTGGTCTGGATCTTGGGGGAACCCCCACGCCGTTTTTTAGGCGTAGGTTTTCCCCCTTACTATCCAGACCAAACCTAAGGGTCTGATGTGCCCCCAGAGGGGAACCCACGCCGTTTTTTTGTTTAAATTTGGTGTGGAGTTTCCCTTCATGATCAGCGTCCCCTGCTCGCCCCTGGTCCCGACGCAGGTGCCCGGGCGCGATCATTGCCGAGCACCCGCGATTGCTTGTCGGTCCTGTCAGGGGGACAAATGCCTGATCGTCTGTTCATACAATGTATGAACAGCGATCTGTCATTTCCCCTAGTCAGTCCCACCCCCCTTCAGTTAGAACACACCTAGGGAACATAATTAACCCCTTCCTTGCCCGTGGCATTTTTATAGTAATCAATTTTTAGAGCACTGGTGGCTATAAAAATTACAATGGTCCCAAAAATTTGTCAAAAGTGTCTGATGTGTCCGCCATAATGTCGCAGTACCGATAAAAATCACTGATCGCCGCCATTACTAGTAAAGAAAAATATTAATAAAAATGCCATAAAACGAACCCCTATTTGTAGACACTATAACTTCGCTTATTGTGTTTTTTTTTTAACCAAAAATATGTAGAAGAATACGTGTCGGCCTAAACTGAGGAAAAAAATATTTTTTTTAATATATTTTTGGGGCTATTTATTATAGCAAAAAGTAAAAAATATTCTTTTTTTTTTAAACTGTCGCTCTATTTTTGTTTATAGCGCAAAAAATAAAAACCGCAGAGGTGATCAAATAGCACCAAAAGAAAGCTCTATTTGTGGGAAAAAAGGACGCCAATTTTGTTTGGGAGCAACGTCGCACGACCGCACAATTGTCAGTTAAAACGACTCAGTGCGAATCGCAAAAACTAGCCCGGTCATTGACCAGAAATATGGTCCGGGGCTCAAGTGGTTAAAAAAATAACAAAAGAGTAAAGTTAGCCAATTTTTTTGTGATAATGTGAAAAATGATGTTACACCGAGTAAATAGATACCTAACTTGTCACCCTTTAACCAGTTGAGATCCGCGCTACAGTCGAATGACGGCTCTAGCGCGAATCTAATTTGTCAACAGGCCGTCAATTGACGGCATGTCTTTAAGACGTTCCCCGCGCGCGCTCCCGTGCACGCAGCGGGGAAATTCTGTACTGGCCGTGTCCCTTGGACACAGCCAATAGCAGATCGCGGCGAACGGCCAATCAGAGTGGCCGTTTGCTATGCGATCGGAGTGGCCAATGAGAGATGATCTCAAATGTAAACATATGAGATCATCTCTCATCTCTCTCTCTCTAAGACGTTCCCTGCGCGCGCTCCCGAGCGCGCAGCGGGGAAATTCTGTGCTGCCTGTGTCCCTTGGACACATCCAATCACAGGTCGCAGCAAACGGCCAATCAGAGTGGCCGTTTGCTATGCGATCTGTGCGGCCAATGAGAGATGATCTCAAATGTAAACATATGAGATCATCTCTCATTGCAGCTTCTCCCTCCTCACACAGAGACAGCGTGTGAGGAGAGAGACGGATCTGTGAGTGAAAAGTCAGTGTCAGTAAAAGAAAGTTATAATTTGTGCCATCCCAGTACTGTCCCAGTGCCATCCCAGTACTGTCCCAGTGCCATCCCAGTACTGTCCCAGTGCCACCCCAGTACTGTCCCAGTGCCATCCCAGTACTGTCCCAGTGCCATCCCACCTGTGCCACCTCATCAGTGCCCACCTCATCAGTGCCAGCCTGTGCCGCCAATCAGTGCCAGCCTGTGCCGCCAATCAGTGCCAGCCTGTGCCGCCAATCAGTGCCAGCCTGTGCCGCCAATCAGTGTCCGCCTGTGCCGCCAATCAGTGTCCGCCTGTGCCGCCAATCAGTGTCCGCCTGTGCCGCCAATCAGTGTCCGCCTGTGCCGCCAATCAGTGCCCGCCTGTGCCGCCAATCAGTGCCCGCCTGTGCCGCCAATCAGTGCCCGCCTGTGCCGCCAATCAGTGCCGCCTCATCTGTGCTGCCTCAGTGCCACCTGTGCAATTAGTCAGTGCCCATCTGCTCCGCCAATCAGTGCGCATCTGATTCACCTCATCAGTGCCTGTGCCGCCAATCAGTGCCCGCCTGTGCCGCCAATCAGTGCCCGCCTGTGCCGCCAACCAGTGCCCGCCTGTGCCGCCAACCAGTGCCCGCCTCATCTTTGCTGCCTCAGTGCCACCTGTGCAATTAGTCGGTGCACATCTGTGCCACCTCATCAGTGCCCATCTGATTCACCTCATCAGTGCCTGTGCCGCCAATCAGTGCCCGCCACCATGTCAAAAAAAACCTATTCCCTGGAGGAGGCATACCAAATCCTTTCCGCGCCCAACGAGAGCAACATGCAGCTCACTCTTTCTGATTCTAATTCCAATTCGGATTCGGATTCGGACGTCAATTATGAGCCAGCCCCCAGTAGTGGAACACTGAGTGAATCCGAGGAGGAAGATAGCCGGCCCGCTAAGCGAAGGCGTTCTGGTCAGGCAGTGCCATCCTCCAGTACTCCAGTGCCATCCACAAGCACCGCAGTGCCATCCACAAGCACCGCAGTGCCATCCACAAGCACCGCAGTGCCATCCACAAGCACCTCAGTGCCATCCACAAGCACCTCAGTGCCATCCACAAGCACCTCAGTGCCATCCACAAGCACCTCAGTGCCTCAGCAAGAAAGGCCAAGGACCCATGCCGGCCTTCCCTATGCCCTTCAAAACCCCTTGTGGCTTCCTCCAAATTCTGGAGAAGCCAACATTCCCCCTTTCACGGCCCAGCCAGGAATCCAGGTGGACACGGAGAATTTTTCCCCAATCGATTATTTCAACCTGATGTTCACAGAGGACATGCTATCCGAAATTGTGGCCCAGTGCAACCTATTTGCACAGCAATTTATTCAACAAAATCCCACATCCTATTATGCCCGTCCCTTCCAGTGGAGAGAGCTTACGGTGGAGGAGTTGAAAATTTTTTTAGGCCTCACATTATGTATGGGACTCAACCCAAAAAACGCTTCACGTGCCTTTTGGTCCAAAATGCCAATCTATCACATGCCAATCTTTTCCAGTGTAATGCCCAGATCCCGATACTACCTCATCATGAGATTCCTACATTTTAACGATAACACCCAGTGCCATCCCCGAAATCACCCAAATCACGACAGGCTTTTTAAAATTCGGCCCTTACTGACTTATTTTTCTGAAAAATTCCCCCAATTGTATACCCCGGACCAACACATCTGTGTGGATGAGTCGCTTGTGAAATTCACTGGCAGGCTTCAAATCAAACAATTTATCCCCAGCAAAAGAGCCCGCTATGGCGTGAAGATCTACAAATTGTGTGACCGAGTCACAGGATACTTGTATGCCTTCAGAGTGTACGAAGGCAAGGACACCAAGCTGAATCCCCCTAATTGCCCAGACTACTTGGGATCAAGTGGCAAAATTGTTTGGGAACTAATCACCCCCCTATTGGAAAAGGGATATCATCTGTACGTGGATAACTTCTATACCTCCCTTCCCCTGTTCCACAACCTGCACCAGAAGCAGACGCCAGCATGTGGCACCGTCAGAAATAATCGGAAGGGCTTTCCTCAAAGTCTTGTAAAAAAAAAACTAAAAAGAGGAGAATCAGCAAGTATGCGAAATAAAGAGGTCCTGGCAGTAAAGTGGAAGGACAGAAGAGACGTCTATATGCTATCCACCATCCACAATGACACCGCTGTTGAAACCCGCAGAAGGCGTGGCACCACCATCCGAAAGCCAACATGCATCCAGGATTATAATTTGTTTATGGGCGGAGTTGACTTCAATGACCAGATGCTTGAACCCTATCTCGCCATAAGGCGGACGTACCATTGGTACAAAAAAGTTGCCATTTATTTTTTTCAATTGGCCATATACAACTCGTATGTAATATACCGCAACTCCACCCAAAACCCCAAACGCTTCCTTGGCTACCAAGAGGACCTTATCACTGCCCTTATTTTCCCGAACGGCCCACCCCAAACTATCCGATCTGATGTTTTAAGTCGTCTCGCCGAGCGTCATTTTCCCGGTAGAGTCCCTCCCACAGAAACAGGCCGACGACGTCAAAAAAAATGTAAGGTGTGTACCAGTCAAGGAATCAGAAGAGACACATCTTTCCAATGTGCTGATTGCCCTTCACAGCCTGGCCTCTGTCTAATTGACTGTTTTCGGATTTACCATACCAAACTAAATTATTAATCCTCCGTTCCTGCCTTCATACACCTTTACACCCCTTATGCCACTGCCTGCTCTGTAACTGACCCCGGCTTGTTTTTTGACCACGATTCTGCCTAACGATTTTGTAATATCTCTGCCTGAACCGGAACTGACCCCGGCTTGTTTTTTGACCATTCTTCTGCCCAACGATTCTGTAATGCCTCTGCCTGATCTGGAACTGACCTCGGACTGTTTGACCATGCCTTTTGCCTGCCCCTTGGACTGATCTTGTACCCTGCTACTGGACTAGTGGGATTCAACACAGGGGTCTCACATATGTGAGGGGCTCCAGAAAAGTTTTTCTGGATGAAGAAAACATTTTTTTTTTGTTTTCTCATTCTAGATTAGGGTCTGGTTGCCCGGAGGCTTCAAAGAGATTTGGGTGGGGAGAAGCCTCTACCCCTGTCCCCATTCTGTCCTGAACGAGGCCCTACTTCTGCCTGCTGCCTGTAGGACCTATGCCATCATGCCTCTGCCTGATGCATGAACTGACCACCTGCACTAACCCTGACGGGACTGTATCCCTGCCTGGACATTTGTGTATGCAGTTGCTGACCAAGTCCCTGCCTGCTGCCTGGACCAGTGCTATCCTGCTGTGTAGAACTGCGCTACTATTACCACAGGTAATCTTTTGTTTACGCTTTGCTCAGCATAATGTATTTTGGGGTGTAATTCTTGGTATGTGCATGCTATGTGTCTCTGGAACACCTGACGGTGTTCCTTGCATGTTGGGTCTCTGTATGTGGTCAGGCTGTGTAGAAGTCTCACACATGTGGTATCGTTGTACTCAGGAGGAGTAGCAGAATGTATTTTGGGGTGTCATTTTTGCTATGTACATGCTATGTGTTAGAAATATTTTATCAATTGACAACTTTGTGGGGAAAAAATGGGTTTTAATTTTTTTTCCACATGTTCCAAAAACTTCTGGAAAAAAATTAACCGTTCAAAAGACTCATTATGCCTCATAGATTATACGTTGGGGTGTTAGATTTCCAAAATGGGGTCATTTTGTGGGTATTTCCATTGTCCTGGTGTTCCAGGGCCTTCAAAAGTGTAATAGGTAGTCAACTAGTTAGATGTGCAATTTATGCTCCTAAAACCCCGAATGGCGCTTCCTGCATGTTGGGCCTCCGTATGTGGCCAGGCAGTGAAAAAGTCTCACACATGGGGTATCGTTTTACTCAGGAGGAGTAGCCGAATGTATTTTGGGGTGTAATTTTTGCTATGTACATGCTATGTGTTGGAAATATCTTAGAAACTGACAACTTTGTGTAAAAAAAAATGCGTTTTCATTTTTTTCCACGTGTTCCAAAAACTTCTGGAAAAAAATGAACCGTTCAAAAGACTCATTATGCCTCATAGATTACACGTTGGGGTGTTAGCTTTTCAAAATGGGGTCATTTTGTGGGTAATTCCATTGTCCTGGTGTTCCAGGGCCTTCAAAAGTGTAATAGGTAGTCAACTAGTTAGATGTGCAATTTATGCTCCTAAAACCCCTGATGGCGCTTCCTGCATGTTGGGCCTCCGTATGTGGCCAGGCAGTGAAAAAGTCTCACACATGGGGTATCGTTTTACTCAGGAGGAGTAGCCGAATGTATTTTGGGGTGTCATTTTTGCTATGTACATGCTATGTGTTGGAAATATCTTAGAAACTGACAACTTTGTGTAAAAAAAAATGCGTTTTCATTTTTTTCCACGTGTTCCAAAAACTTCTGGAAAAAAATGAACCGTTCAAAAGACTCATTATGCCTCATAGATTACACGTTGGGGTGTTAGCTTTCCAAAATGGGGTCATTTTGTGGGTATTTCCATTGTCCTGGTGTTCCAGGGCCTTCAAAAGTGTAATAGGTAGTCAACTAGTTAGATGTGCAATTTATGCTCCTAAAACCCCGAATGGCGCTTCCTGCATGTTGGGCCTCCGTATGTGGCCAGGCAGTGAAAAAGTCTCACACATGGGGTATCGTTTTACTCAGGAGGAGTAGCCGAATGTATTTTGGGGTGTCATTTTTGCTATGTACATGCTATGTGTTGGAAATATCTTAGAAACTGACAACTTTGTGTAAAAAAAAATGCGTTTTCATTTTTTTCCACGTGTTCCAAAAACTTCTGGAAAAAAATTAACCGTTCAAAAGACTCATTATGCCTCATAGATTATACGTTGGGGTGTTAGATTTCCAAAATGGGGTCATTTTGTGGGTATTTCCATTGTCCTGGTGTTCCAGGGCCTTCAAAAGTGTAATAGGTAGTCAACTAGTTAGATGTGCAATTTATGCTCCTAAAACCCCGGATGGCGCTTCCTGCATGTTGGGCCTCCGTATGTGGCCAGACAGTGAAAAAGTCTCACACATGGGGTATCGTTTTACTCAGGAGGAGTAGCAGAATGTATTTTGGGGTGTAATTTGTGGTATGCACATGCCATGTGAGAGAAATAAGCTATTACATTGACAATTTTGAGAACAGTTTTAAATAAAAAATAAAAATCTTAATTTTGCAAAGTATTGTGGGAAAAAATTACAACTTCAAATACCTCACCATGCATCTTAATAAATACCTTGGAATGTTTACTTTCCAAAAAGGGGTTATTTGGGGGGCATTTGTACTTTCCTGGCTTGTTAGGGTCTCAAGAAATGAGATAGGCCTTCAGTACATCGGGTGTGATCATATGTGATAATTTATTATGATTTGCACTATAGCTTGTAGACTCTAAAACTTTCACACAGACCAAATAATTTCGAAAAAAATTGGGTTATTTTTATCAAAGACATGTAGCAGTATAAATTGTGGCCAAAATTTATGAAGAAAAATTAATAATTTGCAAAATTTTATCACAGAAACTAAGAAAAAATCATTTTTTTTCAAAATTTTCGGTCTTTTTTTATTAATAGCGCAAAAAATAAAAAACCCAGAGGTGATCAAATACCACCAAAAGAAAGCTCTATTTGTGGGAAGAAAAGGACAAAAAAATCATTTAGGTATAGTGTTGCATGACTGAGTAATTGTCATTCAAAGTGTGAGAGTGCTGAAAGCTGAAAATTGCTCTGGGCAGGAAGGGTGTTTAAGTGCCCAGTAAGCAAGTGGTTAATATTGCACACACTCATGGAATGGCGCCAAACTTCAGGACTTTACACGTTTTTTTTTTTACAGGTTACCAGATTAGAGTTACGGAGGAGGTCTAGTGCTAAAAGTATTGCTCTCGCTCTAATGCACGCGTCAATACCTCACATGTGTGGTTTGAACTGCGTTTACATATGTGGGTGGGACGTACATGCGCGTTCGCTTCTGAGTGCGAGCTACTAGGGACAGGGGCGTTTTAAATTTTTTTGGTGTGTGGGCAAAACGATGTTGAAAACTATGTTCTTAAAGCCACGCATGCTCAGAGGCAAGTTATGAGACGGAGCTTCAATGGAACAGAGTGCGGTCGAACGTGGTGTACGTCACCACGCTTTGCTAGAGCATTTTGGAAAAACGTTGGTGTGAATGCAACGTCGTTTTGGAAAATTAAGTTTGAAAAACGTTGTTTTGTTTCATCACTTGAAACGTCGTTTTTTTTTCATCACAAAAAGTGATCGTGTGTACGCGGCATCAGAATTTTTGATGTTGCTTTTTGTGTGTGAACGTCACTTGGATGTCTATGAGCATGCTCATAGAGCGTGTTTTTTGGGTTAGTAATTTAAGGACATCCTTAACAGGTGTAACCACTTACAAGTTCACCAAAAGTAGAGACTGAACTTTGTCCATGTGTTTTCAATTGCCTCATTAGCAAGCCTATGTTATATAAAGCGTGCATAGCTCAGTGGTTAGCTGCCCTGAGAAGAGGGCAGTGTGTGTGTGTGTGGCTGGCTGGCTGGCTGGCTGGCTGGCTGGCTGGCTGGCTGGCTGGCTGGCTGGCTGGCTGGCTGGCTGGCTGGCTGGCTGGCTGGCTGGCTGGCTATGTATGTTTTTTTTACGGTGTTCACTTTGATGTATTTGTGCTGCATTATTTTGCTAAATATTTTTCAAGATGTTGTGACTAATGTTTCAATCCTGTGTCTGTGTTGTTTCCAAAGCATAAACCATATTCTGTTTACTGTCTCAAATGAACCTATGTTTAATTTATTTTTTTATATTTATTTTTATTTTTATTTTTTGCTTTCCTTGTTTTGTTTGCCAATAAAATTACTTTCAAATTTTGAAGTTTGTTTTTTGTTACTTTTTCATGCTACAGATTTTGACAGCTGCAGCTGAAATAGGTTTGGCCTAACCAATCAGTTGTGATTGGTATCGAAGCTCCTTTCCTGGTGTGTATGCATTAAATGTTTGCTGCCATGTTTAGTCACCAGGAAAGGAAAAATACAGAGCGGTAAGTATTGTTTCCTTTTTACTGCAGTGCTTCTCAACCTCAGTCCTCAAGTACCCCCGACAGGACATGTTTTGTGGATTTATATTATCAAGAATTGCTGTCCAGACTGTCTTTTAAAGCACATGTGCAAGATGAAGGAAAACCTGCAAACATGGCCTGTTGTGGGTGGGTGGGGGGGGGGGGGGTTATTGGTGGACCGGCTTCAAGTGCTGATTTACAGCACTGTGCTTAAATCTAGCGCAAGGCAATCCTATTCTAAGTGTGGGTGTTTGAGGAAAGTCATGTGAGTGTTAGAACCCCTGCTTGTGTTTTTTGGGTTGGGCTTTGTGTCCCCTTTCTTAAAATTGGCTTTACTTCCTGTCACACAGCTGAACAGAAAGTGAGGTTAAAACCCTACCAATGTCTTTTCTTGTGGACACACAGGTCAATCTAACTAGTGTCCCCATTAAGCAAATTTCACTGCTGTGTACACCCCAAATGATTAGTTAGTTTGGGGTTTAGTAAAGGCAAAGCCACTCTGCAGTAAAAGCGTAGTCAATGAAAATCAGAGGCGAAGCACTGATGGTTTTAACATCCAATCCTGTAGAAGCAAAGTTTTTATTTTTTTCTTCCTTGCTTGTCCACTTGTAGTGCAAAGTAGATTTGCCTTTAGTAAATGAATATAAGCGGAAAGTTTGGGACTTTGAATGAGGCCATGGACAGAGTGGAGGTATATGAATCAAAGTGCATATTTATTGATCATAAAATTTGTAAAAAAACATATCAATAGAAAAGACCACATAGAAAAAGACATTGTAATAAACATCATTCCATATTTGTTCACACAGCCATATGTATGTGTGTGTGAACTATGGGCACCAAGAGTACATGAGTATATAACAACTTGTGCCACGTAGTGGACTAAATTGATTGGTAGATACATTCAATGATACATATATGTACATGAAACATCAAAGCAGCATATGCGAAAAAATAAAAAATATACAAGTATTGACATCATAAATAGTGAGTAGATGAATTTCTGAGTTGATAGTATAGTGTGGACATGTAGCTGCATCCCAAAAATGACCGACGCGTTTCGTGTAAAGATAACACTCATCAGGGGCGGATGTTCAGAGATATCTACAAAATATGATAGTATAATTGGTATGATTGTAACTCAAGATAGCATGGAAGGGCATTGCGGCCCGACCCAAATACTTACATGGGGTAACAGGAATGAGGATTGGTGAATATAAAACCAAGGCCAGGGTAATGGTCCGTCCCGGGAACTGAGGTGATGAGCAGCATGCCAGAGGGGTGCATACACAGAAACCCCCCCATATAACATACACAGGAGCCGGGTTGCTGGAAAGCATGATAGCACCAAATGCTATGCCAGTAAGGACTGACAGAGAGAGTCTAAAAAAAGGGGGGATGCATAATCAGTGTATAGTAGTAGACTGAAAAGATCCATAAAAGTGATATACAAAGTGGTTCAGCTTCCTTCCGTAGATAAGGTAGCGAAGGACCATCCCTGGATCAGTAGGCCCCAGAAACTCCTGGGTCTACTATCAGTTGCAAGGCCTTGGGTTAGCCGGCCCAGAGGCTACGAAACAGCTCAACATCCCTGAGGCCAGGAGGGCCATCAGGTCAGGATTAGAAGACCAACCCCACCAAACGGCGTCTGTCTCTTTTAAAAGGTCTGTCTGTACACTCGGGCGGCAAGAGATTCTTGCCAAGAATCTCGTCGGGGAAAAACAATGTTTTTTTCCTGACGAGATTCTTGCCCGAATGTGTTGTATTTTCACAAATCTGGGTCTGCATAACATATACCGTAATATTTTTGTAAGGGACAACATTTTGTTTACTCTATGCACAGATTCTTGTCTCGGTGACAACCAAGCAGTAGTAGTACACCAGTTGTGTGACTTTGGTTGACAGTTGTGCTTCTTTTGCCTCGTACACATGTACGGGTTTCCCGGCTGACTTTTTACCGCCGGGAAAACTGAGGGGAAAGCCCTACACAGGGCTGGTTTTCCTGACAGGAAAACTGCCATGAGAGCTTTGGCCGGGATTCCCGAGCCGTGAGTATGCTCCACCGGCGTGTTTCCCATAGGAAAACTGCTGGGAAAAAGACCGCCGGGAATCCCGGCAGGAAAAAAAATAACATGTTCCCAGTGTGAAAACTGGTCGTGTGTATGAGGCATTTGTGTTTGAAAATAACAGGATATCACGAGGCTTGTGAGCCGTGTTCCTTACCATAGAACTACTGTACCAGTAGTGCCTTCTTGTATAATGTTCATCAGGTTGAAAATAATCAGCGTACAGTTATTCAGATGAATCACAAAATCTGCAATTTGTCTGATTTGCCATCTCTGCTTTGCATGTAGGTTTCCCCTTAAGCTACTCAGACATAAACAAATTGGAAAAAAAAATGGACTGCCGTGGTTTCTGCTGGCATGTGGGGGGATCTGAGTGTGCTCTTGCCCTGTGTTAACATTTTCCTCCTCCACATGAAAACCTCCTACTCCCACACACTGCCTGTCTCCTCTAAGACAAAGACACGTATATTGATTCCTAATTGCTGTGACAGGTGTGTACAAAGAAATACACATGATATAATTGTAGAACAAATCTGTTGATTGCTGCTTCTTTATGTATGTGCATTTTTATACAGTGTCACTCCAGTACAGATTTCAACAAATCACACTGTAAGACTAAATTCACACTGCTGCACTCTGAAAAGGGTAGGTGTTCCTGTTTTTTTGTGTGCCAAATTACAAATTTCAATGGAATTAATGTGCTTCAACTGCAAGGTAATGCCGCGTACACACGACCATTATTCATGACATCAAGCCTGCCTTAAAAACACACGATTGTGAAAAAAAAATGCTTGAGCAAAGCGCGGTGACGTACAACACGTACGACGGCACTATAAAGGGGAAGTTCCATTCGAATGGTACCACACTTTGGGCTGCTTATGCCAATTTCCCCGTCTCATAACTTGCTTCTGAGCATGTGCGTTTTTTTTCCCCCTCGTTAAAGCCTACACACGACCGTTTTTCACGACGTGAAAAACAACCACTTGAAAAACGACGAGAAGAAATAGGTTCTAAATTTTTAATGCCCATTTTTCTTGTCGTGAAAAATGCTCTGGAGCCTACAAACGACCAATTTTAAAAATTGCATTTTTCTCATCATGAAAAACAGATGTGTGTACGCGGCATAAGTGTTTGGCTCACGATTGCAGTGCATCAAGCCCCATGGACTTGAATGGGCAGATTTGACAGGTGCCACCTGTTAAGCCAACACACCATGTTAAATTTGCCATGGCAAATGGGCCAAAAAGAGGCTCAATTGCCTGTTTTTACTGACCTCGGGCCGAAAAAGTGAAGAAGGTCCAATTTTTTAGCAGCTGATGTATAAATAACTTTCTGAGGGGTTTAAACTGATAATTTATATAAAGTTATCCTGCCCTGTAAATATAACCTCATGTATCTAGAAGTTTAACATAAAACATGGAGCCTACCTAAAACCAAGCCTTTTGGCAAAATTTTCCTTGACTTCCTGTTCCATAGCTAAACAGGAAGGCCCTGCACATTAAAGTGGTTGTAAACCCCCAATAAACCCCCAATACAGAAGTTGTACTTATAGTGTATCTTTTTTTTTGACAGGTACCCATCCCCACTTCCAGGAGACCTCACCACAGACCTCACTGCAGAAGTTTGGCCCCCCTCCTCCTTCCACCGCCTCCGGGCCAAGCAGAAAGCGCAACGGCTTCACTGCTGGTTTCCCTTACAAGGAATGGTGGCAACAGCACCCGAGAGCCGATTGAAAAATCAGCTGGGGTACCGACATTGTGAGACTGCTAGACAGGTAAGTTCCAGAAGCGCATTTGTGAGGTCAGGCACTGATTTTGGATGAGAAGGCCTGGCTCGCAGTCTCCGCTTCAATTCATCCCAAAGGTGTTGAGGTCAGCACTCTGTGCAGGCCAGTCAAGTTCCTCCACCCCAAACTTGCTCATCCATGTTTTTATGGACCTTGCTTTGTGCGCTGGTAAAAATCATTTGGTGGAGGGCAAATTATAGTGTGGAGTGGTTTTTATAGGGGTTGAGCTTGGCCCCTTAGTTCCAGTGAAGGGAACTCTTAAGGCATCAGCATACCAAGAGGGCAATTTCATGCTTCCAACTTTGTGAGAACAGTTTGGAGATGGCCTTTTCCTTTTTCAACATGACTGCACACCAGTGCACAAAGCAAGGTCCATAAAGGCATGGATGAACGAGTTTGGGGTGGAGGAACTTGACTGGCCTGCACAGAATCCTGACCTCAACCCGATAGAACACCTTTGGAATGAATTAGAGTGAAGACTGCTAGCCAGGCCTTCTCGTCCAACATCAGTGCCTGACCTCACAAATATGCTTTTGGAAGAATGGTCAAGCATTCCAACAGACACACTCCTAAACCTTGTGGACAGCCTTCCCAGAAGAGCTGAAGCTGCTAAAACTGCAAAGGGGGGCCAAATCAATATTAAACCCTACAGACTAAGACTGAGATGCCATTAAAGTTCATATGTGTGAAAAGGCAGGAGTCCCATTACTTTAAACATTATAGTGTATGACTCCTCTCCTCTTAGAGCAAAAACCCCACAAACTGCCCACTAGGAATTGGGCCCTTGCAGCCAAACTTGCATGCAGCAAGAAACAGCATTTGCTTAATGGCTGCCACTAGGCGGACAATTAGGAATCTGTATCATCCAGCATATCACCCAACCAGTGACTTGATTGAAGTACAATCAAGTAAACCTATGATTTCCTGGAGGAAATGGTGTTTCCTTTTAAAAACAATAATTTGGTTATGTTTCAGAAATGTCTCGGTATGTTGAATTTTTAAGCCCCTCTCTTAAACATGATGTTGTACTGATTTGTCTACCTGTGTACTAGCTATTTTCATTTAAACCACAGCATATCACTTACCAATGTTGTAAATACCTGAGAACTTGTTTATGGGTTAGTGTTGGTCACCTGACATGTCATGGGTTTTACAGAGATTGTAAGCAACACAGCAGGTGGCATGTCATTGCATATTAAATAACTAATATCTCATGTTTATTAGTTTTTCCATAGTCTTGGGTTACATGAGCGACTTTTAGTCGCAATATGTTATCCCTGTATTTTGTTTATATATTGTCTAACTTAATTAAATTAATGTACCATAATTGAAACAGATCTAAGCCCAAGAACAAAATGTAATATATTGCAGTTTACTAGTTCTTAGATCTGTTTGCTGCATTAGTTTCCCTTTTCAGATTTTTTTCCCCTTTAGTTGCACTTGCCAGTAACACACTTACTCTTCTAGGGTGACAATGCTCGCTCACTAAATTGTAAACATGGAGAAGCAGCAATTTCAATGCCTAATGCATGACTATAGAGCACCCCCTCTCACAGGGGTGTCAATTTACTAAATATAATCATTTTAAGCCTTTGTAACATGTCTATGATAAGAAGGGTACAAGTAAAGACCCTCATACTATCGGACCAAAAATCCGATCAGACCAGAACGTGATGATGTAGAACACAACAACGTGCTGAAAAAACTAAGTTCAATGCTTCCAAGCATGCGTCGACTTGATTCTGAGCATGCACAGGTTTTTGGTCCGATGGTTTTGCATACTAACCATCGAATCTGTCCGACGGACAATTGTCGGTCGAAAAGATATTAAAGCAAGTTTTAAAACTTTGGTCCGACGGACAACGGTCCGATGGGCCGTACACACCATCGAACTGGCCCGATGAAACTGGTCTGCAGACCAGTTTCATCGGACAGGTCTGATCGTGTGTACGCGGCCTTAGACAGAAGTACAGTTAAATCACACTTGTTTAGTAATAATAATAAAAAGATTGACTAAGCATAGTCAAAACATAACCAGAGTTCAGTAACTGGATCGGATAGTCAGCCAAGCCAAATGTCAGCGAGCCAGAGATAGACGTAGTAGAACAGCAAGCAGAATCTGGAGCCAGAAGGAATGTCAGTCAAGCAAGTCTTCAACCAGAACGCAGGAGATAGTCTCTGTGATGTTGACCAAGGCGAAAGCAGAGACAACTGATCTTGACGGCTTAACTGCTTGGCGACCAGCCGCCGCAGTTATGCAGTTATTCGGCGGCAGGTCGGCTCTGCTTGACTCGAACAGACGAGTCTAATACCGAGTTACCTCTTGCTCCCAGGACTGAGCTGCGGAAGACTAACCTTACCTCCACTGACCCAATACAAGTGGACAACACAGATGAATCACTATATAATACCACCACACAGGACTTTTCATTATTATTCTGTGGACTCTTAACCCTACTCCAGTCCCCCCATTGGGCCAAATAAGTTTCCCCATATGCACAGTGGTAAATAACACTGTCCTCTCTCCCTCCTCCTCCATGTACTCCTATTGCTTAACATTGTGGGGGCAGAACATAGTATGCTGATTGATTACATTCAATAAGAAACTAATAAAAATGCATAGATTTAATATAAATCAGTATTAAATATAATGTAATTGCTAATACCTGTAAAGTACAAAAAAAAAAAAAAAAAGCCTTTGATACAGATGCTGTCTGAACAAAACGAAAGCTAGTGGCAGCAGTCATCTTTGACCTACACTATATTAATGCACAGAAAATATATATTTGATGTTCAATGACGATTTATTAGGAACTGTAAAACATATATTTGATATTTATAATATATTTTAAATTGCACTTTGGCTGCACTGTAAGAAGTGTGGTGGGCGAGCAGAGAGATAACATCATCTCTCACTGCCCACCCCACATCACCGCTGTTTTGCCCTCAGGGCGGAACCCAGCAACTGTGCATGTTCCGGTTTTCTGATCTGGTGGCAGGTGATGGTGGCAAGTGACACGCTGCATCTGGTGGCAGGTGATGCTGGCAAGTGACAAGCTGCATCTGGTGGCAGGCAATGATGGTAAGAAATAACCCGCTAATATGAAAATTTTGTGGAAAAAAAATTAAAATAAAAAAATCTAGATTTTGCAAAGAATTGTGGGAATGACAACTTCAAAAACTCACAATGCCTCTTTCTAAATACCTTGGAATGTCTTCGTTCCAAAAAGGGGTCATTTGGGGGGTATTTGTACTTTTCTGGCATGTTAGGGTCTCAAGAAATGAGAGATCAAATTGATACATTTTCAGTAATTGGTACCAAAGCTTGTAGACCCTATAACTTTCATCCAGACTAAATAATATCCAATTATTTTTCTTTTGTTACCAAAGATATGTAGCAGTATACATTTTAGGCCAAATTTATGAAGAAAAATTAATTTTGCTAAATTTTATAAAAGAAATGAAGAAAAATTCATTTTTTTTTACAAAATTTTCGTTCTTTTTTCATTTATAGCGAACAAATATTAAAACCGCAGAGGTGATCAAATACCACCAAATAAAAGCTCTATTTGTGGGGGAAAAAAAGGACAAAATGTCATTTGGTTACAGTGTTGTATGACTGAGTTATTGTCATTCAAACTGTGAGAGCACCGAAAGCTGAAAATTGGTCTGGTTATTAAGGGGGTTTAAGTGCCCAGTGGTCAAGTGGTTAAAATCACTAATGATTTTAACCACTAACCAATAGCAAGGGCGAATGTTCCCAGCAGGGACACAGACAGTAACACAAAACTAACAGATGTTCAAACCCTTCTGAATTATATCTGATACTAAAAAAAGTTGGGATTCTACTTATATATGTTTTCCTCCAATATTCACAGGATTCACAAATTTTTCAATAACATTTTAAAATAGATCCCAAGACCTCTATTCTGGCCTTGGGGGAAGCTAAATTATTCAGACAATCATATTCATCTGCATAACATGAAAAGTTCCAAAAATGTGATCATCACAAAGCGAGTATAAAAGCGGTTATCATTTTCATTACCTATGAAGATTAATTACATGCCTTATATTGAATCTACGTTTCAGTGATAAATAGGCACTAATGTGTTATTTTGTTACGGTAATGCATAACAACCTAGTGGACAACATCTTCTAATGTAGTGTAAACCATATGCTTAAAAAAAAAATATCTGAAGTATCCATCAGTCTATCATCTGATATTTAGATGTTTTTTTTACTGTAAAGACACAGTATTACATTTTTAGATATAAATATGTTACAAAAATGATTAAAAGTTTATTTTCAGTTTTAGTCATTTTTATTCAGTTTTAACAAGTAACTAACATGCTATAGTTCTACCCACTCAGGGGCTAGCATTGGCAGTTGTAACACGGGTTAGCTTACAAAAGCAGCCAAAATGAGGCAATGTAAATATGAAGAAAAAAACAAGAGCTAACGCAGCAGAGAACAGACCTTTTTCATAAAGCCGTAAGGGTCAAGGTGTCCTAAGGTGAGCACGAATCAGTCTAGGGCATGTCCACAATGTATGTACTACATCACCCTGATAGGCACAGTTCTAGAAACAGTGGTCACTGTAGGGCAATGCCAGAGCTTAGTAAATGGGGTGAAGCTTCACTTTGCAAAGAATACCCAATCACATGCAGAGAAAATGTAAAAAAAAATGTTTTTTTTTGCTTGCATGTGAGTGGATGATGGAAGTCAGTAGAGCTTCCCATCATTTATTAATCTCTGTAGCAAATTCCCTCGCCATGCAAGTTTTACTCACTGTATGTTTGCTCGAAAATCCTTTTACACTAAGTTCACTTTTTTTTTTTCTAAATTCCATGCACCAATTTGCATCAATGTACTTATTTTGCAAAAATAAAAGAGCTTTTATTTAAAGACACTGCTTGCTTACTTCTGCCTTACTTCCTAGCCAGACTTTAGGACATGAAACAGGAAGAAGTTGACCAGCTGATCTCATTAGCACACACCCTGCACCATCCACCCTCAGCTGGCCAACTCCTTCCTGTGTCATGACCTAAAGTCTGACCAGGAAGTAAGGCAGAAGTAATTGAACAGTGTGTTTAAAGAGCTATGAAGATACTGGTCATTTGACTCCCTGCCCTAGATTCTGGAAACGTCATCCATGAGCAGGTAGATGGAATCAAACACCCAGCTTAGGAAACCCTGACCAGACTAAACAATTGGTGATTGCTCCACTGATTGCAGTGATATCAAAAATAAAATTTAAGCAGCCTAACTAGGAGGGTGCTACATACAGAATATTTTGAGATATCTGAACTTCCAGTTTTCAACTGATGAAGCAAGGCAGCATATCTAGTAAAACGTTATGATGCACGGGGGCGGAGAGCGGCGACAAATTCAAAAAAGTGAATAAACACAGTACATACAGTATACTGTAATCTTATAGATTACAGTACTGTATGTAAAAAAAACACAACCCCCTTGTCCCTAGTGGTCTGCCCAGTGCCCTACATGTACTTTTGTATAATAAAAACTGTTCTAGAAAACAGCGATAATAAATTATAATCACTTGCAGAATTGAGCGATAGCGATTTGTGGGGAAATTCGTCATAACAAAATATAGTAATGACATCGACAATTCTGCAACTGAGAACATTTCAGTGTTTTTGATTTGATTACATTATTGAATATTTTTTATTTTAATTATATTATTATTTGTTATAATTATTTATAGTTATTTATTATATTATAATTTATGATTTTGTTTTTCAAACTTTATCATACCCGAGATGTCTACTAGACTCTTGTTTGGACAGATTTTAAGTTATTCCTAAGAATTGCAGGCCTACAATGTAAAACCTTCCTTGCAATATAATGGTACCGCTTTCAGCACCTAAAATCTAAAATAATCATACCGCCAGGGAGGTTAAGCATTCACATCTATAAAATGATACTCTGGTTTCTAGAATGAATATTTGATTGCAGCGCTGTTCAATACATGCCAGAACTTTAAAAAAGAAAATCATTTTGATATTTCAATAGGGTGGTATTCCTGCGCAAAGCAAAATCATATTCATAAAAAGATGATGGTACTATCAAGAAGCAAGTAGAAAAGGACCCAGTATTGCTTTCTATTGGAATTAACCAACTATGCAAGCCATTGATTGTGTTTATGGGTAAATGGAACGTAATACCTGGATGGGAGAACTGCTTTACCAGATGAATTTGTAAATAGAAGTACATAATAGTTATCTCTCGCACTCCAAATAACAAAGAAACATTACAACCAATGCTGCTACTTACAACCATAAGTGTCAAAACCTATGGTCTATGGCAGCCAGCGAGCTGTAATTTTAGAACCGCTGCTAGAAGGCATTTTTTTATTAACACGTTTACTGCATTTCAGCTGGCTAATATGCATCTTAATTAGAAGGAACATTCACTATGTTTTTAATAGTTTTAGCGCTGTGGCATTAATTATGCTTTTTCTACCCCAATGTACCAGGTATGCTATCAGCTCACCAGTCATCCTATTTACAAAGCACTGGACCAGTTGTTAACAGGTAACTGACCTCAGGACCTCTGATGCCACAAGAGCGAGGGTTCCTATGGGGAGACTTATAGTGCCTTGAAAAAGTATTCATACCCTTTAAATTTTCCACATTCTGTAATTTTACAACCAAAAACGTAAATGTATTTTATTGGGATTTTATGTAATAGTCCAACACAAATTGGTACAATATTGTTAAATGGAAGGAAAATGATAAATAGTTTTCAATTTTTTTTACAAATAAATAAGTGAAAAGTGTGGCATGCATTTTGTATTCAGCCACCTTTGCTCTGATACCCCTAACTAAAATCTAGTGGAACCAATCGCCTTCAGAAGTCACCTAATTAGTATAGAGTCCACTTGATTGTAATTTTATTTCAGTATAAATACAGCTGTTCTGTGAAGCATTCTGAGGTTTGTCAGAGAACCTTGGTGAACAAACAGCATCATGAAGGCCAAGGAACACACCAAATAGGTCAGGGATAAAGTTGTGGAGAAGTTTAAAGCAGGGTTAGGTTATAAGAACATCCCACGCTTTGAACATCTCACAGAGCACGCTTTTTCGCCGCCCCCCGCAAAGTGGCACGGTCACCCGGGACATCTGCCGCCCGGGGGACCCGTAACGCCATTCTGTTTTAAAGTGCAGCCGTGAGCCATCCCTCTCTCTCCACTGACTGCAATACACAGTCTTCGGCTCCTCCCCCCTTGGCTCAATGTTTCTGTGTACACAGCCAGGAGGAGGAGCCAAGGAGAGACACAACTGAGAGAGCCGTGCTGATGGTTACGGTATGTGGGAGAGAGAGAGTAACCAGGAGGGAAGGAGGGGGGGGGCAGGCAGATGCAAGGTGAAGTGGTGAACGAATTAAGTGATGGGAGAGGAGAGGGTGGTATGGGGATAGGTGCTGGGGAGTGATTTGAGAGGGAAGATGATATGTGCTAGTGGGGGGTCTGGACCCCCCCCCCCACTAGCACATATCTTCTTCCCTCTCAAATCACTCCCCTGAACATATCCCCCATACCACCCTCTCCCCCCAAATTAAAAGATGCTCTGTGGCTGCCCCCCTGTGCTCATCCCACCCTGTCCCCCTGTCCTCATCCCACCCTGTCCCCCTGTCCTCATCCCACCCTGTCCCCTGTGCTCATCCCACCCAGTCCCCCTGTGCTCATCCTACCCTGTCCCCCTGTGCTCATCCCACCCTGTCCTCATCCCACCCTGTCCCCCTGTGCTCATCCCACCCTGTACCCCTGTGCTCATCCCACCCTGTCTCCCTGTGCTCATCCCACCCTGTCTCCCTGTGCTCATCCCACCCTGTCTCCCTGTGCTCATCCCACTGCGTCCCTCTGTCCTCATCCCATGAAAATGACAGGACGGGTCTTAAAAAGGCACAGTGGCGACAATTGATGGCACAGTGGCTGCGTTTGATGGCATGGCACAGTGGTGACAATTGATGGGCACAGTGGCGACAATTGATGGCACAGTGGTGACAATTGATGGCACAGTGGCTGCGTTTGATGGCATGGCACAGTGGTGACAATTGATGGGCACAGTGGTGACAATTGATGGCACAGTGGCTACATTTGATGGCATGGAATAGTGGTGACAATTGCTGGGCACAGTGGTGACAATTGATGGCACAGTGGCTGTGTTTGGCATAGCACAGTGGCTGCGTTTGCTGGCATGGCATAATGGTGACAATTGCTGGGCACATTAGTGACAATTGCTGGGCACAGTGGCGTTTGATGGCATGGCACTATGGTGACAATTGATGCCACAGTGGCGACAATTGCTGGGCACAGTGGTGACAATTGATGGCACAGTGGCTACATTTGATGGCATGGAATAGTGGTGACAATTGCTGGACACAGTGGTGATAATTGATGGCACAGATGTAACAATTGATGGCACAGTGGCTGCGTTTGGAATATGGCACAGTGGCTGCGTTTGATGGCATGGCATAGTGGTGACAATTGCTGGGCACAGTGGTGACAATTGATGCCACAGTGGCTGCGTTTGATGGCACAGTGGCTGTGTTTGGCATGGCACAGTTAAAATAAAAACAGTTCTTTAACAGTTTAAGCTTTGAATTCTATTATTTTCATATGATTTTGTTATTCAAATTTGCTAGTTTATTGATAGTTATTAACGGCACTACTGTTGCCAATATATGCAGTGTTATTAGGGGGGAAAAAATTATTGGGGGGGGTGACACCATGTTATATCGCACCAGGTGACACCAACCCTAGTGACGCCACTGCACACGATCGTGAAAAAAATGCTTGAGCAAAGCGTGGTGACATACAACACATACAACGGCACTATAAAGGGGAAGTTCCATTCAGATGGCGCCACCCTTTGGGCTGCTTTTACTGATTTTGTGTTAGTAAAAGTTTGGTGAGAGATGATTTGCGCTTTTCAGTCTTCGTGCTTTTCAGTCTGTTACAGCGTGACGAATGTGCTATTTCCATTACAAATGGTAGTTTTTCCAGAACGAGTGCTCCCTTCTCATAACTTGCTTCTAAGCATGTGGGTTTTTTTCATGTCATTAAAGCCTACACAGGACCGTTTTTCACAACGTGAAAAACAATAACGTGAAAAACTAAGAGAAAAATTATAGCGTGTTCTAAATTTTGAATGCCCATTTTTCACGTTGAGAAAAATGCTCTGGAGCCTACACACGACCGTTTTTACTAACCATTTAAAAAAATTGCATTTTTCATGTTATGAAAAACGGTCACGTGTACGTGGCATTAGAGTCTGCAAAAGACTTGGAGACTGGGGCAGAGGTTCACCTTCCAGCAGGACAACAACCCTAAACATACAGCCAGAGTTACAATGGAAGGGTTTTGATCAAAAAATATTCATGTGTTTAGAATGGCCCAGTCAAAGTCCAGATCTAAATCCAATTGAGAATCTGTGGCAAGACTTGAAAATTGCTCTCCATCCAATCTGACAGAGCTTGAGCTATTTTGCAAAGAAGAATGGGCAGAAATGTCACTCTCCAATGTGCAAAGCTGGTAGAGACATCCCCAAAAAGACTTGCAGCTGTAATTGCAGTTAAAGGTGGTTCTACAAAGTATTGACTCGGGGAGTGAATACAAATGCACGCCACACTTTTCACATATTTATTTGTAAATATATATGTGTCACTTTGTGTTGGTCTATCACAAAATATACATTTACGTTTTTGGTTGTAACATGACAAATGTGGAAAATTTCAAGGGGTATGAATACTTTTTCAAAGCACCATTTACATGTCTCTCATTTAGACCCCTTATTTGCTCACTATGCATGCTCTTACAGTCTTTACTAATAGTTCCAAAAAGCAATTCCTGCATGTTTAATAAGAATTCAATATTTATTGGCTGTCATTTTGTTAAAGCACATTCACCACATTATAAATACGGTGAATGTGCGCCAGCTGAATATGCTATAAAATAAACACTGGTGAATGTTCCTTTGAGTCTTTTAAAAAAAAAAAAAATGTAAAGCTTTTTTTTGTGCTCACAATATCAACTATTACCATTATAGACATATATTTAAAAAATGTAAGGTAAAGAAACCACAGTGCCTTACTAAATGCATGTTCTCTAAATCACAGTTATATATCAGACAGGAGGCTCATATCTTATGCATTATCTTTCTTTACTAATGCTCATAGCAGAAATACAGTGAAACGTTCAAATAACCTAAAAACTTAAGAACTACAACTCCCAGCAGGCCCTGGGCTCAGTTAGCCCCTCCCCGATCATAGACTGCATATAAGGGCCTGCCTGAGGTAAACTAGTCCTCTTTCTTTCTGCTCATGGCAGCTTTCAGATGAGTACCTTTTACTATTGTTTTTTATTGGAGTGCAGCTGTCTCTGTGTGAGGCGGTGGGAGTGAGGGGGGACTCCTCACCCCCTCCCCTGCTGGCGTCACATGGTGACATATTCATATTAATTTATATTCATTTGTATTCATTCTAACTGAAATACTATTTTATACCTGCTTTTGGTACATTACTCCGTTTGTGTGTATGGTCGTTTGGGCACCTCACTGTACCTCCTATTGTGCGGACACCTGCTGCCGACGCCGCATTTCCTCCTCTCTCTCCTCTCTCTCTTTTGCGCCTGTCCTCCCCGCGTATCGAGCGCCGTCGCTTAGACGCCGCCATCTTCCCTTCTTCCCCATTACCTCGGCGCGCTCCGGGGGCGGAGCCTGTCGGCTCCCTCGAGGACAGCCAATCACAGCTCAACAGGACGTAGTCTCGCGAGACTTCGTCCCAGAGCACAGGGATCGCGGGCTTTCTTCCTCACGGCGACCAGTGCGACGCTGACTGAGGAAGGAGAGGAGCCTGTTCACCATCTCCCTCAGGTTTTTTCCTTCTGGGCACGTTAGGGTACTATTAGTGCGCTCGGATCGCGATTTCTATAACAATCTTTACAATCCTTGTCCCTATATTCCCCAACACTGCGGAATTTATTCCGGCTGGGGGCTTATTCCTTTTCCTACATCACACTGCCATAAAACTACAGTGTAATAATGGCTGAGGAACATCTAACTACCCCCCCTAGAGGAGAGGGCTTTTCTCTTGAATCTGTTCAATTCATGTCAGCCAAACAAATACAAGACTTGATCAATAGGTCAGTTCAGACGGCTCTGGCCTCGGCCATCCCGCCCGCAGGTTCACACCTTGCAATGTCTAACCAACCCGCCCCCCCACCCCAGAGTGGCGAACCACCAAGTAAAAGGGGGAAAGTTACACGTAAACTGAAACATACTTTGGCGGCACCCGACTCCCCGACAGGGGAAGTAAACAATATGTTGCAGGCAGTTCCTCCCTCGGTCTGCCAACCCCAGCATCTAACAGACTCTGATCGACCCCTGGGCCTCAGGGAGTTAACAAACGAGAGGCATAAATCCTCTAAAAGGAACAAACCCGATTCTTACATTGACTCCTCCGACGAGGACTCACCAGACATGTTAGAGGATAAAGAGTCTGACGGCTATGAGTCCGATGATAGTAACAAAGATGCTGGGGATACGGCGTTTATTCCCAACGCCACCCCTGCCACGCAGGGTGAAGTGGTCCTTGACGGCCTGGGGGAACCCTTTTTCCACCCTGACGCCATCTCCCACCCGAGATCAGGCGAATGGTCCCCCCTCCCTCAAGTTTCCCAATACGTGGAACTTTGGGTCAGGAAATCCCTAGACAGATCAGCCCGAAATAAGCTACGATCTGAATGCCCTAGACCCTTCATCCCCAATAAGGTGGTGGCTACTCCAGAAGTAGACCCCATCCTCGCCAAATATCTGGCGAAGTCAGGTAAACTCCCTAAAAAAGGGATCGAACGTTCCTTTAAACTAATCCAGGAACGCATTTTAGACCTGATAGGCCCTTTGACAAAAATTCTCAACCTATCCGAACAGGCGGCCGCCTCAGGCCAATCTGTGGACTTAATCCAGTTACGCGGATGGGCCCAGAGGGCTATCTGCCTAGCAGGCACAGCCAACACCTCCTGTTCAGTGGAGAGACGCCGCTCCATCCTGATGCGGCTAGACCCCCAACTCTCCCACCTAGCCGAAACCGAACCCGGTCCCTCAGCAGTGGGCATGTTGTTTGGGGACAACTTAATGAAAGACATTAATAGATTTGTGGGCCTGTTCACAGGACTCGACAAAGCTCAGACTTCCCTTAAAAGATCAGGGGCGAATAGAGTTTTTTCCAGGGCCGGCAGAAGTAGAGGCCGATCTGCCGGCCGCCTACCCTCCTATAGGCCACAGGGCAGATATACCCAATACCAACAGGCTCCTCTTTCCTACTCCGCCCCGGTGGCGCAACCAGCACCGTTTTTCCCACCCCGAGGCAGACCCTGGCGTGGACGTGGCGGACGCGGCTACCCCCGTTCCCGTCCCCCTACCGGTGAGTATACCTTACACTCCGCACTCACACATTCCTGTGGGGGGTCGCCTGAAGTATTTTACCCACGCCTGGTCTGCGATTACGGCAGACCCGTGGATACTACAGACTGTCACAGGGTTTCTAATAGAGCTTCTGTCGCCACCAGTCCTAGACAACGAGATGTCAGAACTCAGGGCCAAGCATGCAATCCTAGAGGTAGAAAACTCATCCCCGGGGTTCTTGAGCAATCTCTTCCTGGTACAGAAAAAAGGGGGTGGTTTCCGTCCCGTGATAAACCTCAGGGACCTAAATCAACATGTCTGTTACAAACATTTCAAGATGGAGGGTATTCACTTCCTCCGAGATCTCTTGCAACCGGGAGACTGGTTGGTGAAGGTAGACCTGAAAGACGCCTACCTCACCGTTCCGATCCACCCAGAGTCACAACACCTCCTCCGCTTCTTATGGAGAGATCGAACGTGGCAGTTTACCTGCCTCCCATTCGGCCTGTCATCGGCACCTTGGTGTTTCACCAAACTGATGAAACCCGTGGTGGCATCACTACGGAGCAGAGGGGTACGTCTGATCATTTATCTAGACGACCTCCTCATCATGGCCCATTCCAAAAATCTAGCCTCCCTTCATATGTCATGGGCGGTCTCATTGTTACAGAACCTGGGCTTCTTAATCAACCTAGAGAAGTCGATCCTGGTCCCGGCCCAGGAGATGGAGTTCTTAGGTTTCCTGGTAGACACCAATCTATCCGTCCTCCGTCTCCCAAAATCCAAGTTGGCCCTCATACGCAAGGAAATCAGAGCGGTTCTCCGCAAGGGTTCCTTATCCTTAAGAGTTCTGGCCCGCTTAGTGGGACTGCTAGCGTCCTCCATCCAGGCCATCTTCCCGGCTCCTCTTCACTACAGGGCCCTTCAGAGACTCAAGATTATGCACTTGCGTCAGGGCCTCAGGTACGCGGACGAGATTCAACTTTGCCCGGAGGCCACGGAGGAGCTACATTGGTGGCTTCGACACGCCGTCGAATGGAACGGCAAGACCATTTTCAATTCCGGTCCCGACATCATCATAGAGTCGGACGCGAGTCGTCGCGGCTGGGGCGCTCGCTGCGGGGAGGCTTCCACGGGTGGGACATGGTCCACCTCAGAAGCAGAGCTACACATCAATGCCTTGGAACTTCTGGCAGCTTACTTTGCAGTCAAGAGCTTCTTACCACACGCATCCAACTGTTGTGTGTTGTTCCGCATGGACAATGTGGCAGCGGTTCAATACGTCAACCGCTTGGGTGGCACCAGATCCAGGATCCTGGCAGATCTTGCGAAGGAATTCTGGCACTTCTGCCTTACACGCAACATTGTCCCTATCGCGGAGTATATTCCGGGGGTCTCCAACACGGTGGCCGACTGGAATTCACGTCACCTTGCCGATTCCAGCGACTGGCGACTGGACCGTTCTGTATTCCTTCGCTTAAGTCGGCTTTGGGGCCCTTTATCTGTGGATCTCTTCGCTTCCCGTCTCAACCATCAGTTACCCCGCTTCTTCAGCTGGAGGCCGGACCCGGAAGCCTCCGCGATAGACGCTTTCCGTCTCATTTGGCCGGGAGGAACGCACTACGCATTTCCCCCCTTCCAAATGATCTCCAGAGTTCTCCTCCAGGCGGCGAACCAACGAGCATCGGTCGTGCTAGTCACACCTTGGTGGCCGACACAACCTTGGTTCCCTCTCCTCCTGGGAATGGCCGTGGATTTCCCCAGGCTGATCCCCCACTTCCCACACCTGCTGACCAACCCCACCAGGGGCCCTCATCCCCTGATCACGGAAGGCAACCTCCACCTTCTGGCATGGTTGATCTCGGGGTCCCGGACACGGATAGCAGCCTTTCAAGAGCAGCTAAGGATCTCCTCGCCGTGGCCTGGGCCCCTGGGACTAGATCAGCTTACCGATACGCCTGGCACCTCTGGGTGCGTTGGTGTGATCAACGGCAGGTCGATCCCATACATGCCCCTGTGCCCATAGTGGTGAACTATTTGGCGGATTCCTTTGAGTCCGGCAAGTCTTATAGTTCCATCAACATTTACCGTTCGGCTATCTCGGCGTATCATGTCCCGGTAAACTCCCTACCTGTGGGGAAACACCCTCTGGTATGTAGGCTGCTAAGGGGTATTAGATTCAATCGCCCACCTAGGCCTAGATATCAGACAACCTGGGACGTCTCCAAGTTACTCGGCATTTTTGCATCATGGGAGGACAACGACGCCCTCCCCCTTAAACTATTGTCATACAAATTGACTGTGCTACTCTGTCTAGTTTCCATCAAGCGCGTCTCAGATGTGAGAGCGTTAGACATTTCTAGACGACAATTCTCACCTCAAGGGGTCAACTTCTCGGTGGTCCGTAGGACCAAAACGGGTATCCACTCGGTCTTTTACCCGTTCTTTCCCGCACATCCCCAACTCTGCGTGGTACGCTGCCTACAGGCATACGAAGCACGGACAACTACCCTCCGTTCTCCAAACTTCTCTCAGCTCCTAATCTCGTATGTAAAACCTCATCATCCAGTCTCTTCCGCTACATTAGCGCGATGGGTACGATCAGCCATGGAGATGGCGGGCATAGACACCTCCCTGTTCGGGGCTCACTCTTCTAGGGGTGCTATGGCCACAAAAATCGTCTCCTCCGGAGGCTCTCTCTCTGACTTGCTCCTGGCGGCTGATTGGTCTTCCGAGACAACCTTCCGCCATTTTTATTTCAGACCGGGGGACCACATATCCATGTCAATTCTGTGATTATTATCTGTACTGTATATAACGTTAACACTGCTCTGTTAGCTTTGAACTTGCATAAGATATGAGCCTCCTGTCTGATATATAAATTGAGATTTTCCTAGCTTGTGACGGAAAATATTAGTTATATGAAGACAGGAGGCGAGTATCTTCCCTCCCTTCCCTACCCTATTACCATTCTGGTTTCTTTCAGGATACTGAACGCTACGATCATGGTCCTGAAGACGGCTGATCGGACGGCTGCGGAGGTTTGAAGTTCCTATAGTCCCCGTTGGGATGAAGTTGATCCGCGTTCGGATATGTTCCCTGTTGGTTTTCACCAGACTCGGATGCCTGGCTCCGGCCGAAGAGTTCCAGACGACGACGGAGATGTCCGGGTGGAGTTCCTGCTCCTGGTTATGGTGCTTAGCATCAAGAAAGAGGACTAGTTTACCTCAGGCAGGCCCTTATATGCAGTCTATGATCGGGGAGGGGCTAACTGAGCCCAGGGCCTGCTGGGAGTTGTAGTTCTTAAGTTTTTAGGTTATTTGAACGTTTCACTGTATTTCTGCTATGAGCATTAGTAAAGAAAGATAATGCATAAGATACTCGCCTCCTGTCTTCATATAACTAATATTTTCCGTCACAAGCTAGGAAAATCTCAATTTATAAATAGACAGAAGAATGCAATTCAGATAAAGAACATAATACACAGCATAGCGCAAAACAAAGGTATCCAACAGGAGCTGGATTTTATATCTGCAGGTTACCAAACAGCGCACATTGCAAGTGGTGTTTGGCATTTTAATGTTACTTAGTAACTTCAAATGAAACTATGATAGTCGCTGACATATATACCCAAAGTGACATTTCTTAAGAGGACAGCAGGCATATTTTAAATTATATTGGATTTATAATTGTCATTTTTACCATTAACCACTTCAGCCCCGGAAGGATTTACCCCCTTCCTGACCAGAGCACTTTTTGTGATTCGGCACTGCATCGCTTTAACTGACAATTGCGCGGTCATGCGATGTGGCTCCCAAACAAAATTGGCGTCCTTTTTTTCCACAAATAGAGCTTTCTTTTGGTGGTATTTGATCATCTCTGCGGTTTTTATTTTTTGCGCTATAAACAAAAATAGAGCCACTATTTTAAAAAAAATGCAATATTTTTTACATTTTGCTATAATAAATATCCCCAAAAAATATCTAAAAAAACATTTTTTTTCCCTCAGTTTAGGCCGATACGTATTCTTCTACATATTTTTCGTTAAAAAAAAATCGCAATTAGCGTTTATTGATTGTTTTGTGCAAAATTTATAGCGTTTACAAAAAAGGGGGTAGTTTTATGGCATTTTTGTTAATATTTTTTTTTTACTAGTAATGGCGGCGATCAGCATTTTTTTTCGGTACTGAAATATTATGGCGGACACATCGGACAATTTAGACACATTTTTGGGACCATTGGCATTTTTATAGCGATCAATGCTATAAAATTGCATTGTATTACTATAAAAATGCCATTGGCAGTGAAGGGGTTAACACTAGGGGGCAGGGAAGGGGTTAAGTGTGTTCCTGGTGTGTTCTGACTGTATGGGGGGGTGGCCTCACTAGGGGGAATCACTGATCTTCTGTCCATACATTGTATGAACAGGAGATCAGCGTTTCCCCCGCTGACAGGACCGAGAGCTATGTGTTTACACACATAGCTCCCGGTCCCCGCTCTGTAATGAACTAACGCGCGTGCCCGGCGGTGATCACGCCCGCGTGGAGGCGCGCGCGCGCCCCCTAGCGGCCGCAAAAGATAGGACGTAGAGCTACGTGCTCTCGCCTAGCAGTGCCGACCTGCCGCCGTATAACTGCGGTGCGTGGTCGGCAAGCAGTTAAAGGGGTTGTAAAGGTAAAAAAAATCCCTAAATAGCTTCCTTTACCTTAGCGCAGTCCTCCTTCACTTAACTCATCCTTCTATTTTGCTTTTAAATGTCCTTATTTCTTCTAAGAAATCCTCACTTCCTGTTCTTCTGTCTGTAACTACACACCGTAATGCAAGGCTTTCTCCCTGGTGTGTAGAAAGCCTCTTGAGGGGGGAGGGGGTAAGCAGGAGTGTCAGGACGCCCACTAACACACAGCTCCTTTCTCTATCTGCAAAGTAGAGAGTGTCCTGACTTGCCTGCTCACCCCCTCCCCCCTCAAGAAAGCCTCGCATTACTGCGTGTAGTTACAGACAGAAGAACAGGAAGTGAAGATTTCTCAGAAGAAATAAGGACATTTAAAAGCAAAATTGAAGGATGAGGTAAGTGAAGGAGGACTGCACTAAGGTAAAGGAAGCTATTTAGGGAAAACATTTTTTACCTTTACAATCCCTTTAACCCCTCTGGCAGTATCCCCAAGCGTGACTCGGGGTGTTTTTTTTTTTGCCAAGATCGGAATCCCTGAGTGACGCTCGGGGTAGCTATGCAGAGCCTGCAGCGTGCACTGGCTTACCTTGTTCCTGGATCCAGCAATGCATCCGCGCTGTGTGAGCGAGCGAGTGCTCGCTCGATTCACACAGTGTCCCCGTGTGCCGTCGATCTCCGTTCCCTGCGACGTTACGACGCACTGGAGCGGAGAACGGTGCCAAATTCAAAAACGTAAACAAACACATTACATACAGTATACTGTAATCTTATAGATTACAGTACTGTATGTAAAAAATACACACCCCCTTTGTCCCTAGTGGTCTGCCCAGTGCCCTACATGTTCTTTTACATAATAAAAAATGTTCTTTCTGCCTGCAAACTGTAGATTGCCCATAGCAACCAAAAGTGTCCCTTTATGTCAAAAATGGTTTTAGATCAGCTAGAAAACAGCGATAATAAATTAGAATTAGAATTGAGCGATAGCGATTTGTGGGGAAATTCATCATAAAAAAAAAAAAATAATGACAGCAAACAATTCTGCAACTGACAAATTTCATTTTTTTTTTTGAGTTGATTACATTATTGAATATTTTTTATTATAATTACATTATTATTTGTTATAATTATTTATAGTTATTTATTATATAAAAATGTATGATTTTGTTTTTCAAACTTTATCATACACAGGATGTCTTGTTTGGACAGATTTAAGCGAGTTATTCCTAAGAATTGGAGCCCTACAGTATAAAACGCCCAATTTCCATGCAAAAAATTGTACCGCTTTTGGTATGTAATTCCAGACAGAATCATACCGTCAGGGAGGTTAAGGTTGGTTTCCAATTTAGATGTATTCATTATTTTACTGTGAATTTTAGGGACAATTTTGTTTGTTTAATACAATATCAAGGACAATTTAAAATGTATTAAAAGTCTGTCTTGTCATTTTAGGTATGATACAGCATATTTTATTAAATGAAAATATACCCAAAGTTTGATGACGGTGCATAGTAAGTACTATGCCACCAGCAAGCAATCAGCCTTCAATTCACCGCAGATGCAGTCTGATGATTTCTGGTTGGCTGATAGGAGTTACTGTGCTTTTCTTCATTAAATTAGCCTATACATGTAATACAGACATTGTTACATGGCCCCATGAAGTTTATAAATCCCTGACCAGACCCTGAAAATTAATAACACTCAGCTCAGCCTTAAAGTAGATGTAAACCTTAGCAGAGTGACATTTAATATGATACCCTTTGTACTCTGTATCATAAGCTACTGCCACTTTAAAAAAATAAAACTTTTTTTTGCTTCGGATCACTGCTGCTGATTAGAGATGGGCTGAACACCCCCCTGTTCGGTTTGTGGGGGAAAAGTTTTGACCTGAACAGCAAACCATTGAAGTCTATGGGAGCTGAACAGAAAAATCGAATGTGCCCATTTTAATGGATAATATGCAAGTAATGCATAATGATGCAAGTGGCCATACAAGAGGTATGGTGGTCCAGGTACTGCCCTGGGGGACATGTATCAATGCAAAATGTTTTTTTTTTTGTAAACAATATTTTTTTTTAGTAGTGATTTAATGATGCTTAAACTGCAACAATAAAAATTAAAAATTAATTTAAATATAGTGACGGGGGGTCCCCTTAGTCTGCCTGTAAAGTGGCAAATCTGTAGCATGGATAGAACATGCTACAGCAAAAATAACATTTTCTAAAGAAAACAAAATGAGTCAAATTAATTTGACTTACAGTTGTAATTGCAAAAAAAAGCTATTGAAAAAAAGGAAAGAAACCAGACCAAATTTTAAGAGAAACCCCATGCCAAAATGTAAAAAGAAATGGGTTGGGGCCCCCCAAAATCCATACCAGACCCTTCTCCAATAACGCTGCCTAGCAAGTCAGTAAAGAGGGGGCAAGTGAGTGAACCCTATCAGGCCACATGCCCTCAACATGGGGGGTGCTTTAAGGCAGGGGGGCTCTGCCCCTTCACCCCAAATCCCTTGTCACCATGTTGATGGGGACAATGGACTCTTCCCCACAACCAGTGGTTGTGGGTGTGGGGGTATGCAGAGAGGGGGCTTATCGGAATCTGGACGCCCCCTTTAAGAAGGAGGTTCCTCAGATCCCACCCCCCATGTGAATTAGTATGGGGTTCATAGTGCCCCTACCAATTCATCCAAAAAAGTGTCAAACTATGATGGATTGACGATGGATTTACATCAGGGGACATTGTTTTTTATGTTTTTAAAAGTAATTGTCAAAAACTATCTCTGTGTTTTTATTACTCTTTGGCACTTTTTTGGTAAATGAGTAGGGGTTGTATGTACCCCATACTCATTCAAACGGGGGGTGGGAACTGAGTGCCCCCTTCTTAAAGACTCCAGATTCCGATAAGCCCCCTGCCCGCAGACCCTCACAACTTCAGCCCAGGGATGTGGGGAAGAGACCCTTGTCCCCATCAAGCACCCACCCCCCCATGTTGAGGGCATGTGGCCTGATATGCTCGGATAAGGGTCTGGTATGGATTTTTTTTGGGGGAACCTCATGCCATTTTTTTTACAAAATTTGGGCGTGGGATTTCCCTTAAATTCCAGAGGGGGAACCCAAGCCATATTACTTTTTTACTGGCAAATTTTTATTAGCCCATTGTCAGCATATGATTCATCAGTTGTTTTTACTGCACCTTAATTGGGCAAATCTTTGCCTAATCAGGGTGAAGAATACACTGTGCAGCATGCAGTGCATTGCATTCAGCTGTCAATGGACGCAGCAGCGGGACACGGAAAGGAGCCTGCAACGGCTTTCTGTGGGGGCACCTGATGAAGAGGAGGAGCCAGGAATGCTGGCGGGGCACCCCAATAGAGGAGGATCGGGGCTGCACTGTGCAAAACCATTGCACAGAGCAAGTAGGTATAGACATGTTCATTATTTTTATTTATTTTTTACATCGTAGGTTTACAATCACTTTAAGCTTTGACAAAAGAAACCTGGAAGCTGATTTGGTTCTGCGGAGCTCACTCTCCATTTTTAGTAAATCAACCCCATAGGCTTACATTGAGGGGCCTTTAGAGGCAGTGAAAAAAAAAAAAGCTTAAATGCCTGAAAAGCAGCGTTCTTGAGCTCCAGTGTGCATGATACCGTAACGGTTGGTTATAGTGGTGAAAAATGATTTCGTGTTACTTGCTGCTTAGCACTTTCTTTAATATCTTATTACCTTATTGCTGTCACCAATGAAAGTGACCAGCCTGTGCTTAACTTTTTACAAGTGGTTCGACCGAACTTTCAGATTGGTTGTTACTGCAATTTCTTAGACACCCAATATTTGATGTACATTTGATAGTAGTAGGATTAAGGTTATTTAGCTGTAGGGTAGGATGTCAGTTCTTCTTAGAAAATAAATGTATTCTTTACTATGAAGAGAAAAGCTGAGCAGTAATGTCCAGAAATCTTACTTGAATGAGAAATTCCAGAAATAACTTCCAGGAATAAAATTCCTCTTGTCAAGGATGTGTGGTTGATCTCCATGCACACAGTCTCTATAAACTATTCCAGTAAATGCATTACACTATTGTACTGTATTACTCAGAGGAAATACCTGTCGGCTGCACTTGCCAGCTAGACTGATGTATAATTAATTTTATTCATGCTTTAGTTTTATTTTCTGAAAACATGGGGAGTTGATTAACAAAGGGTGTTCATTTTGCAAGGGAAGTTGCAGTAAATAAAAAAACAGAATTTTTGTGATCATCTCTGCAATGTGATTGGCTGATGTAAGTTAGCAGAGTTTCACCTTATTCACTAAGCTCTGAGAAAAATTCCCTTGCAAAGTGAACAGTCTACAGTGGGGATTGAAAGTTTGGGCACCCCAGGTAAAAATTTGTATTAATGTGCATAACGAAGCCAAGGAAAGATGGAAAAATCTCCAAAAGGCTTCAAATTACAGATTAGAAATTTTTATAATATATATAAAAAAAAAAGTTAGATTTTATTTCCATCATTTACACTTTCAAAATTACAAAAAATAAAAAAATTAGGGCTGTGCAAATTAACTTTTAATTAATCGATTAATCTTTAACTTTTTTGATCGATCAAAATCTTTTTGATTGATTAAAATTCAGCAGTGATATCGTTGTACACATTTTTATACCAGTATGATACTTAGATACGTGTTATGACTGCTTTTGGTACCGTTTGGTATTACTCGCACCATTTTTACAGTTTATGTAGCTACATCGAATTTATCTCCAGTGCAATATTTATTTGGTTACCTACTTGAAGACTATAAAAGTTTTAATGCTCTTCCCATCGAGTGCTGCCTTTGTGTGTTTTTTGTATCCTGCTATCCATTTTTCCAGTGGTTGGTCGCTGTACTGGGAATCGGCCTGCAAGAAGATCAGCTAAAAGTAGTTGGATCTGTATGTGCTTTATAATTAATCGAAATTAGTCGATTAATCGATTAAAAAAAAAAAAGATTAATCGAACACAAAAATTTTGATCAGTAACAGCCCTAAAAAATGGCGTCTGCAAAAGTTTGGGCACCCTGCAGAATTTATAGCATGTACTGCCCCCTTTGCAAAGCTGAGACCTGCCAGTGTCATGAATTTTTCTCAATCCTCATCTGGGAAGACCAGGTGATGTCAATCGCAAAGGTTTTAAATGCCCAGACTCATCTGACCTTGCCCCAACAATCAGCACCATGGGTTCTTCTAAGCAGTTGTCTAGAAAACTGAAAATAGTTGACGCTCACAAAGCTGGAGAAGGCTATAAGAAGATATCAAAGCATTTTCAGATGTCAATATCCTCTGTTTGGAATGTAATTAAGAAATGGCAGTCATCAGGAACAGTGGAAGTTAAAGCAAGATCTGGAAGACCAAGAAAAATATCAGACAGAACAGCTCGCAGGATTGTGAGAAAAGCAATTCAAAACCCACGTTTGACAGCACAATCCCTCTAGAAAGATCTGGCAAACACTGGAGTTGTGGTACACTATTCCACTATAAAGAGATACTTGTACAAATATGGTCTTCATGGAAGTGTCATCAGAAGAAAACTTCTTCTACGTCCTCACCACAAAAATCAGCATTTTGAACTTTGCAAATTAACCACTTAATCACCGCCCTATAGCCGAAATACGGCTATAGGGCGGTTCCTGTACTCTAACAGGACGTCCATGGACGTCCTCCGTTAGAGTCAGGTGTGCGCGCCCAACCGGGCGCGCACACGCGATCACCGGTGCTCACCGGGTCCACGGGACCCGCAGCACCGATGATCGCGGTAAGGAGCCAATGGCGGCGGCTCCTTACCACGTGATCGCGCCGTCCAATGACGGCGCGACCACGTGTGTAAACAAATCTGACGTGCGTCAGATCCGCGCGCCCGAGCGGGCGCGCACACGCGGTCACGGCGCTCGGCGGGTCCACGGGACCCGCAGCGTCAGTGATCTCGGTAAGGAGCCAATGGTGGCGGCTCCTTACCATGTGATCGCGCCGTCCAATGACGGCGCGATCACATGTAAACAAACCGCGTCACTTGCTGACACCGGTTCTTCCCTCCTCTCGCTGTACCGATCGGTACAGCGTGAGAGGAGAGCGCGGATGGCTGCAGCAGTGTGGGATGGATCTGTGACTATTGCAGTCACAGATCCATCCATCCCTGCTCAGCCATCCCTGCATTAACTCCTTCCTTCCCTGCGCAAAACTCTGCATACCCCCCCAATACTCTGCATACCCCCCCCAATACTCTGCATACCCCCCCCCAATACTCTGCATAACCCCCCCAATACTCTGCATAACCCCCCCCAATACTCTGCATACCCCCCCCAATACTCTGCATACCCCCAATACTCCTCAATACTCTGCATACCCCCAATACTCCTCAATACTCTGCAATACCCCGCAATACTCCGCAATACTCTGCAATACCCCGCAATACTCCGCAGTACCCCGCAATACTCCGCAGTACCCCGCAATACTCTGCAATACCCCGCAATACTCTGCAATACCCCGCAATACTCCGCAATACTCTGCAATACCCCGCAATACTCCGCAGTACCCCGCAATACTCCGCAGTACCCCGCAATACTCTGCAGTACCCCGCAATACTCCGCAATACCCCGCAATACTCCGCAATACCCCGCAATACTCCGCAGTACCCCGCAATACTCCGCAATACCCCGCAATACTCCGCAATACCCCGCAATACTCTGCAATACTCCGCAATACTCCGCAGTACCCCGCAATACTCCGCAATACTCCGCAGTACCCCGCACAATACTCCCGCACAATACTCCCGCACAATACTCCCGCACAATACTCCCGCACAATACTCCCGCACAATACTCCCGCACAATACTCCCGCACAATACTCCCGCACAATACTCTGCAGTACCCCCGCGCAATACTCCCCCGCGCAATACTCCCCCGCGCAATACTCCCCCGCGCAATACTCCCCCGCGCAATACTCTGCAATCGTTTTTTTTTTAGGCTTCCCAGCCTAGAGGGGAGATGTGGGGTCTTATTGACCCCATATCTCACTGTAAAGAGGACCTGTCATGCTATATTCCTATTACAAGGGATGTTTACATTCCTTGTAATAGGAATAAAAGTAACCAAAACATTTATTTTTGGGGAAAAAGGTGTCAAACTAAAATAAATAAAGTAAAATGAACAATAAAAAAATAAAAAAAAAATTACAGCGCCCCTGTACCCGTGTGCTCGTATACAGACGCGACCGCACACGTAAGTCCCGCCCACATATGAAAACGGTGTTCAAACCACACATGTGAGGTATCGCTGCGAACGTTAGAGCGAGAGCAATAATTTTGGCCCTAGACCTCCTCTCCAACTAAAAAGATGTAACCAGGAAAAACATTTAAAGCGTCGCCTATGGGGATTTTTAAGTCGCGTAGTTTGGCGCCATTCCACAAGCGTGTGCAATATTGAAGGGTGACATGTTGGGTATCTATTTACTCGGCGTAACTTCATCTTTCATATTATGCAAAAACATTGGGCTAACTTTACTGTTTTTTTTTTTTTTAAGCACAAAACTGTTTTGTTTCCAAAAAAAAACGCGTTCAAAAAATTGCTGTGCAAATACAATGCGAGATAAAAAGTTGTAACGGCCGCCATTGTATTCTCTAGGGTCTTTGCTAAAAAAGCATATATAATGTTTTGGGGTTCTATGTAATTTTCTAGCAAATAAATGATGATTTTTCCATGTAGGAGAGAAATGTCAGAATTGGTCTGGGTGTTCCAGAACGCCTGATGGCGTTCCCTGCATGTTGGGCCTCTGTATGTGGCCACGCTGTGTAAAAGTCTCACACATGGGGTATCGCCATACTCGGGAGGAATAGCAGAATGTGTTTTGGGGTGTAATTTGTGGTATGCATATGCTGTGTGTGAGAAATAACCTAATAATATGAACATTTTGTGGAAAAAAAATTAAAATAAAAAAATCTTGATTTTGCAAAGAATTGTGGGGAAAAAATGACAACTTCAAAAAACTCACGATGCCTCTTTCTGAATACCTTGGAATGTCTTCTTTCCAAAAAGGGGTCATTTGGGGGGTATTTGTACTTTTCTGGCATGTTAGGGTCTCAAGAAATGAGAGAGGCTGTCAGTACATCAGATGTGATCAAATTGATCAATTTTCAGTAATTGGTACCATAGCTTGTAGACCCCATAACTTTCACCCAGACTAAATATTATCCAATTTTTTTTTTTTTTGTTACCAAAGATATGTAGCAGTATACATTTTAGGCCAAATTTATGAAGAAAAATTACTTTTTTGCAAAATTTTATAATAGAAATGAAGAAAAATTCATTTTTTTACAAAATTTACGTTCTTTTTTCATTTATAGCGAAAAAAATAAAAACCGCAGAGGTGATCAAATACCACCAAAAGAAAGCTCTATTTGTGGGAAAAAAAGGACAAAAATTTCATTTGGTTAGAGTGTTGTATGACTGAGTTATTGTCATTCAAACTGTGAGAGCACCGAAAGCTGAAAATTGGTCTGGTTATTAAGGGGGTTTAAGTGCCCAGTGGTCAAGTGGTTAACATATAGACAAGCCTGATGCATTTTGGAAACAAGTTCTGTAGACATATATAAAGTGAAGACGCCGCTCAAACTGACCCAGTGCTCCAGGTGTAAAGGTAGCTGTGTATGGCCTCAGCCAGCGCTGCTCTGGTCACACCCCCTGATGCATTTGTGACCAAGCCCGTGTGGGTGGGGCAAAACACGTCAGGGGAAATGGCCACCTTTACATCTGAAGCACTGGGTCAGTTTGAGCTGCATCTTTAATATGAATTCTGATGACATTTTTCAAACACCCTGCAATCCACAGGTCATAAGCTTGTTTTGTGTCTAGTGTACCATTAGAAAGACGTTTTATTTACCTATCCTTCACAACCCCGCCAGCCAGTGTCTCCCTCTTCCTTCCAATTCTCTAGGTTGTGGGCAGGCCCTTGGCATCCTCACAATGAGACTGCTGGTCCTGTATTGTGATGAAGCCAGGGTGCCTGCAACCATAGTGGCAAGCAGTCACAAAATTCAACTTCAGAGGAGGGAAAAAAATGTTTTCCTAATAGAGTGAGAGAATATGTAAGAACAAGTCTTTTTGAAGTGACTCTACTGGGTCTGTAACAACAGGACCAGAAATAAGGGGAACAGTAGTGTCACAAAGGGGTGTGACCAGAACCGCGTGAACTGAGACAGAGGAAACCAAACGTATGTAAAGTGAATATTAATAAAGTTTATTGAAGATAAGTTATATAAATAGGTAAACACCCCCAATACAAACAGTGCAAACCCACAGACAACAAATAACTATATACAGCAAAAGGGTAGAACGAAAATCATAAACGGTAGCCAGGCCAGGGTCATTCACAGAGGATCAGCAGATGGGGAAAGAAACAGGACAGGAGAGGGAGAAGGTGGACGGGATCAGGCTACAGAACAGGGGTGCAAGGGAACAGGAACACAGGAGGGACAGGATTAGGATAGGCTTGGGATCAGGATCACGATCGGGTACAGGCTCAGGATCAGGTACAGGTTTAAGATAACAGGCTTGCAGGTCAGGGCACAAGGACAATACCAAACAAGCATGTGAGTGCTTGCGGGTATTTATATGCACACCTGCAATTAGCCTCAGGAGACACCTGATCGCAGGAAGTGCTGTCTACTCCATACTGCCAGGAGACACCAGCTGGTGGACATTGGTACTGCGGTCCAAAGCTCTAACAGTGCCACCAACAGGTGAAACCTTTTCATGACAGTTCCCGACTGTTAGGAGACACCTGCTGGTGGACACCAGTACTGCGATCCACAGGACCGACAGCGCCACCAATGAGTGAAACCTTTCCTGACAAGTAGTCTTCTTATACAGCAATGAAAACATGACCGAGGTTCTAATCCTTCCCATTTAAAAAAAAAACACTGTTTTTGCTTTGTCTTTCTCCTCATTGAGAGATTTTACCGTAACTTCCCTTCCTTGTGGAACCATGTCACCAGGACAGGAGGTGAGGGGTAACTTCCTGATGGTATCACAGACAACAATAAGAATGTTCTACCCCATGCTTTCTAAAGCTAAACAGTTTTTGACTGATGTTTATGCTGATAAGTTATTACCAATTGCCCACATTAGCAAGCAGCTCCAATGATCATACCATGTGGCAATGGTGGATGATCAACAGCTCCACATATGTAATAACCCAATGAGTCAGGGGGCCCTGGAGGGACCTGAATGACACTGCCCCTGATTGACAAAATTCTGGTGAGAAGACAACTTGTCAGCGTAGGGCCAAGTGTCCCATCACTCATCGCCGGGATCAGTTCAGTCGGGCTTGATAAGGCGCACGCACGCGAAACATGTTGTCATGGCAACCAGAAACAGCTTTTGCTCCATCTGTGCTTCCTGTGGCTCCATCTGGCTTGCAGCTGATGTCACCTCCAGCCCACGACTGAACTGATCCCAGCAGTGAGTGCTGGGATGCTCAGCCCCACTGCACCATGCAATGTATGCACTATAATGTACATTACACACTTCTGCACTATATACACTATAGTGTTCATTACACACTCCTCCTGCACTATATACACTATTGTACATTACACACTCCTCCTGCAGTATATACACTATATTGTGAATTGCACACTCCTTCACTATATACACCAGGGGTGGCCAACCAGTGGCCCGGGGGCCACATGTGGCCCGTGGAGCCCTCTGATGTGGCCTGCGACCTTCTGCTCTGGAATGGCGGGTTGGCAAGCCCAGATTGCAGGTTGCCGACCCTCCATACCACAGCATCAGTGTTGTGAATGAAGCTGGTGGTAGAGGAAGAAAGTGGAGCAGAGCCTCATAAGACAATGCTTCCTCTACAGCACTGGCTTTTGGCACATGTGGAGTCAAAGTTTAGCTAGCCCCCAGGATAGACACAGGTGCAGCACATCAGCACATCAGTGTGAAAGCAGTCTTAAGCCCTTTTCACACGACCAAATAGGACCCTTAATTCACCTCTATAGAGTGATAGATGTTTGTTTACGGGCACCTACCTCCAGTCTGAAAAACAGAAGGGAATTAGTCCCCTTTCATCAGGGTGGTGGTTAGAGGGCCTATAGAGTAGTCGTGATCTGTTATCTGCCCGCTTCACTCATTGTGTCCCGCGACTGGTTACCAAGTTGCTTAAGTGGCCCTCGCTCTTCAAAAGGTTGGGCACCCCTGATATACACTATATTGTACATTACACACTCATGCACCATATCTAAATCTAGTGTAGCCTTCAGAAGTCACCTAATTAGTAAATAGAGTCTATCTGTTTGTAATTTAATCTCAGTATAAACACAGCTATTTTTTGAAGCCCTCGGTGGTCTGTTAGAGAACCTTAGTGAATAAGCATTATGATGGAAAAAAAACACAGACAGGTCAGGGATAAAGTAGTGGGGAAGTTTAAAGCATCTATACAATACTATACTCATAGTTGATCCAGAGAAAGGCAAAAAAAACAGCAAAGCATCATCCAATTTGCTACAGCAGGGGAAAAAATTCCTTCCCGATCCCCCAAGATGCAATCCGATATTCCCTGGATCAACTTTACCTATAAATGTTAGTACCCAGTTATATAATGTACATTTAGGAAATAATACAGGCATTTTTTTAAAGATACCTACGGAGCTGGCCAGAACCAGCTCTTGAGGGAGTCTATTCAAATTTTTTACAGCTCTAAGGCCCCTTTCACACAGGGCGGATCAGTAATGATCCGCCTCCGTATGCTCAGTGAGGATCGCTCCGTTGATCCCCGCTGAGCAGTCGGATGACAGGGCATTCCCCGTACACTGTGCAGGGGCCGCCCTGTCTTTACTCCGCTCTCCCCTATGGGGGGATCGGATGAACACAGACCGTATGTCGGACCAAAATAAATTATTATGAAAACAACAATATCATTTGTGTTCATTTGTTTCATTCAAATAACATAGCAACATAACAAATTATAGGCATTGATTTGGATCTATTTTTTTTTATTCTAGTGAGCGCAGCGCAAATACGCTAAGATTTTTCAATATTATAAAAAATGTGCTACATATAAGATTGAAATACAGTAAGGTATAAAAGTGAAATAAGATAACTCCTATATATGTTTGGGTTGGATGGATGGGTGGATCCATCAGAATCTCCAAATCATTACATAACGAATGGATCTGAAATTCAATTAGTTCCATTCATTGCTTTCGGATGCAGGGAGATATTGTCCAATCAGCTCATTCTACTTCTCTTAGTGGGTTGGACTAGCAGGGATTACTCAGAGTGCATAAGTAATCTCCATCAATAACAAATTAAAGTGGTTCTAAAGACAGAAGTTATTTAAAAAAAAAAAGACTTTAGTATCACTTTAACATATTATAACAAATATAGTCAATCTTCCGAAATAACTTCCAAAAATACGAATCGATTCAGAACAACAAACGCACCAAACAAATTCAAATATAGGGAACTAATTCTGAAAACAAATTATTTTTACATAACGAAAATGATTAAACAAACTTATTTACTTAACAAATTATTTCCGAAATGAAATGAAACAAAACAAATTTTCCATTGTGACCATTTCTAGATTGTGATAACAAGGGTTTAAAGAAACACAGATTTGTGGCTGCAAGGGCCCCGAGGTCCGCACACAATGAGCCAAAGGGCCACAGGTTGGGCACCAGAGATCTAGAGGAAAGATGCCCGTATACAGTAACTGACCAGCCATTCTAGTAGGTGGAGCTGTTTTGGTGAAAACGTTGTGTTGCTGTTCCAGATTGAAAACATACAATAATTATTTCTGTAGCAGGGATATGAACTTCAAAATAGGCAGAATCAGATGCCCTGACTATACCTGAAAACCTGAATGCACTAAAGTAAAAGAAGGGTGACAATTGAAGAAATCTCGGTTTTATAAAATAAACAGAACCAATGTGAGAGTAATCAATGTGAAAGCACCAGCAAGATCAACTGATTGACTCTGTGTGGATTTTCATGGCTCATTTATGGTTCCTCTTCAAACAGCTTAAGGTAATATCAACACCAAATGTCTACAGATGGAAAGGAAAACACAGTGACGCTGCATGTTGTGTTAGAACAGATGCTGATTTGCATAGCACAACCCGTTCAACCATCAGGCACTAGATCATCACAGAGTGTACATTGCATAATTCTGAAAACATTCTTCTGCATGGGTGCAGCTCCCTAAATGTACTACTCATACAAACTGTACTGTGTGATACTAAGAAGATGTAAAATGTAAACAGTATTGTTTACCTAGTATAATACACATAATTAATGTCTATATATTTAATGTTACGAAGATAAAAGTATACTTTTGTTTGCATCTCAACACCATTTGTAATAAACACAACAGTATCACCGAAAGAAGGCTGCACGTAGTTATACAGCGTAGATATGGGCCTCTGACTGAGCTTGGTCCCTATGACCTTCACGCTTTGGGGGTATTCTGGTGTAGCCAGGTGCTGGTCTAAAGTAATATGGAGAAGGAGACATTTATTCTTCTCTCCCTCCAATGAGATACTGATTTTATACTGCACCATTCTCTGCATGCCAGCAGAGGGATCACTAAATCCAAGCAAGCCCATAGACTTCTATGCAGAGCGCTGAGAATACTGGTAATTGTATTTTGAGACGGTAGACATACAATGGGAAAAATGAACTCCTTACAATATAAATCCCAAAAGGCACTGTGCAGTAATAGTGGAGAGATGTTTTTTATTAAACTGCCCATGACAGCGCTTCCTCCTGAGACAGAGGAAGTAGAGAGAGAGAGAGCACCTCTGTCTTGATATTCGCTTGCCAACGGAAGACCGAACAGAAGATCTGAGCCTGAGACTGGGCAAGAATACACTATGCAACCTTATTTACATCAAATCACCTGCACCGCTGCAATAAGGAGACCACAGCATTCACTCACCCTCAACTTCCCACTTCAGACCTGGAGGCTTTCAGAGAGTGACCAAAGGGGGCCTCCCCCTTTTACAGTAAGATATCACTGCGGCATCCCAGGGACTAGTGAGAAGGCTATTTGCCCATTTCTGATATTGCTAGCAGGGACTAAGCCACTGGGAACAGGACACCCAGTGTACCCAATTCATACTGCACTATATGCCACACTCATTCTAAACATAGACTACTTCTATACCAACCCTATACCCCATTATACTGAACTGTTATTAAGAATGTAAATCAACTCTGTGTATGAGCCCCCCCCCCCCCCCCAAATCTGAAGTTACCCAGGCCCCTCAAGGTCTAAATCTGGCCCTGACTGTTTATGGTTGTGGCACCCTCTAGTGTACTCGATTGGATGTACATAGTTAATTGTAGTATAGGAAAATTTGGCCTGGCTGAGAGCCAGGCCTGGGTTGAGTGACTCAAGGAGGCTGGAGGACTCAGCAGGCAGCATCTCTGGTGACTCCCCCTGCTTTCTGGAACCTTGGAGAAACTTCCAGAAGTAGAGGGTGGAGCCTAGGAGAAGCTGCTTGGAGTATTGATTAGGGCCCTAGCCAATCTCCACCAAAATGGGCTTGACATAAATACTCATGGGTCAGGCCATCAGGGGCAGTCTGGTGGAAGATTAGGAAAAGGAGTGCTGAAGAGGCTGTCAGTGGCCCTTGAGGGTGCCCCCTAGTCTGGGGGGGGGGGGTGACTTTGGGTGCTGGAGGAACTCTACAACACATGGAGGAATCGTTCATGGAGGCATGGGAGCAAAGAAGAGGACAGCAGGAGCAGGTCAACACGTCTAGGAGTTCTCCTGAGAAGTCAGTCGGGGTGGGCTGGTGAGTGAGCAGTCTGGGAGGACTGTGGAGAAGTAGCCAGGAGGGCTAGTGAAAGGGGCAGCTGCAACAAGGCAGTGCCTGAAGAGGTGGTGTCGGGATCAGTAGCCACAGGAGAGATTGAGCTGGACACTGTAGTTTTGCTACACATTTAAAGGGGCCTTGGGTTTCTGCCTATAACAGGCTTTTGCTCTAAATCTGACTGCGTGCTTTGTCAGATCAACAAACAGTGTGCCAGCTTGAATTCTGCAAGCAAGTGTGCTGGAGGAAGTAAGGAGTGTATATAGACTGTGTATAGGAGAAGTTATCTCTGAAGTTGTTTGAAGTCAAGTAGGCATCCCATAATTTTCCCAATCCCTATTCAAGTTATGTGGTGGATGTGAATCAAAATGAATATTTTTGTGTTATGAATGTTGCCTTTCCTTCATTATATCGTTTTTTTCCTTTTTATTGCTTGATCTATTGAGTTATTATGTATGTATGGATATATATTGCAACACTGTTTATTATCCTTACATGAAGAAACAGATAATGTTATAAAGTTATGAACCCAGCATTGAAAATATGAAGAAGCAGATGTCATTCCTCCCCCACTCTCCACTCTAAACCACCCCTCCCATCTAGATTCCTAAGTTGTAACAGGAAGCCACCCCTCCTCCTCCTTTGGATCTCCTGTGAGCCTGTGTGACTTTTTGGAAGGGACTGATCGTAGGAGCTGACAATTGACTTTTTCTTATGCCTGTATAAGCTGGCCAATGAGGGTCGCACACCGAGTACAGGGGGGAGGTGGGTGACCTGGGGAGATGGGTGTAACATATAATGTGAACCAATGAGAAGATTTTGTATGTTTTAATAAACCAGGAGCTGGAGCTCCTCAGCCTCTTTTGGCTGATCACGTTGAGAAGGTGAGATGTAGGTTCTGTGTCTGGACTGCTATTTCACCTTATATATAGTAATTTGGAATCGACCGGTAGAAATTGCTAACCCTGAGAAATTGTGTCAGGAAATCAAAGAGTCTTCATCATTTGGCCGCCCAACGTGTATTTTGCTCTATTGGGGGGGATACAATGTCCCGAGGTGCTGATGGGGTGCGTCTGTGCGGTTGGAGACAGGCTAATCACCTTCTTCGTGACTGCGGTAGGAAGCGTTTCTTTTGTGTTTCTTGCTGCAGTCCTATTCTGTGCAGACGTCCTTCACTCTCTTGGTGTTTGTGCCCCCACCCAATCAAAGTCGGGTTTGAAATTTTCTTGAGCAAAATATCTTTTTAAAAAAGACACCCACACCTTTCTACCGGTTTGATGTCTGTGTTTTCTGTTTGAAGTTTTATGTTTTCTGTTAGTTTGAATGTGATTGTTTCTGGGGTATAACGCAAGGTAGTGACAAGGCGGACTTTTTAAGGCAATCACAGGGACATGAGAATTAAGAAAAAATTTGAAATGTAATTACAAATAATACATATCATAAAATCCATTGAAAAAGAAATAAACAAAGTATACAGAATATACACAAGCAATATTATCTTTCATCTCGCCATCTAGGTGAGATGAAAGATAATATTGCTTCTGTATATTCTGTATACTTTGTTTATTTCTTTTTCAATGGATTTTATGATATGTATTCTTTGTAATTAAATTTCAAATTTTTTCTTAATTCTCATGTCCCTGTGATTGCCTTAAAAAGTCCGCCTTGTCACTACCTTCCGTAGTACCTCTCTCTTTGATTCAATTATTTCGGATGTTGGCTACATGTGAGTGCTTTTATGTTTCCCCGTTCCTTATCTTATTGTTTCTGGGGTATGTCTGTCGGTGGGTTGGTTTTTAAGGGTTTCTGTTTTTTTTTTCTGACTAAGGGAGTTCAGGTGGGCCTTAGCTAAGAGGAGCTAAGAGGGTTTTTTGGGGGGTTTTGGGGGTTTCCTTGACTAAGTGAGTTTAAGGTGGGGTTTAATTAAGGGGTTCATTACAGGGTACCGGCCGCTAAGGGAGTTGGCTGCGGTAGGCTTTTTAAGTAAGGCGGCGTACAGACGATCGGATATATCCGATGAAAACGGTCCGCGGACCATTTCCATCGGATATGTCCGATCGGGAGTTTGATCCGATGGCGTGTACACACCATCGGATCAAATTCCCCGCCGCCGGACGGCGCGGTGACGTAGTGGTGACGCGGCGGTGACGTTGACGCCGCCGCGTCACCGCCACGTCACCGCACCAGGAAGTAAAACACTTCCGCGCATGCGCCGAATCCATTCGGCAGCGGCGCGGCGGTGGTGGGAGCCGACATGTCTGCTGGTAAGTGTACTAACCAGCAGACATGTCGGGCGGACAGATTCCCACCGGATAGATTTCAAAGCATGCTTTGAAATCTGTCGGGTGGAGAAATCTGTCCGCTAGCCCATACACACGAGCGGAGATGTCTGCTGAAACGGTCCATCGGACCGTTTTCAGCGGACATATCCCCTCGTGTGTACGCCGCCTAAAGGGTTTTTGGGGGGTTGCGTTGGCCTAGCGAGTAGCGCTAGGATTTGGCTTGGCTCGGAATAGTCAAGATTTGGCCTGGCACGGGGCCAGGATTTGGGGGAACTAGGGGTAAGGGTATTTGGCTATTTTATACATATGTGTATAGAGACAAAATTAATTTATGTATATTTTTTGTTTTTAGTTATATTTGGGGTTAGGGGTACTAGACGATCTATAGACAGAGGGCTGAAACAGTCGCATTCTGTGTTTTTTTTTGTGTTTTGTTTGTGTCGGGCAGTGCCATGCGTTTTTTAACATGCATTTTTTTTGTATGGTTATGGCAAGCAGCCTGAGCAGCTGGCTGCGTGGAGTTATGTGAAGGCTTCACCCCCCCCCTCTCCAGCATGGCATACTTAACTCTGTATTCTCCCTCCCCCTAGCTCGGAGTGTTTCGTGCTCCATGAAAGTTTTTTTTCTCACAGAACGCTGCGCTGATGGCCCCTCCCCCTGACTAGCTTAGATCAGGTTTCTCTGTAAGGTTTCTCTCATCCTCTCTCGCCTTCTTGTTAACCTTTTCACTGCCAAACCCACCCTCTTCTTTTGTTGTATGTCTGTTCATCCTCTCCTGGCTGTCTGTCTGAAAGGAACATGGGGAGATGTATGTGTGTATATCTGTCATGGTTTGGCTGTTTAAAATCTCAGCAGATGCTGATGTATCTTTTTGATTTCACAGTAATTTGAGTTTTTGGGACAGCCCAGGTTATTTGTATGTTCGAACCTAGGGGTAAAGTGGGGCTTATTATTGTCTTTTTTAATAGTCCTGGGATGACTTCCTGATCACAAAGATAAAGTCCTGCCCCTCCCTGGTGGGGGGGATAATACTGGGTGTGTGAGGAATGTGGGAGGTCCAGACCCCACATCCTGACCGCCCTGGGCTCTGCCACACTTGCAGTTGTAGGTTGGAGGACCTCCCCCCCCTTACACCCCCCTCCTCCTGGAAAAAAAAGGTCTAAGACACAGTTTTGTTTTTTTAAGACAGGCTGCTGTATTGCAACATGTTACACGTTTATAGCACCTGTTGGTAATATATAAGGAGTTTTGGTTACTCGCAATGGTTTTATATTTCTCACTAGCTTTGATGGTGATATGATTTATGCTATGATACATAAAGGGCTTTTTGCCAGTTTAGCTGTTGTCATGTGATGCCCAGTCCTGTTCCTATGATTCTTGTCCCTTTCTTCCCTGCCTGTTCTGCCCAAATGTTTGCTGAACGATGCCCGGATGCTCTTCCCGGCTCGAGGCCTTGCCCCGTCCTGCCCCATCTTGAATGCAGTTGGTGTCACCTGCTACCTGGCTGGAGGAAGCATTGGCCTGCCCGGATGCCCCCTGCCCGTTGCCATACTGGCTTATGTGCTCTGCGGCCCACTGGCCCTTCTTCTCTCCTTGTGTTAGTACAAGGGGGGAGTATGATAATGCAATTCTATTGTGCAAACACGGAAGGGTGAGGATGATGCAGGGCCACAGGCCTCGTCTGGTGGATGGCCGAGATGGTAGAATAAGGGTGAATAAGTCCTTGCGTTCATGGCTACAGTCCTTGCGCTCACAGTCACAAATGAAGGATGAAGGCCTCTGGGTATCACATCAGAACGGTTTTACATATCACGTTTAAACGGTTTTATTCCACGTACCATTTCACCCTCAGACTTAGTGGGCATAGTATTCCCCAAGACCATTTATTATCCCCTTTTGACGTCTTGTTTGAAGACAGTCTCTAATTTAGGTTGTTATGGGCGATAACAGTTGTAATTACAGTCTGATACTTTGAAAATTTTGTGACCGCTTTTGAAAAATAATTGACTAATACGAGTTTCTTGCATTTTTCGATGTAGGTACCGATAATTATTGATATCCCCTGGGTGATGATTAAAAGGTTCCTTCACAAAAACATTCTCTGGAGATGAGATATGATGGACTGTGCCACCCACGTCTGAATGAAACTATATATCTTTTTTCAAATACATGTGATTGTGACTACTGGGAATTTGTGGGTTGGAATATAGCTGATATATGTGTGATATATGCCCTGATATATAGAGGGGCCCCAGACAAGTTTAAATCAAGAGATGAAGCCATTACAGGTCTTGAGTCCCATAATCACTGTGATATATTTCATAGGATAATTAGTTAATTAATGTCAGAGTGTAAAGAAGTTCTATAATGAGAAAATTGAGTTTAATATTGTCTGTAAATGTTTATGAATATCTAGCCTAAACAACTGAAAATGTGTTAGGATATGATATGTCAAAGCACAAACATGGGATCAGAACAAAGGTTTAAGAGAAAATTATTGATTAAGGTTGTGTAAAGAATTGTATAAAAACTCAGATGATGGTAAACAGCATGGTATATGGTATTTAAACCTACAGATCTGGTTGCAAGCAATGTTTACAACAGATTCTAAAAAATATATATAAAAATAGTAAAAATATTAAAATATGAAAGTTATGTTCAATCTAAAAATTATATAAAAATAGTAAAAACCGTAAAAAATAAATAAAATAAAAACAAAAGAGTGTTAAAAGTTTTTTTATAATGTGACGTTTCCGACAGAGCGGTTGGTTGGAGTAATTGGAGTAATTTTCTCGGAGGAAAACGCTGGTCGGTTCATGCGCAGGGACTGATCTGTGGATTTCGCGAGATTTCTCTTATAAACGATCTGTTGTCGCTGCTTTAGTAAGAAATTTCATATTGTAATGTAATGTACATAATTTTTGGCAAATGTACAAACCAAATACGTTTACAAATTTTGAAAAAGTGTTAAAAAATTAGAAAAACGATACAATCCGATTGTATTGTATATGATGTATCTTCCGTATAGATTGTGTACAATCTCTCCAAGTAGTGGGGAACAGATGTTTAAGCAGATGTTTCCCCTTGAAGGTCTCTTAGCTGCTAGAGATCAGGTTACACAGTCCCACATGCTGTGTTACCCTGCTGTGTGTTTGCAGAAGGCTGAAATAGCTCAGGTGACCTTCCACTAATGGGTTTTAAAGGACTGAGAGTTCATTGATATTTTTGGAAGGCAAGAATATCTGAGTTTATGTTAAGTAGGCTATAAAGTTTTTTTGGGGTAAAATCTTTTTGAAATAGAGATTTCTTTCTTTCTTTCTTTCTTTTCTCTTTCTTTCTCTCTCTCTCTCTCTCTCTCTCTCTCTCTTTCTTTCTCTCTCTCTCTCTTTTTCTCTCTTTCTTTCTCTCTCTCTCTCTTTTTCTCACACTCACACTCTCTCTTTCTCTCTTTATCTCTCTCTCTCACACACTCACACACTCGCCCACACTCACACACACACTCTCTCTCTCTCTGGTATTTTACTAAAATGTGGGTTTTTGCACCATTTGTGGGTTTTTTTTTTTTTTAAAGTGTATTTTTGTGTGTGAACTCGAGAGAGAGGAGCCGGACTGCAGGAGTTGGGAGTAGGCAGACCCTCCCCCCGGAGGCAATCGCCATCCTTCTCCATGCCCCTGGTGGCAATGGCGGGTGTGAAGGGGGGCCTCCCACTCACCCCACCCTACCTGCTCCTCTTGGGAGCCCAACTGGGGCCCAACGGGACCCCAATGGGGCAGAGGGACTCCCCCTATGAGGGAGTGAGGGGGCCTAGCCCACCCAGCCAGCCCCGTAGGTCCTTCGCCTCTCTTTATTTTAGGAGACCGCATGGCCAAAGTGCATGTGTTTTAAACCAATTTTGTGTGCGTGCAAGTGTGGTGGTTTTTGTGGGGGGGGGGGGGTGGGCGTACTAAGCACAGGCGTACCTTGCATAGCACACCCACCGGGAGCCGGGCTGAGACCACCAAACTCCATTTGTCGTTTTAAAGAGAATGAAACATGGTGTTAATCTGTATAGCTTAAGAAAAGTCAGATAAAATAGTGAAAATTAAAGATACGATATGAACAGATGATACAGCCATATTTATGGATTAAAATGTTACTTTCCAGGCTTCAGATTGACGAATGTATTAATGGAGGGAATATTGGGCCCTTATATTTGGATCCATGTAAGGCAACAATGAAACTTCTGAATGTTCGTTTATGCTGAAGGCTGCTATGTTTGTTTAAACAGTCATGCGACAAGAATATTCCTGCTGTATGATCAGTTCTGAAAACTAGTGTAATGTAATAACTAAGTTCTTTTAGGAAATAAAATATTTAGGAAAGAGCTCAATAGAAAATTAATGTTCTTCTGCAAAATTAAAATGCTTATGAAGGGAGAATACAGAAATTTGGTGAAACTGATGTTCCTATGAAATTTAATGTAGATCGGATTAATTATGTTTGCTATAGTCAACAGAGGTTGATCAAGGGGGGGTGCATTTGGAATGTCCCCTGGGAAAGTAATTTTGGGTGATAACACATTTGTACAATTTTGTTTCTGCTTATATTGGTTAAGATAATGTTTTGTTGCATTGACCGTCTCCTTCATTACCATCCTTACCTGTTAAAAAATATTAATTTAGGGGGGCCTGTGGTGGATGTGAATCAAAATGAATATTTTTGTGTTATGAATGTTGCCTTTCCTTCATTATATAGTTTGTTTCCTTTTTATTGCTTGATCTATGGAGTTATTATGTATGTATGGATATATATTGCAACACTGTTTATTATCCTTACATGAAGAAACAGATAATGTTATAAAGTTATGAACCCAGCATTGAAAATATGAAGAAGCAGATGTCATTCCTCCCCCACTCTCCACTCTAAACTCACTCCCAAACCACCCCTCCCTTCTAGATTCCTCAGTTGTAACAGGAAGCCACCCCTCCTCCTCCTTTGGATCTCCTGTGAGCCTGTGTGACTTTTTGGAAGGGACTGATCGTAGGAGCTGACAATTGACTTTTTCTTATGCCTGTATAAGCTGGCCAATGAGGGTCGCACACCGAGTACAGGGGGGAGGTGGGTGACCTGGGGAGATGGGTGTTACATATAATGTGAACCAATGAGAAGATTTTGTATGTTTTAATAAACCAGGAGCTGGAGCTCCTCAGCCTCTTTTGGCTGATCACGTTGAGAAGGTGAGATGTGGGTTCTGTGTCTGGACTGCTATTTCACCTTATCTATAGTAATTTGGAATCGATCGGTAGAAATGGCTAACCCTGAGAAATTGTGTCAGGAAATCAAAGAGTCGTCATCAGTTACATCCCCTCAATAACACACACAAAAAAACAAGTACTGGACTGTTTCCTGACTCTAAAGTGACTGTAAAAATTCAGTGTGCAGTGTGGGGGATCCCATTTCACCTGTGGCTCCTTATGCCCTGTACACACGATCGGTTTGTCTGATAAAAACTGACCGATGGACCGTTTTCATTGGACGAACTGATCGTGTGTTGGCCCCATCATTTTTTTCCCATCGGTGAAAAAAAAAACCTGTTTTAAATTTTTCTTATGGTTAAAAAAACAATAGAAAAAAACGATCGTCTGTGGGGAAATCCATCGGTCAAAAGTTGACACATGCTCAGAATCAAGTCGACGCACGCTCGGAAGCATTGAACTTAATTCTTCTCAGCGCGTCGTTGTGTTTTACGTCAGCGTGTTGGACACAATCGTATCTTTAACTGATGGTGTGTAGGCAAGACTGATGAAAGTCCGCTTCATCGGATATCTGATGAAAAAATCAATCGGTTTGTTTTCATCAGACGACCCGATTGTATGTGTGTGTACAGGGCATAAGGGGTGCGTTATATGTTGATCTGCTTGCCAAATGTCATCTTATTCCTAATCCTTACTGTTAATCGTGTTGAATGCTAAACTGTGGTATTACCATTGTTAATCCATTTTATACTTGCCTAGTTACCGACCATATTGGGTGACAATATATTAAGTTTGCCTTTACTGCATGGTTTGGTGCCTGTATTTGTTGATATAGCACTACTATTGGATACTAAGTATTATTTTCAGTCATTTTGTGTGCTAGTTTGTACACTCAACTGACTGTGTCAGAGGGGCTGAGGTTCTTGAGAAGGTTGAGGGAAAAAAAGGTTGAGGACCCATCATACCTAGCAGCTCCTCCAGGCGTAGCACTACACAGGTGATATATTTTGCTTCGCCTGTGTGTCAAGTTTCCATCAGCTCTGGAAAGGAACAAAGTAGAAGAAATATTGAAGAGATACCTCAGTTTAGAAAAACAGGATCTGTCTGTATGCCTAGATACAACTATGACAACCTAAAAAAGATAGTGCCATTCAACAGCTTCCCGCTCACTCCATAGGACAACTGCAACAATAAACTTCATGGCACACTCCACCAAAATCAGTCACATTTGCTGGTGAACTCACAGAGCCTTCAGTTACAGTCCCCGCATCGTGGCGATGCCTCTTAATGAGTTTTACTGTGATTGGGACGAATCTTGGATAAAAGCTATGTGACTTTGTTGAAAACATTATTAGACCCTATTGTCTTTTACATTTTGATAATTTTTTTTATTATTATTTTTTATTTATTTTTTACATTTGCTGTATTTTAAAAGTAATTTCTGGATTGGTTTGTAAAGTACATTGTCTAAATAAGGTTTTTATTATTACTATTATTCGTATTATGTTAGCCATGTTTTGTACCTCCTGTGCGTTTCTGCTGTTTATGGACTATTTTGACTTAATCTTCCTTAACACCATATCAAAAGTCCTTGTAGTCAAAAGGTCTGAAGTCTGTTGCAAATTCCAAGTTACTTTTTAGGTATCAATTGTAAATTGATTGTTTGGTTTATTTAAATGAGGCCTTGTATTTTTTGCATTAGCATTTATTTATTGTATAATAATGTAGAGAATGAAAAATTAGGTTTCTATGTCACAAGTATTACATCTATTTGTATATAGTAATTCAGGCTAAAGCAATTTATACCATTATTAGTGACAGTATGTTGCCCTTGCTAAATGACAGACTGACTTCTCTCACTTTTCTATGCACAGTACATTCACAAATGAGCGCGTGTAAAAATTAGAAAGCTCTAAAGCACAGAATATTTTGAAGTACTTATCATGCTGTGCTTTACGAAAATGCTATTTAACGCAAAGCTCTATTGAAAATTGTCATTTTAATAAACAGTGCAGATTAACATTATCAATCCATGTCTTAAGTATATCTGTAAACTCTCTCCAGAGGAGATACGGTTTGCGTATTTCAAAATGTGGCTTTTATGTGTATTATAGTTATCTGCTCAGTGTCTTGACATAGTATCTGACTTACAAGCTCCTATGTAGCACAATTAGCGAGGGAACGGGCCACAATGTAATGACAGCAGGGAGTATGCAAATCTCATCATCTTGGCCTAAGTTTTCATTTTCTCTAGCATGGCCCACACATTAATAACCGTCAACATGCATTTTACATTAAGCCTCCAAGTAGAATAAAGGATCCCACTAAATGAGGGTGGTGGGGAAGGAGTACAACGTTTTGGCCAAAGGGGATTGCAATGACATAAGGCAATAAAGTCAAGGAATATGAATAGGGTCATAAGTGAGTTCTACTGGTATAAGATGGATGTCGATCAATAAATAGTCCCTCCAGGACATATTTTCTCATGAACTTTAAAATATATTATTCCCAGAACTATAAAGGATTCATAGAATTTTCTAATGCAACAGCATGGAGAAAGCATCACATTTTAAAACAAGTATAATTAAGAAAAGGTAATTCTAACATGGTATATGGGATAACATACCCATGGTTTAAGGGTACAGTAATAGGATTCGAGCAGAGCTGAATTTTGTATAGAGTACCTAATACTGTATATTGCAGGGGTATAACATACAAGTCTAACAGATATTGCTATACATTGTCAAACAGCGGCAGTCAGTGTAATGAAAAATAATACCCAAATCAGAAAGCTTCACACAATTTTAGGCAAATGATGTGTGTGGTTTTGATGACAGTTTGTGAGCTTAACACAGCATTTGGCACTCACTGGCAGTGGTTACCATGATTGTGAGTGAGGTCTTCTTTAACAGGTACAGACTGGGGGTCATTTACTATAGCACGAATATGCAATAACGCGGTACATGATAATAGTGCCCAATTAAGCCCACTGGGCAGACAGGCAAATGGAAAATCGCGCTATTGCCAGCTAACATGCCTGTAAAATTGGCATATGCGGGAATAGTTAAAGTCAATGGGGCTCGAACCTGCAAAATCAAAAGTCCTCATTGAAGGCTTGTATGCAAGTTATTTGCCATACAAACATGTATAGGGACCCCAGTACTGCCCTGGGGGACATGTGTTAATACAAAAAAAGTTTTTAAAACGATCATTTCTAAAGGAGCACTGATTTTATTGATGCTTAAAGTGAAACAATACAAATTAAAAATCCCTTTAAATATTGTGCATGGGGGGTCCCCTTAGTCTGCCTGTAAAGTGGCACATCTGTGCGATGTCTAGAACATGTCACAGCAATAATGAAATTTTGAAAGAAAAAAAAATGTAAACTGTCTCACGGCTGTAATGTATTGGCAGCTCCCGGCAATATAGATATAAAAAAATGTTGTGCGGTCCCCCACAGTCCATACCAGGCCCTTCGGGTCTGATATGGATTTTAAGGGGAACCCCATGCCAAAATGTAAAAAAAAATTGATGTGGGGTCCCCCCAAAATCCATACCAGACCCTTAACCGAGCATGCAGATGACGTCATTCAGAGACCACGCCCCCTGTGACGTCACCGCTTGGGGCATTATGGGTCCATGATGTCATAAGAGGTGGGGTCTCCAGATGACACATCTGTTGGCCACACCCCATAGTTATATATGACATGTGCGCCATGAAAGTGGACAGATCGGTGGGCCGCAGCGTCAGAGGAGAGTCGTTTTTTTTTCTAATATTCAGTGGGTCGGTGGCGAGAGCGGCAGTGGAGGAAGAAGAAATAGAAGACAGAACGAAGAAGCTGGGAAATAAGAAGTCGGAGGGAAACAGCTGAAAGTAAGAAAAGATCAGAGGAAGAAGTGGGGTAGGAGAAGCCGGAGGAAGACCAGAGGAAGAAGACATTTTTAATAAAGGACTGGCTATTGTCTTTTGTCATATTACACTACTCCATACTCATTCACATAGGGGTGCTGGAATTTGGGGGCCCACTTGTTAAAGGGGACAAGGGCCTCTTCCCGACATACCTGGCCAGTGGTCGTCAGGGCCTGTGGGTGGGGGGCTTATCAGAATCTAGAAACCCCCTTTACCAAGGGGTCCCCAGATCCTGCCACACTATGTGAATGGGTATCCGGTACATCGTACCCCTACCCATTCACCCAAAAAAAGCAGTGAAATGTAAAAAAAAAAAAAAACAAGACACAGTTTTTGACAACTCTGTTATTGTAAAATAGCTCTGAGCTCTGAGGTGCTTTGGGGGATCTCAAAGCACCCTCCCCATGTTGAGGGCATGTGGCCTGGTATGGTTCAGGAGGGGGGCACTTGCTCCCCCCCTATCCTGACTTCCAGGCTGCATGCTTGGATAAGGGTCTGGTATGGATTTGGGGGAAACTGCACACCAAATTTTATGTAAACAATCAACTTTTTATTTCAACATTAGTATAAACATTTTGTACATGGGCCCAAAAAAAAAAAGGACATGGAAATGATGCTCCCGCATTCGACAATATCGTTAGAAGGGCCCTGCTCAAAATAACTTCCAATCTACAAGGATAAGACACTAAAGATTAGACACATTAAACAAGTCACATTTGAAAAGCAGGGATACAAATTGTAACAGCACTGGTGAACAGAGTGAACCACAACATGCGGCTAGCAAGGATATCAATGCGCTTCGTTATGTGACAACTCAGTATTGGGCCCCAGGCGTCACAGGAGTTTGGGGGATCTCTACATCATCTCTCTGTCACATAAAGAAAGGCGTTGAGCTACTAAGGATGGACGCATTACAACATGCGGCCAGAGCTTAGCGTTTATATTATATAATATACTTCAAGGTTAATATTCCAATACACCTCTATATGCAAGTGATTATCAGTTAGGGACCCCAGGCGTCAGTCCACACAAACAGGAGTTTGGGGGTTATCTACATCATATCACTTTAAACATACAGTGATGTATTAGGCCGCGTACACACAATCAGACCGGTCCGATGAAACTGGTCTGCAGACCAGTTTCATCGGACCAGTTTGATGGTGTGTACGGCCCATCGGACCGTTGTCCGTCGGACCAAAGATTTAAAACCTGCTTTAAAATCTGTCTGACGGACACCTGTCCGTCGGACAGGTTCGATGGTTAGTACGCAAAAGCATCGGACCAAAAACCCGCGCATGCTCAGAATCAAGTCGATGCATGCTTGGAAGCATTGAACTTCGTTTTTTCAGCACGTCGTTGTGTTCTACGTCACCGCGTTCTGGTCTGATCGGATTTTTGCTCCGATGGTGTGTACACACATCAGACCATCAGACCACTTCAGCCTGGTTCGATGAAAACGGTCCGTCGGACCAGTTTCATCAGACCGGTCTGATCATGTGTACACGGCCTTAGGCCACTAAGGCCGCGTACACACGAGGGGATATGTCCGCTGAAAACGGTCCGATGGACCGTTTCAGCAGACATCTCCGCTCGTGTGTATGGGCTAGCGGACAGATTTCTCCACCCGACAGATTTCAAAGCAAGCTTTGAAATCTATCCAGTGGGAATCTGTCCGCCCGACATGTCTGCTGGTTAGTACACTTACCAGCAGACATGTCGTCCCCCACCGCCGCCGCGCCGCTGCCGAATGGATTCGGCGCATGCGCGGAAGTGTTTTACTTCCTGGTGCGGTGACGTGGCGGTGACGCGGCGGCGTCAACGTCACCGCCGCGTCACCGCCACGTCACCGCGCCGTCCGGCGGCGGGGAATTTGATCCGATGGTGTGTACACGCCATCGGATCAAACTCCCGATCGGACATATCCGATGGAAATGGTCCGCAGACCGTTTTCATCGGATATGTCCGATCGTGTGTATGGGGCCTAAGAGAGAGGCTATGAATTAGCATCAACCCTTAGCATAGAAAAGTTAGAGTGAACATGTTCAAACAATTAGGACAAGACCTATAAGGGATTTGTACTTATGTCAAGCTTGTAGTAAATCAGAGTCGTAGTAATAACTAGCACTTGCGTATGAGAAAGTAATAGTAGTTGCGTATAAGAGACAATATAGCTCAGGTTATTATAGTTGCATATGTCAGGTGAATGTTGCACACGTAATAGTAGTTGAATATGAGAGGCAATATAGCCCAGGTAATTATTGTTACATATATGAGGCAAATATTAATCAACTTAAGAGTAGCTGACCCTTCAAGGTACTCCTTAGCAAACAATCCTCAGCACAGCAGTATCTCCCAAATAGTATGTTGATATCCACAGGGCATATTTAGTAACAGAAATGTATTAGATGGAAGACTAGCAGTAGATCTTCTTATAGGACTACATTTGATACGATGGCTACTTATCTGTTTGTAGGCTTATATGTAGGAGATAAAGGATCCGTGGTGTCGAGTGTTCAGCAAAGGCCTCCAGGTTGTCCCCAGCAATGCTCTGCGTTGCAGTTGGTGCAATTGCACTAAAGTAGTAGTTGTTGCCTGGAGTGGTGTTGCAGCATGGGGAGCGATGGCAGTGGTATCAGTAGCGTGGCCGAGCTACGGCTGACAATGATAGAATAGGGATTGAGTGTAAGGTCAATGCCTTTATAGGCATGTGACCAGCTGTAGTGCATCGCAGTAAATTTGAAAGGAGCGCCGTTCGCTCGCTGAGGAAGAGATCATCACACTGAACCCCTGGGCACTGCTTCCTGTCCAGTACACAGATCTCCCTGGGGCAGACTAAGAGGAATGATGGAAGCCTGAATCTTCTCCACATCCATATTCTAGGCCTCCAACCTTTGATTTTTGGCTCAAGGATCCCACCTGGAATCTACAACCTGACGTTCCACACCATTCAAGGTACACCTGGGTCTGATGTGGATTCCCAGCCTCAATTCCAGTCATCTGTTGTGATCCTGCCTTCCGGTTTCCAGTGGTCCCGGTTCCCAAATACCACAGTGCCTGTCTGACTCACTACTGTACAGTACTTGAGTCCAACCCATCTGGTAAGTGCATTTACGTTTTCCTCTGATCACGATGAGATTGTGACCTATAGAAATTCGCTTGTCTTCCCCTCATTGGATGATCACCCACCTGTCTACATATAGACTTTGGAACTCTATTTACTTTGAGCACTCCATTTGGGCCACTCCCTGTTCAGTGCTAGTGGCTCTTATATACTCACCGTATACAAATGTGATTTTCATATTAGCGCTACATTTTTCGTTTCTATATTTCAGTATTTACAGTATTTAGGGAAGATATAATTGTATCATTAGAATCAATGGCTGAAATTTGCATGGGCTACATAACTCAAATTTTCACTCCCAAAAACGCTTTTTAACCCAGCGCTAATTTTGGTATTTACTATAGCTCCCTGCAAAAAAGCCATGGGAGTTATAATGAGAGTAGTTTGCATCTTTCAGCATGCTTAGTTGTGCTGGCATCTAGTAGTACAGACGGGGCATTTATCTCTATAGAATAGCAGCAGAATAATACAAGTCAGTTTTATTGATTTATCGCAGAGTGAAAAAGGAAAAATGGTTGTTTAAAAGGCTTGCCAATATCAAGAAGAGCATTGACGCATTATCTGATACAGCCATGGATTTTAATGTTTACACAAGCAAACATATAATAATAGAACAGGCATTATATAATTTAACAAAGACCTGTCAATTCATTGTTCTAACTTCCTTATAGGAAATTCATATGATTCTATATTTGAGCCAGTGCTGAGTTTTTAATAACTCAGATTATATTGAGATTAATCTTGTATTAAAAATATAAAATGTGCAGGTTCATTGAATGCTGCTGATTAAACAGTTATGGTGAACTGAACTCCAAATAATCTAAAAAGCCTTTACCGGTAGGTCTATCAGTGCTCATTTATTTGTACACATGTAAAATATGGTTTACAAACAGTGCTTGTAAACAAGTGTGTTATTGGTTCAAATGTGCTAGACTTACCTGGTAATAAGAGCTTGTTGCGTAAATTATAACCTCAGGAAGACAACAATAATGCTTCACTGAGAGCAATGGTACAACGTAAACAAAGGCAGCTAATCAAAAATTTAGCACAAATGGCGACTCAATAGGCTTCCACTGCAGGGACTAATTACATTCATAAAAGAGCAGGAACAGAAAGAAGCACACATACCAGAAACATTGAACTAATGCTGCCTCTGCATTCCCAGTTTTCAGCCATAACTTGGAGAGCACAGTGGTAAGTGTAACTAACACTTTAAGGGCCAGTGTTGACAGGCAATTTTGATTCAAAATTAATTGACAGATGTATTTGACCTGCAGTTGATCTGCTGCTGACCTGCTTCAAGCAGGTTTTTCATTCCCATATAATTTTATGAGAATATAAATGCCGTCTGGTATGTTTAGAGGCAGAACTCCAGTAATTCTTTATAAATATATATAAATATAAATATATATATATATATATATATATATATATATTAGGGCTGTTACTGATCAAAATTTTTGTGTTCGATTAAAAAAATTAAGGATGAATCGATTAATTAAAAGTTAGTTTGCACAGCCCTAATATATATATATATATATATATATATATATATATATATATATATATATATATATATATATATATATATATATATAAAGCCACAAGATAAGCAAAGTTTTTAAATGTTAACTACTGCGTTTGGAAACTTAATACTTACCTGAGCCCCATCTCTGTCCAGCAATGTCCACAAGTGTCTCAGCCGTCCGAGACTACTCCTCCTGATTGTTTAAGAGACAGCAGCTGCACCGTTGGCTCCTGCTGCTGTCAATCAAAGTCAGCCAGCGAATCAGGAAGAGAGGGGGCAGGGCCAGGCTGCGGCTTCATGCCTGAATGGACACAGGGAGCTTAGAATTGGCTCAGGTGCCCCCATAGCAAACTGCTTGCTGCGGGGGCACTCAACAGGAGGGAGGAGCCAGGAGCACAGATGAGGGACCCGAGAAGAGGAGGACTGAGGCTGAGGACTGAGGACTGAGGCTGCTCTGTGCAAATCCACTACACAGAGCAGGTAAGTATGACATGTTTGTTATTATTATAGAAAAAAAGAGACTTTACAATCACTTTATCCCCTTCCCAAACAGCTAGTTATACTGCAGCAGGTTGTAAAAGTAATTATATATATCACACTGACATATATAACGGGGTGGGACTTTTTGATGAGACCTTGACTCAAGGGTGCATAGGTCTCCATCCCATATGTATTTGATGCCTTTAATGTATTATGCTCAATTATATTATTTAATAAATCTATTTTTCTTTTTGATTCAACCCACTCTTATGTGATGTTTCATACAAAGTCCCACCATTCTGTTTCTTTTTTTCCATTCAACTATATGGGATGGAGACCTATGCACCCTTGAGTCAAGGTCTCATCAAAAAGTCCCACCCTGTTATATATGTCAGTGTGATATATATAATTACTTTTACAATATATTAGGGATGGAAACACAATATGTTTACCTTTTAATACCTCATGATCTCCTGTTGAATGCCATCTAGTGCCAGCGTGGGTAGCTGTTATACCTGGTTAGCCCCTTTCTTATTATTTTTATTTTTTAGGAAGCCTTTCTATGGGGAGTGTCTTTTCCTCACTTCCGGGAGTTGCGACGCACACCACAGCTATCTCCCTTCCTTACGATCACTGATCGCGGGACCGGGGATTCGCAATCGCTGTGCGTCGACATTACGTCCACACGCCGCACTAGTGACGTCATTCTTGTGCGCCGGCTTGTGTGTTTTCCACCTGGCGTGTAACACAATGGAGGTCAGGCACCTTTTTAATGAGCACCAGCCGCTCAGTGTAGGATGCCTTCTCTCTCTCTACACGCCGACGTGACGTTGGTGGGACCTTGCTGTTAGATGAGCCACTTTTTTACTATTGTACCCCTATGGAGCACTCATCCTAATGCCTCCCCCTTTCACCGTATCTCAGGTACATTTTTCCTTTCTATGATCTCTCCTTCTGGCACTGTGATTTTTCACATTTTTCGTTGCTTCACACAACTTGTTTTTTCCTTGTCCCATCACTCTTGGGGCTCTTATGGTGGTGTCTTGGGTCCTGTCACCTTTTCAATAATACCTCCTTCTTGCTAATTTTAGCCAGTCTTCACTCACTACCTTACTACCTTACTTACTCTATTATCACTATTATTATCTCGTTTTAGATGTTTTACCAACCATCTTAATTCCGGAAGAATGTCTTCCTCATACCAGAGGCTCATTCACCCTTAACAATTGGCCCTCCTGTCGCTGCATGGTCATCACCTCAACTCCCGGGGGGATGCACTCCACCCCCCAATGCTTCCTATATTTGATACCATGAATTAGGTTTTCCTATTCTACCCATAGGTAAGAGCACTAAGACTAAGGCCTCGTACACACGGTCTGATCATGTGTACACGGCCTTAGGCCACTAAGGCCGCGTACACACGAGGGGATATGTCCGCTGAAAACGGTCCGATGGACCGTTTCAGCAGACATCTCCGCTCGTGTGTATGGGCTAGCGGACAGATTTCTCCACCCGACAGATTTCAAAGCATGCTTTGAAATCTATCCGGTGGGAATCTGTCCGCCCGACATGTCTGCTGGTTAGTACACTTACCAGCAGACATGTCGTCCCCCACCGCCGCCGCGCCGCCGCCGAATGGATTCGGCGCATGCGCGGAAGTGTTTAACTTCCTGGTGCGGTGACGTGGCGGTGACGTGGCGGCGTCAACGTCACCGCCGCGTCACCGCCACGTCACCGCGCCGTCCGGCGGCGGGGAATTTGATCCGATGGTGTGTACACGCCATCGGATCAAACTCCCGATCGGACATATCCGATGGAAATGGTCCGCGGACCGTTTTCATCGGATATGTCCGATCGTGTGTACGAGGCCTAAGTTCTGTGACTCTTTCCCCCTATTGTAGTCAATTACCATTGATTACCAATTCTTTATCTATTTTAGGTGCCCCATTGTATAGCCTGCTCCTGATGAGTGGATCAAGTCCACGAAACGTGTCAAGCCCCCCTCTGTCTGATATCATGCCCCAGCAGTCATGCACCTACCATGGGTTTTATGTGGTTCAATCACTAACCAATTTTTATGATATTTCATTTTTTTTAGGTCATCATTGGCTCATCCATTATCGTGTATATTAGCGTTCTGACTATGTTATCAATGATGTTATATGACTACCAATCATGTGACATTTTGTGTATGTGATTACCAATCATGTTTTATGCTAATTTATGTACCCCAAATCGATTATGTATTTGATGCCTTTAATGTATTATGCTCAATTATATTATTTAATACATCTATTTTTCTTTTTGATTCAACCCACCCTTATGTGATGTTTCATACAAAGTCCCACCATTCTGTTTCTTTTTTTTCCATTCTACTGCAGCAGGTTGGCTCCCCTGGGCGAGCCGTCATAGCTGTACGTTGGCTCTTTAAGACGCTGTAGCAGGAGCACGTGCACCCGCAGCGTGTCCCTGGAGCTGATGCACATGCCCTGGTGGGCCCGATGACCACCATGCACCCACGATTGACAGAGTGAGAACCAGGGATCTGTGTGTGTAAACACACAAATCCTGGTTCTGTCAGGAGAGAGGAGACAGAAATTGTGTTCCTACTAAGTAGGAACACCGATCATTCTCCTCCCCATGTCAGCCACATCCCCCCACATTTAGAACACACATAGGGAACACAGTTAACCCCTTGATCATCCCCTAGTGTTAACCCCTTCCCTGCCAATGACATGTATACAGTAAGCAGTGGCTATTTTTAGCTCTGATCGCTGTATAAATGTCACTGGTCACAAAAAAGTGTCAAAAGTGTCCGATCTGTCCATCACAATGTTGCAGTCCCGATAAAAATCGATGCCTTTACTTGTTAAATAAAATAATAATAATAAAAATGCCACAAATGTATATACACTTATTGAGATTTTTTTACCAAAAATGTGTAGAAGAATACATATCGGCTTAAACTGATGAAGAAATTAATTTTTTTATTTTTTATTTCGGGGATATTTATTATAGCAAAAAGTACAAAATATTGTGTTTTTTTTTTCAAAATTGTCGCTCTTTTTTTGTTCATAGTGCACAAAATAAAAACCGCAGAGGTGATCAAATACCACTTAAGGACCGCCTCCTGCACATATACGTCGGCGGAATGACACGACTGGGCACAAGCACGTACAGGTATGTCCTTTTTAAGTGCCCAGCTGTGGGTCGAGCCGGTCCGAAGCTCCGTGACCGCGGGACCCGCGGACCCGATCGCCGCTAAAATCCCGTGAACGGTCCCCGGATCTGAAGAATGGGGAGAGCTGTGTGTAAACACAGCTTCCCTGTTCTTCACTGTGGCGCTGTCATTGATCGTGTGTTCCCTTATTTAGGGAACCACAATCAATGATGTCACACCTACAGCCACACCCCCCTACAGTTAGAAACACAGATGAGGTCATACATAACCCCTTCAGCCCCCTTGTGGTCAACTCCCAAACTGCAATTGTCATTTTCACAGTAAACAATGCATTTTAAATGCATTTTTTGCTGTGAAAATGACAATGGTCCCAAAAATGTGTCAAAATTGTCCGAAGTGTCCGCCATAATGTCGCAGTCACGAAAAAAAACGCTGATCGCCGCCATTAGTAGTAAAAAAATAATAATTATTAAAAATGCAATAAAACCATCCCCTATTTTGTAAACGCTATACATTTTGCGCAAACCAACCGATAAGCCCGTATTGCGATTTTTTTTTACCAAAAATAGGTAGAATACGTATCGGCCCAAACTGAGGATTTTTTTAAATATATATATATATATATATATATATATATATATATATATATATATATATATATATTTATTATAGCAAAAAGTAAAAAATATAGAATTTTTTTCAAAATTGACGCTCTATTTTTGTTTACAGCGCAAAAAATAAAAGTCGCAGAGGTGATCAAATACCACCAAAAGAAAGCTCTATTTGTGGGGAAAAAAGGACTACAATTTTGTTTGGGAGCCACGTCGCACGACCGCGCAATTGTCAGTTAAATCGACGCAGTGCCGAATCGCTAAACCTGGCCGGGTCCTTTAGCTGACTAAAGGTCCGGGTCTTAAGTGGTTAATAGCTGAACAAAACTTATTTTAAAGATTCCCATTGTCTTTACCTTCACAGTATTTATATTTCATTCAACATCATGGTTTCTCTATAGTCAAGGGACAAATGAATTGCAGTTCTTTAACAATTGGGAGATACGGGTCATAACACCCTGTGCTAGATAATGACCATTCCAATTTTCCTATATTTGAAACAGCTATGTCCTTAATAAAGTGTGTGTTCATTGCAGAGAAGAGCTGCCCTTATTCTCACTACTGCAAGATCTATATCACACAGCTAATATGAGGCATTAACAATAAAATACACGTGAACTGTTTCAAACCAACACTGTGATAAGAAACAGGGCTATTTATATACCGATTAAAGGTCTTTTCAAAGACCATGTAGAAGGCACGTGATTTGCAACACTGTGTAGTGATCTGCAAAGAAGTGTCTTGCATGTTTTCAAGATAATAGAATAGGGCTAAATAAGAAATCATGTGCTTCATTACTAATATTTATTATCGATATTTCCTAATATCTTTCCAATGTCACTCAAACATTTTAATACTTATTATAAGACTATCTGAAACATACTCAAGTATAAGAGTAAAAGAGGATATTGCAAATATAAATTTGAGTATAAGAGTTTTGCTTAAAAAAAAAAAAAAAACCTTTTATTAAGAATACAAAGTACAGTCACCCTATAAAAAAGCAACAGAAATGGAAACTGAAGTACCACAATGCTTTAACTGATCTTCAGTTTGCTCCCTTGACTATTATTGGAATACAGTTGTATCTGGACCTCTTAGCAGCAGTGTGTTGCTTTGGTTTCCATTTTTGTTACATTATCCTACAAGCCAAAAAGCCCATGGATATCCTCTGGGGTGTAGAAGATGCCCTCTGGTAACCAGATTATTTACACCAACATAAATACTTTAACCACTTAAGGACCCCTCACTGTATATATACGTCCTCTTTTTAAAGATGGATATCTCGGTAACAGCGGCAGCTGCTGCCACAACCGAGATATCCATCTTTTCAGTAAGCGGTCCTGTAAACGATAACTGTGGTCTCCACGGCGGATTCGCCTCGAGATCGCCGTTATCGGTGGCGGGAGAGGGTCCCCCCTCCCGCCGCTCTCCCGCGCCCTCCGCCGCTTACTGGAGCCGTCGGTAGCGGCGGAGGCGATCGGGTCCTGTTGTGCTGTGTGGGGATGCGAGTGAGGGCAAGATGGCCCCCACCCGTCCCCATAGCTTTGCTGGGCGGAAGTGACATCAAAACGTCAGTCCCGCCCATGCGTCTTAAAGAAAGATTTTTTTTTTGTCATTTGAAAAAATGACAATTGTTTTTTTGCATTTAAGTCTAAATATGAGATCTGAGGTCTTTTTGACCCCAGATCTCATATTTAAGAGGACCTGTCATGCTTTTTTCTATTACAAGGGATGTTTACATTCCTTTTAATAGGAATAAAAGTGATCAAATATTTTTTTTGTTCAGTGTAAAAAATAATAAAATAAATTAAAATAAATAAGAAAACAAAATTTTTTTTTTAAAGCGCCCCGTCCCGACAAGCTCGCGCGCAGAAGCGAACACATACTTGAGTAGCGCCCACATATGAAAACGGTGTTCAAACTACACAAGTGAGGTATCACCGCGATCGTTAGAGCGAGAGCAATAATTCTATCCCTAGACCTACTCTGTAGCTCGAAAGATGCAACTTATAGAAATTTTTAAACGTCGCCTATCGAGATTTATAAGGGTAAAAGTTTGATGGCATGCAACAAGCGGGCACAATTTTTAAGCGTGACATGTTGGGTATCATTTTACTCAGCGTAACATTATCTTTCACAATATATAAAAAAAATGAGCCAAATTTATTGATGTCTTATTTTTTAATTCAAAAAAGTGATTTTTTTTCCAAAAAAAAGTGCGCCTGTAAGACCGCTGCGCAAATACGGTGTGACAAAAAGTATTGCAATGACAGCCATTTTATTCTCTAGGGTGTTAGAAAAAAAATATATAATGTTTGGGGGTTTTAAGTAATTTTCTAGCAGAAAAAAATGTTTTAATCTTGCAAACACCAAATCTGAAAAACACCCAAGGTCCTTAAGTGGTTAAGCAGTGGCTTAAAGGAGTGGCCATAGGGGTGTATGGGCACCGCCCACCCCAAGCTATTCTCAAAAAATTATCACTTTAAAGGTTTCCTGGCGCCGGACACACAGTGGTCTATGGGAAGCTTCCAAGCTTACAATCAGCTGATTTGCCCATGTTTAGTGAGTGTTCAGGGCGCAAGCCATGCGCCTGCAAATACTCCCACTCTACACTCATTTGGCTATGGCTCCAGTTTTTTTTTTTTTTTGTATTGGCGGGGGGCCAGAGGATGACTGGGTGGTGCTTTTTTTTCCTTCTCCTCTCCTCCGAGTCCTAGGCTAGCTGATTATGTCATGCTGCTGACTCCACCTGCACTTTGTGTGTTTTGTGTGATATTCTTCTGCACTCCATATCCTCTTGAAAAAAAACAGCCACCCACATGAATATAGTCACAGTCCAGTCCACCAGCAATAGTGCAGAAACCTGAAGTTGCAGATGTGACCGCACTGTGGACAAGCTAATGCAGCTATTTAATCTCGTAATGAGGCCAAATTATTTTGAACACTGAATACTGTGTCCAGAAAACACAAAAAAAAAAGTTGTATGTGCAATAAGATTTATTTGTTTATTGTGTAGTGTGTATCCATGTGGTGCTACTATTTATTGGTTAGTATGACCGTTGCTAATATTGTGTTTATAGATAGATGCTGGTGAGTTTATTCAAATACTGTTTTGTCATACTTTCTAGGGAGGGTGGTAGTGGAATCTATGCTCTGGAAATCCTAGATGTGCCTCTTACATCATATGGCAACAAGAGGGATCTCAATCCTCTCTTTATAATTTAAAGGGGTTGTAAAGGTTCCTTTTTTATTTTCTGAATAGGTTCCTTTAAGCTAGTGCATTGTTGGTTCACTTACCTTTTCCTTCAATTTCCGTTCTTAATGTTATTTTTCTTTGTTTTCTTTGTCTGAATTTCTCACTTCCTGTTTCTCCTCAGTAAGCTGTTCTAAATGATTTTCCACCACTCGGATGATGGTGGAAAGCTTACTGAGGAGAAACAGGAAGTGAGAAATTCAAACAAAGAAAAAAAACATTTATAAGGGAAATCAAAGGGAAAGTTATGTGAACCAACAATGCACTAGGTTAAAGGAACCAATTTAGAAACAAAAAAATGGGAAAGGGGATTGGGTAAGGGAAGAAAAGAGGGAGGGGAAGGCAAGGGGGAGAGGGGGAAGAGGAAAAAGAAGGGGGGAAGGGAGGGGAGCTAAGAAAAAAAGGGAAAAAAAGGAAAGAGGCAGGTAGGGCAAGGTACACAAGGAAAGCACTCACTAATCACCGAAGTGAAAAGAATGGCGGACTTTGAGGCAGTGCGGAAGTACGTTTAAAAAAATATGTGATTAGGTGATTAGGTACCTTTTCCCATTTATTCAATATACGGATGTGGCAAATGTGAGTGCTTTCCTTGTGTACCTTGCCCTACCTGCCTCTTTCCTTTTTTTCCCTTTTTTTCTTAGCTCCCCTCCCTTCCCCCCTTCTATTTCCTCTTCCCCCTCTCCCCCTTGCCTTCCCCTCCCTCTTTTCTTCCCTTACCCAATCACTTTTCCCATTTTTTTGATTCAATTATTCGGGTGGCAAACACCCTTTGTCATGTCGCACTCCTAGGTGCTATACGTTTTTTCTTCTTTGGAAAACCTGCACCTGTGATCTAGTATCAAAAGCAATCAAAAAAGACTGTAAATACAGCATGATCTATATATAATTTTACCTATCTTGTTAGATTTTGTAACAGACAAGGACCACCAATGGCGCACTTTGCAGGCAATGACTGGGAGGGATTCATGTTGGGGATCCAAAAAACCTGTTTGTCTTCCAACTCACATGGAGTAGACTTTGAAATCGTGTATCAAACGCTCATTCAGACCTTTGAAAGGAAGTCTAGTCTTTTCTGGCATATAAAATACTTCGAACAATATATAATTGAGGACATCAACCCGAAAGGGCTACGTGTCCAGGTATTCCCCAATATATGGGCCATTGATCTAGACTTCAAGGCTCGATGGGAAAGGAACCTTCTTGGTTGCTCCCGAAAAATGATGGAACTTATGGTAGAATATTATATGCAGGAACTAAAATTAGTAGACTGCGAAATCAAAAGAATATACAATGAAAATACTGATCTACTAAATAAACCTGAATTTAGAGCTTTTGATGTACGACTAAAAGAACATATTGAAAAATTCACACGTGAGCTACTTATCAAGAAAGACGAAAAAATGTCTCGTGACAAACTAGCATTTGCAGGTAGATACGCCTATAACTGGCCGGTTGGGAATGGGCAACGAGGAGGACGAAAAAATAGAGGGTTACCTATCAATAGAAAAAATGTCAATAACCGAGAAAATAACACTGACTCTGATTCTTCTGCCAATTCTTACAATTCACAGGGTTCCAGGACAGGTGGTAGAGGACAACAGAGAGGACGCATGCCTAGAAAACGACCACAGCAAGGCGGTGGGCACCATACAGGCGCACTAAACAAGAAACGGGTAACGGACGATAACGAACGACCTATAGTCACTGACCATAAGGAAGCAACCATTCTTGACGGTGCCTCCTCTGCCCTCCGACAAACTTCCATGTTTCCAAACTATACACTGGGTGTCCCCACTGAAACCCCTCCCTCTCTCTCTCCCTCTACTACCTCTCGGACTGACCCAATCCTGCGACAAAATATTCTAGATTCGGCACGAGCCATAAATAGCTCCCAGGGTAACAGTGAAACCTCGAACAAAAAATGACGCATTGACCAATACTTCACACCTGTTGTGAAAAAGTACATAATGACATCAAAATCTATTCAAGATACCTTACCACCTCATAACCCATTACCCGTCCAAATTAATATATCCTCTGATACCTCTATATCAGAACCACAGACAACAAGAAAAGACTCCAAATTGGAAGTGATTAATTTATCCTCCCACACTTTAAGTCAAAGTGAAACGGAACTTCTAGGCCTAGGCCTGAACTTCTGCCCTACTAACATTTCTAACAAATTTGATGTCATTAAAGACCTCTATCTTTTTGCCAGAAAGTTGACTTTCAGATATATGTACGACAAAGAAAGGAGAGCCAAACAAACTGAGATGTTAGACCAAGAAATATGGAAAAACTTCTCAGTGGCGGACTTTCGTGCTCTCAAAACCCTTGTCCTATTACTGGACGAAAGTGAGGGCACTGATAATCCTGATAATATCCCTGAGAGTTACGAAGTTAGAGGTGAGAGAATACAACTGTCCCAATACCAACAAGACATCGAAAACTTAGAAAAAGCAGTCAAAAAGAAATCTTTGACCTTTCCCCCGTTACAAACTAATTCCAATATTTGGGCTTTCCTGATGCAAACGGTGAAAGACATTGAATCACTTTCTTTATCGAGACCCACCAATCCAAATCTCAACCCATTATACCCATTGCCGATGCCTGTATTGACCACCTGGAAGGATTAGGGTTACAGCAACTAGTATGTGGGCCCACACATGCTTCAGGTCACACACTCGATCTTATTTTCAGACAAGCTCTGGAAATAAAAATTTTGGAAAATGAAAAATTGCCATGGACTGATCACCATGCAATTATATTCAGTATTTCCACCATCCCCCCCGCAACAAAAACATCAAATCCAGTGACAATACACTGGACTAGATGTCAGAAGAAGCTCCACTCGGAACTCTTCAAAACTACTTTAAGGAAGAAAATAGAAACAACTCAGCCGCATCAAACGGCCGTTGAAACATTGGATGCCATAAACTCGGCCATGCTACAGTCAGCCGACTTGGTAGCGCCGAAACGAATAACCCGCATTCGGAAAAACAACCGCAGCTGGTTTAACAACCAGCTGTCGTTATTGAAGCAAGAACGCAGAAGGGCAGAATCTGCCTGGAAAAGATGTTCTTCAGAGCTAAACTTATCCATCTACAAGGCGACTACGAGAAAATACCACAAAGGAATTTTCGAAGCCAAGAAAAAGTATTTTTCGGAGGCTATCAACGGTGCCCTAAACCGCCCCCGTGAACTCTTCAAGATGGTCACCCAGACCATGAAACCAAGTTGCATTGAAGCCCCCAGTTCGGACACACAAGAATTTTGTGATGAACTATCGGATTACTTTGTTAATAAAATCGAGGCAATCCGTGAAAGCATTCAGCAAAACAATTCCCCCCTCAGCCCCCCCTGCAGCCTCTCACATAACACCCATAGTAATTCTCCGATATCAGGTAAGTTTACCCTGGAACCCATCCCCATTGAGACCACCAAGAATATCATTGGCGCTTTGCATAATGGCACAGCGCCAAATGACATTATACCCACTAAACTGCTGAAGGAATGCGCCTACATCCTGGCTCCTCCCATCACGCAGCTTATCAACCAGTCTTTCTTGGAGGGCATAGTGCCCTCACAATTGAAAGAGGGTACAATCCTACCCATCATGAAGAACCCCTCCCTGGACCCCAAGGACCCACTCCACCGCCGTCCCATAACAAGCCTCAACACACTTTCAAAAATAATGGAAAAAGTAGTGGTACAACAGCTGCAACAGCATCTAGATACCTACAAGCTACTTGACCCATTGCAATCTGGCTTCCGTCCCGGACACGGGACGGAAAAAGCATTGCTGAAAGTATGGGACGATGTTCTCAAGGCCGCAGACGAAGGAGAATCCTGTCTTCTAGTTCTGTTGGACCTAAGTGCCGCTTTCGACACGGTAGACCACAAACTGCTGCTGACTCGGCTTGTTGAAGTAGCCAGAGTCGCAGAAGGCGATTTATCTTGGTTCTCCTCTTTTCTGGAAAACCGATCGCAAACTGTGAAGTTAGGATCGTTTACGTCTGAGAAACGCACAGTAACATGCGGAGTCCCCCAAGGCTCGCCTCTGTCACCAGTGCTGTTTAACATTTATCTTCGTCCTCTTTTTGAGATTATCAGCAGCCAAAAACTGCTTTACCACTCATATGCAGATGATACGCAACTGTATTTCCGCATCTGCAATAAACAGGATCACCACCTCAATCTAGAGACATGCCTCTCTTTGATAGAGGACTGGATGACAAAGAGTTATCTTAAACTCAATGGAGCGAAAACAGAACTTCTTCTGTTTCACGCCAAGCGCAGGAATCGACTTTCAACAGCGTGGACCCCCCCCGCCTATTTTGGGCAAAATCATCACCCCTAGCGCCAAAGTCAAAAGCCTAGGAGTCATTTTTGACTCCTTTATGACAATGGACGCACAAATAGGGTCAGTAGTCAGCGGATCTCACCATCTACTGCGCCTACTACGCAGACTCACTCCGTTCATCCCTAAAGAAGATTTAGCGGTCGTGGTGGGAGCAGTTGTAAACTCCAGGCTGGATTATGTAAATGCCCTTTACCTCGGACTCCCCAAGTACCAAATCGCTCGTCTGCAAGTCGTTCAGAATACGGCCTCCAGACTTGTGACAGGGAAAAAACCTTGAGAATCCATCTCACCTTCACTGCGAGCCCTTCATTGGCTGCCAGTTAAAGACAGAATTGCTTTTAAAGCTCTCTGTCTTACGCATAGATGTGTCCATGGAAATGCCCCCCTCTATTTATGCGAAATAATAAAAGCGCATAACCCCAATCGCGTTTTGCGATCCACGAATCAGAACCTGCTCCAGGTTCCGAAAGCCAACTTCAAGTCCAAAGGAGAAAGAAGATTCGCGATCCAAGGTCCCAGACTATGGAACGCTTTACCAACCAGCATTCGGTTGGAGGAGAACCACCTAGCATTTAGGAAAAAGGTCAAGACACATTTTTTTTTGATATCAAAGGAGACAGGAACAACAAGCGCCCAGAGGCGATTCAGTTCGCATGTGCCGCGCTATACAAGTTTTCATTCATTCATTCATTCATTCATTCAACCCATCACATAGGCTGGCCCTCAATGAACTAAGCCGCAATTCCGGCCTGGTGATCAAGCCCTCGGACAAGGGCGGAAATGTTGTTGTAATGAATGACCTAGATTACAGAAATATGTGCTGGGACATCCTAAAAAAACGCAACTGGTACAAACCAGTCTCTAATGAAATAGTTGCTAGATACAATCAATAATTCAACGACATGATACAACATGCCCTTTCTGATGGCTTGATCACCAGACCGATTTTTGAGGGGATCCAAGTTCCATTCCCCAAAATACCCACCTTTTATGCGCTTCCAAAAACGCACAAAATCATGAGACATCCACCTGGACGCCCAATAATTTCAGGTATGGGTTCCAAAACGGAAAGGGCGAGCAAATTTGTGGACGAATATTTAAGACCTCACGTCACAGCCTTGCCGTCCTATATCCAGGACACCCCTGACCTCCTGAGGGCCCTAGACGGCCTATACAGTATGTGCCCCCCGAATGCATCCTGGCATCAATTGATGTTGAGGCATTGTACTCATCTATTCCCCACTCCAGGGGTCTAGAAGTAGTGGCCAACTTTCTGGCTGAAAAAGGTCCTAAACTGAACCAGCTCAACACATTTGTATTGGACATACTTGCCCACATTTTAAGTAAGAACGTTTTTTCTTTTGATGGGTCCCACTTCCTCCAGGTACAAGGCGTCGCCATGGGCACCTCGTGTGCACCTTCATACGCAAACCTGTACCTGGGGGGGTGGGAACGGGATTTATTTTCTGTTGATAAGGCCAATGACTTACTTTCATTTGTGTTGGGCTGGTTCAGGTATATAGATGATATACTTTTATTATGGACAGGCAGCTCCGAAAATCTGCAATCCTTCATGCAGCTCTTGGGCCACAATGACTACAACTTAAAGTTCACGATGTGCTCGAGCAAGGTAGAAATTGCCTTTCTCGATATCTTAATCTATGTAAACGAGATGGGAATGATCAATACCTCTCTCTATCGCAAACCTACGGCTGGCAATATGATCATACACGCCGACAGTGCCCACCCGTTACCCCTAGTTTGGAGTATTCCGTATGGGCAATATCTGCAATTACGACGAAATTGCTCAGACTATAATAAATTTAAAGTAGAGGCGGACCAACTATACACTAGACTTTTCAATAGAGGCTATAGTAGGACGTGCCTTAAAAAGGCCTTTAATAGAGCAACCGGCAAGCAAAGAGAAGAGATCCTCTCCAAAACCATCAAAAAACCTATATCTAACACCACTAGGTTTATTACCACATACTCCGAGCAACATAAACAGATAAAAACAATTATGGACAAACACTGGCACCTCCTGACAGTTGACCACACTCTATCTAAGTATACAGGCCAGAGACCAGAAATTACCTATAGACGTGCCGCGTCGATACGTGATCGATTGGTTAAAAGCAAGTACCGTAGAGTCAATATAGAATCTCTAAATGATCCAGGTCTTTTTAGATGTGGACAATGTAACTTTTGCGACAAAATATTGGAAGGGACTACTATCCAATTACCAAACGGCCATATCCATAAAATACGACAACACATTACCTGTCAAACCAAAGGGGTAATTTATATTATCCTTTGCCAATGCGGCAGCTTTTATGTGGGGAAAACCATACGCCCCTTCTGGAAAAGAATTAAAGACCATATATACTACACTTCTAGCGGTCTCCTCAACACCACAATGGGCCATCATATTGCATTTAAACATAAATATGAACCCTCCCCCTTTAACTTCTCTGCCCTGGAATGCATTCCAGAGGATTCCAGAGGAGGCAACTATGACCAAAAAGTGCTACAGTGCGAGACCAAATGGATATACCGCCTCAGGGCCAATCACTTTCCAGGCTTGAACGAAGCTGTGAGCTTTAAACCCTTTCTAAATGCCTAACTTTTCTGAATCCATGACTTACAACCCAACTCATGAACTCCGCATTATTGTTGAATTTATGATTTAGAACTTGATCCATGAACCCCACGCTTTTTGCCCCAAGGTATACCATAGTGGTGGAAACCCTTGTCTTTTGACAGAAACTGAATGTCAACCAGAATAAACACGAGATTGAACCACAAGATATGTCTTTCATGATTGCTAATAAGAAAGATATAAAAACGTGTCCATCATGTGGACACATATTATACCCATTCTTTATTGATACTGTTTCACCTTTATGTTGGTACTATACTAATTAGGAAGTATTTTAAGTTTATCTTGTATGTAAATACTTTAGAGTATCATATGAAAGTTGCATGTTCTATGTTGTGCATGTGTGGCTAATACATCAGTGCACTACCTATTTGTATCTTATTTATCTATCTTCCCCTACTAACAGTGTTGATCACATATACCCCATCATTCATTAATCTTCTATCTGTTTCTATGAATAGTAATTGTTTGACCTTTTTGGCCTCTGGCACGCGTTTTTTAGTTGCACCATATAACCAAGTTATGTTCTACAGTTGGATGTAGCATCAATATACATAGCAGGGATATTGGATGCCTTTCTTTGTATCCTTGATATGCCCTAGGAATGAATCGGAACCTCCATAGGCCGCGATGTGGTATCATGGGATTTTTAAGGCTCTGTCCCTATTTTCTGCTTGCTTTTGCTTTACTTTGTTTTGATTGGTGAGGATGACCCCTCTGATTGGTGGAGGGCGCGGCAAACAGAATGCTGGTTCTTTCTATCTATGTGGCCCGCAACGATATAGTTCTGATTTCTGCCGCTACTGCACCTACAAATCTAAGGGTGTACTAGGCACACGTGGTGCTGCATACAATTCGCCTCCACAATCTAGCACATCGGGCCCTTTGCGACCAATCCAGAGTAATAGGTGTGGCGATACCAAACCATCTGCCACGCCTACTTTTCCCCTTTTTTTTCCCAAACATCCTTGTTACTGTTTATGCGCCGCTGCTGATGCGGCGCATGGAGATGACATCATGTTGTTGTGGCCATGCTCGGTTCACTAGGTCCTTTCTAGCCAATCCGAATCAGTGGGAGTGGCGGTATGAACACGCCCGCCACGCCCGCCACCCCCGCTCTCGTCTGTGTCTCCAAACACCGTTGCCATTGTTTATGCGCCGCTGTTGGTGCGGCGCATAGAGATGACACTACGCTATTTTGGTCTACCAGGCCTTTCCCAGTCAATCAAAATCAGTGGGAGTGGCGGTATGAAAACACTCGCCACACCCGCTGTCTCTCCTATGAACTGCCTCAATGTTTATGCGCCGCAGGCGACGCGACGCACAGAGATGACGTCATCACGTCTAGCGCACGGCCCCTATATAAACCCAATAGATAGAGTACATGGCGTTCACAACACAGGTTGTGACCCTGGGGCATACACAGACGAGTCGTGCTGGCAGTAAGTACCTCCGTTATATTCTACCGTTACACTTAGTGAGCATCCATATAATGATTTATACTTGTCCTTTCTTCCCCTTAGTGTTTTGCTGCTGGTGCAGATCTCATTGTTGATTGAGTCTTTTTTCAAACTATGTTTTGGATCTCCTCTTCTTGCCTGATCACTAGACTCTGGCCCCAGCCATAAACGCCACTATAGGATTATCCAGGTACACCTGACTGCTATCTGTTGATAAGATGGATATAACTATACAGGGCCATTTATATGGGCTGACAGTTTCTTTTATTCACAGAAATAGGAGCTTTGTTCTCAATTACTGCTACTTTGGTATTCTGGCCAAGCCCCTGGAATCTATCTTGACGACGTGATAAGAGTTATGTTTTCTGACACTCTGGAACCATAATTTTTGATGGTACTATGAGGACTACTGGTATGATACCTCTCCTATTGTATATTTCCTGGCTCCTCTCCTATTTAGAGGATACACATACAACTCTGTTAATATCATTTTGGATTGAAAGATCAATTTCTCTTTATGTTAGATCCACTTTCTTATGCCACACTAAGTGAATACATTCGTACCTGAACACAGTGGCAACTCATTGATGTCCGAAATCGTACGGATGAACACACTCATCGTGATACAATAGGTGATGTAGCCACACCATGCACTTACATATGTATACATGCAACTATCCCCTGTCTTATGATTTTAATAATTGTTCATTTTTGAATTATGTCTCTTCATGTTGTTTCTTCTTGGATACAAAATTCCAACACTGTACTAATGTCATATATATTGTTTCAGATTATACAACAATATCTGTATTCTCTCAGAGGCTGGAGAGATGGGAAGATCAAACTTAATTTATGCAGGAAAGGTTAAGCTTTGCATTGACTTAAACCTATATCTCTGGATCTGCTGATCAGTCTGCTGAAGGTAACCTTTGTTTACAAAGTTTTTATCACATGTTCAGTTTAAATTACTTATGCTCATGACCGTTTTACTTTTGCAAAGCTTTGAAAGAACCCTGGCAATAAAAAAAAAAAAAAGAGAGATTTTTTTTTTAAAACCAAACGGAAAAATGTGAAGAAATGAAAAGAGGTAGCTGGAAGGAAATTTAGTAACTAGAAAACATGTAGAACTCTACCCATTTACCAACCACAAGCCACCCCCCACTCTGAACACACTTCCCAGACCAGTCAAATCCCTCCCTGTGCTTTTTTGCTGGAAGACGGCACTCAGTGAGTGCAGACTGGGCCCAGGCCGGGGTTGGATGTCCTGGACACTGGATGAGGATAGCAATGGTGCCGTGTGTATTATACAATGGGATGATAATGAGGATAGCGATGACAGGTGTATTATACAATGATGAGGAGAATGATGATGATGATGATGACGGGTGTATAATATGGGGATCAGGATAGTGATGATGGGTGTATAATGTGGGGATGACAATGATGGGTGTATTATACAATGACTGGAGAATCAGGGTGTCAGTGAGTGTGCCACTCACTGGTGCCAAATCATGTCTCACTGGCTGCTTTGCAATACATGAGTTTGGGGATTTCTGCCATGCCATGTACTGACTATGTTAAACTACATAATAGTCACAAATTGTGAGTACAACTTTCCTGTATATATCTATATACACCCACCTTCTTCCTTTCTGTATATAGAGACCTTCCTCCATCATCCCTGACTGCAGATATACATCATCTTTCCTGTTACTGTATATATAGCTGTATACAGGACAGATGATGTATATCTTCAGTCAGTGATAATGGAGGAAGGTCTCTATATACAGGAAGGAAGGTGGATGTATATAGCTAGCTGTATACAGGACATATGATGTATACCTGCATAACCTGATCTTTGAGGCTGTGCTATATACCCTGATCTGTGATGGTGAGCTAAATACCCATATCTGTAATGCTGAGCTATAACCTGATCTGTGAGGCTGAGCTATATACCCTGATCTGTAATACTGAGCTATATACCCTGATCTGTGAGGCTGAGCTATACTTGCATACCCTGATCTGTAATGCTGAGCTATATACCCTGATCTTTGAGGCTGAGCTATATACCCTGATCTGTGAGGCTGAGCTATATACCCTGATCTGTGTGGCTGAGCTATACACCCTGGTATGTGAGGATGAGTTATTTGCCCTGATCTGTAATGCTGGGCTATATACCCTTATCTGTAATTCTGAGCTATACACCCTTATCTGTAATGCTGAGCCATATGCCCTGATCTGTAAGGCTGAGCTATATACTCTAATCTGTAATGCTGAGCTATATACCCTGATCTAAAGCTGAGCAATAATTCTAGTCCTAGACCTCCTCTGTAACGCAAAAGATGCAACCTATAGAATTTTTTAAACGTCGCCTATGGAGATTTTTATGGGTAAAAGTTTGAAGCATTTACTACGAGCATTTGCAATTTTGAAGCGTGACATGTTGGGTATCATTTTACTCGGCGTAACATTATCTTTCACAATATAATTTTTTTTTAGCTAACTTTACTGTTGTCTTATTTTTTTATTCAAAAAAGTGATTTTTTTCCCAGAAAAAGTGCGCTTGTAAGACCGCTGTGCAAATACGGTGTGACAAAAAGTATTGCAATGACCGACCATTTTATTCTCTAGGGTGTTAGTAAAACAAACAATGTATAATTTATGTTCTAAGTAATTTTCTAGCAAAAAAAAACTGTTTTAAACTTGTAAACTCTCGGCCCAACAGGCTCGGTCCTTAAGTGGTAAAAAAAAAAAAAAAAAATCTCAATTTGTAACCATATTGTCCATATTGCTAAATACACTGTTAACGTATAAAGACATACAAAACGATGTTTTTGCAACAAATGGAAAATCAACACCGATACACAAAAGGTGACTATAATAGGGTGACTACTTAATAAAAGCAGAACTATAGGCATACCTCAAAGTGTGTGTGTATACAGTATCTCACAGAAGTAAGTACACCCCTCAAATTTTTGTAAATATTTTATTATATCTTTTCATGTGACAACACTGAAGAAATTACACCTTGCGCTCCTCCACCTTGCATTTGATGATGCCCCACAGATGCCTAATAGGGTTTAGGTCTGGAGACATGCTTGGCCAGTCCATCACCTTTACCCTCAGCTTCTTTAGCAAGGCAGTGGTAGTCTTGGAGGTGTGTTTGGGGTCAATAGCATGTTGGAATACTGCCCTGCGGCCCAGTCTCCGAAGGTAGGGGATCATGCTTTGCCTCAGTATGTCACAGTACATGTTGGCATTCATGATTCCCTCAATGAACTGTAGCTCCCCAGTCTTGGCAGCACTCGTGCAGCCCCAGACCATGACGCTCCCACCACCATGCTTAACTTTAGGCAACACACACTTGTCTTTGTACTCCCCACCTGGTTGCCTCCACACACGCTTGACACCATCTGAACCAAATAAGTTTATCTTGGTCTCATCAGACCACAGGAGATGGTTCCAGTAACCCATGTCATTAGTCTGCTTTTCTTCAGCAAGCTATTTGCGGGCTTTCTTGTTGAACAACTTTAGAAGAGGCTTCCCTTTGGAATGACAGCCATGCACACCAATTTTATGCAGTGTGCGGCATATGGTCTGAGCACTGACATTCTGACCCCCCCCTCAACCCTCTCAACCTCTGCAGCAATGCTGGCAGCACTCATATGTCTAATTCCCAAAGACAACCTGGCTGAACTTAGAGGGACATGGCTGAACTTAGAGGGACATGGCTAATCAGAGGGACACCGATACCGAGTATTTACGCCAGTACATGTACTCGCGCAAATACTCCCGATGCCTGAATAGAATACTTTTTTTTTTAGTGCGGGTGGAGAGGGGTGGAGAGGGGGTGGAGTGCGAGTGGAGAGGGGGTGGAGTGTGGGTGGAGAGGGGGCGGAGAGCGGAGCAGAGCAGTCCTCGTATGGGGGAGAGGAGAGCTGCTGCCGCCTTAGACAAAAACAAGTCAACCCCCCCCCCCCCTCCTCCCGCCGCTGCTGACATCTACTTACTATGCGCTGGGGGAACACAACAGCTGTCATTTGCATTTGAATAGCTGTGTTTCCCCACCGCGCCAAAAAGTATAGCCCCTCCCCCAAAGTGCCCAAGCAAGGCTAAACTCAGGGGGACCATGGCTGAACAGAGGGACATGGCTGAACAGAGGGACATGGCTGAACTTAGAGGGACATGGCTGAACTTAGAGGGACATGGCTGAACTTAGAGGGACATGGCTGAACTTAGAGGGACATGGCTAATCAGAGGGACATGGCTGAATTTTGGGACATGGCTGAACTTAGAGGGACATGGCTAATCAGAGGGACATGGCTGAATTTTGGGACATGGCTGAACTTAGAGGGATCATGGCTGAACTTAGAGGGACATGGCTGAACTTAGAGGGACCATGGCTGAACTTAGAGGGACCATGGCTGAACTTAGGGGACCATGGCTAATCAGAGGGACATGGCTAATCATAGGGACATGGCTGAACTTAGAGGGACCATGGCTGAACTTAGAGGGACCATGGCTGAACTTAGAGGGACCATGGCTGAACTTAGGGGACCATGGCTAATCAGAGGGACATGGCTGAACAGAGGGACATGGCTGAACAGAGGGACATGGCTAATCAAAGGGACATGGCTAATCAGAGGGACATGGCTGAACTTTGGGACATGGCTGCATTTGGGGACATGTGGCTGCATTTAAAAAAAAGTATCGGTATCCGGTATTGGCGAGTACATGAAAAAAAGTATCGGTACTTGTACTCGGTCCTAAAAAAGTGGTATCGAGACAACCCTAGTTGGGACACCTGCATGGCATCCCAGTCTTAGTCCATATGGTCCATAAAGACATGGATGAGCAAGTTTGGGGTGGAGGAACTTGACTGGCCTATTCAGAGTTTTGACCTCAACTCGATAGAACACCTTTGGGATGAGTTATGCCGTGTACACACGACCCTTTTTAATAGGCTAGAAAATAGTTTTTTTCAACCCGATTATTGTTAAGCCGATCTTGCCTAGACACGATCCTGAAAAAAAAAATGCTCTAGCAAAGCGCGGTGACGTACAACACGTACGACCGCACTATAAAGGTGAAGTTCCATTCGGATGGCCCCACACTTGGGGCTGCATTTGCTGATTTTGTGTTAGTAAAAGTTTGGTGAGAGACGATTTGCGCTTTTCAGTCTGTTACAGCGTGATGAATGTGCTATCTCCATTACGAATGCTAGTTTTACCAGAACGAGCGCTCCTGTCTCATAACTTGCTTCTGAGCATGCATGTTATTTTCATGTCGTTAAAGCCTACAAACGACCATTTTTTACGTTAAAAACGACAACATGAAAAACAACACAAAAATTTAGAGCATGTTCAAACTATTTAATGACCATTTTTAGCGTCGCGAAAAATGCTCTGGAGCCCACACACGATCGTTTTTAATGCCATTAATTTTTTTTTTCATTTTTTACATTGCAAAAAACGGTCATGTGTACGCGGCATTAAAGCGGAGACTTGAGCCAGGGCTTCTCTTCCAACATCAGTGCTTGACCTCACAAATGCTCTTCTAGAAGAATGGTCAAACATTCCCATAGACAGATTCCTAAACCTTGTGGACAGCCTTCCCAGAAGAGCTGAAGCTGTTCTAGCTGCAAAGGGTGGGCCAACTCAATATTGAACCCTACGGACAAAGACTGGGATGCCATTAAAGTTTGTGTAAAGGCAGGCATGAAACAATGGTATAAAGTAAGAGTGTGACCACAGAACTCCTTTTTCATTATTATTCCAATTTTATTAATGGCTAAAATAAAGTACAAAAAGTTGGACAAGAACCTAGTCATCCATAGCCAGGGCCGCCATCAGGAATTTTGTGGCCCCATACACAGCTTCAGCCATGGGCCCCCTGGAGCAGGGGGGTGCCGTGAATTGAGAAGCGGGGGGGTGCCACGAACTGAGAACCAGGGGGGCGCGAATTGAGCGGCGGAGGGGGCGCGAATTGAGAAGGGGGGTGCTGTGAATTGAGCCGTGGGGGGTGCTGCGAATTGAGGTGGGGGGGACTTGGGGAGCTGACAAAAAATTATAATTTAAAAAAAAATTAAAATAAGAAAAAAAATAGGGGGGTTTAGGCCAGCCCCCTGGGGACCATCGGGCCCCTTACAGGTGTACTGCCTGTACCCCCCCTGATGGCGGCCCTGTCCATAGCAAAAAGCATTAATAATATAAGACATAACGATTGTGTCAATGTTCCAGCCGGTCATCTTATGTAAATAGACAAAGAAATATAACATCTGAATATAAACTCGATCACTATGACTGAAAAAAAATATAGAAAATAAAACAACACAAAACAGAAGCATCAAAATTTACAAACCAAGATTTCAACTGTGGCTTTATAGCCGGTGATTCTGCAGCGTAGGACTGATAAGGTTTGCCATATTTTTTTTGCCGTACATACCGTTGTATTGCTATTTTTCCCCCCGGCTTCCGGGTAGTGGCTTGCGCACAGTCAGGTATATATACAACATAAAAAAAAAAAAAAGATGGTCATCAATTAAACAAATAAACATCAATCAAATAGCAGCTGCATGTTGATTGGATAGAGGTTCCATTGAATAAAACGCATGGTTATATGTGCCTAGTTTGATATAAATAAACAATTTATTCATGAAAAATACATTATTTTAAATATAAAATACCTGACATAAAAAAAAAATCATCATATATATTATTATAATACACATTACTCTATTAAAACATTTTTTAAGTCAACATCTAAGGCCTCGTACACACCATGAAATAAATCAGATCAAATCGGTCTGACAGACCGTTTTGATTGGATTTGTCTGCTGGGATAGATTGGTTTGATCGTGTACACGCGATCAAACCAAAATCCCCGCCGGCAGACAGCGTGGTGACGTGGCGGTGACGTTGACGCCGCCACGTCACCGTCACCAGGAAGTAAAACACTTCCGCGCATGCGTCAAATCCATTCGACGCATGTGCGGGCAGATATGTCCGCTGGTTAGTGTACTAACCAGCAGACATATCGGACGGACGGGTTCCCAGCAGGCAGATTTTAAAGCATGCTTTAAAATCTGTCTGCTGGAAAAACCTGTCTGTCCGCCCGTACACACGATCGAATTTGTCTGCTGAAACGGTCCGTCGGACCGTTTACAGCAGATAAATTTGATCGTGTGTACGCGGCCTAAGTGTATGTTAGCGCCTCCCTCCGAAAAAAGCGGAATACAACTTTCTCTACTCTAGTTTTTATTCCTTTTATCTTTTGTAAATTCCTTACATATAATCCAACAGTACATACAGCCGCACAAAAGTATGACTAATCACCAAGTCTCAAAATGCTAATATGTGTATTTAAGAAAAAAGGGGACTATAATAAATAATATTTGGAGCTATGACTAAGCACCCGATTGATGTGAAACGCGTCAGCTGAGTCTTGTAGTTCACCATGTGCTGTATTTGTAACCTGGCCTGCTCCTTAACAACCGGCTTTTACTGCGCCTTGATTGGGCAACGTTTTTGGGCAAAGCCTTGCCCAATCAGGGCGCAGAATTCACTGTACAGTGTACACCTGCAAATTCAGGTGTTCCCCCAAACGGGTTAAACAGCCAATGCTCGGCTCCCAAATCCATATGCACATATGTTCCCGAAAACATTGTGATTTTTGGTGATTATACAAAAGCTGAGCAAGGCCTTTCAGTTAACATTGTCACCTCCACTGTGACCAAAAGGGAACCAAAAATTTGACTGTGTTAGGAATGTTCCATTTGGCCTAAATTTACTGAATTTGGTACTAACTGTGTATGACCATATACAAATATGTATATGACAATATGTATGACACAATGTTCTTGTATTAATTGTGATGAAAGTCGTGCAGCAACATGTTAGTCTTCTTGGTTCTGTCGTCCTAGCAGTATAGAGTTGAAAACAGGTTCTACCGTATTTGACCAGCTCTCTTGAAAATAGCACACCCATTATATTTTTTCTTTTGACCATCCCTGGTTGGTTTTGATGATCTAGTTTGATTCTACCCACTAAGTTTTCTGTACCTTCTAAGTACATACGCCACTGCTGTGTGTTATTCTCAAACTGTCTCACCTACATTGCTTGCAAGTTCTACCTACATTTTTGATAAAAGTTCTATGGCTGTACTGGTCTCTATTTGTACCTACAGTAAAGTCAGACATAGATGGTTTGACTCTTGGCATGTTCAGCATGGACTGGCCAAGATTTAAACCATCTTTGAGCAGGATGATTGCACCCAAGTCGATCCATCGATTGACTTGGGTACAGCCAGCATGTCAGATTTTTCATGCAATTATTGCCAGCGGTTATATCCACTAGCAATAATCACTGTGAGTTCTCCTGGTAGGGATGGCTCCCCGCACCCCCCACCAGGAGAACACAATAGGTTCAAGGAAGAGATTCCACCATCAACAAATAACAATGAGTTGTGGTGTTTTGCATTGGAAGGAATCGCATCCTCACCATGTGAGTGGTCAAGATACACAGTGGATCAACCAGAAAAGCTTAATGAGACCTATCTAGTAAGAGAAGGTCCATCCATTGTGACGAGTGTAAATACATTTAGGGTCCCCTGGAAGTGGTCATGTACTGTATATGGTGAACTGGACACAAATGATGCTAAAATTATTCATTCACCAGAAATATTGAGATTTGAGTTTTAACATGTTAATCTTTTTTGTACTGTATTAATAAGTTTTATCCAGAATATGTGAAGTGTTCTAAGGTATAAAATAAATATCTAGAGGGTAAAAAAAACTGCGCTTGAAAAGAGAAAGTTAAATGCAAAATGTAAATATCTAAATGGATGAACCAGTCCAAAAGCAGCAATAATGTGGGATATAACACAAACAAAATTAGAAAAGGAAAAAACTGCGCTAATTAAAGTCCAAAAAAATTAAAATGTCTAATTAAAAGAACTAAAAAAATGTTGATCGTATCCGTCTCAACTGCAAGACTGGGAGTGACTACCTATTATATGCTGTTCATGATCCCCTGTCATAAGGGATCATGGCGATTTGGTAAGGAGCCAATCTATAGTTTGGTGGAGGATTCATCACTTTGCTTTGGACACGTTTTCAACTACCGTATTTATCGGCGTAGACCGCGCACTTTTTTTTCCCTGAAAATCAGGGCAAAATCGTGGGTGCGCGATATACACCGATATCCGCTTCCCGCACTGTGTTTGAACCACTGCGCCGACATATACCGAGCGCAGTACACTTGGGTATAGTCGGGCAGGCTCGGCTCCGCTTGCGGTCACGTCCTGTGTGTCCTGTACGTCCTTTACGTGAGAGGAGTCGAGCCTGCCCGACTATACCCGAGTGTACTGCGCTCGGTATATGTCGGCGGAGTAGTTCAAACACAGCGCTGGAAGCGGGGATCGAGTGGGGAGGACACCACGATGGCAGCAGAAGGACGCCAGACCGGACAAGGCCCCTAATGGACGCGATGGACGGCGGGCAAGACACCGACGAGGGGGCATCCAAACTGTAAGTATTTTATTTTCCAGGAATTTTCCTTCTAGGTTGGGGGTGCGCGCTATACGCCGGGGCATGTTATAGCAAGATAAATATGGTAATTTTGGAACTTGGCACAGAGCACGGGTGTCTGGCATTACATGTGTTAAACATTTATGATTTATTGATCTAATGATATGATCCAATTTTTTTTGATGTTCATTATCAATATAATCACTGTTTCACTGTTATTGAGGGACTTGAGAGTGCTATATAGTGCCCTCTAGTGGCTATCAACCTCTCTTGTTTTTTGGTATATTAGTGATTTATATATACTATCATATACCACATAGTTTCTGATTTATATCAATATATATCACATAGTTTTGTGTGTTTTGTGATTCAAACATTTGTTTCACACGGTTTAGAGGTAGCGCGAATTATATTTTTCTCACTGTTTGTTTTTTGTATCTATTGTTTACATGGTAATCGCAGCTCTCGGATTGAATAGACTGTGATTTCATTGCAGTTTTTCTTTCTTTCTTTCTTGTTTGTTTAGTATTTAGTGCAGTGTCTTTCCAATTTTCCAGTATATCACAGATATTAGTTATGGAAGTTGGGTTAGAACCTGATGAAAGGCATGCTTACCAGATGACCTGCCACTAAAGCAGGTGGCTATTAGGGATGAGCTTCGAGTTTGAGTATTACTCATGTTCGACTCGAACATTGCCTGTTCGCCGAACAGCGAACTATTTGGGGTGTTCGCGGCAAGTTCGTGTGAACTTTAGGACCCTGTTAAAGTCTATGGGACTCGAACGTTTGAAATCTAAAGTGCTAATCTTAAAGGCTAATATGCAAGTTATTGTCCTAAAAAGTGTTTGGGGACCTGGATCCTGCCCCAGGGGACATGTATCAATGCAAAAAAAAGTTTTAACTTTCATACCTAGGGGGGGTGTATAGTATGCCTGTAAAGTAGTGCTTGTTTCCCATGCTTAGAACCGTCCCTGCACAAAGTGTCATTTCTGAAGGAAAAAAAGTAATTTAAAATCACTCGCGACTATAATGAATTGTCGGCTCCCGGCAATACAGAGAAAAGTCATTCATAAAAAAAATGTGTGGGGTCCACGGGATTTTTTTTTTTAATTTGGGGTGGAGTTCCCCTTAAAATCCATACCAGACCTGAAGGGCCTGGAATCGATATTTGGGGGGAACCCCACATCATTTTTTTTAATTTGACGCAGGGTTCCCCTTAATATTCATACCAGACCCTAAGGTGAGTGATTTTAAATGACTTTTTTCCTTCAGAAATTAAATTGTGTGTAGGGACAGTTCTAAGCACAGGAAACAAGCGCTACTTTACAGGCATACTATACACCCCCCTAGGTAGGAAATTTAAAGGAATATTTCAATTTTTTTGTTTCACTTTAAGCATTATTAAAATCACTGTTCCTGAAAAAATTGCCATTTTTTAAAAAAATTTTTTGCATTGATATATGTCCCCTGGGGCAGGACCCGGGTCCCCAAACACTTTTTAGGACAATAACTTGCATATTAGCCTTTACAATTAGTACTTTAGATTTCAAACGTTCGAGTCCCATAGACTTTAACAGGGTTCTAAAGTTCACACAAACTTTTGGTCTGTTCGCAGGTTCTGGTGCGAACCGAACCCAGGGGTGTTCGGCTCATCCCTAGTGGCTATAACCCAGCCCAGGCCATTGGTTAGTGAGATACCACTAACTAATCCAATGGTGATAAATTCCCCAGATGGGTAGAAGGTGAGCTCCACATAATAATTGACCCAAAAGAGAGAAAAATATATACCATAGCATAATCCTGTCTAGTCTATTAACCTTAAATAGGACTAACAATGCGCAACAATTAGTGTGCATCAAATCCACCCAGTGATCATATAATACACCAGTGAATCACTACGACATGAAAAGCCTCCTTACCAGACGGCAGATATTAAGTGCAATTTTTAAAAATGTTTAAGTTATTTTAATTTTAAATTTTAATTTTTTTGGACTTTAACCACTTGCCGCCTGCCAATGACATATTGACGGCGGCAAATGGTTGTTAGTTCCTGACTGGACGTCATATGACATCGTCAGGTCATTGAGCCTATGCGCGCCCCCCGGGGGCGCTCACCGCGGCGATCGTTGTTGCGGGTGTCAGTCTGACACCCCGCAACACCGATCTAGGTAAAGTGTCTCTCACGGAGACACTTTACCACGTGATCAGCTGTGTCCAATGATGGCTGATCACGATGTAAACAGGAAGAGCCGTTGATGGCTCTTCCTCACTCGTGTCTGACAGACGCAAGTAGAGGAGAGCCGATCGGCACTGATTGGCAACATGGATCTATCAGTGCCACCCCTCAGTGTCCATCAGTGCCACCCCACAGGGCCAATCCATGCCCAGTGCCCACCTATCAGTACCCATCAGTGCCACCCATAAGTACCCATCAGTGCCACCCATATGTGCTGCCCATGAGTGCCCATATGTGCCACCTATGAGTGCCCGATGCCGTCTATGAGTGCCCTTCAGTGCCGCCTATGAGTGCCCATCAGTGCCACCCATCAGTGCCCATCACTGCCGCCTATGAGTGCCCATCAGTGCCGCCTATGAGTGCCCATCAGTGCCGCATACCAGCACCGCCTATCAGTGCCACTTCATCGGTGACCATCAGTACTACCTTATCGGTGCCCATCAGTGCCACCTCATCGGTGCCCATCAGTGCCTGTAATTGAAAGAGAAAACGTACTTATTTACAAAAAAAATAACAGGAAAAAAAATAAAAACTTTATTTTTTTTCCAAATTTTCAGGCTTTTTGTAGTTGTTGTCCAAAAAAAAAATCGCAGAGGTGATCAAATACCACCAATAGAAAGCTCTATTTGTGGGGAAAAAAGGACACCAATTTTGTTTGGGTACAGTGTAGCATGACTGCGCAATTGTCATTCAAAGTGCGACAGTGCTGAAAGCTGAAAATTGGTTTGGGCGGGAAGGTGCGTAAGTGCCCTGTATGGAAGTGGTTAATTAGCACAATTTTTTCCTTTTCTAATAAAATAAATATCTGCCTTCAACCTTTTTCTGTCTCTATGTACAGTACCGTTCAAACGTTTTCAGCAGATGTGAAGATAGAATGCTTTAAAAAATATATATTTTACTTGCTTATATTTATCAATTTAAAAAATGCACAGTGAGCGAACAGAAGAAAAATCTAAATTAAATCAATAGTTTAATAACCCATTGGCATCAAAGCAGCATAATTTGTTTTACAGTAGGTACACTTGCAAACCGTTTTTGAAAGAATTTAGCAACAGTAAGCATTATATTTATATTTTGTTTTTTAATTCAAATACATTTTCGAATTTGCATTTGTTTTGAGGCGGAATTCGATTCAAATTCGGATGATTCGTTATTTTGACCACAATTTGGTTTTGTTATAATTTATTTTGAATTAGTTTGAATTTGCTCCTATTGTAATTCAGAAATTGGGATACATCCCAATTTCTGAATATCAAAAAATTTGTATAAATTTTGATTTGAAATAAAACAAACCGCACATGTCTAACCAGTAGAGCTATTTTTCCCAGTTCCTTTTATAGGGTGACAACGCTACTTTTTTGGCAGTGAATCTTTTCTTGGAATAGGTATAAGCCATTGGAATAAAAGATGACCGGTGTAAATGCCCCATCGACCAACTTCAGTACAACCAGCCTGCTGGGTGTCTTTGTGCAATCACTGCCCGTGGCTATAGTTGCCAGCAGTGATCATTATGTTCTGATGGCTGGGAAACCTCCCGCTGTCAGGATCCAATAATGCAACAGGAGGGATCAACACAGTCAATGGTTGAAGGAAAGAGAATTGCATAATCTTTTTTTTTTTTACTATTGCCTCCTGTCTGTTTTGCAATAGTTTTTTGGTAAAAAAAATGTTTCCACCATGTTTCTGGTCTTTTCATTAAAGTGTTTTTTGAAAAATACCTAGGAATTAAAGAATTTAGTCTCTTTGATGAAGCTACCATAGTGTAAAATTCTGTTACATTTCTGTCTGGACATGGCATCAAGTTGTGCAGACATTTTTTTAAAGGTCAGAATTACAACATCAGACACTGTAAATGGTGCACTTTTCCAATAACACAATGTTGTGGTGGCTACCGCCTGTGTGTGAGGGGTTAACTGCTTGGTTAACCCCTTCACGCTGACCGTACGCAAATATGGGGGCCCCACTGGACTTTTTTCCGTGGGGCCGCATGCTTGCGTAGCTCCCTGTATGCTGCGAGCGTGCCACATGGAACGCTCCCAGCACAACAAACGGTGTCTCACTGAGAGCCCTGGGCCCCATTCTAATGATCAGAACCCGTAACATCCGATTATAGGTCGCCTGATCACTGTGATAGCCTCTGATTGGCTATCGCAGTGATCAGTCACTTTGAAGCCCGCCCCCGTGTTTTCTGTCTTTGTGAATAGACAAGAGAGGTACATTGCATCATCCTCTGTCCCTGCAGAGATAAAAAAAAAAAAAAAGTGTGTGAAGAAAAAAAATAATATAATAATAATATTTAAAAAAAAATATATATATATTTTAAATACCTAGATCAAGTGTCATGATCTATGTCATGGCTTTGGTCACCTGCTGGTGGCACTGTTTCTCCCAGCAACAGGGGTGCAGTTCTGGTGTCACCAGCGGGTGTCTCTCATGGGATGGACTCCTCTCTAATTAAGATAAACTGCTACAGGTATATAAGCCCGCCCTGCACTACAGTCCAGTGCTTCAGTATTTTTCCTGTCAGCCCTGTTCCTGCCTGTCCTGATACCTGTAGCCAGTTCGGTTCCTGATTTGCTCCCCGCCCTGTCCTGGACTCTGTTTCCCCCTTGTCTCTTATTGACCCCGGCTTGTACCTTTGGACTTTGCTGCTCTCTCCTATCCTTGACCCCCCTTGGACTTGCTTGTCTCTCATCCCTGCATTACCTGCTATATACGCTCTGATTTCTTGTATATATTTGTTCACTAGTTTTGGTGGCTTTGTATTTATAGTATACACGTGTGCCTTAATCTTCAAAAAATACATATTGTTTCACTTACCTCTGTACCTATTTTCCTTAGTGCAGCCCATTGACCTGTTAACTAATATTGGATGCCTGTGTAGACATCCCCTGACATCAAGGTTTGATCTAGGTCAGTGCCAGGGTTAGTGTTGGGGTAAAGGGTCAGGATCAAAGGTCAGTATTTTTTGGGACAGGATTTTTATTCATTTTTTTTTAATTGATATTAGTGTCAGCGGGCTAGGTGAGACTCCCTAAAAAAAACACTATTCAGCAAGTTTTCCCATAATATTTTCCCTACCACATTATATACCATCCTACCCACATCATTTATATATTTATCAATATTTTTTGATGTGATTATACATGAGGTCATGGATGGCTAGGTTTTGTAGTGGTGGCAGGGAGAACGGGATTCAGATTTCTTTTGTGCTGTTTTTGTATTATTGATTGTTTTGTTACATTGGAATGGGCTAGTTCAGTATATGGCACAAATTCTATGTTTATTATCTAACATTCGTGTTGGAGGAAGCGGAGTGCGGCAGTCCAGGATCTTCTTCTATCCAATGCACCTGTGCATAGCCAGCACCCTTTTGGTTTAGTGGGACGTAAGCAAAGCCAAGGGATCAGCAGTTTTTAGAGCGGTATCATCTCTCACTGTCATTGTGTTTTAGGTAGAATTACAAAAATGCAAAATGCGCACTATTATTTCTGGGCTGTACTATGGGTACAAACAACAACTAACATACATATATGTGGTATTGTTGCGATCGCCAGGAGCAGGAGATTTATTTTGCGTTGTTCTTTGGTGGTAGGTTATGGTAGTAGCAAGAACTTTACACTTACATTTAAATTAAATGTTTTACTATTTTGGGCCAGTTTTCCTTTGATAAAAAAAACAAAACAAAAACAGGTGATATCCATTACAATTTACCACCAAATAAAAGCTCAATTTGCCCTGAAATAAACAAGGTATAATCCCCCTGGATGCACAAAGTAGTTGTAATGATATGCAGTGGCGGCCCGTCCATAGGGGGCGCCCGAGCTCTGCCCCCCCCCCTTCCTGTAGTCACAAAAAAAACGGGCCCTTTAAGATTTTTTTTTTCTTAACCACTTTAGCCCCGGACCATATTGCTGTCCAAAGACCAGAGCACTTTTTGTGATTCGGCACTGCGTCGCTTTAACTGACAATTGCGCGGTCGTGCGATGTGGCTCCCAAACAAAATTGACGTCCTTTTTTTCCCACAAATAGAGCTTTCTTTTGGTGGTATTTGATCATCTCTGCGGTTTTTATTTTTTGTGCTATAAACAAAAATAGAGCGACTATTTTGAAAAAATATTTTTTTCTGTCATAAATATCCCCCAAAAATATATAAAAAAAACGTTTAGGCCGATACGTATTCTTTTACATATTTTTCGTTAAAAAAAATCGCAATTAGAATTTATTGATTGGTTTGCGCAAAAGTTATAGCGTTTACAAAACAACACAAGGTTTTTAAAGTATTTTATTAAACAGCTCCGGAGGGGCCCCCCCTCTTCTTTAGCTCTTTTTACCGGGGGGGCCTTCTTCTTCCACTCTCCGGGGGTCTTCTCCGCTCTCCGGGGGTCTTCTCCACTCTGCGGGGGTTTTCTTCCGCTCTCCAGGGGTCTTCTCCCACTCTCTGCTGTTGACTCGGCGCTCTCCGGTGCCTTCTTCTTCAGGACTGGCCGCAGCTATCTTATAGTTAGCTCAATTACTAGCGGCGGCCAGTCCGCTCTTCTGTGAAGCCTTCTTCTCTTCTCCAGATGTTGACTCAACGCTTCCTCCCGCTGTTATGCCGGGCACGCGGCTCCCATCGACTTATATAGGCCTATCTTGTGACGTCACAGTCCCATCATGCTCCCGTACCTACCCATGTGAGAATCACAATGAGAAAATAGAGAGCAGGTTCTCTATTTTTCTTGTTGAGATTCTTGGCAGTTTTTCTTAATGAGAAACCTGAAAGCCTCGTACACACGAACGGTTTACTCGCCAAGAACCAGCAAGAATACTGCTGGCAGAGCTTTCTTGCCGAGAAAACCGTGCGTGTGTACAAGGCTTCAGTTCTTTTTCTTCCTCCCAGTCCACAATTTGATCCTGCTCTGCCCGCTTCTAGCAGGTGTCCATACAGTAACTGGCACTACTTCCTAAACACTCAATTAAATGAGACAGAACACTTGAACAAAAACTACATGTCCAGACAAAATATAGTCTGGCTGAGCAGTCATAGATTATCAATTAAGAAAAAAGAAATAAATTGAGCTACCCCTTAACCATGTGATAAACTTAATTAGAAGAATCACAAAAAATGTAATTTCCCCAAAAATGAATAAACAAAATAAGTGATATAAATTGTGAATGTGGGATATAGTGTGGTATCACTAATATTTTAGAAAAAGAGGGGATCAGTTGCCACTTAAAGCAATCTCATACCAATCAGTGAACACGAACTAATGATTATAATGTTAATATAAAATTTAAACATCAAAGTTAATAAATCAAATGTTCAAATTAAATCAATCAAATCAAAAATATAGTCCATAAGTGCTCAATAAGTGGATGCTATACACCCGTGCTCTGTGCCAAAATCCAACTTCTGATGATAAACGTGTCCAAATAAAGGAGATAAATCCTTCACCAATCAATAAAAAGTGGCTCCTTACTGACTCGCAATGATCCCTTATGACCGGGGATCATTAACAGCGTATATGATTAAGGATGTCACTCCAGCCACGCAGTTCAAACAAATTTGGTTTTTAAAGCAATGGATCTCGTTCAATGGTAATTGCAGATCACCAGCATAAATGCCCACAATGCAAAAAACAATGACAGCTCCACATAGCGCATTAAATGTGTAAAAATCTTTAAAAAAAGATTGTATTGCACTTACAAGTTTGCAGAAAAAATAATGCCTTAAATCTGGTGTGCCGGCCGGTACACAAATTCCAGACACCCATCCTGCTGGGGGATTTGTTTGGAGCTATGGATGACGTCAGAGCGCCGCTCCGGACTACGTCTGTTTAGTAATATCTTACTTCTTCCAGGGGCTTCCATGGCCCCTGGAAGAAGTAAGTTATTAGGAAAAGGATGTAGGGCGGAGCGGCGTGCCGACTTATTGAGCACTTATGGACTATATTTGATTGATTTAATTTGAACATTTATTTTGATTTTATTATTAAATTTTATATTAACGTTATAATCATTGGTTCTTGTTCACTGATTGGTATGAGATTGCTTTAAGTGGCAACTGATCACCTCTTTTTCTGACATATTTGTGATACCACACTATATGCCACATTCACAATTTTATATCACTTATTTTGTTTATACATTTTTTGGTAAATTACATTTTTTGTGATTCTTCTAATTAAGTTTACTACATGGTTAAGGGGTAGCACGATTTATTAATTTTTTATTTTTATTTTATGTTTTTTGTATTAATTGTTTACATGATAATCACAGCTCTCAAATTGGACAGACTGTAATTGTGTTACAGCTGTTTTTCTTTTTTTATTTAGCGCAGTTTCTTTCCATTTTTCCATAGATTATCAATTACCTAATTTATGAATGAGTATACATCCACTAGTAATAAGAAGTTGAAATGTGGTAACACATATACTATACATATTGGCCCAGATTCACAAAGCAGTTACGCCGACGTAAGTGCAAATGTGCGCCAGACCCACAAACCAACATACGTCTAAAAACTGGCCAGCCTACGCCGACGTAGCATACATACGCCAACGTAGCATGGGCGCACTTTTCGTCTGGATGCATGTTGCTGTTCCCATTGATTAGGCATTCAAACATGCAAATGAGGGAAATACGGCGATTTACGAACGTACGTGCGCCAGACGCATGCTACGAGAGGTGCGCGTAAATTGTATGTCCGGCGTAAAGATATTCCCCATAGATGAGCCGCAACCCGGAAACAGACATGCAAAGGTCTGCACCAGAGAACACAGGCCGGCGTATTGGGCGTACGTTACGTTCATGGCGTACGTGGTGATCCGGCGTAGCTTAGGCATTTGTGCCGGCATGGTTGTGAGCATGCACATAAGGATGCTGTTTCATCCGTCCACATCACGGCAACATCACGGCGCATGCGCAGTTCATGATACGCCGGGTGTAAAACACTGCACTTCCACCTATGCCGGTGACGCGTCATATTCGGCTCCCCGTCACAGAATGCTACGGAAGTGACGTAGCGGGCAACTGCGCATGCGCGATGCGTTCCAAACGCAATTGTGATGCGTTCCAATGGATCTACGACAGTGCACACCAGCAAAGCTGTCATTCTTGGTGACGTGGACTTAGAGGTAAGTGGCCAGTCGGCCTCACGTCCTTGCTTCGCTCGGACAGCTCGCTGCGCTCGCTCGGCCTCCTGGCTCTTTTTTTAACATCCTCCAATCCACGGGATGTTAAGGAAAGAGCCTGGATGCCGAACGAGGTTTCGCTGGTGTGCACTGTCGTAAATGCATTGGAACGCAGTTTGCCGCCACAGCACTTCCGCAGCAGTCTGTGATGGGGAGCGGAGTATGACGGTGCACCGGGCTGCGCCTTCGAAACTTACGCCATGCCGACGCAGCGTTGGGAGCAAAAGCTTGCAGTGCTTACCTCTCCGTGCTGCGTCGGCGCAGTGTACGACGTTTGCGCTACGGCGGAGTAATGTGCGCCCAACTCTCTGTGAATCTGGGCCATTTTACTTAGCTATGCATCATTTCGGGGTTTGCGTAAAATTTTTGATTTTTAGGTAGACATTTACTGTACTGTATTCTTTTAGAGCAGGGATCTCAAACAGACGGCCCTCCATCTGTTGCAAAACTACAAGTCCCATCATGCCTCTGCCTGTGGGAGTCATGATTGTAACTGTCATGCTTGCCATGGGACTTGTAGTTTTGTAACAGCTGGAGGGCCACCAGTTTGATACCCCTGTTTTAGAGCAATTCATTGTGTGTGTGTGTGTGTGTGTGTGTGTATATACTGTGTATATATATATATATATATATATATATATATATATTATAACTAGGGTTGTCCCGATACCACTTTTTTTAGGACCGAGTACAAGTACCGATACTTTTTTTCAAGTAGTCGCCGATACCGAATACCGATACTTTTTTTAAACGTGTCCCCAAATGCAGCCATGTCCCCCCACATATTGCAGCCATGTCCCCAGACACGCGATTGGACGGATCCGTCCAATCGCGAGCAAGGGGGGAGTGTCTATACACGGATACGTGCATAGACACTCCCCCCTTGCTCGCGATTGGACGGATCCGTCCAATCGCGTGTCTATACATGGCGCCGCGGGTATGTGTTGCACGTGGATTAACCCTGCAGCGGCGGCGGCGGCGGCGGAGGTATGGGGGACATGACATGGCTGCAATATGGGGCACAGGACATGGCTGCATATGTGGGGGGACATGACATGGCTGCATATGTGGGGGGACATGACATGGCTGCATATGTGGGGGGACATGACATGGCTGCATATGTGGGGGGACATGACATGGCTGCAATATGTGGGGGGACATGACATGGCTGCAATATGTGGGGGGACATGACATGGCTGCATATGTGGGGGGACATGACATGGCTGCATATGTGGGGGGACATGACATGGCTGCAATATGTGGGGGGACATGACATGGATGCATATGTGGGGGGACATGACATGGCTGCAAAATGTGGGGGACATGACATGGCTGCAATATGTGGGGGACATGACATGGCTGCAATATGTGCATGGCGCCGCGGGTATTACAAGTTTACAAGGTGCACAGGGATTAGCGGCGGTCGGCGGCGGGCGGTGTGCGGCGAGCGGCGTGCAGCGAGCGGCGGGGGGGGGGGAAGTATTCTATTTTGGTATCGGGGGTATTTGCGGGAGTACAAGTACTCCCGCAAATACTCGGAATCGGTCCCGATACCGATACTGGTATCGGGACAACCCTAATTATAACTGAACACATCTCTTATACATCATACAGCAGGGGTGGCCAACCAGTGGCCCGGGGGCCACATGTGGCCCGCGGAGCCATCTGATGTGACCCGTGGGCTCCTGGTCTGGAATGGCGGGTTGGCAAGCCCAGATCACAGGTTGCCGACCCGCCATACCGCAGCATCAGTGTTTTGAATGAAGCTGGTGGTAGAGGAAGAAAGCGGCTGCGGAGCAGAGCCCAATAAGCATATGCTTCCTCTACAGGGCCGGCTTTTGGCATAGGTGGAGTCTATGGCAAAGTTCAGATCACCCGCAGGATAGACACAGGTGCACTAAGCTGCACCCGCGGTGTGGGTAAACCACACCACATCAGTGTGAAAGTAGTCTTAGGCCCTTTTCACATGATCAGCCCAACCAAATGGGACCCTCAATTCACCTCTATAGAGCCACAGATGTCCGTTTAAGCCCACCTACCTCCAATCCGAAAAACAGAAGGGAATACATCTCCTTTCATCTGGGTGGATCAGAGGGCCTATAGACTAGCCGTGACCTGTCATTCGCCCACTCCACTCATTGTGGCCCGCGACTGGTTACCAAGTTGCTTAAGTGGCCCTCGCTCTTCAAAAGGTTGGGCACCCCTGTCATACAGCATCCATCAATATGGCAACACTCATCCCAGTTGCAAATCTCAATATATTATGATTAAATGAACCACAAAAAAATCAAATGTATGGAATTATCTTATCCTCACATTGAATCAAAGCTGTAGATCTTTCTGTATTCTTAAAAACACACAAAAAGCCTTTTCACATTTTCTTCTTCAAGAGAAAATAGCAGTTTTGTTGCGGCACTTGATGTGTAATAGCTAAAGCTTTTTTTTTCCTGTAAAACCTAGCTATTTTCCTACTCATTAGTATTGTCAATTTCAACAACAGCAATAGAATATTAGCTGTTAACATTTCATGGACATAAGAACACTATCATGTTAAAATAAAAATTGATGATACAGAACACATGGTGCCTAACTTTATTATTGCTGATAACATGCCAGATTGTATTTACTTGACAAAAGAGCTAAATCGGAAAGAATAAAATCATTATCAAATGTTTATCATGATCAGCAATGCAAGACCAGACTTGTGAAAAAACAAAAGAGGTTGCATAGTTAGTTGGAAGCAGAGCATTACATGTGTTTTCACCTTAATCCAACAGTGTAAATAAAAATAAAAATTGGAAAATGTGAAACACGTGTATTACAATGAATTATCATTGTAATACACGTGTTTCACACTTTCCATGTTTTTCACATTTTCTATTTCTGAACATACTGCCCAAGAGGTCTTGCATTAGCAAGACCTCTTGGGCAGTATGTTCAGAAAAAGAATTGAAGAAAATAATATTATTTTTGGGATAGTGAAGTGTATTGAGAGAGGTTATTGTACTCATCTGAAGAAAAATAAAATTGTGATGTGGTAAGCATATGCAGTTTTTAGTTCCATTATACCTGTCATGGGGTGGACTGACCCATCGGACACTGCCCGAGGGCCCGGCCGTTAGAGGGCTCATGAGAGGCTATGCATCCGCAATAGATGCAGTCTAGCAGGGATTCAGGAAGTGGCTGTAATACCTCTGTGCTGCTCCGTGCCGGCTCCTCCTTCCCTCATGTCCATGTCCACTCCCTGATGTGCTCTGTGATGCACCATGCTGTGCTCATTAATGTGCCCTGCTGTGTACAGCATAAATAAACCCTGCTGTGTGCCCCGTGATGTGCCCCATGCCCTGCTGTGTACCCCCTGATGTGTCTTGTGATGTGCCCTACTGTGTGTCCTGTGATATGCCCCATGCCCTGTGATGTTATAAGTGCCCTGCTGTGTACCCCCTGATGTGCCCTGTGCCCTGTGATGCGCCCTCCTGTGTGCCTTGTGATGTGCCCATGCCCTGTCTTGTGCCCTGCTTTGTGCCCCATGCCCTGTGATATGCCCCGTTGGGGCATTACTGTGTAACCCATTATTTATTTAGGTGTGGCTTGCATGTGGGAGGGGACACAGGGGGCCCCATGATCCTCTATTGCCCAGGGGCCCCATGAGTTGTCAGTTCATCCTTGTACCTGTCCATTGCAAATTTCACAAGGCCACTAGACGTACATCCTTGTGTGAGCATGGAATCCCTTGGAGCGTGGAGTCTCCCACCAGAGTTCCTGATGGTGGAGGTTTTGCTGCATGTTGGTGCCAGGCCATGACCCCCAGGATCACATGCTCAACATTCTAAGACTATTCTAAGTCTTCCAAGCTTCTGCAGTAGTGACCACAAGATTAGTACCTCCCCAAAGAAAATATGACTGTGAAAATCCCCAATACTTTCAATGAAATACTAGACATTATATTGAACTATTTTGTGCACTTCACTATTTAGCTTGCCCAGCCATTTAGGCCAAAAAAAATACTTTTGCCGCGTACACATGATCGGAAATGCCGACAACAAAACCGTGGATTTTTTTCTGATAGATGTTGGCTCAAACTTGTCTTGCATACACATGGCCACACAAATGTTGTTGAAAATTCCGATCGCTAAGAACTACGACGAGCCGAGAAAAATTAAGTTCAATGATTCCGAGCGTGCGTAGGATTTTTGTGCGTTGAATTGCCTACACCCGATCGGAATTTCAGACAAGAACTTTTGTTGTCGGAAAATTTGAGAACCAGCTCTCAAACATTTGTTGTCAGAAATTCCAACAGCAAATGTCCGATGGAGCATACACACGGTCGGATTTTCCGACAACAAGCTCACATCGAACATTTGTTGTCGGAATGTCCGATCGTGTGTACGCAGCATTACAGTGAATATTCTGTGATCTGTCTACATTGTCTTATGCAAAAGCACAGTAGGAATTTTCAGAGACCCTAATGCCCTGTACACACGATCGGAATTTCCGTCGAAAATAGTTGGATGTTTTTTCCGACGGAAATTCCACTCAAGCTTGGCTTGCATACACACAGCATTAAGAACACAGTGATGTACAACACTACGACAAGGCGAGAAAAATAAGTTCAATGCTTCCGAGCATGCGTCAAATTGTTTGTTCCCCTTCGGAATTCCTTACGAATTTTCCAAAAGGATTTTTTTCTATCTATCTAAGTCGGTCGAAAATTCCAACGGAAAAGTCCGATGGGGCATACACATGGTCAGAATATCCGATGAAATCCATCTGACTTTTTCCATCTGAAATTCTGATCGTGTGTACGTGGCATAAGATTTAATATTGTGGAGAAAAAGAGGATAGCACAAAGAGGCCTCTTTCATACCTTTTTTTCCTGCCACCACACTTCTATGTTTCTATGTATATTCAAATAAAAATAGAACTTTTCACATCAAGGATAAATCTACAAATGTCAGTGCTAATAAGAATTACAGTGGTTTAAACATGCTAAAACATTATTATTTGGGGCAAAACATATTAACATGGCAATTGTATTGTATTAATAATTTCCTGCAATACACACAAACACATATTTTTTGTAAGGAAGACATGCTAAACTAGTATTGGTAGTGGTAAACTATGCACAAGACAAATTGTACAGCAAGTTCATTGCAGTAAACCAACAAAACATTTGTGCGTCCAAGTTACTAATTAAACCAAGGGTTACTTCTGACTAACGGTGTCCTTAACATGCTCCTCAAAACAAACAGACAGCACTGTAAGCATTAAGCCTTTTCACCCAGCCATAGGTTCCCACATTAGAATGAGTTGAGCAGCTGTCAGGTCGCACATACAGTTGAGCTCAAAAGTTTGCATACTCTATGAGAATTGGTAATGTACAATTTGGACTATTTTTATAGAAAATATGAGTGAGCAGGCAAAGCACATTTCTTTTACTTCTTATGGGATTCAAATTCAACTATAGGTCATAACAAAACGGTCCAAATATAAACCAAAACATGGCAACAAGTAAACAAATGAAATGACCCCTGTTCAAAAGTCTTCATACCCTTATGCCTCCTACCCACGACCTGGCCAACAAATTAGTACCAGCTCTCGTTTTTTCCCATCGAGATTCCCGGCGGTCTTTTTCCCCGTCATGAAAACCGCTCGTATGTATGCTTTTCCGAGGGGAAAAAAACATGCATGCTCAGAATCAAGTATGAGACTGGAGCGCCCGTAAAACTAGCATTCATAATGGAGATATCACATTCGTTACGCTGTTACGGACTGAAAAGTGTGAATCGTCTCTCACCAAACGTTTACTAACACGAGGATCAGCAAAAGCAGCCCAAAGGGTGGTGCCATTTGAATGGAACTTCCCCTTTATAGTCCCGTCGTACATGTCGTAAGTCACTGTGCTTTGGTCGGGCGGGATTTGGCATGAACGTCTGTATGCGAGGCAGGCTGCAGAGGAATCACGTCGTGAAAAAATTCATTTTTTTTCCTGACAGACACACCGGTCGTGTGTATGAGGCATTCGTTTTTAATACTGTGTATTGCCCGTTTAGCATAAATGACAGCGTGCAGTCTTTTTTAATAGTTGTCTTTTGTTTGTTTTGCATGAACTGCCTGAACACAATTTTGCCACTTTGATATGTGATACTAAAAATATACATATCACCACAACTATTTTGTGCATCCAAGTGGATTATACCTTGTTTTTTTTTTCAAGAGAAGTTGGGCTTTCATTAGGTGGTAAATGGTAATGGCTATTTTTGTTTTTTTAATCAAAGGGAAACTGGCCTGTTTAAGACAATTACAGCAATACCACATATGTATGTTAATTGTTTTTTGTACCCATAGCAAAGCTCATAGGCAATAGTGCTCATTTTCCTTTTTTTTTTAATCCTACCTAAAACATACTTTATTAACCGACACTGATGCCAATTTAAAAAAAAATCCTACCCAAAATATACTGACTCTGACCTTTTACCTTTACTTGACCCAAACACTAAGACCCTGTACACACGATCAGACTGGTCCGATGAGAATGGTCCGACGGACCGTTTTCATCGGGTCACCGCTGAAGTGGCCTGATGGTCTGATGCGAGTACACACCATCAGTCCAAAATCCGATCGGGTCAGAACGCGGTGATGTAGAACACAACGACGTGCTGAAAAAATTAAGTTCAATGCTTCCAAGCATGCGTCGACTTGATTCTGAGCATGCGCGAGTTTTTGGTCCGATGCTTTTGTGTACTAACCATCGTTTTGGTCTGACGGTCAGGTGTCCATCGGACAGATTTTAAAGCAAGTTTTAAAACTTTGGTCCGATGGACAACGGTCCGATGGGCCGTACTCACGATCAATTTGGTCCAATGAAATTGACCTTAAGGACCGGTCTGTACGCGGCCTAACACATACATTTTTTTATTTCTATCTCCCTACACGTAGAGAGAGATACACAGGGGTGGCTTCACAGTGATTGATCACCAGACCCGCTGATTGGGACCCACTGTGTCCAATCACAGCAGGAGCGGTTTGCCGGAAGCACATGCGCACGCCCCAGACCCAAAGAGGAAACAACGTACAGGTAAATTGTTTTGCACAGTGGGGCTGCCCTGCCACAGTAAATGTGTGATGGGCGGTCCGGACGCAGTTAAAATTGTTTCTGCATTTATTCTGATATAACATTCATCTGTTTGTGCAGCACCTGCATTTGTTACTGCACAACATTCATCTTCTGTTGCTTATGTTTGACCAGCACTAGAGATGAGCTTGGCCTTCCTCCAAATATATCTCTAAACCAAACTCTGAACTTTTTTGTACTCCAATCAACTGTGGGCTGGGTGGTTCCCCACCCTGCAGTTCATGGAAGCTGCAAGGCAGGGAATGACCCGGATCACAGCTTACTGTACAAAAGAGTGGGAGTTTGGGTTAGAAATGGGTTTGGAGGAGGCACAGGCACATCTCTAATGAGCACCTATGTTTGTTCTTGCACAACATTGATAATGTCCTGATACTGGGTATTTGCCTGTTCCTGTGCAGCGTTGCCAATTGTAGTTTTCACCAACCTTTAGATCAAGCAGACAGGACCTCTCTGCTCCCGAGGCTGCAGAGCACTGACTGTGTGTCTCAGATGAGACTATATTGGCCATCCACAACATCGCTGACTGCTACATCACCAACCTCATCTGCAGATATCGCCAAATAATCCCCTCCACTCCTCCCAAGAAGTTATTCTCTCTATCTGCCTTGTTACCTCCTCCCATGGTCACCTCCATTACTTCTCCAGAGCCTCTCCCATCCTCTGGAACTCCACATAAGAACTGTACGTGAGTCACCTCCATCAGATCATCCCCTTCAAGCTATTACCTTTTGTACCACCACCCCCTATCTTTAGATGATGAGCAGGGCGCGCCTATTCCTTTTGTATTGCAACTATACTGTCCCCCTTTATATTGTAAAGTGCTCTGTAAACTGTTGGCGCTACATAAATCCTCTATAATAATAATATTGCCTGACAGAGAGAGTTGCCTGACAAGAAAATGTTTTTTTATTTTAATTATGTTTGGCAAATGACTGAAAGCAAGTATGCCAGGAATAGTTGGATCATAAAAATAGTGATGCTAAAAGAATGAAGCCTTTCCATTTGGGCCTTTGTATTTTACACATAGCAAAATGCACAGATGTAAGTAAATGGTTTACTAATGTAACCCTACCTAATTATATAGTTACACGATATGGAAAATGAGTAAACAAACTTCAAAGGGTGTCTCAGGATCATTGCTGTGAATTGTTCTGGAGGGTTTCCATGGGGATTGTTGTATGCAATAATTCACACAATGGGGTGTGCCATCCTTTGATGTGCCCTACTTCTCATGTTGCCGGTTATGAGAAGATGGTTGTATTTATCACTGATCTGATACTGTGTTGTACTGAGCTTAATTACGAGGAAATCTGCTAGAACATAAATACAAAACAAAAAAAGGCTTACGTTGTTTGTGTTGCTACACTAAATACATTTTTATTAAAAACAAATTATAAACTAATTTTTTATTTATTTTTTAATCTCTGTGGGTTGCTTTCACAGTAGGTAAAAAAAGAAGTTTTAGAGGTTTTCGTTTTATACAAAGTTGTAAGAAGCAGTCTGGATAGGGAAGGAGAGGGGAGGGAGAGAAGAATTCTGGTGGGTGCCAATGGTTTTCAATCATGGGGGGTTTGGGTGACGAGGGTCAATAAGTCAAGGGTCAGTTAGAGAGGGGTGGTGAGATATGGCTCTTAATCCAAGTGGAGTGACATGTGATCATTAATTTTCAGATAAGGAAGGGGAAGGCGACCAACTTTCGAACACAAGGTTATCTGTAAAGGTGAGATAAATTAGTAAATCATCAGAAATGCATAATAATGCAGACATTGCATGTTTTTAGGATGATTTTCACCCATAATTTAGAACATCTTGGTTCTTTCTGGTGGATATACTAATAAGTAGATATGTGCGTTCCCGTTCGTAACAAATAGGCATGTGCAAAAGTGAAAAATTCGTTTCGTTTCGTTTCGTTTCAATTCGTCACTTAATAAATTTCGTTAAGTTAGGTTCGTTACATGTGTTGAATTCGTTTTCGGAATTCGTTCGTTTTCGACCGAATTTCGAAAAATACAGTCGAAAGCGAAAATATTTCGACCGTTTTTCGAATTCGTTCGTTTTCGACCGAATTTCGAAAAAATCGGTCGAAATCGAAAATATTTCAACCAGATTAGAAAACAAATAGTCTCTTTTCTAATAGAATTTTTTTCGAATTAAATTCGAATTTTTTTTTTTTTTTTCGAATTCCGATCGAATTTAGTCCGCGGGTATTCGATTCGGAATTCGAAAAAAAAAATTCGATTTCGACTTTTTTTTTTTTTTTCGAAATTCGGTCGAAAATGAACGAATTCGGAAAACGGTCGAAATTTTTCGTTATTATAGCAATTCGGAAATTCGTATGCATCCGAATGTCCGAATAATGGAAAATTCGTCCGAATTTCGATTCGGAACGAAACGAAATGCACATGCCTAGTAACAAATGGATTTTCGTACGAATTTGTTAGTATTCGTACATTCGTATCAATTCGAACATCCGAATAGCTGAAAGACCCAAAATACGAAAATTACGGAATTACGAATAAGCAAAATAACGAACAAACGAAAATACGAAAGTACGAATGGACAATCTTACTAAAATACGAAACACCGAAAAAGCAAAAGAACGAAAATTACATCTATAACGAACGATTTGCATTCGGCATTTTAAATCCTTTGTCTGTTAGTATTTTCATTCGTATGTTCGTATTTTCATTTGTGTGTTTTGTAAATCTGTTTCTTTGTCTGTTCGTAAATTTGTGTACTTGTAAGTTGTAACGTTCTTTCGAATGGGCAGTGTAGTTAGTAAGTGATGTATCTTACTTAATATCTTAGCCAATCAGCTTATCTCTTTTGTGCTGAGTCACCTTGTTGGCAAAAAGTCCGACCGTGTGTACGGGGCTTAAGAGAAAGCATACCTTAATATGGATTAGCCGCGTGTTGCTATGTATTTACGAAAGTACAAAATTACGAATCCATTAAACGAAAATTATTATCTAACAAAATTACGAATTTCGAATCAACGAACATAAAGTAGACAGAATTACGAATCATTCAGTATAAACGAAAATTAAACTGTTACGAAAATACGAACGGATCCGAATAGGAAAACTTGCGTCTTACAAAATACGAACGGGTCCGAATAGGAAAACTTGAATCTTACGAAATTACGAATCTTTACGAATCTACGGAACGAGACAAAACGGAACAAAAAAATACGAAAATTTTTGTTGTGCACATGTCTACTAATAAGTCATTGCCACCATCTCCAATAATATAAGTAACAAACAGTTTACCCCAAAATATGGGACTTTAAAGGCAAATGAAAATCCTCAAACTATGATAAAATGTACAATGCTTTATTAAAAGGATTAAAGGATGAAAGAATCAGTTGCATACTCTGTAAACAATCAAATGCTTGTTGTAAGTATCCTTTTCATGCTGACATGTTTCTGAAAAGATTATTTTCTTTCATCAGAGGCACAGTAGAGGAAGGATGGCAGAATGTCTACAATATAATTAACATTCATTAACAACTTTTGGAAGGAGCGGTCGATTGTCCTAAAAGATAAGGCACCTCATCCCAAAATTGATATCAAAGGGAATAAGGGGTAGGGGTTTATTATGGTGCCACAGTAAGTCAGTACCAATATATAATAAGAATTTTATAAATGTGTATTAAATACATAGGAAAAATTTAAAACGAATAATTTGTATATACAATACAGCTGTTTTTGATGATTAGATCACGTAAAAAGTACAGTAGGAGCATATATCTAGTAAATAACAGTCAGGTCTTCCCTACTAGTTTCGCCAAGACATTGGCTTCATCAGGGGAGTAGGACGTGACCAATCAATGTGTGTAGCTTTACAATGACAAAACATATAAATTAAAAATCATCGTAATCACATGGTACTCTTAAGCAAAATGACATGGTGATGATTGGGCTAAATGTGCAAAATAATCAGTTCAAACACCCCATGAGCCCATCCCCCATCACACTGCGTGAAAATACACGCATCAAGGCCCACAGATAGTAAACTTCCACCTACCCCGATATCAGATCGAGGCAGCAAAAATCCATGAGATACCAGACCAGCAATGCCAATAGTGTGGCTATAGAGGGCGATAAAGGAGACCAAGAAAATAGTTAGCCATATGGAAAGCCAGAATGAACAAAGCGATAAGAGCTCATAATACTCAGATCTCAAAGGGCATCAAGCCTCAATACATACCAAAAAGAAAGCTAAAAAAAAAAAACATCAACACAGATCATGTGAATTGTAAAATATCAGAAAAGTTGCATACTATCCAAGGAATACAAACCACAGAGGACTGTTCTTTAGAATAAAAGCAAAAGGTTATCATCCATCATTGCCAGTGGGTGAACCCCCAATGCTCATCCCCATGGGGTTCCAAATATTTTGCACTTGGACAAACCTACAGCACACTGACCCTCAGGTCCAGTAAGCTGGTACTTGAGGGTCCAATGTGGAAAGAACATACAGGTGCATCTCAAAAAACATAATATGTCACCAAAAAGTTCATTTATTTTGGTAATTCAATTCAAACAGTGACACTCGTCTATTAAATAGATTCATTACACACAGGGTGATATATTTCAAGCATTTCTTTCTTTGTATTTGATGATTATGGCTTACAGCTAGTGAAAACCCCAAATTCTGTATTTCAGAAAATTAAAATATTACATAAGACAAAAAAAGGGATTTTTAATACAGAAACGTTGGCTTATCGAAAAGTATGTCAATGTACAGTATAGTAGTCACTCAATACTTAGTTGGGGGTCCTTTTGCATGAATAACTGCCTTAATAGCATGGAAGCGATCAGCCTGCGGCACTGTTAAGTTGTTATGGAAGTCCACCGCCACACATTGCAGCTACAATACAATTACAAAAAAAAGACCATCAAGTTCAACCCCAAAAAATAATAATACAATCCCATATACACAAACCTATACCCACAGTTGATCCAGAGGAATGCAAAAAAAAAAAAACAGTAAAGCATGCTCCAGTTTGCTACAGCACGGGGAAAAATTCCTTCCTGATTCCCCAAGAGGAAATCAGTTTTCCCTGGATCAACTCTACCTATAAATGTTAGTACCTAATTTTATTGTGTACATTTAAGAAAGAGCTTGCAAGAGTCACCTCTGGAGGAAGTCTATTCCACATTTTCACAGCTCTAATGCCGCGTACACACAGTTGGAACTTCCGACAACAAATGTTCGATGTGAGCTTGTTGTCAGAAAATCTGACCGTGTGTATGCTGTATTGCAGTGTTTTTCAACTCCAGTCCTCAAGGCACACCAACAGGTCATGTTTTCAGGCTTTACATTATTTTGCACAGGTGATTTGATCAGTTTCACTGCCTTAGTAATCACCACAGCCATTTCATCAGGGGGAAATCCTGAAAACTTGACCTGTTGGTGTGCCTTGAGGACTGGAGTTGAAAAACACTGCTCTATTGGACATTTGCTGTCTGAATTTCTGACAACAATTGTTTAAGAGCTGGTTCTCAATTTTTCCGACAACAAAAGTTCTTTTTGGAAATTCCGATCGTCTGTAGCCAATTCCGAAACACAAAAATCCTATGCATGCTCGGAATCAATTTGACGCATTCTCAGAATCATTGAACTTGTGTAGTGCTGTACTTTACCGCATTCTTGCTGTTCGGAATTTCCGAAAACATTTGTGTGATCGTGTATATGCAACACAAGTTTGAGCCAACATTCCATCGGAAAAAAAATCCACGGTTTTGTTGTCGAAATGTCCGATCGTGTGTGCGCGGCATCACTGTTAAAAGAAACCTTTCCGTATTTGGAGGTGACATTTTTTTTCCTCTAGACGTAAAGCGTGCCCTCCCTTGTCCTCTGTGATGACCTTAAAGTGACTAACTCAATACCAAATTCATGATATGGACCACTTACGTATTTGTACATGTTCATCATATCCCCTAATCCCCTCTTCATAAGAGGCAATAGATTCAGTTCCTCTAATCTTTCCTCATTGCTGAGCTTCTCCATGCCCCTTATCAGTTTGGTTGCCCTTCTCTGCACTTTCTCCAGTTTACCAATATCCTTTTTGGGAACTGGTGCCCAACTGGTATTACTAATTTGTACAGGGGAAAAATTATATCTCTCTCTCTGGAGTCCATTTCTCTCCTAATATGAGTAAAGGGCTTTGCACGCTTTGGAAACCACAGCTTTGTATTGCATGCTATTATTGGGCTTATGATGTACCAAAACCCCCAGATCCTTCTCCACCATTGATGGAACCAATTTGGCAAGACCTTGGGGATACAACATATGCCAACAGCTTCCAGGCGGAAGGCCTTCCTCAGAACAACGATCCATTAAGACGTACTAAACGTAGCCAATGCTTTGAAGAAAACACAAATTGTTTAAAATAAATATTTGCAAGACTTAAAGTGGTTGTAAACCCAAAAAACATTTTTTTTGTTTTAATGTCACAATGTAGAGTATAATATTTCCTATCATCTGTGCCCAGTCTTGCCACACAGAGTTAATCCAGCGCTGAGTAATCCTCTTTTAAAGTTCAGTGCAAATTAACCGGACTTCAGATAAAAACCTGCCAAATTAGGTTAAGTCCGTTTCTCTGTTTTTGCTTTCAGTAACAGGTTATTTACAAATCTAGCTTGGACATGTTTATCATAACAAGAGGTGATCCAAAGTTCATTGTATATTACTAGGATGTGTTATGATGTTATATCACCTCATGTTATGATAAACAAAACATAACATATGATAAACATGTCCTAGCTATATTTGTAAATAACCTCTCACTCAAAGCAAGAAGAGAGATTCCGGACTTTTTGTTTAGGCAGGGTTTTATCTGGAAAGCTGTTCGTTTTCACTGAACATAAAAGAGGATTACTCAGCGCTGAATTAACTCTGTGTGGCAAGACTGGGCACAAATGATAGGAAATCTTATACTCTACATTGTGACATCAAAAAAAAAAATTTTTTTTTGGGGTTTACATCCACTTTAATACATTGTAATAGTCATAACACCCAGAAAACTATACATATTAAAGTGTGTCAATTAATGATAAAAACGTGTACACTTCCTTTTTTGTGTATGTCTTTCTGTAATCATTTTATTCTCTAGGGCCTATGCTTAAAACCTATATATTGTTCGGTGGTTCCAACTAATTTTCTAGCACAAAAATACAGATTAAAAAAACAAAACAAAAAACATTTCAGTCTAGGTCTGGTCTAGTGCTTAAAGCATACACATTCTGGTCTCAGTCTCCTAAGTGTAGCTACACAGATTTGGCCATCCCTGCTGCTGATTCCTGACACTGTTTAATATAGTCCTGTACTAAGCTTTTTGTTATTTTGCATTACAGAACAATTACTCTGTTTTTTTTTGTGGGGATGAAGAGAATGGGTGCGATAAGTAGACTAATGGCCTACTTATGGTTTACTGTGCAGCAGCTGTCCATTCTGGCAGCAGTCAGCCGGCGGTAGGGGGCAATGTGATACACCAATCAGTGCATTACACAGTTCCAAGTTTTGCTATTTCAGTCCACAAAAAGACAAGTATTTTAATTCCACAATGGGAAATTTGGAGATGGGTTTATATCTTGCAGGGGTCTTTAAATTGTTAAATATGAACTACTGTATATGCATGTATTGCAGAGATTTAATATTATGTATTGCAATGCCTGTGTGTATGTGTGTGTATATATGTAATGTGTAATATGTAATGACTATGTTTATACATTGAAAGACTTTGCTTGGTTCAAACTTACAGTGAGACATTGCCAGGAGACTTTCTGACAACTTGAGTACTAATTTGAGGCACAAGTCTGATATAAGTCCCCTTGAAGAAGTACAGGAACCTTTTCTGAAGTTGAGGCGACTTCAATAGTGCTAATTAAGACAGCTCTCATTGACTAACATGGTATTTTACATGTCACACGACTTGGTGTCTCATAAGTAGGATCCTAAGTCACGTGTGAACTAAGCCTTACTGGAAGCATTTGTCTTTCCTATTTGTATGATTTTGTAGTTATGTTTTACCTTTTATTTACAATAAGGTACAGGCCATTTTTTTCAATGCAATATGGTATACAGTAAATTATTCATGGATCTTTAAAAAAAATTATTATAAAAGGAGTTGTAAAGGAAATTTTTTTTTTTGCTGAAATTACTGTTTACAGGGTATAGAGACATAGGGCCAGATTCAGGTAGCTATCGTATGTTTAGGCGGGCGTATCGTATCGAATATACGCTACGCCGTCGCAACTTAGAGAGGCAAGTGCTGTATTCTCAAAGCACTTGCTCCGTAAGTTGCGGCGGCGTAACGTAAATTGGCCGGCGTAAGCCTGCCTAATTCAAAGTAGGAAGGAGGTGGGCGTCATCTATTTAAATTTAGTGTGACCCCATGTAAGTGAATGGCCGGTCGAACTGGGCTTGCGCGCGCATGCTCAGAATCATGTCGCATAAACTCCCTAAGATATGTCGGCGTAAATGCCTATGACGTGAACGTAACTTACGCACAGCCCTATTCACGTAGTACTCGGTAAACAGTGTACGCAACGTAAAATTCAACGGTGTCGTTCCCTGGCCCATACCTTTGCATTAGGTGCGCCTGCTATAGCAGGGGTAACTTTACGCCGGACGTAAGCCTTACGCAAATCGTGTATATAAAGCGGCCTGGGCGCATCTACGTTCGTGAATCAGCGTATCTTACTCATTTGCATATTTCTAATGGGAACGCCGAATGCGTCCAGCGTAACTATGCGCCCATGATACGCCGGCGTAGGCAAGTTACGTCGGACGGCTGAAGCCATGTATTTTCGGCGTATCTCGCTTTGTGAATCGGCGCAAAGATGCAACGGCGCACATTTTAAATTATGGCAGCGTATCTGGAGATACTCCGGCGTACATCTTTGCTGAATCTGGCCCATACTAGTTAACTGATTCCTTTTAAAAATGATTAAAAATAGATAAAAAAAATCAATCATATAATGTGCCTGCAGTTTCGGTTTAGTTTTTCATCTAGTTTCATGCTTCTGTGAAGGACAGAGACACAGAGCCAATACAGGGCAGTGTTTGTTTTTAAAATGAAACTGATTGGTTCTGAGGGGTTTTAGACACACAGTAATCACACCTGCTTGATTAGAGACCACAGAGAGAAGCTCCCAGTATTTTTTTTCATAAGGAAACAGACAAGAGAAGAATTACAGCAACATCATAGCAAAAACATACAAAGATGACATGAAACCAGGACTGCGTTAGGGTAAAGGAAGCTATTTAGCTAAAAGAAAGAACCCTTAAATGTTATTATGTTCTGACATAAACTTTTTTTTTTTTTAAAGCTCAACATATTTTTAAGAAAAACACAAAGATACAGCGCTCAGAATGTTCAGTGATGTCCATAAAATTAGGCTCAGATGTCCATGTCTATAAAATAGCAGTCATATAGGAAATGATTTGTAGTAGATAACCAGGGCTGCTTCTCCATGAGTGAAGTCGACTCAAATACATGAAAGAGAAAAGAAAAGGAGAAAAGCGCCTCTGGGTTATCTAGTAGGATTTTTAATGACAGGTAGGACGTATCTAACACTTACATGTAGTGTGATATCGGCCGGAGATGAAATGCTGGCAGTCTAGGAGAGCAGGAAGGTCTCAGGCTTATGCAGGCTGTATTGAACGTCCAATCAATGGTTTCAGAAGCGCTGAGTATGTCACTGCAGGAGATGGACGTGCTGACAGGGGAGCGGCTGGTAAGGGAGAAGTTCATCAGGGTTTCTCCATAGGAGAAACCGCGCGCTCCTTTCTCAAGTGTAGGCTTACACTTGAGAAAGGAGCGCGCGGTTTCTCCTATGGACCTGCGATATGCTCTGAAACGCGTTGTGTGAACTTTTGGCCCTGATCAGCCACCGTCCTCCACTGTCCTCCTGACGTCACCACCCGGAACACGAGCTGTTTCTCTCAGAGCTCCTTGATCCTGGACACCGCTCTGCACCAGCCTATTTTCAGCCTAGGATTGCTGACACCCTGATGAACTTCTCCCTTACCAGCCGCTCCCCTGTCAGCACGTCCATCTCCTGCAGTGACATACTCAGCGCTTCTGAAACCATTGATTGGACGTTCAATACAGCCTGCATAAGCCTGAGACCTTCCTGCTCTCCTAGACTGCCAGCATTTCATCTCCGGCCGATATCACACTACATGTAAGTGTTAGATACGTCCAACATATTTTTAAGAGGAAGTTCTGTAGCCAAGAAAAGAGCTATCTCTGTCTGTTCACATCCTACTCTGTGTAAAGTCTTTTTCTCTGAGTAGGCCATATTTACAACAGTACAGCGACTAACATGTTACCATTGATGGCATTTTCCCCTAATATTTCTCAAAAGCCCTGACAAAAAGTGATCTATTATAACTTTGAAGTTTATTGGAAAGGAATGCAATGATTTTAAATAAGTTTAGTTGTATAAGGAACCATTGGTCCATTAGTTTCACCCCTCTGGATTGAAGGAGAGTGCTCACTATTTGCTGTACCATATTTGGCTTTCCACTGTATTTAAAGCCACTTTGGGCCGTGACACGTTAACATCTGCAAAGTACAGGCTGCATTTAGGTATAGGCTAATCCCTCCCCTCTTGCTGCCCTTGGATATCAGGTACAATCTAATACTCAGTCTCAATCATACTCTATAAGAGCAGAAGGATTTGAGACCATTGCTTTTAAAAACATTGTTATAAAAATGTATTAAATTCTATATTAAAATGAGGAGGGTGAATCCATCTTTTTCTGTTATTTAGTCATCTACTCAGTAATGATAGGGGAAATTATGCTCCATCATTTACAATCTTCACAGTTGTACTTTTAGCAATAGACCCATAAGGCTGAGAGATTAATGATTGCACCAAGGAAATTCTGAGATTTCTTCTCCAGCATGTAATATGTAAATGCCACTCAAGAAATAGCCAATTAAAACATAGTAAAAGCATTCACACATTCTATAGTTATCTAATGGATCATGAGTCATTTGTGATGCACTAGCCATCAGTTAATGGAGGGCCCCAAAAGCAAAACCATCTTATATGACACAGGAAATTCATTGGAATGTATGATCTGTAATTCCCTTGTTAAAAATCGGTAAACTCTCAAATGAATAAGCTGAGAATTTATTTTAAATTTGTAATTAAATAAATAGTACTATTTTACATTTTAAAATGATAAATTACAGACCAAAAAGATTGAGCATTAATAAAATACCTGTAAACATAATCACAAAAATCTCATATTCTGTAACATGTTACTATCATTTCAAACTTATTTTTTTTATTTCTAAGAGTATCATGCAGCTTTCATAAAAAATAAATAAAGAAATCCTCATATTATGATTCCTATTGAGGCGCTTACTGTTAGAGTGGACAACACTTTGTCTCTCAAATTAAACAGGACTAAATAAATAATTTGAAAATCTACCGTGGGATACTTTTTACAGAAGATCAGAATAAATGTATTTTTGCTAGTTCTCAACATGGGGACTATTGCACCACTTCCTGACTACAGAGGGATAGAGTCCTTTTCTAAAAGCAGGGGATCTTGGGACATGTAGTCCAGAAATCTGTAATTCCGGTTCCGATTTAATGCTGCTGAAAACTACAAGTTCCAGCTGGCTAGAGAGAGAAAGAATTCTGGGTGAGGAGATGAATAGAACAGTCTGAGAAGGGGCTCACTCTCTTGGGACACAGGACCTACAGCTGCAGGAGTGAGAGGCTAGTGCCAGTGTGTGTGGGCGACATGGCCTAGATGGGTGGCCCATAAGAAGGCTTATCCTTGGAGCCAGATCCTCAGCCACCGTCCTCTCATCCGCAGAGTGGCTACTCAGGGCCACTTTCATCTATGCCCACACAGACGCTGCTGAATACATTGTTTGCAGACACCTTTACTCTGCCCATTTCTTCACCAAAGGCCATTTGCTGGGAAGCACCTTGCGTATTCAATTTACCCTTGTTGGTCGCCATTGCACAGCACTATTTTTGGGCCCCTGCATAACTAATAAAGATTTTGGAGACCCTTACTTCAAGGACTCCTCCACACAAAGGAATCAGACTACAGCAGCTGTTTATATTATATAGGAACTCTCACTCAGGGTTTACATACTGTGTTTTTTATATTTTTTTGCCTGTGGCATCAGGGTATAAAGGGAACTAACTGACAAAAAGTATTCTCTTCCCTCTCTTGTACCTGGGGTCATTGGTCCCCTTAAGACCTACTAGTTTCTACCGCCAGTTTCACTGTTATTGCCATTTCATTGCATAGCTCTGTAATTCTGTTTTATGCTAAAGTTGCCATTTGAGGAATACCCACATTTCACATTCTTCCCAAGCAGACTAAGGACATGGAGTACTGGAACCATGTGCTGTGGTCTGATGAGACCAAGATAAACTTATTTGATTTATATTGTGTCAAGCAGGTGTGGCGGCAACCAGGTGTGTATTACAAAGACAATTGTGTCTTGCCTACAGTCAAGCATGGTGGTGGGAGGGTCATGGTCTGGGGCTGCATGAGTGGTGCCAGGACTGGGGAGCTACAGTTTATTGAGTGGACCATGAATGCCAACATGTACTGCGACATACTGAAGCAGAGCACGATCCCCTCGCTTCAGAGACTGAGCCGCAGTTCAGTGTTCCAACATGCTAACGACCCCAAACACACCTCCAAGATGACCACTGCTTTGCTAAAGAAGCTGAGGGTAAAGGTGATGGACTGGCGAAGCATGTCTCCAGACCAAAACCCTATTGAGCATATGTGGGGCATCCTCAATTGGAAGGTGGAGGAGTACAAGGTCTCCAACATCTACAATCTCCGTGATGTTGCTATGGAGGAGTGGAAGAGGACTCCAGCGGCAACCTGTGAAGATCTGGTGAACTCAATGCCTAAGAGGGTTAAAGGCATTGTTGGAAAATAATGGTGGCCACACAAAATATTGACACTTTCAGAGGCGCATGCGCGGAGCTCTGAGGATGGCTGCTTGAGCCGGGAGCTCCTCATCATCCCAGACCAGCGGCGCCCATAAGTCAGCCAGAAACGGGCTGGAAGGGGAGCTTTCACCATACACGGCACCCCCAGACATCAGGGCACCCCCCTATCATTATAATTTCTTTAAAGGGACACTTTAAAGCCGCTTTTTATTCATTTGGAAAAACGGCAAAAATCCAAGATGGCCGCCGCTGCAGCACCTCACAAGAACGGAGCTGAAGAGATGCCTGAGGGAAGGATTTTTCCAAATATGGTACCCCTGCCTTTTACCCCACTGGTCCAAGTAAGTTACCAGCAGGACATGTCCCCCTCAACAACTCCCACAGAACCCCTGGAAGGCAGTAATATGGAGGGCATTAACAGGGAGGGCTCTGCACTACCCCTCATAGGACCTAACATAAGGAGCCAGCCTGCTCAATTCTCTGTCAGCACCCTGTCAGCAGCTTCTGCATTCTCTGTGACTGACTTATATCAGGCTCTGGCTGAACTCCTGGATAGGGGACTCGCTCAGACTGCTACCAAAATAACAGGAGATTTGAAAGCAGATTTCCAGAATCTGGGCACCAGAATTGAAGCGATAGAAGACAAGCTTGATCAAACGGTGGCAGCCACAGATCAGAACTCAGAACATATTTATACAGTACAGGAGCAATTGGATGTGGCCCTTTCCAGGATCGACGAGTTGGAGAGCAGATCCAGGAGATACAATTTCCGGATCAGGGGGCTGCCCGAATCCATCACTGACACTCAAGCAGCGGTACAAAATTTGATCCAGAACTTGATTCCAAACATTCCTCAAGATCGCATAGAGCTTGATAGAGCCCACAGAGCCCTGGGGCCACCCAGAAAGGACGGCTCACCGCGGGACATCATCGCCAAACCCCACTTTTACGCAGTAAAGGATGAAGTCATGAGACTAGCACGTTCTGTGCCCAGTGTTTTGTGCCAAGGTCATCCCGTCCAAATATACGCAGACCTTTCTCCCTCCACAATGCAGCGAAGACGGTCATTAAAGCCGCTACTCCTAGTCCTGGTCCAAAAGGATATAAAATATAAATGGGCATTCCCCTTTGCGGTCAAGTTCTCGGATAAAGGGAAAAACTACTCCTTCTCAAACTTTCCTGATGGAGAAAGATTACTAAAGCGCCTTAAGCTCATCTCGCAAGAACCCGCCATGGACACTTCTCATAGCATCCCAAACACCTCCAAGAGACCGACCCCCACCAGTCCTAATTCCCTACTCTGGACCAGGTCGAGATCCAAGAAAGCTAGAGACAGTGGACCCACTTACCCAGATCTCGGCTGACACATTGGTCATACACTCCTTGAACTTTCAAGGTTTTTGGTCGGTCCTATGCCTGAGAATTAGACTTTCTCTGATCAGAAGAATCAACTTTTTGGATAATTGATATTTCAACAGTATTTCTCCTGCTAAAAAGATCTCTTTATCTATTCTAATTTTTTCGCAGGGGGTTTTCCCCACCTTCCTTCTGAGGTCCCCTCCTCCTCGATCCCCGTTGGGGGGGGGGGGCGGGGGGACTTCCGGATCGGAATTAGATCCGACCAAACTGGGTTTAGATTTACTCAATTCCTTCCGGTTTCGGTTTTGATAGTTGCTGTAACCAATTTTTCAGGGGCGCCCTGGCTGGGGTGGGCCCCATGTACCTCCACCTCTCCCTTAGACTCCAGAAGGTTTCTGGGGGCGAGGTCGCTTGTTCTCATTTGGAGCAAGCCCTTTTTTGATCTACCTTGGTAGAAATTCTCGAGGAGCATCTCCCCTCCCCGAGAATGTATTTTTTCTTATTTTTTCTCTTTTTCCTTAGTTGGATTGGGAGTCTTCTTCACCATCTCTTTCTCTCTTTCAAATCTGTCCTTTCCTTTTCTATTCCCCATCTTTCCCACATGAGCCTAACCTTTTATTATTTTTCAGCTTGCGGTACCTACGATCGAGGAGTGTCCACCAGGCTGCCAGTCGTCCATCCTGACAAATGGCAAGGTTGGGAGGACAGAAAACATCTCAGGGTGAGTGGAGGTAGAGACAGACATAGCTACTTTTCAGTTCCCCATGGCTGACCACGTACAGAGCTCCCTCAACATAGCCACACACAATGTTCAAGGACTGAACTCCCCAGTCAAAAGGCGAAAGATCTTTGATAGTTACAAATCACTCAGACTTGACATTCTCATTATCCAAGAGACCCACTTTCCTGGGCGGTACAGTCCCAAATTTGTCCACTCTCACTTTCCCCTCTTCTACTTGGCTAATGCCGAGAACAAGACCAAGGGGGTCGCAATCTTTTTCTCCAAATCCTGTAATTTTGAGTATCTCTCTGACTTCAAAGACCCAGAGGGACGGTTTATACTGGTTAAGGGTAAAATTGAGGGTCATCTATACTCCCTGGTCTCATACTATTCTCCCAACAAAGGGCAAGACACGTTTTTCCAATTAATCTTGGATACTTTAACCCCACTTCTAGAAGGCACAGTCATTTGGGGGGGGGATTCCAATGTGGCTTTTGACCAGGGTTTGGACAAATCCAGACCTCTGTCCGCTCAACTTACTAGACCCTCTAGGGTCAGCCTGAAAATTGCCAAACTACTCCATGACAGGGGGTTGACGGATGTTTGGCGGGAGTCTAATCCCTCAAAGAGAGACTACACTCATTACTCTCACCCGCATAATACCTATGCCAGGATCGATCATATTTTAATTCCTTCATTTGTACTTCCGGCAGTGATCAAGGCCCAAATCAGAGACACAGTCCTATCTGACCATTCAATGGTCATCATGTCCATCCGCTCTTTAGCAGGTATGGCAAGGAACGGACATTGGCGGCTAAACGAGTCCATTCTTTCCAATCCAACCACTACAACGGAAATTAATAAAGCCCTTCAAGAATATTTCACAATTAACAATGTTGAGGATATCTCTGCGGAGACCCTTTGGGCAGCCCATAAAGCCTCTATTAGAGGTAAGATCATTCAGATCTCCACGCGAATCAAAAGAGAACACGAAGCAGAAATTGTACGTCTGGAGAAGTCTTATAGGACCCTAAGGGCACAATACAAAAAGAAACCATCTTCAGCCTTACTAGAGAATATTGACAAGCTGAGACTAGAACTTAATTTAGCTCTCACAACGAAAGCGGAGAGATCTCTCCGCTGGAGTGGCAATAAATTTTACACCCAAAAAGGAAAAATAGGCCAGTTGTTAGCGACCAAATTGTCCCCTAAAACAAGGTTTCACTCCTTACCCAAGATACGCTTGGCAGGTCAAGAACCTACGTCCAACCCTAAAAAGATCCTGGAGGCATTCGAAACATTCTATTCTGACCTGTATAGTGCCCCTCCACAGATTCCCAGGGATTCGATTGACAACTTTTTGGACAGCCTACCCATCTCATCCTTAGACGTAGAACATAGAGACAGGCTGGAAGCACCCTTTTCGGTTGAAGAGGTGGCGACAGTAATCAAGGGCCTCCGAAAGGGCTCGGCCCCAGGCCCAGATGGACTGTCGGCCCTCTATTATAGGTCATTTGCAGATACCCTAGTCCCACATATGACAAACTTTTTTAATTCCAAGACTCAAGGCACCCCTCTGGGTACGCAACTTAATACAGCATACATTACGGTTATCCCAAAGCCGGATAAAAACCCAGAAGAAGTCTGTAACTATCGCCCCATTTCTCTGATAAATAATGACCTAAAAATTCTTACAAAAATTCTAGCTCTCCGTATCTCCTCTTTCATTAATAAATATATTCACAAGGACCAAGTCGGATTTATTCCAGGTCGACAAGGCCCAGATCAAGTGAGAAGGGCAGTGGACATCGTCTCAATTTTGCAATCCAACTGGGACGGAGGCCCGAAACAAAAAGGATTTCTCCTATCTCTTGATCTGCAGAAGGCCTTTGATTCTGTGTCCTGGCAATATCTTCTCCCCCTACTAGAACGATGGGGCTTTGGCCCAAGATTTATGGGGGTAATACAAGCTCTCTATTCTAAACCAAAGGCCCAAATTCGAATCCAAGGGTACTACTCTTCTCCAATAGACATAGCCAGGGGTACCAGACAGGGATGCCCCCTCTCCCCAATCATTTTCGCAATGGCAATTGAAACCCTAGCGATAGCCATTCGACAGAACCCCGACATTTGCGGCGTTTCATGTGGAGATCAAACTCATAAATGTGGGCTCTTTGCCGATGACTTACTACTATTTCTAACTTCTCCTATTACTTGCCTACCAAACCTTTGTAAGGTAATTTCGGAATTCTCTAAATTCTCAGGTCTCCAAGTCAATTATGCCAAATCACAAGCCTTGAACGTATCCCTTCCACCTCCTACAGTATCCCTCCTCCAACAGTCATTCAAATTTGAATGGTGTCCCTCATCTATCAAATATCTAGGGATTTCCTTAACAGCTCGGGCAGAATCCCTTTACACAAATAACTATCCTCCCCTATACCGAAAACTTACAGCCGACATGAATAACTGGGCTAAATATGATCTTTCCTGGCTGGGCAGAATTAACTCTATAAAGATGACTTTGCTTCCTAGAATTTTATATCTATTCCGCTCCCTTCCCATTCCCATCAGAAAAGATCACGTGCAGACTTTACAAAGCAAAATACTCAAATTCATTTGGGGCAAGTCAGGTTACAGAATCCCCCAAAACACTCTATATAACCATAGGAAAAGAGGAGGACTAGGACTACCGCACCTATATAAGTACTTCGTAGCTGCCAGACTAGCTCAACTATCCGTAGTTTACTCCAAACTGGACAAACCAGACTGGGTCCACATAGAGGGTCAAGCTGTCCCCCGGTTCTCCCTAGAATACTTACTCTGGTGCCCCCAAAAGAGAAGACCACCCATTTTGTCCCCCTCCCTTTCTCAATCCTACGCCCTTTGGGATAGATTTCGTCACCTTCCAGCCCTGGTTTCGAAAGGTCAACCTCTAGCCAGTGTATTCCAAAATCCGGACTTCCCACCTGGAATGGACAGGAAAGCATTCAGTTGGTGGTTGGATAAGGGTCTGTACCGCATAGGACACTTCTTCACAACCAAAGGCCCTCTTACCCTAGACCACTGTGTGACTGAATTGGACCTCCCTGACACTGAAAAATTCAGATTCAAACAAATATCACAATTCCTACACACTTTATGGACGGATAGGCCTCTACCTCCCAAATTTACAGATTATGAGCTCTGGTGCGGGCAGACCATGGGACAAAGGGGAGGGGTATCTGTCATCTACTCTTCACTCACCCGCCCGACTGAGAGGTCTTCTTATATGACGGCTTGGGAGGCAGACCTCCAACTAGGGTGGGAGTTGGAGACCTGGCAGGCAGCTTGTTCTGATTCTTTTCAGGGCATCTTAAATACTTCCCTGATGGAAGCAAACTTAAAGGTCCTTATGAGGTGGTATATGACTCCCGCCAGGCTTGCGGCCATCTACCCATCATCAGATCCCAGCTGCTTTAGAGGTTGTCAGCTCCTGGGCTCGATGGTGCATGTCTGGTGGGAATGTCCCAGAATCAGACCAATCTGGAAGAGGATTTTTAACCTCATTTGTACAGTCACTGGTTGCTCGGTCCCCAGGACGGCTTCTGTAGCTCTCCTAAATGCTCGGATTCCGGGTATATCCAAGCCCAATCAGAAGCTGATCCGATTTATGCTCCTCGGGGCTAAAATTACCATCGCAAGGGCTTGGAGACAACCCAGGGTTTCCATTGCAGAAATAAAACGCAAGATTTCGTGGATCATGGTGCAGGAAAAACTGGCCAGCATTCTTTCAAACACGAATCAGAAATTTGAAGCCGTGTGGGGATCATGGGCATCCCACTGTGGTATACCTTTGGCGACTGGGGTACATCCCACGCAACCTGCATCCTTCAGTACAAGTTAGGCTCATGCTTCCCTTCCTTTCCCTTTTTCTTACCCCCACTTTTCTCTCTCTCTTTTCTTACTTCTATTCTTTTAAGACAGTTGTATGACTAGAAGGTAATGTTCTTTGTTCTTCGTCCGGTTATTCATATGTGCAATTTGGTAACACTATAGGCCTATCTTATTTCGTTAGTATGAGCTAGAGGTTCAATGAAGCCAAATTCGAACCCACTAATTTCCCATCAAATAATTTTATAGGAAGAGGCGGATTGGGAGGCGCCTGGCTGGGACACAGATTGATCCCATTAGGGGTGTCCGGGACAGGCAGGCTTCCCCTGAGCGCAAGATCACCATATACACTTCTTTTTCCGCCTCTTCCTCTGTTATCAAGCTCGCTGGATTCCTTTAATCAACCCACAGAGGGAGGGGAGAATGGCTTGGTGAGGGTGAGAGAGAGAAGGAGTGGGGGGGGAGAGAGAGAGAGAGAGAAAGAGAGAGGTGGTAGAGAGAAAGGTGGTAGAGAGAGAGAGAGAGAGGTGGTAGAGAGAGATAGAGGTGGTAGAGAGAAAGGTGGTAGAAAGAGAGAGAGAGAGAGAGAGAGAGAGAGAGAGGGGGGGGTGGTAGAGAGAGAGATAAAGGTGGTAGAGAGAGAGAGGTGGTAGAGAGAGAGAGAGAGAGAGAGAGAGGTGGTAGAGAGAAAGAGAAAGGCGGTAGAGAGAGAGAGAGAGAAAGATAAAGGAGGTAGAGAGAGAGAGAGAGAGAGGTGGTAGAGAGAGAGAGGTGGTAGAGAGAAAGAGAAAGGTGGTAGAGAGAGAGAGAGAGGTGGTAGAGAGAAAGAGAAAGGTGGTAGAGAGAGAGCGAGAGAGAGAGAGAGAAAGATAAAGGTGGTAGAGAGAGAGGTGGTAGAGAGAGAGAGAGGTGGTAGAGAGAGAGAGAGGTGGTAGAGAGAGAGAGAGAGAGGTGGTAGAGAGAGAGAGAGAGATAGAGAGGTGGTAGAGAGAGATAGAGAGAGAGGTGGTAGAGAGAGAGAGAGAGGTGGTAGAGAGAGGTGATAGAGAGAGAGAGGTGGTAGAGAGAGAGAGAGAGAGAGAGAGAGAGAGGTGGTAGAGAGAGAGCGAGGTGGTAGAGAGAGAGCGAGGTGGTAGAGAGAGAGCGAGGTGGTAGAGAGAGAGAGAGGTGGTAGAGAGAGAGAGAGGTGGTAGAGAGAGAGAGGTGGTAGAGAGAGAGAGAGGTGGTAGAGAGAGAGGTGGTAGAGAGAGCGGTGGTAGAGCGAGAGAGAGAGAGGTGGTGGAGAGAGAGGGAGATAGGGGTTGTAGAGAAAGAGAGAGAGAGGGGTGGTAGAGAAAGAGAGGGAAATAGTGGTTGTAGAGAAAGAGAGAGAGAGAGTGGTGGTAGAGAAAGAGAGAGAGAGAGAGGGGTGGTAGAGAAAGATAGAGAGAGAGGGGTGGTAGAGAAAGAGAGAGAGGGGTGGTAGAGAAAGAGAGAGAGAGGGGTGGTAGAGAAAGAGAGAGAGGTGGTAGAGAGAGAGGGGTGGTAGAGAGAGAGAGAGAGGAGTGGTAGAGAGAGATAGAGGAGTGGTAGAGAGAGAGAGGAGTGGTAGAGAGAGAGAGAGCGAGCGCAAGGTGGTAGAGAGAGAGTGAGAGGTGGTAGAGAGAGCAAGAGAGAGGGGTGGTAGAAAGAGAGAGAGAGAGGGGTGGTAGAGAAAGAGAGAGAGAGAGAGAGAGAGAGAGGGGTGGTAGAGAAAGAGAGAGAGAGAGAGAGGGGTGGTAGAGAAAGAGAGAGAGAGAGGGGTGGTAGAGAAAGAGAGAGAGAGGGGTGGTAAAGAGAGAGAGAGAGAGGGGTGGTAGAGAAAGAGAGAGAGGGGGTGGTAGAGAAAGAGAGAGAGAGAGGGGTGGTAGAAAAAGAGAGAGGGGTGGTAGAGAAAGAGAGCGAGGTGGTAGAGAGAGAGAGCGAGGTGGTAGAGAGAGCAAGAGAGAGAGAGGGGTGGTAGAGAGAGAGAGGGGGGTGGTAGAGAAAGAGGGGTGGTAGAGAAAGAGAGAGAGAGGGGTGGTAGAGAAAGAGAGAGAGGGGTGGTAGAGAAAGAGAGAGGGGTGGTAAAGAGAGAGAGAGGTGGTAGAGAGAGAGAGAGGGTAGAGAGAGCGAGGGTAGAGAGAGCAAGAGGTGGTAGAGAGAGAGGGAGATAGTGGTTGTAGAGAAAGAGAGAGAGAGGGGCGGTAGAGAAAGAGAGAGGGAATCCTCCCGCGCTTTCAGCTCTGAACACAGAGAGGGGGGGGGGCACTGCAGCCGTGATGTCACTGGTTGCTACACGCCAAGCGTATTAAACCGCAATGAAGGCACCCGGCAATTAGGGCCCCCCCACAGCGGCAGAACGACAGGGCCCAGTCGCGACGGCGACTGCAGCGACACTATAAGTTCCGCCACTGGTCATACCTATTTCAAGGGGATAAAATTAAATAAATAAGATATCTTGAATGCTATGTTTTTTAAAACATTTTTCAAAATGTCCTTTTGAAACACAAAGCAAAGGCTGATTTATCTGTCCCAAATGACTGTACAGTCTAATTTCCAAGGACACTGCTAATACAAATCTGGACTGTTTTTTTACTTGAGACATTCATATTACATAAATGTCTCCCTGTACCCCATTTGTTTCGATTTTTGCAATCTGATGCTCCCACCAGGATGCACAGAACTGACTATGTTTAGATGGCAGGTGGCAAAAGGCCTCTTAGAAATTATTTTCCTCCTGTTAAAAAAGTACATAATGTCCCATCAACAGAAATATTCCGCCACCTACAGATTGAAAAATGTGTTGCCCAGACTATTAAAGGATAAGTTCACCTTTAGTAACATGTTACATTTTACAACCGTATTTAGGTTGTAACATGTTACTAATGCATCAGCCTCGCTCACCTTGACCCCGCTCGACCCCCCTCCCCTGATCCTCCATTTTGACATTGGAAATTATTGAGGCCCTTAAAGACTCTGGCCGGGATTCATGCGCCGTCCGTGGACGTAACCCAGTGTGCATGCTCAAAATCACGTCAGATAGAATGCCTAAAGCCCCATACACACTGTCGGACTTTTGGCCAACCAACTTCAAAATCTGCAACTTTTCAAATTTGTCCAATCGTGTGTACGCTCCATCGGACCAACTTTTTCTGGTTTCATCCGAGAAAAAGTTGGGTCTGTGAACGGACCAACTTTTCGCAACAAAAGTCCGATGGTGCCTTCTGTGACCTTGTGTACAGCAATCCAACCAACTTTTGTACAAAGTTGGTACAAATGTTAAAATCAACCAACAATAGCAGAAGTTAACCAAAGGGTGGTGGTAAAGAGCAGAATGAGCAGAAAAACCACGTGATGATGGGAACGTTTTAGAAAAGTTTGCAGAAAAGTCTGACTGTGTGTATGCTATGGGTGTGACCGGACAAATCAATTAGGACAAAAATCCAAGGGAAATTTTGTTGGATGTCCTACCGTGTGTACGGGCCTTTAGATACGCCGAACACTGTCTATGACGTGAACGTAACTTATGCACAGCCCTATTCGCATACGACTTACGCAAACGACGTAAACAACATAAAATTCGACGCCTGTTCCGATGTCCATACTTAACATTGGCTGCACCTCATATAGCAGGGGTAACTTTACGCCGGTCGTACGCCTTACGTAAACGATGTATAGTAATACGCCGGGCGCAAGTACGTTTCTGAATCGGCGTATCTAGGTCATTTGCATATTCAACGGAAAAAAAAATACGGAAGCGCCCCAAGCGGCCAGCGTAAATATACACACAAGATACGACGGCGTAAGAGACTTACATCGGGCGTATCTTGGAAAAATTCAGGCGTAACTGCCTTTCTGAATCTGGAGATACGCCGCCGTAAAAGTTTTCTGAATCCCGGCCTCTGTTTCTAAATCTAAATGAATCATGTTTCCCTGGTTCAATCTTTATCTTTCAGCTCACTTTGGTCTCTTGTTATTGAACCTGTGACAGGGTAGACTCTGGCCCTAGTGTTGTTGTGGTGGAGACCTTTCTCCCCTTTCTATCTACTTGTCTGATATGCCCCTGTGGCCTTCTTTACGTGGGCCGCACCATCCAGACGTTACGTACGCGGTTTGGGGAGCATAAAAGGAATATATTCAAAAGTGTTGACAAACATTCACTACCATTACATTTTTTGCATCAACATGATTATAATCCATCTGGTCTTAGGCTAGTTGGCTTGGAAGTTATGTGCTTTCGGATACTTTGTAGAAGAGAAACTTTTTGGATACATCACTTAGGAGCCTTATCGCCTAGAGGCCTGAATGTGAGGTTAAATGTTCAGACTCTTATGTGACCCGCCGGTCTCCTTCCCCCTTCTGTTTTTATTTTGTCTTGATTTTTGCCTTTATCTGGGTGTCATTATTATTATTATTATTATCACACTTTTTACTTTAATCCACCATTGTTTTTAATAATTAGCTGCTATTGATTATCAATTAATATAGCAACAAACTTTTATAGATTTTCTATTTATTTTTGATAAGGTTAACACAAAGTTGGTGGATGTTAGAGACCTTGCGCTCCTCCACTTACCGTTTGAGGATGTCCTACAGATGCTCAATAGGGTTTAGGTCTAGAGACAAGTTTGGCCAGTCCATCACCTTTACCCACAGTTTCTTTAGCAAGGCAGTGGTCGTCTTGGAGGTGTGTTTGGGGTCATTATCGTGTTGGAATACTGCCCTGCGGTCCAGTCTCCGAAGGGAGGAGATCATGCTCTGCTTCAGTATAACACAGTACACGTTGGCATTCATGATTCCCTCAATGAACTGTAGCTCCTCAGTGCCGGAAGCACTCTTGCAGCCCAAGAACATGCCACTCCCACTACCATGCTTGACTGTAGGCAAGACACACTTGTCTTTCTACTCCTCGCCTTGTTGCCGCCACACACGCTTTAAACCATCTCTACCAAATGTCAGGACATGGTTGCAAAAATCCATATCCTTAGTCTTCTTTTCTTCAGCAAACTATTGGCGGGCTTTCTTGTGCATCATCTTTAGAAGAGGCTTCCTTCTGGGATGACAGCCATGCAGACCGATTTGGTGCAGTGTAAGGTGTATGGTCTGAGCACTGACAGGCTGACACCCCCCACCCCTTCAACCTCTGCAATGCTGGCAGCACTTATACATCTATTTCCCAAAGACAACCTCTGGATATGATGCTCAGCACATGCACTCAAGTTCTTTGGTCGACCATGGCAAGACCTGTTCTGAGTGGAACAAGTCCTGTCAAACCGCAGTATGGTCTTGGCCACCATGCTGCAGCTCTTCTCCATAACATATGGGACAGAATTTCGGTAGTCCACAGAGAAAACTGAGAAACTGATAAATCAGCAGAGGTAGACTGTACAAGAAGTTAATGCTTACTGGTTTTTGTTCAGGTTCAACTGATATTTTTTGCACTATCAATCAGATATTGCAAAATACTTTCAATGGAATACTTAACAGATGAAAGAGAAAAAATTAAATACATTCATCTTGGGGCCTTTATACACTAAGCTACATTTGGACATAATGATTTATAAATATTGAGTTGTTCTCTCCATAGTTCACCAAAGTTGAGCCTCTAGAGAATGTGCATAAAGCTAGCAGGTGACAAGTAGTTTGCGAAAGATTGCATTTTATTTGATTTGAAGAGCATTGATCTGTTGGGTGCACATGTCAATAAACTCTTCATTAAAAAGTAAGACCTATGAGTCACATTCTTTGTGTCTTGTAGGCAATGAATGTTCATCAACCTCTTACCTCTGGTTTACTTAACCATAACATTTTGCAATCAATATATTGTAACTTACTATTGTCCTCTTGACTTTTCTGACAAATCAATATACCTTTAATGTTTAGTTCTTGTGTCTATTACCTCAAATAAATATGGAAAACCTAAATGTTAGTCTCCACTAATGATTTACACATAAGGTAAATTCATCTGATTTAACTGTAGAGTTATCTGAATACCTTATCCCTGCAGGATATTACTGTTGCACAGTGGGGTGTAATATCAAATAATGAATATCTAGAAAGAGGAGAGATTTAAATCTAGAAACATAATTACACATTTTTACTAGCTAACTGAATCATTTAATCATTTCAGGGCAGTTTAAAGGAATTTGGGGACCCCAAGCAGAGGGGGGGGGGGATGGCTACTGCCGAAAAACTACATTACTGCATTGCTTTGCATTATACTGTGTAGCGCTACCCCCGAAAGGGCCGCTGGTTGATTTGTTTAGGATCTACTCTCTTGGCTCAACTCACCCCTAATTAATCAGCTCGAACCCGCCCTAGACACATCAGAAGTCTGGCAGTAGGGTATTGTGATCCCTACTGGACTGAAGTCACAATAGCAAACACACAGTATACAATGGCAATGTGACAATGAATTACCTGCCGTGATGATATGACTCCTCCGGGCAAGAAAACACACTCCACACAACAAATGTGATTGACTTTTTTAAAGAGTAAGTTTACTGTAAGACACTTAGTAGTAATAAGCATAGGGTTTTAAATGCAAACACATTCAGTCAGCAGCAACTCAAACTGATTCGCAAGGGCCCTTGCGAGAATCAGTGGTCAATGTAACTTTAACAGTTATTCTACACCTAAGAGTGGTACCACCCGCCTAAACTCAGGAATCAGTCAATGCTCACGAGCACCCCTAACGGACAAATCCTTTAAATTAGTCAATGCGCTTGTGGCAGTCGGTTGGTGCACATGAATTTATAATCCACTGGTAACAGCTACAAGAAGGAATTCCCCAACAGAATGTTTACGGCAATAGAGCGTCGTGGGGCTGATCGCTCGTCAGTGTAAGTCACTACCACAAAGCATTTGGATAATTAAATAGGCCTCTGAGTTTCCTGCAGGCCAAACGTATCTCCATAACTGGTGGATAGAAACTGGGTGTTTGTGATAGCCAGGTAGTCAAAGGTTGAGCAAGTGCTCATCACCCCACAGGCCGACCCGCCTGATTCCTTCTCGGGAAGAAGAAAAGAACCCGCTGTTCAGATGTTGCTCCAGAACACACGCAGGATCCTGGACAAGGATGTCCCACCGATTCAGTCGGCAGCTGGGCAACCTCTTCGATCTCCGGGAACACTGGCTTGGAGTTGGGGTCTTGCTTCTGTCTGGACTGCTGACCTCCCAGCAAATCTCCGTCAGCAGCTCTGCACAGGAGAGATTGCGGGTCCGAGAGAGTGAGACAGACCACCTCCTCTTCCTTTAGTAACCTCCTCCACCGATCAAAGCATTGCAGGAATTGTAGTCCATTTCTCCTGCTACTTGTAGTCCCACAATGCACAACTTGTATAACAGTATCTAACATATTTACAGGCTCAAGTAAAGTTCAATGGGAAGGGAGGGGTCCTGTCACTAGACTCTGACCGGATAACCCCGCTACAACTGTCTAGTAAAGTTTGTAAATCCATTTACCGGAGTGTGGTCGATTTCTCCTCTGTATGTCATGAGGGGTGGTCATGGCCAATGTTAGTGTCCGCACGGTACAGGAGATTCCGTTTGCTGGACTGAAAGGAAGTGAGCACTCAGTGTGTGCACTCCATGTCAGTCTGGCCGGGAACAGGAAACTAAATCTCTTGTACTGCGCGGTTATAGTACCCGGCCGCACTGCAGGAGGAAGCAAGAGGTGCTCAGCCACGCTACAGGCTGCAACATTTATAGAAGCTCCAACCTGGGCGACTGGGGCCCCAGGCCAGCTCGGCCCCAAGCATTTGCTTGCTTTGCCTGTCTTTTTCCAACGGGGCTGACTGTATATGTACAGCAACATTGCAATGACTAGTCTACCTGACTGTTTGCAATCTAAAAGGAAGATTGATAGCATAGATTTTTGTCCTAATTGATGTCAAATGAAAATGCACTGGACACAGATCTGAAGTAGAGAAGAGTGTTGTAAAATAGGTTGTAAAAATATAATGTAAGGGTCATCTGCCAACTATAAATATAACAATGTCTGTCAACTACATTTTATGCATATGGAGTGGCACTCAGACTGGAGTACAGGCAGTAACCGGGTTACAAACAAGATAGGTTCTGTAGGTTTGATCTTAAGTTGAATATGTATGTAAGTTGGAACAGGTACATTTTTAAGTGTAACTCCAGCCAATAATTATTTTGAGAAATTTGGGTTGTCGTGGAAAATTGGTGACAAAACTTCAGTGGAGACACCTTTTTTTCTATAACTCTTACAGGAGTGAATTTTTTCCTAGCGCTAGATTTCCTCTTACTTCCTGTTGACTCCCTCCATTTGCAAGTATGAGTCGTATGTAATTCAGATGTATGTAATTCTGGGACTGCCTGTAATGTATCTTGGTAAAGCATCCAGTGATGATTAAAGTTCTTACATAGACACCTTTGTGTGGGACAAACCAATCAGAATACTTGGGACTGCTTGGCCGTGTCTATGTAAGTTACATGGCACACCTCAAGACATACATGGAATGCTGTTGCATGTCCTGCAGCACTGAGAGGAAGCCAGGAGTGTGGAAGGACATATTAAAGGCTGTAAGAAAGGAAGCAGCACAAGCTGTAGTATTGGACACATTAGGATTCAGGAGAAGCAACAAAAGGTAGACGGGAGGTCTCAGGGTAAACAGCAGCACACATAGGGCCAGATTCAGGTAGATGGGCGAATCTTTATTTTGGAGTAACTTTTCTCATTTACGCTACTCCACCGAAACTTTAGGAGCAAGTACTGTATTCACACAGCACTTGCTCCTAAAGTTGCGGCGGCGTAGCGAAAATGAGCTGGCGGAATTCAAATTGGGTGGGTAGGGGGCGTGTATTATTTAAACTAGGCGCGATCCCGCGGCGAACGTACTGCGCATGCGTCGACTGTCAGTGCGCATGCTCCAAATTCTGTCAGTGAACGTCAATGATGTCAATCCCCATTCACGGACGTTTTACGCAAACGACTCAAATTTTTTTTTTTCGACGCGATGACGACGGCCATACTTAACATAGGATACTCCACTAGGGGGCTGGTTTATCTTTACACAGCGTATCTCTTACGGAAGCGTCGGGCCCGAATACGATTGTGAATTGCCGATTCTCGCCGATTAACATATTCTCGGCGTTAATCAGCGGGAACGCCCCACGCGCCATTTTTAAAATTGCAGTTCCGATATGACGGCGAAATACAATTACGCCGCTCGTATAGGAACTCCAACCCGGCGTTTCTTGTTTTCTGCTTACTGAAAACAGAAACGCCGGCTTAAGGTGAGAGTTAGGCTGGAGTATCACTGATACTTCAGAGTAACTCTACCTGAATCTGGCCCATAGTCTCAAAAGATGCAACAAAAACCCCACAGTCGCTCAACAATCAACCATACTACAGAATGACAACCACACCAGTGATGACTGTTAGATACTTCAGTTAAAGCAGGGGTGTCAAACTCAATTTCACTGTGGGCCGCATCAGCATTATGATTCCCCTCAAAAGGGCTGGTTGTAGCTGTAAGATTAGATGTCCAGCGCATCCCCTCCCAATATATTGGATGTCAAGAGCCACCCCACCATAATAGTCCCCTACTCTCCCTTACATCACAGTGCACCCCCTTTCCTTATGCTGCTGCTGGGAAGAAGCTGGATGCATTGCTGGAAAGCAGAAAGTAAGGGTCTGGAGGAGGACCAGAGGAGGGCTGGAGCTCTCCGGCAGCTGTAGGAGAGGTGTGAGGGCCAAATAAAAATTGCTTGGAGGGCCAGATTTTGACACCTGTGAGTTAAAGTATATGTGATGAACCTTCCTCTTATAAAGTAACCCTTTTGGTTAAAATAGAAGTGAAAGTTAAAACATTTGTGTATACATAAAAAAAAAAAAAAAGATAAATACCCCCCCCCCTTTTTTTTATAAGTGATCCCAGACCATCTGTTCTCAATTGCAAAAGGATCCCAGAGAGTCTGGAGAAGGAAAAACTGGTCTTCCCAGTGAATGACTGTACAAGGGGGGCATGTCGGAGTCTGATGATTGGATAAAAGCAGGCTGAGTTATCGCACAGCTAGAAATCTGACCACATCGTGCTCTCATGCCTAGTGTGGTCAGATTTTAATAGGGAAGCAAGGGAACCGGCAGGAACACCAAGTTTTTCACACAAAGGAACAAATAGAGAACAGAATACCTTTTCATACAAGTACATAGTACAGCAGGCACATATCAGAAATATGAAATACTGGGTTAATATATTCTATATCATGAGGTGAGTTCCTTCTGTTCCATTACATACGACCACTTCCCAGTAGAAAACATTAGAAAATGTATAACTTTGGCATTTCAATTACTACAACAAGCTTGATAGAATTAAGAGCTGTTAACACTCCCCCACCCACTCCCCAAAGCACATTGTCCCAATGGGGACAAGGGGGCTCTTCCCCACAACCCTGGGCTGTGGTTGTGGGGGTCTGCAGGCAGAGAGCTTATCAAAATCTGAATCTAGTGCAACTAATTGCCTTCAGAAGTCACCTAATTAGTAAATGAAGTCCACCTGTGTGTAATCTCAGTATAAATACAGCTGTTCTTTGAAGCCCTCAGAGGTTTGTTAGATAACCTTAGTGAACAAATGGCATCATGAAGGGCAAGAGATAAAGTTGTGGAGAAGTTTAAAGCAGGGTTAGGTTATAAGAAAAATCTCAAGCTTTGAAGATCTCATGAAGCACTGTTCAATCCATCATCCAAAAATGGAAAGCGTATGGCACAACTGCAAACCTACCAAGACATGGCTGCCCACCTAAACTGACAGGCTGGGCAAAGAGAGCATTAATCAGAGAAGCAGCCAAAAGGCCCATAGTAACTCTGGAGGAGCTGCAGAGAGCCACAGCTGAGGAAGGAGAATCTGTCCCCAGGACTATTATTGTACCTTTTAGCCAAAAAGCAAAACACTATGTGTGGTGGAAAACTAACACTGCACATCTTTCTGAACATACCACCCCCCACTGTGAAACATTGTGGTGGCAGCAACATGTTGTGGGGATGCTTTTCTTCAGCAGGGAGAGGAATACTGGTCAGTTGATGGGAAGATGGATGGAGCCAAATACAGGTCAATCTTAAAACTTGAGACTGGGGCGGAGGTTCACCTTCCAGCAGGACAACGGCCCTAAATATACAGCTAGAGCTACAATGAAATGGTTTATATCAAAGCATTTTCATGTGTTTGAATGACCCAGTCAAAGTCCAGACATAAATCCAATGTGGCAAGACTTGAAAATTGCTGTTCATAGACACTCACCATTCAATCTGAGAGAGCTTGCGCTATTTTGCAAATCAGAATGGCTAAAAATGTCACTCTCTAGATGTGCAAAGCTGGTAGAGACATCCCCAAAAAGACTTGCAGCTGTAATTCCAGCGAAAGGCGGTTCTACATAGTATTGACTCAGGCGGGGCTGAATACAAATGCGTTCCACACTTTTAATATTTATTATTTGTAAAAAATGTTAAAAGGCATTTATTATTTTCCTTACGCTTCACAATTATGTGCCATTTTGTGTTGGTCTATCATAAAAAAAAAAAAATACATCTATGTTCTTGGTTGTAACATGACAAAATGTGGAAGATTTAAAGGGGTATGAATACTTGTTTTCCTTTAGAACAGGAAAGACCTAGGAAACATGTGACCTCTGAACAACAATAATTAAATAAGGTACTCAGTTGATTTTTTATTTTAAATTAAATACAGTGGCATGATCTTTATACACAAATAGGCTAATGGCAACTAAAAATTGTATGTTTAGTATAACTTTAAACCAAGCCCTCACTGACCTCTGTAGTTGTATGTACTGTGATGCAATTCATCCTGCATCATTCCATAACTTAAGTTGGTGTCCAAAGGCTAACAGCACCTTCTCCTTGTATATACCAGAAGACTTTCAGCTTTCTGCTGCCATCGAAAATAAAGGTACAGGATCTGTGATTTCAGTACCTGTGTTGTGAACTTTTTAACTGTTGGGAACAATTGCTCCACAATGCCTTTAAATGCTTACTGCTTCTTCTGAATATGTAAAACATTTATTGTGCATTGCCCGGGCACAGGTTTGAGACAAAGACACTCGCTGTGCTTATGCAACCCCACAATCTTATCACATGTCCTCATTAATATGCATGTACTTCATCTAGCAGATGATTTTATATTACCTTATATAAACAATTTTGTGTTTGCCATTGACTGCTGTTAATTTGTAAATTATCTATGACATTGGTAAACACATTTGTTTGATGAATTGAATACAAATGATTAAACACATTTGCTCTAAATGCAAAATTTTAAAAGTAAACTTACCTGACCCTGACCTGACTTAATAGGTACTTTTTGTATATTCTCATGTTATAGCCTTTTCAGCCAGCACATTTCAGCAGCGGCAGCAGTTAATGAATGTAATGTATGACTTCTATCCACTGTTTGGTAACAATTTAATTACCCAAGACTGTGTTTTTTGAGGGCAGCATCATAAATAGGATTTCTAGTTGCATGCAGGCTACCATTGTTTGTCTGGAAGTCTTTTAAGGTCAGTGTAAATACAGACAGAAATCAGACAGCAATTATCTGTATTATCTTCATTAGTTAATGCATTACCTCTACACGTACCACCATCGTGTGGCATCTATTTCGGATTCTTAGGTTTACCTTAACTTTTGAAAACATCTGCTCTTAATTTGTAGATTCAGCAAAGAACATTTTTAATTTGAGATTTTTTATTTACAGCTCAAAGTATTTTAACTTGCCTAGATTAGACAAAATGAATAGAAATGGTTGACATATCTAACTATTCCCCATGGTAATTAATAATGTAAAAATCAAATGTGAAATAAATTCAAATTTGTTAATGTGGAAATATCTGCTTTCAGTTTTTTTCCCCTTTTACAATTCAAAAACTTGCACCTAAATAATATTTATTTTTTAATAATAAAAAAGAAAAAGGGCTGGGACTTTGAATGAAGCACCTGGGATAAGGTGCCTTCATCCTTGTTTCAGTATGGGCACTATACAAAAAAATAGAATGGGAGAGATACTTTGCTCCCGTTCACAATTTGTCTAAATTGTGACCCCTGTCATTCCGGAAATGTCCATTGGGCCAGTCTGTCTTCCAGGGATGTGATATAATCTCTGGACGGCAGCTGGCGCCAGAGGGGTTCTGGCAGAGTAAGTTGTTCCCCAACAGCCAATTGGAGGGTTTTTTCCCTCGCGGGGCATGCTGGGAGGGATATATCTGTGTGTCATGTGTTCTCTACAGGTCTTAGCAGGGTCCCGGTTCCAGGTGCGGCATCCACCTTCAGGGTGCGCGCATCCATGGACCCTGCCAGCTTGGCCCACCTGACCAGAATTTCAGGCTATGCCAAACCTCAGCCGGTGGTAAAAGGGGATACCAGTGTCTTACTGGGTCCCCGGTTCTATTGAGAGGATCCCAGGCTGGGTGCCGTGCGATTGGGGGTTCGGCTTGAGGGGAACCTGGAGGCAGGTTGTCCAACAGGGCCTGAACGAACCAATCGGGGATCTGGTGACCGGAATGCTGACAGATACACTTTGCTGTCACCCGGTGACCTATGCTAAAGAATTCTACTGGGAGGATTCGCTCCGTTCATCTATCTAATCCATTTAAAGTACTTGGCCTGTGGCAGAGACCCTAAAGCCAGATCTAAGCAAGAGATCTGTTCCTCCCAGAGATCCGAAGTGGCGACTCGGCTGCCAAGCAGGAGTGGCGACGAGTCTCAACAATGGATACTACTGAGGGCGAGACAGCCCTGTTCATATCCAGGCCTGATACCGAAAGGGTTCTTTTTCTTATTTCCGCCAGCTTTTTTTCTATTTCCTAACCGATGTTGATGTTAGCCTTGTTTGGCTGGGAATAAAGCATTGAAGAAAACCTTTATTGAGTGTCTGGACCTTCGCTCACTACTGATCCTGCCACCACACCTCTAGACAACATCAGGGTAACTTAATAGGCCGATCCCAACAACAATCAGGGGCTCCTTCGGGGTTAGCGCTACAGGTAAATAAAGGGGAGGGTTTGGGACTTTAGATGACTTTTATTATTTTTTAATATTTTTTTAATATTTAATTTTGGGAGATCTGTAACAGAGTTCTGAGAGTAGACAGACTTCTTTATGATTCAACCAGTCCCGACACTACCATTCCCAACTACGGCATTACTCTTTTGCATGCACAGAGCGCACATCCAGCACAATCAATTTGTAGTGTTTTGTTAGGCCAATGGCTGTGCATCATTGAATCAAAAGGAACTGTAATAATGACACAGAAGCACAGTGGAAGGAATTTATGCTTTATAGCAGCTATGCATGGCAACCAGTCAGCTTCTAGTTTTCATTTTCAAAGCCTAACTGAACAAAAGGAAGATGGAAGCTTTCTGGTTGCCATTCACACCAGCTGCAGATTCTGTCTGCTCCAGTTTTAGTCAATTTCGACAACTATTTGCATTAAAGTCTTTTGAAAAGAGGCAATTTAGGCAATATTTTAACTTGTGAATTAAATTATATTACATCAAATTTATCTAGGCATTTATATTTTGTGATGTTATTCAACTTGATTAGTATTCAAGCCCCCTTTCATATATCTGTGATGTTTGTCTTTGTCAACTAGTTATGTGCATCTGTTTAGGCTGATTTGCTTAGCCAGCCCCTTTTAGAATGTTTGTCATTAGCGTTGTCATTGTTGTGTTATTGGTTTGTCCTTCTTGATGTATAATTTAATATGTGGTTCCATGTCTATGTGTTTGTTTTGTGGTATATGGTGGTATATGTAGGGGGTAGTATTTACGTTGATGGTTTTGAAGCATATTACACCACAAATTTTTGCTCCATTTGGTTTGAATGTTATCTGGGGAAGGATCAGCACAACTATGATATGTGTTTACATTAGCATATGTGTTACATCTTGAAACACATTTTGTACATAGAGGTAAACCATGCAAAAATTAGATTTTATCCCTGGAATTCATAAAGGCTGGCACTGGCCGATTTTGTGAAAGTGTCCTCATGCATTCTAAAAATGGTGACGAATGGGCCAAATTCATATACCCGTCTAGAGTTTGTACTTTGAAAAAGTGCAGAGGATGATATGCTTGAGGGAGGAGGGACTATTGACATCACCACATATGAAGAGAAGAGGCAGTGGCTGTGCAGCTATCCACAGTGGCTATCTCGGATGATGTAAATGTAAGTGTGGTTTTCCTATACTCCTAAATAAAAAAGATAATACACATTATGAGGCTTATTTTATTCCTATAAGCTATAGAGAGGGAGAATGGAATTGTGTGGGCTTAGGAGCTTAAGGAAATCAACTGCTGAGTACAGAGAGGAGAGAAAAATAGAGTAACTCGCTGGAACCATTGATGTTCAAGCTTATATTATATAATGGCTTATAATAAGCTTAATTTATATATTGACCTTTACTTAAGCCAACCATAGATGGTTTGAATCTCCACTGGTTCAGCAGCGACCGCCCGAGATTCAAACATATATGTTCAGGCTGATTGTACCCAAGTTGATCCATATGGTGTGCGCACACTGAGGATATTTGGTTAAAGTGGAGTTCCACCCAAAAATGCAACTTCCCCTTTTTGGGAACCCTCGCCCCTTCCGGTGTCACATTTGGCACCTTTCCGGGGGTGCAGATACCTGTATAAAACAGGTATTTGCACCACTTCCGGTGTATAGACTCCTGTGAGAGTCACGCCCCTTCACGTCACCTCCCCCCGCTGTCTTCTGGGAAACACAATGCTCCCAGGATATAGCGGGGACCAATGAGTGCATGACGCGCTGCTCGCACATTCGCAGTAGGGAACCAGGCAGTGAAGCCACAATGCTTCACTTCCCGATTCCCTCACCGAGGATGGCGGCAGGGGCAGCCGTGAGAGGAGGAATTGCTCGGCTTTGGCTGCCAACATCGCTGGACTCCAGGACAGGTAAGTGTCCATTTTATAAAAGTCAGCAGCTGCAGTATTTGTAGCTGCTGGCTTTTAATATTTTTTTTCGCAGGACCTCCGCTTTAAGTTTGTGGGAAGCTTGAAGCACTATTTTAACACACAGCTACTTTTTATATAAATACAAAGGTCATTTTTCTTGCACATTATAAGCTCAAAGTCACTCCTAACGTTGGTGAAATTTTAGGTTTATTATTAAGATGTAGTAAAATTTCAAATTTATTGCGCAGATAAACCATAATTAAAAAGCCGCTGGCTAAATCTCTTGGATTATGGTTCATGAAAAAAAATCGCAGGGATTATTAACGATCAAAGTTGTTTGTCTAGACCTGGGAGCCTTGGGCGACCTATATACATGTTGCCCTTTCCATGACACCCGGTAGGGCTCAAACACAGGACCCATCACCTTCTGCATCAACTTTCTTTCCAACCTAGGTCTCCTTGTGTGTCCTGAATTCTAATTTTTTCTGATTTTTTTCTCTTCTTTCTTTCTTCTCTTTTTGGACCCCTTGTTGTCCCTCTTTAATAGCTATCATCTTATCTTTGTTGATGTGGTATTGATAGTGACTTATGGTATTTTGCACCGATTAGGAGTGCCTTACGAATACCTTATTGTGTACTGTAGCATGCTCTGTAGCCTTAATGTACACTACTATGCATTTCGGGGGTTTTGGTTCTTGGTATTGCCTTCAGGTCTCCTATTTTGCGTTTGTAATTTTGCAACTACAACCTTGTGTTTTTGAATTTTTGATACGTGTGTTGTTTTCAACAATGTGATATTGTTGACGTGTTACTGTTTTTTTATGATGAAAAAATAAATAAATTGGAACGTAAAAAGCCGCTGGAAAAAAACAATACGGATAAGATTGTAAATGGCATACAGAATTGCCCCGCTAAAATGACAGAAATAAAGTCCCATAAATATTCCATATAGAAGTGATATACAGTGGAACCTCGGATTGCGAGTAACGCGGTTAACGAGCGTTTCGCAATAGGAGCACTGTATTTAAATAAAATCCTAACCTGTTTGCGAGTGCAACAATGCAGCCTCACCTGTGCCCAACAATGCAGCCTCACCTGTGTCCAGCAATGCAGCCTCACCTGTGTCCAGCAATGCAGCCTCACCTGTGTCTAGCAATGCAGCTTCACATGTGTCTATTAATGCTGCCTCACATGTGCCCAATAATGCAGCCTACCTGTGTCCATCAATGCGTCTTCACCTGTGCCTAACAATGCATCCTACCTGTGTCCAACAATGCAGCCTACCTGTGTTCATCAATGTAGCCTGTGTCCATCAATGCAGCCTGCGTCCATCAATGCAGCCTACCTGTGTTTAGCAATGCAGCCTACACGTGTTTAGCAACGCAGCCTCACCTGTGTCCATCAATGCAGCCTCACCTATGCCTAACAATTCAGCCTACCTGTGTCCATCAATGTTGCTTCACCTGTGTCCATCAATGCAGCCTACCTGAGCATGGGAAGAGAGGAAAGGATCATCAGAGCGCCGAGGAACATAGCTGTAAAAGCTTTAATTTCAATTGCTGTGTGATCCCGTGGCTCTCTATTACATAGAGACTCGCCTCCTGGCTCAGGGACCTTAATATATGTCACACATATTGGGATTGGATGGGTGTTCTGTCTATTAAAGTACCCGGGCCACGAAGTGGGGCTGTATGTGACAGCAAGTGCGGGGAACATACGGGAATTGAAATGAAAGCTGTTACAGAGATATTCCGCTCTCTGATGATCTGGTGCTCGCTCCCAGGCAGCCAACGCTCACCAGCCCTAATTTTTTGCGAGTAGGCAAGTGGAAAATGTGAGGGCTGCTCCACTCTATATTTTATATATTATTACCATTATTTTATTTTAAAAATACCCTTTGCAACAGCTTTAAAGTTTTTGTTGCAACATTCACTTTCAATCCATAACTCAACCCACAGTACTTTTTGTGCCATATAATGCCAAAGGTTGGACTGTCAGCAACAGCGTTATTCATCAATCTTTGAGCCCAGATTATCCTGTGTGTGAGCTTCTCTTTCTGTCACTCCACTCCACCTGTCACTACTGAAAAACGCACAGTATCATGTAGAGTCCCTCAAGGATCTCCCCTCTCACCGGTGCTCTTCAACATCTATCTTCACTCCCTTTTTTAAATTATCAGTAGCGAAAAACTACTCTATCACTCTTATGCAGACGACATGCAACTGTATTTTAACATCTGCAACAATAAGGATCATCATCGCAGTTTAGAGAAATGTCTCTCTTTGATAGAAAACTGGATGACAAAGAGTTATCTTAAACTCAACAGTTCCAAAACAGAACTTCTTCTGTTTCACGCCAGTTGCAAGTTGGCAAGTTGGCAACAACCTGGACTCCTCCGCCCATTCTGGGAAAAATCATCAACCCTAGCTCCAAAGTCAAAGTCTCTGGGTCATTTTTGACACCTACATGACAATGGATGCACAAATAGGGTCAGTAGTGAGTGGATCTCACCATCTGCTGCGCCTACTGCGCAGATTTATTCCATTTATTCCTAAAGAAGACGTAGCAATCGTGGTGGGAACAATTGTGAACTCCAGACTGGACTATGCAAATGCCCTTTACCTCAGACTCCCAAAGTACCAAATCTCTCGTCTGAAAGTCGCTCAGAATACGGCCGCTAGACTTGTGACTGGGAAAAAAACATGGGAATCAATCTCACCTTCGTTGAGAACCCTTCACTGGTTGCCAGTAAAGGACAGAATTGCTTTTAAAGCACTCTGTCTGACGCATAAGTGCATCCATGGGAAGGCTCCGCAATATCTATGCGAAAAGATAAAAGCCCACAACTCCAATCGCGTTTTGCGATCCACCGACCAAAATCTGGTCCAGATACCCAAAGCCAGATACAAGTCCAAGGGAGAAAGAAGGTTTGCGGTACAAGGTTTTAGATTATGGAACACTTTACCAACCAGCATTCGGTTGGAGGAAAACCACCTGACCTTCAGAAGACAGATCAAAACTCTGCTCTTTTGATGTCTAGAGAGATAGGAACAACTAGCGCCCAGAGGCGATTTAGTTTGCATGTGCCACGCTATATAAGTTTTTCATTCATTCATTCATTCATTCACCCTTTCCTCCCAATAGCGTGCTTCTTGTCAGCATATGAACTGATTGTGCGTTTTGAGCAGCAGAAGAAGAAGCCAATCAAAAAGTGCAGGTTTTATATCTTAGGCGCCGTACACACGGCAGAGAACCTCGACGGGCAGAACACATCGTTCCGCCCGTCGAGGTTCTCTCCCGGCCGTCGAATTCGGCGACCCGCCCATCGGGAATGACAACCAGCCATTCTTCCAGGCGGGCCGTCGAGGAAATAGAGAGCGTGCTCTCTATTTCGGCTCGACGGGCTTCCCGACGGGAAGCTCGCCGAGACCGTACACACGGCCGAGGTCCTCGCTGGAATGTGCATTCCAGCGAGGTTCTCGCTGATTTTCAGCGAGAACCTCGGCCGTGTGTACGGTGCCTTACAAAGAACATGTTTATTGTGGCTTAGCAGTACCATGAGAAACATACCCTTTCTTAGATCTACAACTTTTTTGGTGTGCTCCCCCCAAAATATCATGTTTTTTTCAATAGTTATTCCAGGGTAAATAGTTTACCAATGACATAAACATAGGGCCAGATTCAGAAAGCCTGGCGTAACTTTGTGCGGGCGTAGCGTATCTTCTTTACACTACGCCGCCGCAACTTAGAAAGGCAAGTGCTGTATTCACAAAGCACTTGCGTCCTAAGTTACGGCGGTGTAGCGTAAATGTGCCGGCGTAAGTGCGTGTAATTCAAAGTAGGCAGGTAGGGGGCGTGTTGTATTAAAATTAACCGTGACCGTGAACCGTGGACGTATCCCAGTGCGCATGCTCAAAATCACATCGCAAATAGTCAATGCTTTCGACGTGAACATAACCTACGCCCAGCCCCATTCTGAATCGGCGTACGCGAACAACGTAAACAACGTGAAATTCGACGTCCATACTTAACATTGGCTGCGCCATCTTTTTGGTGGTTTATCTTTACGCCGGACGTAACCCTTACGCAAACCGCGTAACTGGCACATCTACATCTTATTTTTAATGGGTACACCGAATGCGTCCAGCGTAACTATGCTCCCACGATACGCCGGCGTAGGCAAGTTACGTCGGACGACTGAAGCCATGTTTTTCCGCGTATCTTGCTTTGAGAAACGGCGCAAAGATGCGACGGCGTATATTTGTACTTACGTTGGTGTATCTCGAGATACGCCGGGGTAAGCCTCTCTGAATTTGGCCCATAATGTTCATAGCAGCCAAAGCCCACTCTCAATCGCAGCTCCACAATAGAGGGGTGTAGGCATAATAGTCAGTCAGTAGCAATCCAGGCAAATATCTCAAGCCCCACAAACAATACTGCTGCTTGTAGAAGTTTTACTATGAAACCCTTTTTTCCTAGTTTGCATTGATTTATATGAAACATCATTGATTAGCAATATAGAGAGCACATGAACAAACCATGCTATCCATGAAGAACGCCAAGCTTTCTGGATTTAACTACAAAGTAATATAAATTCTCTGTGGTTAAACAAATGTGAATCAACCTTGTTCAGCCTTCTGTCACAGAGCTGAAAATTATGGATTGATCCCGGCAATGTTACTGTCATCTCCCTGCTCTTCATGATTCTTTATCTTTGCATCTTTCTTCGGTTCCTGGCAATCTAATTGGCTCACAGCCTTGTGAAGGAAGAAATTAGGAGTAGATGATTTACAGGAAGGTGCTTTTTTATTTATTACCAGCACAATAAACTCTTTGCTTCTCACATAAAGCCTAGGGCAATGCTGCTTCTGAGATGAATTTCATTTATTTCATTGCTGAATAAATTGTTACCCTCCAGTGATTCAGAATTTATCAGAAATGTGTAACAGCAGCTATGTAAGCCGCCCAGGTTCGGTAAGCTGAAACAAGTAGTGGAACCAGATCTAGCATAATTTCCAGTAAATGCTGCAAAATTGCACTGTCAGTATATAAAGGATAGTAAAAGCCTATGAAACTATCATATTTTATGGGTAACCAAAATGACTGCACTAATGTGGATAAAGCAAAATAGCCATAGAGCAAAAGTCTCATAAAGAGGCACACTGCCAAAGGGGTGAGTACAGTTTTAAATACAAACGGAATGGTAGGCTTAAAATCACATTATATTTATTTGTGTTACTTTTTATATATCTTCTTGAAGTATCCATGTTGCCCTATGTAACTTTCTATAGTCCAGATGACATAATGCTTTACCTTGTGATTTATATAAAAAGAAATGTTATTTTTTTTTCTGGCTACCTCATTTTTCACCTGGCTGAAGAAACTTTCTGGGCAGAACACTTATGCCGTGTACACACAATCGGTTTTACCGATGAAAAAAGTCAGATGTACTTTTTTCATCAGACAAACCGATCGTGTGTGGGCCCCATCTGTCTTTTTTTTCCCATCGGTGAAAAAAAAAATAGAACACGTTTTAAATATTTCCGATGGGGAAGAAAAGCCATAGTAAAAAACGATCGTCTGTGTGGAATTCCATCGAAGAAAAATCCACGAATGCTCAGAATCAAGTCGACGCATGCTCGGAAGCATTGAACTGTGTTGTGAAGTGTTTTACGTCACCGCGTTTTGGATGGTCAAAATTTAGTCTGATAGTGTGTATGCAAGACTAATGAAAGTCAGCTTTATCGGATTTCCGATGAAAAAATCCATCGAATTTTACACCATCGGAATTCTGATGGTGTGTACAGGGCGTTAGATTTATAGTAGGACAAAAAGAAGTACACAACATAAGTGTGCAAATTTGTTCTCAAAACAGTTATGTATGGAGGATGGTCTATTGTTAATTTGAGTCCATTGAGTAGTATGTCCTAATGATCTCTTTAGGCTGCCTTCACACCTATGCATTTTTACCTCTATTGAAATAAATTTAAACTGATAGCATGCTGTTTATAAAGGTGAAGATGCAACAACCATTCTCATATATACAAATGTGATTAGCTACTCTGACATTGTATACTATTTGGTAGCAGAGGCGTAACTAGAATCTTCAGGGCCCCGGTGCAAGAAACCATGAAGGGCCCCCCCCCCCCCTCCATGGGCATTGCTAGGTCTATAAAAGATCTCGGGCTGGAGCCCATAGCAGTGTAGCAAGCAAGTAAAGAAAGTCCTATGCTTGGGCGTGTATACACATGTATACAATATATGTGTGTGTATGTATATATTGTCACATAACTGAGTGCAGATCCTCCTTACATCAGGGTTCACAGAGAGCCCTCCCATACATCAGATATCACAGAGAGCCCAGCCCCCATACATCAGTCCCCAGAGAGCCAACCCCTCCATACAGGGTCCCCAGAGAGCCCAACATACATCAGGGTCCCCAGAGAGCCCCCCCATACATCAGGGTCCCCAGAGAGCCCCCCCATACTTCATGGTTCACAGAGAGCACCCCCCATACATAAGGGTACACAGAGAGCCCCCCCATACATAAGGGTTCACAGAGAGCCCACCCCATACAGAGTCCCCAGAGAGCCCCCCCCCCCATACATCAGAGTACCCAGAGTCAGAGAGCTGTCACCTGTTAGTCAGTGTCCACTTGGGAGGGGAGAATGGCTTGGTGAGGGTGAGAGAGAGAAGGAGGGGGAGAGAGAGAGAGAAAGAGAGAGGTGGTAGAGAGAAAGGTGGTAGAGAGAGAGATAGGTGGTAGAGAGAGATAGGTGGTAGAGAGAGAGAGGTGGTAGAGAGAAAGGTGGTACTGTAGAGAGAGAGAGAGAGAGAGGGGTGGTAGAGAGAGAGATAAAGGTGGTAGAGAGAGAGGTGGTAGAGAGAGAGAGAGGTGGTAGAGAGAGAGAGAGAGAGAGGTGGTAAAGAGAAAGGTGGTAGAGAGAGAGAGAGAAAGATAAAGGAGGTAGAGAGAGAGAGAGAGAGAGAGAGAGAGGTGGTAGAGAGAGAGAGAGAGAGAGGTGGTAGAGAGAGAGAGGTGGTAGAGAGAAAGAGAAAGGTGGTAGAGAGAGAGAGAGAGAGGTGGTAGAGAGAAAGAGAAAGGTGGTAGAGAGAGAGCGAGAGAGAGAGAGAGAGAGAGAAAGATAAAGGTGGTAGAGAGAGAGAGAGGTGGTAGAGAGAGAGCGAGGTGGTAGAGAGAGAGCGAGGTGGTAGAGAGAGAGCGAGGTGGTAGAGAGAGAGCGAGGTGGTAGAGAGAGAGGTGGTAGAGAGAGAGAGAGGTGGTAGAGAGAGAGAGAGGTGGTAGAGAGAGCGGTGGTAGAGAGAGCGAGAGAGAGAGAGAGGTGGTAGAGAGAGCGGTGGTAGAGAGAGCGAGAGAGAGAGAGAGGTGGTAGAGAGAGAGGGAGATAGGGGTTGTAGAGAAAGAGAGAGAGAGAGGGGTGGTAGAGAAAGAGAGGGAAATAGTGGTTGTAGAGAAAGAGAGAGAGAGAGAGAGAGAGAGTGGTGGTAGAGAAAGAGAGAGAGGGGTGGTAGAGAAAGAGAGAGAGAGGGGTGGTAGAGAGAGAGAGGGGTGGTAGAGAAAGAGAGAGAGAGGGGTGGTAGAGAAAGAGAGAGAGGTGGTAGAGAGAGAGAGGGGTGGTAGAGAGAGAGAGAGGAGTGGTAGAGAGAGAGAGAGGAGTGGTAGAGAGAGAGAGGAGTGGTAGAGAGAGAGAGCGAGCGCGAGGTGGTAGAGAGAGAGTGAGAGGTGGTAGAGAGAGCAAGAGAGAGAGAGGGGTGGTAGAGAGATAGAGAGAGAGGGGTGGTAGAGAAAGAGAGAGAGAGAGAGAGAGAGAGAGAGAGAGAGAGAGAGAGAGAGAGGGGTGGTAGAGAAAGAGAGAGAGAGAGGTGGTAGAGAAAGAGAGAGAGAGAGAGGGGTGGTAGAGAAAGAGAGAGAGAGGGGTGGTAAAGAGAGAGAGAGAGAGGGGTGGTAGAGAAAGAGAGAGAGAGAGAGAGAAAGAGAGAGGGGTGGTAGAGAAAGAGAGAGAGAGAGGGGTGGTAGATAAAGAGAGAGAGAGAGGGGTGGTAGAGAAAGAGAGCGAGGTGGTAGAGAGAGAGAGCGAGGTGGTAGAGAGAGCAAGAGAGAGAGAGGGGTGGTAGAGAAAGAGAGAGAGGGGTGGTAGAGAAAGAGAGAGAGGGGTGGTAGAGAAAGAGAGAGGGGTGGTAGAGAAAGAGAGAGAGGGGTGGTAGAGAAAGAGAGAGGGGTGGTAGAGAGAGAGAGGGTAGAGAGAGCGAGAGGGTAGAGAGAGCGAGAGGGTAGAGAGAGCGAGGGTAGAGAGAGCAAGAGGTGGTAGAGAGAGAGGGAGATAGTGGTTGTAGAGAAAGAGAGAGAGAGAGGGGCGGTAGAGAAAGAGAGAGAGGGGTGGTAGAGAAAGAGAGAGAGAGAAGGGTGGTAGAGAAAGAGAGAGAGAGGGGTGGTAGAGAAAGAGAGAGAGAGAGGGGTGTTGGGAGACAAAGAGAGAGAGGGGTGGTAGAGAAAGAGAGAAAGAGAGAGAGAGAGAGAGAGAGGGGTGGTAGAGAAAGAGAGAGAGAACGGTGGTAGAGAAAGAGAGAGAGAGGGGTGGTAGAGAGAGCGAGAGAGGGGTGGTAGAGAGAGAGAGCGAGGTGGTAGAGAGAGAGAGCGAGGTGGTAGAGAGAGAGCGAGGTAATAGAGAGAGAGAGCGAGGTGGTAGAGAGAGAGCGAGGTGGTAGAGAGAGAGAGCGAGGTGGTAGAGAGAGAGAGAGCGAGGTGGTAGAGAGAGCAAGAGAGAGAGAGGGCTGGTAGAGAGAGAGAGAGAGAGGGGTGGTAGAGAAAGAGAGGGAGATAGTGGTTGTAGAGAAAGAGAGAAAGAGAGGGGGGTGGTAGAGAAAGAGAGAGAGAGGGGGTGGTAGAGAAAGAGAGAGGGGTGGTAGAGAAAGAGAGAGAGGGGTGGTAGAGAAAGAGAGAGAGAGAGAGGGGGGTGGTAGAGAGAGAGGGGGGTGGTAGAGAAAGAGAGAGAGAGAGGGGTGGTAGAGAAAGAGAGAGCGAGAGAGAGAGAGGGGTGGTAGAGAAAGAGAGAGAAAGGTGGTAGAGAAAAAGAGAGAGAGAGAGGGGTGGTAGAGAGAGAGGGAGAGCGAGGTGGTAGAAAGAGAGAGCGAGGTGGTAGAGAGAGCAAGAGAGAGAGAGAGGGCTGGTAGAGAGAGAGAGAGGGGTGGTAGAGAAAGAGAGAGCGAGAGAAAGAGAGAGAGAGAGAGGGGTGGTAGAGAAAGAGAGAGAACGGTGGTAGAGAAAGAGAGAGAGGGGTGGTAGAGAGAGCGAGAGAGGGGTGGTAGAGAGAGAGAGCGAGGTGGTAGAGAGAGAGAGTGAGGTGGTAGAGAGAGAGCGAGGTGGTAGAGAGAGAGAGCGAGGTGGTAGAGAGAGAGCGAGGTGGTAGAGAGAGAGCGAGGTGGTAGAGAGAGAGAGCGAGGTGGTAGAGAGAGCAAGAGAGAGAGAGGGCTGGTAGAGAGAGAGAGAGAGAGAGAGGGGTGGTAGAGAAAGAGAGGGAGATAGTGGTTGTAGAGAAAGAGAAAAAGAGAGGGGGGTGGTAGAGAAAGAGAGAGAGAGGGGGTGGTAGAGAAAGAGAGAGGGGTGGTAGAGAAAGAGAGAGAGGGGTGGTAGAGAAAGAGAGAGCGAGAGAGAGAGAGGGGTGGTAGAGAAAGAGAGAGAAAGGTGGTAGAGAAAAAGAGAGAGAGAGAGAGGGGTGGTAGAGAGAGAGGGAGAGCGAGGTGGTAGAAAGAGAGAGCGAGGTGGTAGAGAGAGCAAGAGAGAGAGAGAGGGCTGGTAGAGAGAGAGAGAGAGAGCGGGGGGGGGGGGTAGAGAAAGAGAGAGAAAGGTGGTAGAGAAAGAGAGAGAGAGAGGGGTGGTAGAGAGAGAGAGAGGGGTGGTAGAGAGAGAGAGCGAGGTGGTAGAGAGAGAGCGAGGGGGTAGAGAGAGCAAGAGAGAGAGAGGGCTGGTAGAGAGAGAGAGAGAGAGGGTGGTAGAGAAAGGGAGGGAGATAGTGGTTGTAGAGAAAGAGAGAGAGAGATGGGTGGTAGAGAAAGAGAGAGAGAGAGAGGGTGGTAGAGAAAGAGAGAGAGAGGGGGGTGGTATAGAAAAAGAGAGAGAGAGAGGGGTGGTAGAGAAAGAGAGAGAGGGGTGGTAGTGAAAGAGAGAGAGAGGGGTGGTAGAGAAAGAGAGAGAGGTGGTAGAGAGAGAGGGGTGGTAGAGAGAGAGAGGGGTAGTAGAGAGAGAGAGGGCGAGCGCGAGGTGGTAGAGAGAGAGAGAGAGAGGTGGTAGAGAGAGAGGGGTGGTAGAGAAAGAGAAGGGTGGTAGAGAAAGAGAGAGCGAGAGAGAGAGTAGAGAAAGAGAGCGAGAGAGAGAGAGAGAAAGAGAGAGAAAGGTGGGAGAGAAAGGTGGTAGAGAAAGAGAGAGAGAGAGAGGGGTGGTAGAGAGAGAGCGAGGTGGTAGAGAGAGAGAGCGAGGTGGTAGAGCAAGAGAGAGAGAGAGAGAGGGGGGTGGTAGAGAAAGGGAGGGAGATAGTGGTTGTAGAGAAAGAGAGAGAGAGAGAGGGGTGGTAGAGAAAGAGAGAGAGAGGGTGGTAGAGAAAGAGAGAGAGAGAGATGGGTGGTACAGAAAGAGAGAGAGAGGGGTGGTAGAGAAAGAGAGAGAGAGAGAGGGGTGGTAGAGAAAGAGAGAGAGGGGTGGTAGAGAAAGAGAGAGAGAGAGGGGTGGTAGAGAGAGAGGGGTGGTAGAGAAAGAGAGAGAGGTGGTAGAGAGAGAGAGGGGTGGTAGAGAGAGAGGGGTAGTAGAGAGAGAGGGGTAGTAGAGAGAGAGAGGGGGCGAGCGCGAGGTGGTAGAGAGAGAGAGAGGTGGTAGAGAGAGAGGGGTGGTAGAGAGAGAGAGGGGTGGTAGAGAGAGAGAGGGGGGGTAGAGAAAGAGAGGGGTGGTAGAGAAAGAGAGAGCGAGAGAGAGAGAGTAGAGAAAGAGAGAGCGAGAGAGAGAGAAAGGTGGTAGAGAAAGAGAGAGAGAGAGAGAGGGGTGGTAGAGAGAGAGAGCGAGGTGGTAGAGAGAGAGCGAGGTGGTAGAGAGAGCAAGAGATAGGGGCTGGTAGAGAGAGAGAGAGGGGGGGGTGGTAGAGAAAGGGAGGGAGATAGTGGTTGTAGAGAAAGAGAGAGAGAGGGGTGGTAGAGAAAGAGAGAGAGAGGGTGGTAGAGAAAGAGAGAGAGAGAGGGGTGGTAGAGAAAGAGAGAGAGAGGGGTGGTAGAGAAAGAGAGAGAGAGGGGTGGTAGAGAAAGAGAGAGAGAGAGGGGTGGTAGAGAAAGAGAGAGAGAGGGGTGGTAGAGAAAGAGAGAGGGAGGTGGTAGAGAAAGAGAGAGAGAGGGGTGGTAGAGAGAGAGGGGTGGTAGAGAAAGAGAGAGAGGTGGTAGCGAGAGAGAGAGAGGGGTGGTAGAGAAAGAGAGAGGGGTGGTAGAGAAAGAGAGAGAGAGGGGTGGTAGAGAAAGAGAGAGAGAGAGAGGTGGTAGAGAGAGAGAGAGAGGGGTGGTAGAGAAAGAGAGAGAGAGAGAGAGAGGTGGTAGAGAAAGAGAGAGAGAGGGGTGGTAGAGAAAGAGAGAGAGAGAGGGGTGGTAGAGAAAGAGAGAGGGGTGGTAGAGAAAGAGAGAGAGAGGGGTGGTAGAGAAAGAGAGAGAGAGGTGGTAGAGAAAGAGAGAGAGAGAGAGGGGTGGTAGAGAAAGAGAGAGAGAGAGAGAGAGGTGGTAGAGAAAGAAAGAGAGAGAGAGAGAGGGGTGGTAGAGAAAGAGAGAGAGAGGGGTGGTAGAGAAAAAGAGAGAGAGAGCGGGGTGGTAGAGAAAGAGAGAGAGAGGGGTGGTAGAGAGAGAGAGAGAGAGGGGTGGTAGAGAAAGAGAGAGAGAGAGAGGGGTGGTAGAGAAAGAGAGAGAGAGAGAGGGGTGGTAGAGAAAGAGAGAGCGAGAGGGGTGGTAGAGAAAGAGAGAGCGAGAGAGGGGTGGTAGAGAAAGAGAGAGCGAGAGAGGGGTGGTAGAGAAAGAGAGAGAGGTGGTAGAGAGAGAGAGAGAGAGCGATGGTAGAGAGAGAGGGGGGTGGTAGAGAGAGAGAGGTGGTAGAGAGAGAGAGAGAGGGGTGGTAGAGAGAGAGAGAGGGGTGGTAGAGAGAAAGAGAGAGAGAGGGGTGGTAGAGAAAGAGAGAGGGGTGGTAGAGAAAGAGAGAGAGAGGTGGTAGAGAGAGAGAGAGCGCGCAAGGTGGTAGAGAGAGAGGTGGTAGAGAGAGAGAGAGGGGGGGGTGGTAGAGAGAGAGAGAGGTGGTAGAGAGAGAGAGAGAAGGGGTGGATGGGAGAGGGAGAGAGAGAGGAAGGGGGAGTGAGAGAGAGAGAGAGGGGGAGGGAGGGAGGGAGAGAGGGAGGTAGAGAGAGAGAGAGGGGGGTGGTAGAGAGAAAGAGAGAGAGGGGTGGTAGAGAAAGAGAGAGAGAGGTGGTAGAGAAAGAGAGAGAGAGGTGGTAGAGAGAGAGCGCGCAAGGTGGTAGAGAGAGAGGTGGTAGAGAGAGAGAGAGAGAGAGGTGTGGTAGAGAGAGGTGGTAGAGAGAGAGAGAAGGGGTGGATGGGAGAGAGAGAGAGGGAGGGGGAGAGAGAGAGAGCGAGGGGGAGGGAGGGGGGGAGAGAGGAAGGGGGGAGTGGGGAGGGAGAGAGATAGGGAGGGAGAGAGGGAGAGAGGGAGGGAGAGAGAGGGAGGGAGAGGGAGAGGGAGGGAGGGAGAGAGGGAGGGAGGGAGGGAGGGGGAGAGGGAGGGAGGGGAAGAGGGAGGGAGGGAGGGAGGGAGAGAGGGAGGGAGGGAGAGAGGGAGGGAGAGAGGGAAGGATGGAGGGAGAGGGGGAGGGAGGGAGGGAGAGGGGGAGGGAGGGAGAGAGGGAGAGAGGGAGGGAGAGAGGGAGGGAGGGAGAGAGGGAGGGAGAGGGAGGGAGAGAGGGAGGGAGGGAGAGAGGGAGGGAGAGGGAGGGAGGGAGAGGGAGGGAGAGAGGGAGGGAGAGAGAGAGGGAGGGAGGGGGAGAGGGAGAGAGGGAGGGAGAGAGGGAGGGAGGGAGAGAGGGAGAGAGGGAGGGAGAGAGGGAGGGAGGGAGGGAGAGAGGGAGGGAGGGAGGGAGAGGGAGGGAGAGGGAGGGAGAGAGGGAGGGAGGGGGAGAGAGAGAGAGAGGAGGGGTGGATGAGAGAGAGGGGGTGGGAGGGAGAGAGAGAGGCTGGCCTGCAGTCCTTCCTGTACCCCCTGTCCCAGCCCCTGTCTGTGGGTAGGTGTGTGTGATGCACCTACCTCCAGCCCATCCTTGTCCTCCGTCCTCGGTCAGCCTATGTTTGTTCTTGATGACAGGCACAGCTGGAGCAGACGTTGGGGAAAGGTGTGCAGGCTCTGGGACTGGGAGGATGTCACTGCTGCTCAGGTCAGGTCTTCTCTCTCACTCTCTCGCGCTGTTCCTTCCAGCCAGCCTCTTGCTGCTCCCCGAATCACCACTCTCTGTTCTGTTGTTGTTTTCAGCTGCTGCTGCTCTTCCTCTCAGATGTTGTGAACCTGTGCCTCTCTGGTATGTCAAGAGGCAGCCTCGGAGCTCAGCTGTGTTGGACCCCTGGAGGCAGAGCAGTAGCGCGGAGGTCGGAGGAGGAAGTGAAATCCTCCCGTGCTTTCAGCTCTGAACACGGAGAGGGGGGGGGCACTGCAGCCGTGATGTCACTGGTTGCTACATGCCAAGCGGCTCTAGCAACCAGTGGACAGAAGATGGAGGTGGTTCTGCAGCCGGAGCCAGCGCTACCGCGGCTCAGACTCCTCCACTGAAATCCACATGACATTACTTACTGTATTAAACCGCAATGAAGGCACCCGGCAATTAGGGCCCCCCCACAGCGGCAGAACGGCAGGGCCCAGTCGCGACGGCGACTGCAGCGACACTGAAAGTTCCGCCACTGTTTTGTAGCGTTATGTTGAAAGCTTGTACAATGTAATGTTCTTCCTAGGGGAACTACATGATTATGGTGTAATGAAAACAGTCAGATCTGCAACAACTTTCCAAAAGGTTATGGTTCATATTAACCACTTCAATACTGGTCACTTTCACCCCCTTCCTGAGCAATTTTCATCTTACAGTGCTGCCGCACTTTGAATGACAATTGTGCAGTCATGAAACACTGTACCCATATTACGTTTTTATATTTTTTTCCACACAAATATAGCTTTCTTTTTGTGGCATTTAATCACCACTGGGTTATTTTTATTTTTTTGCTATAACAAAAAAGACATAAAGTCTTGAAAAATGCTGATGAGGCTGCACTGATGGGCACTGATAGGCTGCACTGATGGTGCTGATGAGGCAGCATTAATGGGACCTGTTAAGGCTGCACTGATTTGTGGCACTGATAGGCAGCACTGAAGGTGGCACTGATTGGCACTGTTGGGGCTGCATTGATATTGAGGACATTGATTATCAGTTTCCTGATTAGGAGTGTAACTGTCCCCTGTCACACTTGCTGGTTACTGGCTCTCCTCTCCTCGTACTGTGATGGCACATGAGGAAAGAAATGCCAAGTTTGTTTACATGTGATAAGCTGTGATTGGACACAGCTGGTCACATGGTAAAGGGCCACTGTCATTGGCCCTTTACCCTGATCACAGACCATGGTGGATGCACGCCCCAGTGGGCATAAGGAGGGCGTGGTTCTGGGAGGACTTCCATGGACACCCTACCAAAACATGACAACTGTGCTGTGTCCATCATTTTGGCTATAGCGCAATAAAGAAGTGGTTGAGTACTAAAATTTGCCGCAGATGCAGATAGCTCAGAGTTACATCGAAACAGAAAAATAAAACATTTTAGAAGGCAGTGTGGAACTATAAAAGAAATGTAGGAGGAGCTACAGAACGTATGTGGGAGAGCAGATTTTAGCAACAAGCTGAACTCCAGAGATAAAAAAAAACGTTTGCAGTGTTGCTTGCCCCATGCTTTAAGGGTTAATTTCTTGTTTTTGCTTAGTGTACCATGAAAATGGGATTTTTGTACTCACTGTAAAATCCATTTCTCTGAGTTCATGGATGGACACAGCGCCTCCTTAATCTTGACCATTGGATTATATCGCCTCTGCAGGAGTAGGTCTAGACAGAACAAAAAACACTTGGCTATGCCCAGTCAGTATATAACCCCCAACCTGCTCTAGGTATTCAGTTTAGTAGCAAGCAGTAATATAAGTATCAAAAACTCCATAGAGAGGTGGGTGCTGTGTCCTTTGATGAACTCGGAGAAATGTACAATATTTTACAGTGAGTACAAAAATCCCATTTTTTCTTTCATTCTTCCACAGACACAACACCTCTTTAAACTTGACCATTAGGATGTCAAAAAGCAGTGCCAAAGAAAAATGAGGGGTGGGCAAAATAACCCAGGGCTAACCACAAGAGCCCACACAGGAGCCTTAACCGGGTCACAGGAACCCCATCTGAAATAAACATTTTTAAAGAATAAACACCCCTCAAAAGGGAACCCCCCCCCCCCCCACTTAAATAGCAGCCTGCAAAACCTTGCGGCCAAAAGAAGTATCCACAGATGTCAAAATATCTACTTTATAGAATTTAGTGAAGGTATGCACTGACGACCAACTGGCCACGTTGCAAACCTGTGATATTGATGCTTGATGACAACATGCCCACGAAGTACTAAGCACTCAATTACAATGCGCCGTGACAGGGAAAGGAGTAATCAGACCTTTAATAGAATAGGCCTGAGTAACAGTCTGTCTAATCCATCTAGAGATGGCCAGCCCTGTGTAACCAAAAAAAAGTGAGTCTGACCTCCGGAAGGACTCAGTAGCTTTAAAAAAGCGTGTTTGAAGCCATGTTTTGAAACAAGTGTAAAATAGCCCTAAAAGTCTTTTTTTCCTGGTACCCTACCAAAAACAAGCATTTAAGCCTCACCCACTGCAAGGTATTACTTCTACTTTAATTAGAAAGCTTTACCTAAACTATGCTATTCAAATACCAAAATATACAGAGCTATATAACATATGTGCTCTACGTTAGAAAAGATGGAACGCCTGCAAGCTCTAAAATAAAAGACTTTAATTCAGCAGCGCTGCTACTCAGTGGTCTCTAAGGCCCTGTACACACGAGCAAATGAATCTGTTCAAATCGGTCGGACCAGATTTGTCTGCTGACTGTTTGGGTTTGATCGCTGTACACACGATCAAACCAAAATCCCCGCCAGCAGACAGCGCGGTGACGTGGCGATGACGTTGACGCCGCCACGTCACCGCACCAGGAAGTAAATTCGACGCATGTGCGGGCAGATATGTCTGCTGGTTAGCGTACTAACCAGCAAACATATCGGTCCGACGGGTTCTCAGCAGACAGATTTTAAAGCAGGCTCGCCCGTACACACGATCAAATCTGTCTGCTGGGACGGTCTGTCAGACCGTTTTCAGCAGACAGATTTGATCGTGTGTACGCGGCCTTAGGCGTCTATTAGACATTTGTTTTATATATATATATATATATATATATATAAAAAGAAGTGCAAACAGTAAAAATGCTCCTCCGGCAGAATCTGCACTAAGACCCAATGACCACAATAATAGTAAACTGCAGCATGAAGCATGTGAATGTTTTGTTTGCAAAAAGGTTGTATAAAGTACCGTAGTTAGAAATTTAGAAAACTAGACTGAATAAAAAAAAAGAGACACGTGGCCATGTTGTTCAGGAATCATAAGTCGGTCATGATGGTTTTGTAGAACAGTTATGCCCTATACACACGATCGGGATTTCTGATGGACTGTTTTTCCATCGGATTTTCCGATCGTGTGTTGCCCCATCTGAGTTTTTTTTATCAGAAATTCCAATAAATTCCATCAGAGTTTAGATATAGAATATGTTCTATATTTTTCCGATGGAATTCCATCAGAATTCCAATGTGATTTGGCCGGGGAAAAGCCAGATCGTGTGTACCCAGCATAACATATTGCAGCAACAAATACCTAAGAATGCATTTCCATAGCCTTTTAATTTAGCTCACATTACAAAGAACCCATTATCTCCACTGAGGCCAGAGACATGGCAGGGTCTGCTAGCCATTAACTCCTACAGCTTATCACTTACCTGAGGGGACTGGATGTGGCCTATTGTGAAACTATAACAAAATCCTTCAGTTCTGTCACCTATGGTTTGTAGGCCAATTAATCCTAATAAGAATACATAGGGGGTTATTTATTAAAGGCAAATCCACTTTGCACTACAAGTGCACTTGGAAGTACAGTCCATGTAGATCTGAGGGGGACATGCAAGGAAAATAAAAAACAGCATTTTTTGCTTGCACATGATTGGATTATAAAATCATCAGAGCTTCCCCTAATTTCAGAGCTTCCCCTCAGCTCTACAGAGACTGCAATTTCAAGTGCACTTGCAGTGCACTTGTGGTGCAGAGTGCATTTCTCTTTAGTAAATCAACCCCCCAAATGTCCACCAATAACTAATGGGTATCATAAAAGGCATTTGGGTCCAAGAGGTGATCTTTCAGATGTCTCCAATTTAACAAAATCGACACACAATTAATAAAGTCATATAGGAATACAACACATTAATATTAAGTATATACAGTATCTCACAAAAGTAAGGACACCCCTCACATTTTTATAAATATTTTATTATATCTTTTCATGTAACAACGCTGAAGAAATTTTGCTACAATGTAAAGTAGTGAGTGTACAGCTTGTATAACAGTGTAAATTTGCTGTCCCCTCATAATAACTCAACACACAGCCATTAATGTCTAAACTGCTTGCAACAAAAGTGAGTACACCACTAAGTAAAAATGTCCAAATTGGGCCCAAATTGTCAATATTTCGTGTGGCCAACATTATTTCCAGCACTGCATTAACCCTTTTGGGCATGAAGTTCACCAGAGCTTCACAGGTTGCCACTAGAGTCCTCTTTCACTCCTCCATGATGACATCACAGAGCTGGTGATGGACTAACCAGTTCATCACCTTTACCCTCGGCTTCTTTAGCAAGGCAGTGGTCATCTTGGAAGTGTGTTTGGGGTCGTTGTGTTGGAATAATGCCCTGTGGCCCAGTCTTCGAAGGGAGAGGATCATGCTCTGCTTCAGTTTGTCACAGTACATGTTGGCATTCATGGTTCCCTTAATAAACTGTAGCACCCCAGTATCGGCAGCACTCATGCAGCCCCAGACCATGACACTCCCACCACCATACTTGACTGTAGGCAAGACACACAGGTCTGTGAGAGCCAAAATATTTATTGGTTGGTAGGTGATCAAATACTTATGTAATGAAATAAAATGCTAATTAATTATTTAAAAATCATACAATGTGATTTTCTGAATTTTTGTTTTAGATTCCGTCTCTCACAGTTGAAGAGTACCTATGATAAAAACTCTACATGCTTTGTGAGAGGGAGAGAGAGAGAGAGAGGGAGGGAGAGAGAGATTTGAATGTGCACATCCTTGCGACATGAATAAAAATAAGTATGCAACAAGTGCATGAGGGACCTCCCCCTTAGACTTTTAGAGCAGAGAGAGTAAAAAAGAGTAGAATATGTAAAAGAAAAGGCAAAACTTTAGTAAATATACAAAAAAATGTGTTATAATTGTGTAAAAACACAAGTTACATTTGCTGTATAGAAAATACACCAATAAACCAATCATACATAAGGTACATGTATCAACCCAAAGCTCACAATCAAGAATACTGCCCAGGTCAAGCTGAGATCAGTTGAATCGATTTGTAGCATACATCCCAACATGTTTCATAAATTCACATTGGTATATGTTTTTCCTTCCTCAGGGGAGATTTATGGTTCGGTGATTTTATTTCTTATATGTAACATAAATATATGGCTATAGTATTATTCGTACAGTGATATAGAAAAAAGGCATCAAAATATATATTTTTTTCCAAAATGTATAGTACCAAGGCTATCAGTACTTACATATATGAGATTCACCAAGAATCATGAAGAGATAAAAACAATTGTACAGAGTACATGCTGGCTAGGAGAGCCCACAAAAAACACAATAGGTGGGCAACCAAACATCCAGAGCCAATCAATAATGTGCATCCACAAGAGGATGATACATGTACCTTATGTATGATTGGCTCACTGGTGTATTTTCTGAACTACAAGTGTAATTTGTGTTTTTACAGAATTATAATACTTTTTTTTGTATATTTAATAAAGTTGGCACTTTTGTGCCTTTTCTTGTGCTCTAAAAGTCCAGGGGGGGGGGGCCCTCATGCACTTGTTGCATACCTCATATATGTATATGTATATATATATATATATATATATATTGTACAGAACGCCAGGGTTGGGTCCTGGATGGACGCTATGTTGCGCCAATTTTTGGAGTCTGGTCCCTTTAAGACAGTGGTGTAGGGTTCAGGAGGTCACCCAGAGGGGGTGAGAAGTTCAGGCAAATAAAAGTTGATCCAGAGAGGACGGGCTTACAGTCCTCTCTGTCCTTCCTAATGTCATTTGGGGGCCGGAATTTCGGGGGGCTCTAAAGTGACATTCGGGAGGGAAAGAGCCTCCCCTTCTGACCCCTGGCTTTCAGGCACACAGGGGGTTAAGAACTCCCAGGAAATCAGCTTAAAGCGGGGGTTTACCCTAAAAAATTGATATACCATTAGATCCAGCATACTGCTGATATCTGCAGTATGCTGGGTCCCCCCCCGCTGTACTTACTGTCTTATCGTAGTTTTCACCCGGCTTCTCTCTGCCCTGGGGAATAGGCGTTCCTAAGACCAGGCGTGGATGATTGACGTGCTGGTAAAGCGCGTCACGCCTTCCGAAAATACCCGAAGTGGGACTCGGCTTTTTACGGCGCCTGCGCAGTCCGCTCTACACGGCAGGCGCCGTATAGCGCCGTAAACAGCCGAGTCTCACGTCGGCTATTTTCGGAAGGCGTGATGCGCTGTACCCACACTTCAATCATCTATGCCTCGTCTTAGGAACGCCTACTCCCCGCGGGGAATCAGCTCGGAGCCGAATGAGAACTACAATAAAACGGTAAGTACAGCAAAAAAAAAAAAAAACAGCATACTGCAGATGTCAGCAGTATGCTGGATCTAATGGTAAGAAGTTGATTTTTAGGGTGAACCTCCGCTTTAAAGGACAGGAAGTGCTGATAGAGGGTATGAAGGAGTATGGGAGTGAACCTGTCTGCAGAAGTTGTGCACTGCTGAGAAGGACTGGAAGTTCTACCTAAACCGTATGTGCCTTTGTTTTGCTTTTATTTGCTGTGCTGAAGGAAAAACAGACTTTTTCATTTATGCTGGAGACAAGCAGGACTTTTGCTTTGATGCTTTTCCCTGTGTGCTGAAGAAAGCATTGTTTTGTTTTATTTGGTCACAAATAAAAACCCTTTTTGTTCACTGTTAGGGTTTTAGCACTTAATCTTGCAGAGCTAAAGAACCCCCAAAGTTCACAATATATATATATAAAATGGGAAGTATAATGACACCTGATGGCCACTCCTCAGATGCTTGATTGGTCAGATGGCATCTGTCAACACCTCTTTGATACCAGAGAAAAGGGACTGAAATCTGCAACAAGAAAAAGGAAATTTTTAAGTATTCTTCATTTTAAATTTCTTTGTAACATGCTTTTTCTGTAAAAAAAAATGTTGCACCATTTTGACCTTTTCATTATTAAACCCTGTTTTGAAAAGTGTTGAAATAGTCTCTAATGCCACGTACACACGACCGTTTTTCGGGTTGTAAAAAAATGACGTTTTTTTTAATGTCATTAAAAACGATCCTGTGTGGGCTTTAGAGCATTTTTCACGGGCATTAAAAAAAATGGGCATTAAAAATGTAGAACATGCTCTAACTTTTCACAACGTTTTTAACGTTGTCATTTTTAACATCGTAAAAAATGGTCGTGTGTGGGCTTTAATGACGTGAAAAAAACATGCATGCTCAGAAGCAAGTTATGAGACGGGAGCACTCGTTCTGGTAAAACTACCGTTCATAATGGAGTAAGCACATTCATCACGCTGTAACAGACTGAAAAGCGCAAATCGTCTTTTACTAACACGAAATCAGCAAAAGCTGACCCAAGGGTGGCGCAATACGAATGGAACTTCCCCTTTATAGTGCCAACGTGTTGTACTTCACCGTAGGCAAGGCCGTTTTAATGATCGGGTTGAAAAAATAAAAAAAATTCTAGACCATTACAAACTTAATTTTTTACAACCCTAAAAAAGGTTGTGTGTACGCGGCATTAGGCTTTTAATGCAAACTGAAAGATACCTTGTCTCTTGAAGAGTTCTATGGTTGTATAAATCTCGGAATATACCTGTCTGTGGTGACAGCGTGTGTTACAGATGTTTATTCTAAAATCATAGTTATGGCTAAGGATTTTCCCTTTCCTTCTCAGTAAGAGGGGTGGTGGTGGCAGTTTGACAGGTGACAATCGCTCTCAGGCTGCTGGAACCTAGATTGTGGTCCAGCAAACTGGAAAATCTATGTGCAAGGTGCAACTGAGAGTGGAATTGTTACGTAAGTGACAGCATGGTGTGAGATTGGCCAGTCCTTTGTAGCAAAGTTGGTGAGAAGAGCAGGAGTCTGACGCCAGTGTTCATCACAGGCACGGCTATGTGTTTCTGTGGATTTCTGTGGATTTACCATGGCATGCGTGTTCTTGCATGCCACGCTACTCTTAAAGGGGTTGTAAAGGAAAAAAAATTTTTTTATAATAAGTATCCTTTACCTGCAGACATTCCTCTTTTCACTTCCTCATTGTTAGTTTTTGCTCAGAAGTTGCTCTATTTATTCTCTGTTCTGTTCACTTCCTGCTTGTCTGATTGTTACTCACCACCGTGAAGGGAGGCTTTACTGCGGTGGTCAGTGACGTGCTCGCCCCCTCTGGGGAACTACATCTGTGCGGCAGGACTCTCTCTACGTGTTAGAGACTTCAAGGAGGTGTGAATTATTGGGTGTGCCCAATTCATACTGGGAAATGTGGTTCTTACATGAACTACTGTCTACCTTGCAGACATTAATTTTAGGCAAAATTTTTTTTCCTTTACAACTCCTTTAAGCTGCTATCATGATATGTCATGGTGCAGTTAGACATAAAGCAGACAAAATAAAAAACAAAAGCTAAAAACACAGGGGGAGATAGTTTTCACACTACTGCACTGCAGTTTGACCACAGTGCAGGTGTAATGTTGATTTCAAGTGGTTGACCCATGGTTTTCCATAAACTTTGGATTATGTCCCAGGCTTTTGGTGAGTTTTCTGAAAACACAGCAAAGGTGCAGCATGCAGGACTTTTGGTACGCTTTCAGAAAACACACCAAAAGCACTTAAAACAGAATAATTATTACTATTGGTAATGGACGGAAGCAGAAATGGAGACAAATTGCAAAGTAAAAACACACAAGCGGGTATTGAAGGGGGGTGCGTACAAAGAGAATAACATAAAAAGATACAATACATTGACTATAATTTACATGTTTTCTAATGATATACATGAAAATGACCATGAGGAAAAAAGAAACTTCAGTGGGGACCAAAGTGTAATAATTAGAGCACTCCTATTAATAATAAAATTACAATAAAAATATATGAAATATTAAAAGCGAAATAATATCTAACAATGCTATGTTTTATTGTTATTGTTTTTTGTTAAACATAGCTATAAAATAAGTGTATATGTTACCGATTAAGTATGATATAACTACATTCTAAAGAAAGTCTAGAAATAATGCATGATGTTGATTTTGATGTTGGTATATACTTTATTTAGGCATTGTATAGAACACCTAGATATTATACAGAACAGCAAGTACTCTTTGGAAAAAGTATGAAAAGAGAGACGTGAAACATCTGTGTTATTTTAATGGGCTCAATTCACAAAGAGAAACATTATTGGTTTTCTTCAGTTGTTAAATTAGCACTCCTTATTTAACGCTAGCAAACATGGTATTCACGAAAGCTATAATCGTTATTTAACATAGTCGTTATGGTTTTCAACTGACTCTTTATCCAAACGTTATGCTAACTACTCAGACGTTATTATTAACATTTGGGACGTTAAAATAACTCTTAAGATCGTTAAATAATGCTGGAGAGATGCATTCTGGGAGAGAGAGAGACACAAGCAAGACACATGGAGATTGAGCATGTGATGTGCAAAACTTCTAGTGTGTGTTTTTCTAAAGCCATGTGTATTTCCTCATACAGAGAATAAATCATGGAAGATGATAATCGGAATTTAGCTATCACCTGGGTTTCAGAAAAGTCATCCAAAATAGTATGTGAAAGGAATACACGTTTATAAATCTAAACAACATTCTAACATGTTCTTCTTCGCCTCTGGATAATTTTAAGTTCAAATAGAGCATGGTTTCATCTTGCCCAACACTACTAAAAACTTCACAACACTACAAAAATCGCCAAAAGCTTCCTTTAACAACAAAATATCGCATTGGGTAATGTCATAACGCCACCCTGAGGGGGGTGTTAATTTAACGATTGCTTAACGATCGATAACTGTCAAAAAAATCTTTGTGAATTGCACTTCTGTACATATTTAAAGATTTGACTCTTTAAAATAACGATTTGATTCTTTAAAATAACGATTTGACTCTTTAATAAGGATCCACACCTTAAAATATCGGTTCCGTGTAGTGAAACGTTATTTGATGATTTTTCAAAGCGTTAAATCGTTTAGTGAATTGAACTAGCTTCAATAATGTGCAAAATCGTTAAAATAACACTCGCAATCTGAAAATAAAGCTTTGTGAATTGACCCCAATGTGTTATATATTTTCCCAAGGCATTGTATAGAATATCTCTGCATTATGCTAAATGACAAATACTGCTTAGGCATTGGCATTGCATAACATGCCTAGCAAATGTGTGTTTTTCATACTTTGACATAACATTTTCACCATTCTATATATTGCATAGAATTCTTTGGAAATGTATTACTTTTTAATTGTTTTATACTTTGCCATAATTTTTTTGGCATTCTTTAGATTTCCTAGGCATTTTATAGAATGCAGTATTTCAAACGCCAGTTATATATATATATATATATATATATATATATATATATATATATATATATATATATAAATATAGATATTTTTAATTTTTAAAATATACAGGGGGGATAAACCGTAAAACCTGCAAATCCTATTTACAAATTAATATTCACCTCCAAATCATCAGTTTTATCAATTAAAACCATTTACCTGGAAAAGCAACAGAAAAAACTCCATATAAGCTATGAAAAGGAAAGAAGTAGTTGTTGAGTATTTGCATGCTGTTTATGCAGACATAGGTGCACCAGTAGTACTGCCACAAAGTGGTAACATTATGTTAAAAGCTTCCTTAATGTAAAGTTCTTCCTGACGTAATCAAGCTACGTGGGTATGATGTTTTTTTCCTGTTTCTGTGTTCCTAAATAGAATAGGGAAAAAAAAAAGCAGAGGTCACCTTCAGTGAAACTGCATGTAAAAAGATCAACAGATCAATAAGGGATCATGCACGTGTTTAGAAGCAGGTGAAGTTATATATTTTCCTGTGAAAGTGTGCAGCCTAGCTGGACATACAGTATTTCACATTTTTGTAAATATTTTATTATATCTTTTCATGTGACAACACTGAAGAAATTACACTTTGCTACAATGTAGTGAGTGTACAGCTTGTATAACAGTATAAATTTACTGTCCCCTCCACAATAACTCAACACACAGCCATTAATGTCTAAACTGCTGGCAACAAAACTGAGTACATCCCTAAGAGAAAATATCCAAATTGGGCCCGGTGTCATGAGACTAGTGTTACTAGTGTTACAAGGTCTCAGGTGTGAATGGGGAGCAGGTGTGTTAAATTTGGTGTTATCGCTCTCACTCTCTCATACTGGTCACTGGAAGCTCAACATGGCACCTCATGGCAAAGAACTCTCTGAGGATCTGAAAAAAATTGTTGTTTTACATAAAGATAGCCTAGGCTATAAGAAGATTGCTAAGACCCTGAAACTGAGCTGCAGCACAGTGGCTAAGACCATACAGTGGTTTAATAGGACAGGTTCCACTCAAAATAGGCATTGCCATGGCCGACCAAAGAAGTTGAGTGCACATGCTCAGAATCATATCCAGAGGTTGTCTTTGGGAAATAGATGTATGAGTGCTACCAGCATTGCTGCAGAGATTGGGGAATCAGCCTGATGGTGCACAGACCGTAGGCTGCACACTGCATCAAATTAGTCTGCATGGCAGTCATCCCAGAAGGAAGCCTCTTTCAAAGATGATACACAAGAAAGCCCACAAACAGTTTGCTGAAGACAAGCAGACTAAGGACATGGATTACTGGAACCAAGTCCTGTGGCCTGATGAGACCAAGATAAACTTATTTGATTCAGATGATGTCAAGCAACCAGGTGAGGAGTACAAAGACAAGTGTGTCTTGCCTACAAGTCAAGCATGGTAGTGGAAGTGTCATGGTCTGGGGCTGCATGAGTGTTGCCACCAATGAGGAGCTACAGTTCATTAAGGGAACGATGAATGCCAACATGTACTGTGACATACTGAAGCAGAACATGATCCTCTCCCTTCAGAGACTGGGCCACAGGGCAGCATTCCAACATGATAATGACCCCAAACACACCTCCAAGACAATCACTGCCTTACTAAAGAATCTGAGGGTAAAGATCAATGGACTGTCACTGGCCATGTATGTCTCCATACCGAAACCCTATTGAGCATCTGTGGGGCATCTTCAAACAAAAGGTGGAGGAGCGCAAGGTCTCTAACATCCACCAGCTCTGTGATGTCATCATGGAGGAGTGGAAGAGGACTCCAGTGGCAACCTGTGAAGCTCTGGTGAACTCCATGCCCAAGATGGTTAAGGCAGTGCTGGAAAATAATGGTGGCCACACAAAATATTGACACTTTGGGCCAAATTTGGACATTTTCACTTAGAGGTGTACTCACTTTTGTTGCCAGCGGTTTAGACATGGATGTGTGTTAAGTTATTTTGAGGGGACAGCAAATTTACACTGATTTACAAACTGTACACACTACTTTACATTGTAGCAACGTGTAATGTCTCCAGTGTTTTCACATGAAAAGATATAATAAAATATTAACAAAAATGTGGAGGGGTGCTCTCAATTTTGTGAGATACTATATATATATATATATATATATATATATATATATATATATACACCATAGTTTGTAGACGCTATAACTTTTGCGCAAACCAATCAATATACACTTATTTGGATTTTTTTTTACCAAAAATATGTAGCAGAATACATATTGGCCTAAATTTATGAAGGAATTCGAAAAAAAATGTATTGGGTGTGTTTTATAGCAGAAAGTAAAACATATTTTTTGTTTCAACATTTTCAATCTTTTTTTTTGTTTAAAGCACAAATACCACCAAAAGAAAGCTTTATTTGTGAGAGGAAAAAAATACATAAATTACATTTATGTACATTGTTGTATGGCCTTGCAATTGTCAGTTAAAGTAACGCAGTGTCATACAGCAAAAAATGGCCTGGTCATGATGGTAAACCTTCCAGAGGTCAAGGGGTTAACAGAGCAAGGATGCACTGTGCAATTTATAATGTGAACTGGGGCTTACTGATTCTGTTTTTGGACGGGAATTAGGATCAGACTATAAAAAAACACAATTCACCCCAAACTCTCTTGCTTCGTAGGTCTCATTATTGGTTAATGAGATTGTCCAAAAAATTGGGACGTTTACAAAAAAATTGAGATTAGCATAAAACTTCAGCTGCCTTTTTCTCTGGATCTACTGGCGCAGACCTATGGCAACCTCTGCTTTTATCATTTTACATTTGGTTTAAATTGCCCAGATTTGCAACAGGCTTGCACTGCGGCCTAGATGTTTGTTGAGCATTATTATTTCTACCAAATAGCAGAAAAATATGATGAACAAGTCACAAAAATGTTGCAATTAAACTTTCTGTTGTGTAAGAGTGACTTTTAAAAAATGCAACAAAAAATGCACAGGACAGCACATTTTCTGTATTGCACACTCCTCCATGTCCTGAAAAAAAAAACATTGGACTGCGGCCTACAATATGAATGCCAGCTTGCCTTAGAACATAGATGTGCAAATTAAAGAAAATATGGTCTTTAAAAGTGAAATAAAGGAGTTTAGATTTTTGAAATTTGCCATGAGTCAGAGCTTTTAAAAATAGATTTCAGTTACCAAAATGTCAGAGGTAAACTGACAGCAAAAATGTCACCTTTAAACATATATAATTTGTCAAAAGAATTTATGACATTTTGCAGCTGTCTGTTTAAACAAATAAAGCAAACTGGTTCCAGGCTATTAATATACTTCACCATACATAATTTTAGGGTCACAACTTCTGTCCTTGAAACAAATTAATAGAGGGACCCAAAAGAATATTTTAGTCTACGGCATAACAAACTCTAATGATAAACAGTAAGACAAAAGTTAAAGAATTACCTTTAACCGCTTCAGCCCCGGAAGATTTTACCCACTTCCTGGCCAGAGCACTTTTTACAATTTGACACTGTGTTGTTTTAACTGACAATTGCGTGGCCCTGCAGTGCGGTACCCAAACAAAATTTGCATCCTTTTTTTTTTTTCCCCACAATTTTTTGCGCTATTAACAAAAAAAGAGCGACAATTTTGAACACATTTCTTCATTAGTTTAGACCAATATATATTCTTCTACATATGTTTGGTAGAAAAAAATCGCAATAAGCATAGATTGGTTTGCGCAAAGGTTATAGCGTCTACAAACTATGGGAAAGATTTATGGAATTTTTATTATTAACTGGAAAAAGCAGGGATCTGCATTTTTTAGGGGTACTGCAACATTGGACCGGACAGATCGGACACTTTTGACACATTTTTGGGACCATTGACATTTATACAGTGACTAGAGCTAAAAAATAGTCACTGATTACTGTATAAATGTCTGTATAAAGATCACTGGCAGGGAAGGGATTAACACTAGGGAGCGTTTAAGGGGTTAACTGTGTTCCCTAGTTAGTGTTTCTAACTGTATCAGGATAGGACTAACTTAGTAGGAACAAACTCCTCTCTCTCTCCTGACAGAACAGGGATTTGTGTGTTTACCCATGCTGGCACTCATGCCCATGTTTGTGGGTAGCCGGTGGCGATCACACTGCTGGCCACATGCATCGGGCCCCCCGCTGTGCAGCGGGTGCGCACGCCCCCCCCCCCTGGCGGCTCTTAAATTGTACAACGTACCCATACAGGGTTTTGCCAAGCAGAGCCATTCTGCCGAAGTAAATCGGCCTGAGCAAGTAGGCAAGTGCTTAAAATGCTGGGCCTTCTTCCCCCAGTAAGTCCTCCAAATTGTCCTTCACAAGAGCAGGGTCTGACAATGGGTCCAAGCATTTCATCCCGATACCTAGTGGCAGTCAGGGTGCCATTATTTAGCCTGTAGAGTTCTGTGCGTCCCTCCATGGATATGTCTCCCCAGATGATCACTGACCCACCACCAAACCGGTCATTGCTGAATGATGTTACACGCAAAATAATGTTCTCCACGGCTTCTCCGGATCTTTTTACGCTTGTTACATATGCTCAGGGTGAACCTGCTTTCCTTTGTGAAAAGCACAGGGCACCAGTGGCGGACCTGCCAATTCTGGTGTTCATTGGCAAATGCCAATAAAGCGCCAAAGTGATGGGCAGTGAGCACAGAGCCCACTAGAGCACGTTGGGCCCTTAGGCCACCCTCATGAAGTCTGTTTCTGATTATTTGGCCAGAGACATTCACACCAGTAGCCTGCTGGAGGTCATTTTGTAGGGCTCTGGCAGTGCTCATCCTGTTCCTCCTTGCACAAAGGAGCAGATACTGTTCCTTCTACGGCCCTGTCCAGCTCTCCTAGAGTAAATGCCTGTCTCCTGGAATCTCCTCCATGCTCTTGAAACTGTGCTGGGAGACACAGCAAACATTCTGGCAATGGCAAATATTGATGTGTCTTCCTGGAGGGGTTGGACTGACTGTGCAACCTCTATAGGGTCCAAGTATCGCCTAATGTTACCAGTAGTGACACTCATCCTAGCCAAATGCAAAACTAGCGAAAAACTTTTTTTTTTCTTTTAATATAGCACCTGTTGCCAGGGGTGAGTCCTGTTTAGCTTCAGCCAACAAGGACACAGTCCAGCCTCCTCTCTCCCTAGGCTGCCCATTAAGGCGAGAAGAGAGAAAATAAAATGTCCTTGTTTCTTTTTATTTTGTCAAAGCTGCTGGGCAGGGTTTAAGGAGCCCAGGTCAGTGCTACATTCATTTATGCAAAACCTTTATCTCATAACAATAAAAAAAAAGCTTGCGGATTAAAAAGTATTAGTTAGAGTTTGGCTTACTGTGTTAGTCACTAGTGTAAAAGTCCATCTAAATCTGCTAGTGCATCCTATGCTACCCTCTCCATGGATTGACAAAGGTTGATAATGCTGTTGTCTAAAGGTGGCTCCATTACTCCCCCATACAGTGGAGACATCTTAAGACAGGAATTAAGGATAAAAGCCTTTTTAGCATCCTACGCTACCCTCTCCACAGATTGACAAAGGTTAATAATGCTGTTGTCTAAAGGTGGCTCAATTACTCCCCTATACAGTAGAGACATCTCAAGACAGGAATTAAGGATAAAAGCCTTTAGAAAAAAAAACATTTAGAGGAAGCTTCTTAAAAGCCCCTGCATCCAGATATGGCTACAGTTTGTTATTGTAGGAATGAAGCAACCATTAAAAACATCACTCTTCTCCCTGTTCTTTTGAGACACGCATGTGTAGTGTGTACTCTCTCCTGATGGCCATGATGGGCTCATTGGTTGCTGCAATATATTGTACATACTGCTCATGTGCAATCAAAAAAAAAAAAAAGACAAACATTCCCTCTTGTGGCACTAGGGGGTGCTGATCCCAACAGCTGTTCTGTCCCTAAAGTAACCCTTGATGGAGCCATCACTGGCTGTAGAAGATTTGAAGAAGCTTAAAAATGCATTTGTGGACTTCATTGCTTTAACAGAGAGGAAAGACCTGCTGGTAGGCAGCTTTAGCACACTATGCTGCTTTACCCATATGGGACAGCACAGTGTGCATTTTGTAAAGCTGAATGTACACTTTAAGGATTGGAAAATTTTTGTTATTGGGATTAATTACCCTTTAAGTGCTAGTGTTGGTAACATCCCTACTCCCTTCTCTAAAGAAGGTTAGACGGTACATTTGCACTCCCTGACATGTTGTTGATGTTTTAAAACTAGGATGTACACACTGGTTTTGAAACACATTATGGAACAGTAAAGGCAACAAAAGAACACAGCATACGCAGAACAAATATAAACAGCACAATAATTAAAGCAACCATTAGCTATAACAAATTACCTGCAGCATCAATGAAGAGAGCCCTCAGTAGCATATTAAAAAAAAGCACATCATTGACATGGTGAGCATAACCTTGACTGATACAGAATAAATAACTATCATTTGCTCAGGTTTTCCATGTCTCAGCAGCACAATGAAAACATTTATCAGTGACACAGGATTACAAACCTTAGCAGTGCATGATGCAAACTCCAGTGACAGAGAAAATATTCACTTAGCTTTAAAAATGTGTTAAAAGGCAGCGGAGCACAGTACGCACTGGCTATATTAGGACGTGCCACCTGGCTCTCCTGTGCCACCCTGAACTCTGCTCTAACGAAAAGCACTGTTCAAGAAGGAAGATAATGTTGATTAGAACAGTGTCCTGCGAGGTGTGTTTGACCAAAGGAGAACTGGGCTGCTGCTTGTGTGATACCTACAATGAGTCAGATTGCACCTTCTCCTTTGGGGCATGTACACTGGGTGTCTCTCTACATTCTTCTGCTGGAGCCATGCATTGCCCTTTAATCTCCACATTTTCCTTGGCCTCTGATGTTGTTTTCTTTTTCTGTATACTGATCTTTAACCTTTTCCACAACAAGTTCTCAGCAGAAAATAAAAAAGCATAGTGCGTTTTCACTAAACTATTACTTTTTTTCCAATAGGTTAAAATATACACTCAGGCGGCGTACACACGACCGAGAAACTCGTCGGGCGAAACTCATCGTTCTGCCCGTCGAGTTCCTAGTTCGGCAGTCAAAAAGCTTGTCGAGCCAAATTTTCCCATTGAACAACGTGTAAATAGAGAACCTGCTCTCTTTTTGGCTCGACGAGTTCCTCGGCGAAAAGTATACACACGACCGGTTTCCTCGGCAGAATACGTCTCTCATCGAGGTTCTTGCTGGATTCTGCCGAGAAACTCGGTCGTGTGTACGCCGCCTCACAGTATGCAGTGCACAATTTAGCACTAAAACATGCACTTCCCCTTAAGAATAAAGCTCAGCAGCCATGCTCTGGGCAAAAACTCTCTTACTTCCTGATTTAATGCGATGACGTCATCATTAATGTCCCAACGTGTTGCCTCACGGCCTCTGAGAAAGTCACATTGAACCCAGAAGTAGGAGACTGATATGGATCTATCCAATCTCACCATTCCTCCATAGCGTTGGTTCTGATGAAGCCCATGTTGATTGGCAGGTATAATGGGTACTCTGATGCCATTACATCTGGAAACTGCTGCCAGGCACCGCCTCAACATCCATGCCAGCTGGGAAGCTGCAGCCTGGATGGGAATGGCTCATTTGTACTTTGGATGGGCTGACATATTTAGCAGTAATTTGGTGTAGCTACCCCTGTGGCCAATTGTAGCTTTACCCACCTGTGCATATCCTCCATGTGATTTTATTTTTGGAAAATGTTGTCCTTGGCTACTATAGTACAGAATGGCTGAGAGGGCCTTACTTTAGCCACTTGGAGGATTGTAATGGAGTTATTCCATAGCTCCATTTGACTAGGGAATTTTCCCTTTTATATACGGCTGTTAGCCAGTGGATAATCGGGTTTTGTGTTTCAGTAGCTGCTGTCTTGATTTTTAATGAAAACTTAATTTTTTTTGAATGGTGAAGATGTTTTTCTAGCCTTGATCTTCTTTTGTACATTTGTGTTGCATTTAATAAATTGTTATAGGTCATACCGAGGTAACCTCTTTTCCAGACTTCTCTTAGTCTGTGTTTTTTGTTTAGCTATTCTGGTTACAAGGACCAGTTGGTAGACTTATGATGGAATAATTAGGAGGGTTGTTTTTATTTGTTACATTTTTGTTTCCAGTTTTTTCTTTTAATTGTCAAGTATGGACTCCTATAGCAGGCAGCGTTGATATGGTAACATAAGTACTGCCTACACAGGATCTACAAGTGGACAGTTAGGAGACTAGTTTTATAGCATGTAGGCAGCTTGCTGGGAGGATCAGTCTCCTTTTCTAGAAGTTCCTTTCATAAAACACTCCCTAGTCATGATTTACCAAGACGTTTGCACATAATTCGCCCTGCTGAATGAATATGCAAGTCAGTTACATTGATCATAGTGCTACATATTTCTAATTAGTTATGTGCATGTAGTTCAGCATTGTCATTTAATGCAGGTACATGACAATTAAATGCCATAAATATAAAGATGACAAAAAGTATCATCACCCATCACTGGCTTGTGATGACAAAATGTAAAAAAAAAAAAAAAAAAAAAAAAAAATATTTGCAATTACCTTTGCATTAATTAATTAATTAAGGTAATTGCAAATACATTTTAATTGTTTTTACATTTTGTACTCAATATGTAATTTAAAAAAAATAAAAACGTAAAACAACTGAAAACAAAAAAGGGGTTAAATAATGGTAAAAAATAGAAATCCGAAAAAAATCAGCATCAAAATAATAAACTAATGAGAGAAGGGGATGGTGTATCTCTCATCATTTGAAGATCAAAGGTCACCCATTTGTTCTACTATGAATGGACCAGAATAATTACAATGTAGAAATAATAACATTACTACATTGTAACTCTCATTTAGGCCCCTTTCACACTGGGACGGGATGTGCGGTGGCGGTATAGCGGCACTATTTTTAGCGGCGCTATACCGTCTGAATTGCCACGGAATTGCGGTGGTATTCAGCCGCTAGTAGTGCGGTATTAACCCCCACTAATGTCCGAAAAAGGGTTAATACCGCTGGCAATGCGGTTTCCCATTGCTTTCAATAGGAAGGAGCAGTAAACACACCGCTCCTCTCACCGCTCCAAAGATGCTGCTGGCAGGACTTTTGGAGCAGTCCCGCCAGCGCATCGCCTTAGTGTGAAAGCCCTCGGCTGCAGGGCAGGTATTTTTCAGGCGCTATTTTTTAGCGCTAAACCGCCTGAAAAACTCATCGGTGTGAAAGAGGCCTAAGACTGCAGACACTATTCTGAATAATCTGCTCCTGTGATACTAAACAAGCCCCACTTGTCAAATCAACAACAAAGGATTGCTGGTAAATGTTGCCACTAAGCTTTAGGGATGAGGGAGGAGCAAGGTGTTTCACACATGCTCAAAGCATTTAAACAAAGCTTTTTTTGGGGGGGGTGGCATGTATGTGTAGAATGCCCGAAGTTCAAAACGTCTTAAAGATAACAAACTTTCACTAATAAACTGAACTAGAAAGCAAGTCAAAGAGCCAGTCCAGGCTCTACATCCCTGTATACACATACTGTAGTAAAAATACAGCGCAGTTTACAGTGCTGTGCAAAAGTTTTAGGCAGATGTAATGAAATGCTGTAAAATAAGAACACTTTAGAAAATATATATTTTAACCTTGTGGTTACGGCTGAATACAAATACAGCTGTGCTGCGAGTGCTTCCCTGTGCGCTTGCGGCACAGTTACCAGTGGCTAGCGGAAATCTCCCGATTGGCAGTCACATTATCATAAAACCCACCCCGCCCCACCTCCCGACATCTTAACAACTTAAGGACCCGCTCATGTACATATACGTCGGTACTTTAAAGATGGCTATCTCGGTAATGGCAGCAGCTGCTGCCACAACCAAGATATCCATCTTTTCTTTGAGCGGTCCTGTAAACGATAATGGTGGTCTCCGTGGCGGATTCCCCGCGAGATCACCGTTATCGGCGGCGGGAGAGGGGCCTCCCACCGCTCTCCCGGGCCCATTGCCGCTCACTTCCACCCATGCTTCTTAAAGCAACATTCTCTAGTTGTCATTTTTTCAAATGACAAATTTGTTATTTTTTTATTTTTTTTTGCATTTAAGTCTAAATATGGGATCCGAGGTCTTTGTGACCCCAGATCTCATATTTAAGAGGACCTGTCATGCTTTTTTCAATTACAAGGGATGTTTACATTCCTTGTAACAGAAATAAAAGTGACCCATTTTTTTGTTGTGTCAAAATTATTAAAATAAATAAAAATAAATACAAATATTTTTTTTTTTTTTTAAAGTGCCTCGTCCTGACTTTAAATTGCCAATGACTCGTATCACATTTAATATGCACTGCATTTATTATGCCTAAATTGTAAACGCTGCTGCTTCTTATTAATCTGGAGCATACAAGTGAAGTATGATCTTGAAGAAAGGAAAAAAAAATATTGCGTTTGTAACGGTCACCACCGTTTACGACCTTCCATCCACCCACGACAAGCTTATCCGACACACCAACAAATCGGCAGACATGATCCATTCCATTTCCCAGAATAACGAGACTGACCACTCTGTTCTCTAGTTCCAAAATGAAAGAATACTTTATTGGTTTCTTAGCTTGCTTATATATCCAGTACAGCATATTAAAGTTAATCGCAGGACAATGCAATCTCCACCCCCCTCATCACACACTATGGCTAGTTACTATGCAGACATTTCGGCACCCATACTGATGAGACCTATCACATTCCTTTACCAATAGAATTCAAACAAAATACAATCACACAATGTCTTGACCTCAACCCACATATCTAGACAGACGTACTGTCTCCAGCGAACGGTCTTAACACCTGGGCGTCAATACATTCCTTTACTAACATAATTGACATGCTAATTCATTGCATCTGAAGAGAAACGTGTGATCTTAAACAGTTTTATCACACAATGAAAAGGTCTGTCGGGAGCAGATGCAATTAACACCTATTACACAGAGGGATGAGTCACTGTCCTGTTGACCTGGTCAAGTCAACATAAACCACTTGTAATATTCCAGTATCCTGCAATATGAAGTATTAATAATGTCCCATCTCATGTAATACATGAAGTATGATTTTATTAACCACCCTACGCCCAAAAGGGCACAGGGTGGACTTAGACCCAGGAGTTATTAGTGCTGCTGGCACAGGAGTATCTCTCATCCTTCCAAAGTCTCTGGTTGTCACGGTTCATTCCGTTACAGCGCTTATGTGCACACAACATAAAAAAGTATGATCTTGGTCAGGGAAAAAACAATGTATCACTTGATGTATTGGGTCCTCTGTTCTACTCGGTACTCTGACACAGTTGGCTGGGCTGAGGATCAGTGGCGGCTGGTGCTTCAAATTTTTGGGGGGCACAAACAAAAAAAAAACATCAATTGCAGCCTCACTGTGCCCATCAAGCGCAGCCACTGTACCCATCAAGCGCAGCCACTGTACCCATCAAGCGCAGCCACTGTGACCGTCAATTGTCGCCACTGTGCCCATCAATTGTCGCCACTTGTGCCATCAAACGCAGCCACTGTGCCATGCCATCAATTGTCGCCACTTGTGCCCATCAATTGTCACCACTGTGCCATCAATTGTCGCCACTGTGCCATCAATTGTCACCACTGTGCCATGTCATCAAACGCAGCCACTGTGCCATGCCATCAAACGCAGCCACTGTGCCATGTCATCAAACGCAGCCACTGTGCCATGTCATCAAACGCAGCCACTGTGCCCATCAATTGTCACCACTGTGCCCCCTCAAAAACCACCAGATTGCTCCCTCCCCGGTCCCTCAGCATTTCCTTTCTCAGGTCAGCCATCCTCCCTCCGCGCTCTCTCAATGTCTTTTTCCGAGTCCCGCACTCGATGATGCTTAAGCCAATCAGGTTACCGGTAACCAGACCCAGTGAACCTGATTGGCTAAGACGAGTGTCAGTGTTAACCAGGGAACGCACACCCTGTGCGACCCTGGTTAACTATTTGGAAGCCGATTAGAGGGAACAGACTGTAATCGGAAAGCCTATGAGAGCTGCTGGCTCTGATAGGCACTTCCAAAAACCAACAAACTAATAATATTCAGGGGGCCAGCCATCTGAATAGTGGGCGGCAGTGGCGCCAGAGACAATACATAGAGATTCATGCAATGCATGAATCTCTATGTATTGTAGACTTGAGTGACGGCACAGGGGGGAGAGGGGGCGGCGCTCCGGTGCCCACCATCGATGCTGCGCCGCTGCTGAGGATATAGCTGCAGACGTGTTTGTGTGTGTCTATATATATCTATCACCAAACACAGTACAGTAATCCAAATTCATCAGAAAATTACACCAAGCCATTTAACTAGAAGCATATTATATTGTCACAGGTGATGCAAGAAAACACTGCAATGGTGAATCAACCAGTAAGATTTAATATGCTCTATTAGCTCACAGCTGAAAGATATACCACAGTACAGAATATATTATTATTATGATACAGGATTTATATGGCACCAACCGTTTGTGCAGCGCTTTAGAATAGAAAGGGGGGGCAGCACAATTAAAATACAGTTCAATACAGAAGGAATCGGAGGGCCCTACTCCATAGAGCTTACAATCTAATGATAGATAAATACATACATACTAAAAAAAAAAAAGGATTACTGTAATCGAGGAAGTGCCTAATGGGGACTTCTACTCTGTGAAAATGATATGGACTCATCTACATAATATAGTAAATGTTCATTGAGCTCCCTTAAGTAATTCACACATTCTTCCAGGAATTACTTTCTTTGCAGCTTTCCTCATTTGGCCGATTACCATTTAACAGTTGCAAAGGAAGTAGATGCTTGGAAATGCTAGGCAGCTGCCACTGAATCCATCCCTGAAGTCTGAATAGGGGAGTATCTACACCAAGGTCCATGAGGCTAACAGATAATGATTGTACTGGCCTGGGACAAATCTTCATTTATTGCCAGCCCAGACTTTTCCTTATCAGTCTAATGTCGAAAAAATGATAGGTTTAAAAAAAAGTGTGGTTAGCATGAAAACAAGCCTGAATTTGGAAGAGTCCCCATCCTGCTGCACCCAAGTGCTGATGTTAGGTGCAGCTAAGCTGCATGCATTCAGGGGAACAACCAAGGAAGTTTATATGTGCTGTGGACTTTACATTCCTATATATATGGTAGAAGGGGCTTGAAGGCAGATCAGACAAAGTACATTGCACTAGATGCGTTCCACTCTACAAGTGAACCTAGTTCTCTTTAACTGAGGCTTAGAGACAAAAACTAAAAGAGTAGCTAAAAATTTGAGTTTATATTTTTGGATGTCTAGATGTCTAGTTCAGAAGTTCATATGTTTGCTCTAAATGTAGCTTTCGCCTTTAAAGTGGTTCCAAAGGCAGGAGTTTTTTTTTGCATTGCTTAATGCAATATGTATATGCATTATGTCGCATACACATGGTTGGAATTTCCGACAAGAAAAGTTTAATGTTAATTTTTGGTCGGAAATTCCGACCGCGTGTAGGCCCCATCTGACTTTTTCTGTTGGAATTTCCGACAGCAAAAATTTGAGAGCTGGTTCTCAAATTTTCAGACGGGAAAAGTTCTTGTAGGAAATTCCGATTGTATGCAATTCCGACGCACAAGAAAACACGCATGCTATAAATCAATTCAACGCATGCTCGGAATCATTGAACTTAATTTTTCTCGGCTAGTTGTAGTGTTGTACGTCCCCGCGTTCTTGAGGGTTAGAATTTCAGACATTTGTGTGACCGTGTGTATGCAACACAAGTTTGAGCCAAAATTCAGTCAGAAAAAAAAATCGACTGTTTTCTTGTCTGATATTTCCGATCATGTGTACGTGGCATTAGGATAAAAAAACCATGTGCAGCAGCACCCTCCATAATCCAGCGATGTTGCATGAGACACTCGGCTGGTCCGCCCTGATTGGCTCCCTCTGCTGTCAAAGTCAGTGAGCCAATGAGGGGGGATAGAGAGAGAGGGGGTGGGGCTAGGCCACGGCTCCGTATCAGAGCAGCAGCTTGGCACAAGTGCCCCCATAGCCAGCTGGTTGCTGTTAGGGCACATGGCAGGGGGAGGGGCCAGGAGCAAAGAAAAGGGACATGAGAAGAGGAGAATCTGGGCTGCTCTGTGCAAAACCACTGCACAGATGGGGTGACTATAACATGTTTGTTATTTTTAAATAAAAAAAAACAGACTTTATTATCATCACTTTAAGGAGCCTTGTTTTTTTCCCCTCAGATTGTAGCAGCAAATAGGCATGGGTGTCAGGAATAGGGATGGACGAACGGTTCGGCCCAAACATAGGTTCAGGCCAAACTTTCGTTGTTCAGTCGTTCAGGAAACAGCTAAACATTCGGGTCATTTGATTGTTTGTTGCCCCCCCCCCCCAAAACGACCACAATGCCTTGCGGCGCTGAACAGTGCATTTCAAGCCCTGATTGGCTGAAGCAGTGAGAGCGTCAGCCAATCATGGTACAGAGCACTGTCAAAATCGTGATTGGACACTGTCATCATGACTTTATCCAATCATGGCTCATTCCCGCCCCACAGTATAATGCCGCGTACACACGATCACTTTTTGTGATGAAAAAAAATGAAATTTTTAAAAATGTCATTTATGGGCCAGATTCAGGAACACTTGCGCTGGAGTATTTCGATATGCGCCGCGTAACTGTGATGATGCGCCGTCGTTTCTATGTGCCCGTACCCACCAAACTAGATGCGCCCAATAACGGGTCATTTGCGACCGGCGGAACGTTCCGACGCCAGAGTATCGTCAGCGCTTAATTTCGCTGGGCGCATCAGTCGCGCCTATTGATTTCCCCTGCAAATATGCAAATGAGGGATTTTTCCCAATTCACGAACGGATTAGCACCATACGCTGGCTACATGCGCCGCGCGTATCTCGTCCGTCCGGCGCAAAGTTATTTCTACAAAAGGCTGCTTTATCTTTACTCCAAATGGCCACAGGTCAGCAGGAGAGCAGCTACAGCAGCGTTACCGACGATAAGAGATAGCTGAGCACCCCCACTTGCAGGACAACACCTCTGTCCATGCTTGTCTGTCAAATTTTACAGCCATGGAGGAAGACATCATAGGTCTCCATAGCCGAGATGATGGCTGACAGCTCCTGGCCATTAAAGTTCAGCTTTCTCCTGTGTGTTTGCGGGGAACGGGAGCAGCCATCTCAAAACAAAAGTAACATCACTGCGGGGAGGGGGAGCAGGATATACTTTAGTGCCGAAATGGCGCTTCTACGGGCGCATTTAAACGCCCAACGGATGGCATTGCGCTGACGTTTCCCGTGAAGTGGTGCCGGCGGAAGTTGTGAGCATGCGCACAAAGGGGGCGAGTGGAGCCTCACTCACTGCGCATGCTCCGTGGTTGATGCGCTGAACGTAAGCCTCTGCGCTGGGCTCCGCCCATCATTTACATATGATCACACCCACTTCCCCTTGCGTCGGGTTACGCCAGCGCATTATCGTTACTCTGGCGCAAGTTTACGCGCAACTGCTATGTGAATAACAGTACTTGCGCTGAAAGGGTCGTCAGAGTAACGTAAATGAGAAGCATTACTCTGGAGCAAAGATGCTCTCATCTACCTGAATCTGGCCCTATGTCTTCTGAAAAACGACCAAAAAAAAATTCGAACATGCTTGAATTTTTTATGTCATTTTTTTAAATGTAATTTTTTGTGTCATAAAAAATGATCGTGTGTGGGCAAAAATTACGTTTTAAACCCGCACATGCCCAGAAGCAAGTTAAGGGACGGAAGGTAAAACTACCATTCATAATGGAGTAAGCACATTCATCACGCTGTAACAGACAAAAAAGCAGGAATCGTCTTTTACTAACCACTTAAGGACCCCCGCACGCACATATACGGCCACAGAATGGCTCGTACAGGCACAAGGGCGTAAATTTACGTCCCCGCCTAAGTGCGGTTCGGGGGTCCCCCTGGCTCCGGGAGCGATCCGGGACGAGCGGGCGGATGTCGGCGTTTACCCGCCCCCCCGCGATCGCTCCCAGCCAATGAGAGCGCTCCCCCTTCGTGTAACTTCCTCCTCCTGTGTTTACACAGGAAGGAGGAAATGATGTCACCTCTCATCGCAGCGGTGTTTCCCACCGCTGCTGATGAGAGAAGACATCACAAGTAAGTGTGCACCAACACAACACTGACACACACTCACATAGGCACATTAACCCCTTGTGATCGCCCCCCCCCACCCCCCTGTCACAGTGTCACTGAATGCAGTGATCTAATCACTGCATTTAGTGTCAGTGTGACAGGCAGTGTAAAATCAGTTAGTGTTAGGTTCAGGATAGCCCCCCCACCCCCCTAATAAAGTTTTAACCCCCTGATCACCGCCCTAGTTAACCCTTTCACTCCCTACTGCCAGCGTCACTAAGCGATCATTTTTCTGATCGCTGTATTAGTGTCGCTGTTCCCGCTAGGTAGCTATTTTTTTTATTGCGATTTTTTTTTTACTAAAGACATGTGGCTAAATAAATTTTGGCCTAAATGTTTGACTAAAATTTAGTTTATTTGATTTTTTTTTAACAAAAAGTAAAAAATAGTGTTTTTTTTCAAAAATGTCGCTCTATTTTTGTATATAGCGCAAAAAATAAAAATCGCAGAGGTGATCAAATACCACCAAAAGAAAGCTCTATTTGTGGGAAGAAAAGGACGCAAATTTTGTTTGGGAGCCACGTCGCACGACCGCTCAATTGTCTGTTAAAGCGACGCAGTGCCGAATCGCAAAAACACCTTGGGTCATTTACCAGCGTATTGGTCCGGGTCTTAAGTGGCTAACAAGTAACTAGCTAAAAGCAGACTCAAGGCAAATAGAACTTTCCCTTTAGAGCGCCGTCGTTTTGTTCATGGTGTGTAGGCAACATCATTTTTAATGATGAAGTTGGAAAAATTTCGTTTTTTTCATGGAGAAAAATTACATTTTTTTTCATCACAAACAGTGATCGTGTGTACGGGGGATAAAAATATTCTTTCAATGGCAGCCATTTTCTGAGTGATTTTGGTGTAGAGATAGAACAGGGCTCTGCTCTTAGTTAGTTAGTGTGCTATACTGTGCTATTTTGCTTCAACTGTCAGTGTAGAATATTAGTTTAGTGTCAGTCTAGGGATAGTGTGAGTGTAGTGAGGAGGACCATCACGCAGCTTTGCATAGTGTGCAGCTAGAGTAGGGACACCTCAGATAGTTTCAGTGTAGTGTAGTGCGACTGTGTCAGTAATCTTGACATTAGTGTATAGCTAGAGTAGAATTAGTTCAGATAGCATCAGTGTAGTGATGATTGAACACGTCTAATTGATTGCGTTACTGCCAGTTTAACGCCATTTACTTCTGTGTGCGTTACTGCCAGTTTAACGCCATATAGTTTTGCGTGCGTTACTGCCAGTTTAACGCCATTTACTTCTGTGTGCATTACTGCCAGTTTAACATCATATAGTTCTGTGTGCGTTACTGCCAGATTAACGCCATATAGTTCTGTGCGTCACTGTACAATATATTGCAGTATGTTATATTTTATCCGTCGAGTGTGTAGTGTGAGTACTCTAAAGGGCACCAAACACCTCTTTACATTGATTAAAGTGCATCTACGTACAGATTTTAACTTCTCCTTTACATTTGTTTATAAGCATCGCCCCCTCCCTCCCAATAATGTCTGGGAGTACAACAAGGCAAGACAGACGTTCCCTTGGCACTGTAAGGGGGCCAGCAACAAATGTGTCCACAGGCAAAGGTGGACGTGATGGTGGTCAGTGCTCAGGCAGGGCATTATTTCCTCTTTTTATTGAGTTTGCCGTGCTATCCAGCCATAGCATGCAAAGGAGCTGGCTTACTAAACCTTCCTCATCCTCCGTCACACAAGCAGAGACAAATGTGCAGTCCCCGGCAGTTGCCAGAGTGGATAAACCTGCCTACTTGTCCACATTTATTCCCGCCATAGCCCTAACATCAGCCATTAGAAGTGAGCTGAGTTATATAACCACAGCATCAGCCACTTGCACCTTGATGATGCCCAGCCATTGCTGGATTCAGATGCTGGTTCTGAGGTTGAGGGTGACAAACATGAGCCTAGAGAGAGCGAGTAACACATCTGCAGCACATCTGCAGCAGATCGCACTGTTGCTATCTGCAAACTGTGTCACAGGCACATCACACGTGGCAAAATCACCCACCATTTGGGTACCACATGCCTAACAAATATTTAACGTCCAACCACTCCGCCCATTTGCAAAAACACCTAAAAGCCACACAAAAGGGGCACAAATTTGTCCCTCCTCCTTACCCACATCAGTCTCTCCCTGCGATACCGAGTCATTACCTTTCAGCAGCCTCCCCTGAAAGGGATGATGGTATAGCATAGAGTGTCCAAGGTCCTAGGAGCTCACCTGCCAGCAGAACACCACCAGGTGTAGACTGTAGCCGGCAAAATGTCTCTCCCCCAATTTCTGCAGCGGAACAAAAATAAATACAGTCCCTGCCACCCACATACCCAGTGCCTACTTTCCACGTAAGGCTATTCCATCCCTCTACCATCACGTGGAAGGGAATGTTCTGGCATCGTTGGGCAAGGCAGCCATCCATAAAATGTACCTTACTGCTGACCCATGGTCCAGCAAGCATGAGCAGGGACTATATATTTTGTTCACAGCACACTGGGTAACGCTGCTTGCAACTCGAAAGGATGCAGGACAGGGCTCAGTGCTGCAGCTTGTTGTGCCGCCACGTCTCCATACAGCTGGTGGTGATGATGCCAGACCTGTGAGCTCTACCATCGCCTCCTCCACCACCTCCAATGCCCTCCTCTGCAGAATTGCCCTATGAACATCAGGTACCCCCCTTAAGCGTTCAAAGGGCTTTTCCCAGAGTCAAGCTAAAAGTTGCCATGCAGTGCTTCAGCTGGTGTGTTTGGGGGACAAAAACCACACCGGAGCAGAGATTCTTGCAGCTCTGCAAGGACAGGCCCAGAGGTGGTTCACACCACGCCAGCTGGAGCCAGGAATGGTGGTGTCCGGTAATGGCTCAAACCTCCTGTCCGCCCTTAGACAGGGAAAGTTGACAGATGTGCTATGCCTGGCACATGTCCTCAATTTGGTGGTGCAGTGTTTCCCAAGTACGTACCCAGGGTTGCAAGATGTACTAAAGCAGGCCAGAAGAGCCTGTAGCCATTTCAGGCAGTCATACACAGCCAGTGCTTGGTTGGCTGAAATTCAGTGGGAATTCCACCTGCCAGTACACCGCCTGATTTGTGACATGCCCACCAGGTGGAACTCAACTTTGGGAATGCTGTGGCGGCTATACAAGCAGCAGAGGGCCATCAATGAGTACTTGTGTCAGTACGGCTCAACGACAGGCTCAGGCCGCCTCAGCTTTTTTTTTTCCCACGCCAATGGCTGATCATTAGGGATGCATGCACTGTATTGTCACCATTTGAGGAGGCCACAAGGATGGTAAGCAGTGACAGTGCACGCATCAGTGACACAATCCCTGTTGTGTTCCTGCTGGAGCAGACTCTGCGTGGCATTTTGAACAGGACACTGGAGGCAGAGCAGCAAGAGGAAGGCTCCTCTCAAGGCCCACTTTATCCAGACACCATCATTCCTATGTCACACAACACACAGAAGGAGAGAGGGGAGGAGGATTCTGGCACATTCATAGGCTTGAGAAAGACATGGGTCAATCTGTAAGCAATGGCTTTCCTACCCCAGGACCCTTGGGAGTAGTAAGTGGAAGGAGGAAGTTCCAGTTGCTGTCATCCTGAGTGACCTCGAGGAGTCTGCTTCTCAAGCCTCTGCAAATTTGAGGTGCATGCTTCAAAGCCTGAAAAAGAACCCAAGAATACGAGGCATAAAGGAGAAGGATGATTTCTGGTTGGCAACCCTCCTTGCCCACCGTTATAAGGGGAAGGTCTCTGAAACTTATCCCATCCCCGCAGAGAGTGCAGAGAATAAAATATCTCGAGGACACATTAAAGAGGATTGTTCATAATATGAACATAATATTTTTTTATTTTAGGTACATTGCCTTTCCTGCTTACAGTATCTCACAAAAGTGAGTACACCCCTCACATTTTTGTAAATATTTTATTATATCTTTTCATGTAACAACACTGAAGAAAATTACACTTTGCTACAATGTAAAGGAGTCAGTGTACAGATTGTATAACCGTGTAAATTTGCTGTCCTCTCAAAATAACTCAACACACAGCCAAATAAGTTTATGTTGGACTCATCAGACCACAGGACATGGTTCCAGTAATCCATGTCCTTAGTCTGCTTGTCTTCAGCAATTAGCATTATCTTTATAAGAGGCTTCCTTTTATGACAACAGCCATGCAGACCAATGTGATGCAGTGTGTGGCCTATGGTCTGAGCACTTACAGGCTGAACCTACACCCCTTCGGCTTCTGCAGCAATGCTGGCAGCACTCATATGTTTATTTCCTAAAGACAACCTCTGGATATGAGGATGAGCACATGCACTCAACCTCTTTGGTCGACCATAGCGAGGCCTGTTTTGAGTGGAACCTGCCCTGTTAAGCTGCTGTATGGTTTTGGTCACTGTGCTGCAGCTCAATTTCAGGGTATTGGCAATCTACTTATAGCCTAGGCCATGTTTATGTAGAGCAATCATTTTCTTTAAGATCTTCAGAAAGTTCTTTGCCATGAGGTGCCATGTTGAACTTCCAATGACCAGTATGAGAGTGAGAGCGATAACACCAAATTTAACACACCTGCCTCCTTGTAAAACTGAGTCACATGACACCGGAGAGGGAAAAATGGCTAATTGGGCCCAGTTTGGACATTTTCACTTAGTGGTGTACTCACTTTTGTTGCCAGAGCTTTAGACATTAATGGCTGTGTGTTGAGTTCTTTTGAGGGACAGCAAATTTACACTGTTATACAATCTGTACACTGACTACTTTGTAGCAAAGTGTCATTTCTTCAGTGTTGCCACATAAAAAAAATAATAAAATATTTACAAAGATGAGAGGGGTGTACTCACTTTTGTGAGATACTGTATACAGTATATGTTTGGACTTATAACACGCACAGGTGTATAACACGCACCCTAACTTTAAAAGGGAAGTTTCAGGAAAACAACTTTCCACAGCCCCCTGCGTATAAAAGGCAGGCACAGTTTACCCTCTATTTTCAGGGTAAAAAAGTGAGTGTTAGGCCTCGTACACACGATCAAATCTGTCTGCTGGAAACGGTCTGCTAGACCGTCCCAGCAAACAGATTCGACCGTGTGTACGGGCGAGCCGACGGATTTGGCCAGCCGATAGATTTCAAAGCATGCTTTGAAATCTGTCGGCTGGGAACCCATCCGCCTGACATGTCTGCTGGTTAGTATGCTAACCAGCAGACATGTCTTCTCGCTCACACGCCGACATGTCTTCTCGCACATGCGCGGAAGTGTTTTACTTCCTGGTGCGGTGACGTGGCGGCGTCAACGTCACCGCCACGTCACCGACATGTCAGCGCGCTGTCTGCTGGCGGGGATTTTGGTTTGCTCGTGTGTACTGTACACGCGAGCAAACCAAAATCCCAGCAGACATATCTGTTCAAATCGGTCGGTCCGACCAATTTGAACAGATAGATTGCCTCGTGTGTACGAGGCCTTATACGCCAATAAATAAAGTAATTGTTTAGTTTGATATGATTTGGAATCAGAAGAGTGAGGCAGATATTTCTAGTAGTACTTTACAAGACATTTCTATAAATAATCTAACAGGTTTATTCAATAAAACACAAAGAACAATGATCATGTAAAAATAGCCAATACCAATACCAACCAAGGTGTTAAATTTGCTGCAGTCAGATAAGTAAATATGAACTTGTATTAGCGGTTGTGGGTCACTTAGTTGCTGGCATTATCGAAAAAAAATTGTACAGGTTTCCAGAAATTGTTTAGACACTTCAGCGTTAAAATATAATTAAAATAATAAATATATCAAATAAACAATAAATAGTATTAAAGAATTTGGTAAGCATACTAGGCATCAACTTGTTATGCTGCAAGTGGGAATCAAGTCAATACCTCAGAGGGTGGTGGGTCAATTCTTCTGTAAATGCTGATAAAATCACAGCTTATATTAATCATTATTCCTGCAGGTAATAAATGATTAAGATCACAATAACTGAGGGAGTTAGGATTCTGAAATGATAGTTGAGTCATAATGAAAACAGCGGAGGCATTCCCAGTTCTCATGCTGACCTAAAAAGCTTATTGGCAAAGGTATAATGATCGTGACTCTCATGATTTGGCATAACTCCCTCACTGAAGGTATTTCCCTTAGTATTAACCACTTGCCACCCACTTGCAGTAAATTAACTGTGAACAAGTGGCATATAAACGTACCCGTACACCATGGGGTACTTCCTGGTCTAGCAGCATGTATCCCCTGCTGATTGGACACAACACAAGTTTGTCAGCAGGTTACAGCCAAAGACTATGGCTGTACACCTGCTTATTGGCTGTGGTCAATCACAGCACAGAGTTTTGCGTTTTACAAACATACAGAACTCTGTACACGGACAGCAATCTGGCTGTTTCTTCTCCCTGAAATCAATCCTAAAGTTAACTCCTTCCCAGCCAGTGTACAAAGTTATTACTGATCACTGTAATAGTGTCACTAGCGACATCAGTATCAGTTCGTGATCCTCCCAGCCAGTGTCCGTTAGCACCAGATTGGCTGTCACACTATAAGTCGCTGATCATTGCCATTGCTAGTACAGCATCTATAGCTGCATAAATGCCATTATGTAGTTTGTAGATACCATAACTTTCACACAAACCAATATACACATTAGGATTTATTATATTTTTTTTACCAAAGACATGTAGCAAAATACATTTTTGCCAATTTTTTGGAAGAAATTTAATTTAATTGAATATGTTTTAAAACAAAGTAGAAAATATTTTCTTTCAAAATATTCAGTATTTTTTTATTTATATAATAAAAAATAAAAAGCCAGTGGTTATCAAATACCACCAAAAGAAAGCTCTATTTGTGTAAAAAAAATTATATAAATGTAATTTGCATACAGTGCTGCATGACGAGCAATTGCCAGTTAACCACTTAAGGACCGCCTCCTGCACATATACGTTGGCAGAATGGCACGGCTGGGCACATGCACGTACAGGTAAGTCCTCTTTAAGTGCCCAGCCGTGGGTCTCAGGCGCTGCAGACCCGATAGCCTATGGAGTCCCGCGATCGGTCCCCGGAGCTGAAGAATGGGGAGAGCTGTGTGTAAACACAGGTTCCCCGTTTTTCACTGTGGCACCATTATTGATCGTGTGTTCCCTTTTATAGGGGACCACAATCGATGACATCACACCTACAGCCACACCCCCCTACAGTTAGAAAAACATATGAGGTCACACATAACCCCTACAGCGCCTCCTTGTGGTTAACTCCTAAACTGCAATTGTCATTTTCACAGTAAACAATGCATTTTAAATGCATTTTTTGCTGTGAAAATGATAATAGTCCCAAAAATGTGTCAAAATTGTCCGAAGTGTCCACCATAATGTCGCAGTCACGAAAAAAATGATCACCACCCTTAGTAATAAAAAAAAAATGTTTTTTAATAAAAATGCAATAAAACTATCCCCTATTTTGTAAACACTATACATTTTGCGCAATCCAACCGATAAACGCTGATTGCGTTTTTTTTTACCAAAAATAGGTAGAATACGTATCGGCCTAAACTGAGGAAAAACATTTTTTTATATATATTTTTGGGGATATTTATTATAGCAAAAAGTAAAAAATATTGAATTTTTTTCAAAATTGTCGTTCTATTTTTGTTTATAGCGCAAAAATTAAAAACCGCAGAGGTGATCAAATATCACCAAAAGAAAGCTCTATTTGTGGGGAAAAAAGGATGCCAATTTTGTTTGGGAGCCACGTCGCATGACCGCGCAATTGTCAGTTAAAGTGACGCAGTGCCGAATCGCAAAAACTGGCCGGGTCCTTTAGCTGCCTAAAGGTCCGGGTCTTTTTTTTTATTTTTTTTTATTTTTTTAATTTTCATGTTTTATTGACATAGAAATAAAAAGTTACTGGATGCTCCTCCAATGATTTACAACAAGAGCAAAATGTATATGGACACATCCAGCTGAAACATCAGGTCCGGCGTGAACATTCAAGATTACAGGAATCAACTTCACAAGTCCTTCAGATTTTGGCCGGAAATGTGCCTGCATCTCTCTGATCATCCCACTTCTCCACCCAGGAGTTGGGGCACATGGACTGGTATACTTTCTTGTACCACTGACATGGGTAGGGATCCTGTTCCTTGGCAGTCAAAGACTTCTCACATCGATGGAAATCCAGGTAGTTCTGGAAACAATGTTTGGTCTGGTTCTGGTTAGGAAAACGAGCATCAAAGGGTGCGGTTTTGTAGTTCTCAATCTTGGTACGAATGTTGTCTGCCATTTTACCTGCTCAGCCTCGCAGTCCTCACACCCCGCTTCAATGTCACTTCTCACAGAGACCGGAAGTGCAGCAATAGCCAAAAGGTCCAGGTCTTAACTGGTTAAAGTAGCACAGTGTTGAATAGCAAAAATTGCCTTGGTCATGAAGGGGGTAAAACCTTCCAGAGGTCAAGTGGTTAAAGTGTAAATCTGTTTTGATAATATGTAGTGGTATTTGTGTGTTAAATGAAGTGACAAAGTCATTATAATTTCCCTAGACTACAAATCATAATTCAATATACATCTAGTTTTGATGGCATTGACCCATATTAGCCAACTCAACGTGGGATTTTCTTGAACCCAACCATAACTTCTAAAATAACTAAAATATTTAATTTGGCTATGCATGCTAGTTCCCATTAGTGTGTCTGTGCATATCTCATATCGGTATAAACATTAAATTATACATATTATGCAAAATATCAACTGCATATATTCAAGGTTAGGATTAACGCCTTATTTTATATTTCACACTCTCCCATAACTTGCACCTTTCATGCTCTCTTAAACACTACTGAATATAAAAATGCTCAAATAATTTCCTAGAGTTAAATCTACCTTTACAAGCCCAAACCATGGTAGTTTGATGGTCATTTATGTCCTGTTGAGACATTATTCATAGAAATCAGACAAGATTCCAGCTATACATTCCCTAAATAGGTTTAGAAAATAAAAGCAAGAATGTTATTGGTTGCTGTACAACTTTTTTTATTTCTATCATTAGTGAGTACCATCAATCAGAAACCACTGGGAACGTGTTTAAGCCAATATGTCTAGGAAACTTCTTCATAGGGTGTTCACTATCTAATATGTCTTTTTGACTTTAGCTTATTGTATATAGAAACATGTTTGTACACTGGGGGTTGGGGGTTGGGGGTTATTTACGAAAGGCAAATACACTTTGCACTTAAAATTGCACTTGGAAGTCACTGTAAATCTGAGGGGTAGATCTGAAACGAGGGGGAAGCTCTGCTGATTGTATCATCCAATCATGTGCAAGCTAAAATGCAATTTTTTATTTTCCTTGCATGTCCCCCTTGTATCTACAGCGACTGAACTTCCAAGTGCACTTTCAGTGCAATTTCAAGTGCACTTTACACTTGTAGTGCAACGTAGATTTGCCTTTCATAAAATAACCCCCATTGTTTCCTATAACAATTTGTTTGTGGAGGTCCCTTATAATACTTTGGGAGCACAATTAGCACAGAATAGTTAATGACTCATATTAGAAAATTACAAGAAGTTGGTGTTCGTTAGCCTACCTGTGAAGTTGTTAATATTGGGTGTTAAGCATATCACATATTTTGTGTGGCAGATGTGATAATTATTTCATAATCCAAGGCAGATGTAACAACCCACGTACAAATAACTTCCTGTGCAATCATATAAATACCCAGTGGAATATAAACAAGACACGTTTTTTTTAACTATATATGAAATGTATTGGATTTCCTTTGTCTTTAGTACTCTAAACACCTTTTGTCAAACAGTTGTGTGCAAATGCAAAGTATACCCAGTAGAAATTGTTGCCTTTTTTACAACATAATTAGTAGATAAACAATAGATCTTCATTCAAAGAGTGTCTACTGATAATGAGGCTATACTTGAACAAATGATACATAGAATTGATAAGGTGCATTCATTCTCCAAATCCAAATGATTAAAGGTAAATTTGTGATCTGGAAAAAAGAAGAACACCATTAAATTTACCTTCCCAACAATTCCATAACTTTGGATTTAGGTGTTCCAGATGTGCCAATGATTAGAACCTCCTTCGGGAGAATATGCAAGTGGAACTTGTCTTATTTAAAGAATTAGGCCAGAGATGGAATTTTAAAAGTACCAGAAAACAGACAAAATTATTTTTATAAACACAATTTCTTTAAAATCTCAATAAGCATTTAGACAAAGCATATCACTTAAAGATCATGTGAAACCACTTCATACTCTACATGTTTCGATCACAGAACTTCTTCAGGAGTTTTCAAAAAAGTGTTGCATGTGTTTTTTTAAGGTGCAAATGCTTTGATTCACCATAGATATATTCTTTGTTCCTAGATATGGATCAGGGTTAATGTGGAGAGACATGCGCAACCATAGAGCAAGATTAAATTCTTCAATATGGTTGGTAATTTTAAACCAATAACACCTTCTCATACACAATTGAGGGGGAAAGAAAAAATTGTTGGTGTGAAGCCTTACAGGGAACATAGTAAGGAAAACCTACGTTAGACTTACCGGTAACGGTATTTCTACGAACCTTCCAGGACGGCAGGCCTGAGAGATGAGGGCTCCTCCCCACAGGAAACACAATCAATTGACAGCTTGTTATAAGTCCCCACCCTTCCCCTTGATCCCCAGTATGTAATAAAGTAATCCTGAACTGGTTCACAAAGGACATCGTTCCACATAGGTACTTACCACCTAGCGCTTAGCTTATCTTTCCCTCCACATAGGGCGGGAAGTAGGCCTGCCGTCCTGGAAGGTTCGTAGAAATACCGTTACCGGTAAGTCTAACGTAGGTTTTCTCCTATCACCTTCCAGGACGGCACACCTGAGAGGATAATAAAGAACCCAGCAGGCCTACTTTAGGGTGGGATCATTGCCTGCAAGGCCTTTCTGCTAAATGTCAGATTGACTTGACTTTATTTTTTATTTTAACCTCCACTCCCTAGTGTGTGATGAAGGTATTCTAGCTGGATCATGTAACTGACCTGCAGGTCTGCTCCACCTATGCCCCTACCTTCTCTTCGGATACAGGGTCTAGGTGGCATGGGCTCTTAAAGATAAAATCTGAGAGCCTGTGAATTTTTTTAAGATAGAAAGATTGACTGTGCCAACATTCTAGCAATCGCGGTCAATGTCTGCAACTGCTGCATAGGACCACCAAAAAGATTAATCAGAGATTTGTTCTGTGAAACAAGGAACTACTTTGGTCAACAAAGAAACATCTGGTTTTAAACCACTAGTCTGTCAGGAGAATGGTTTAGAAAAAAAGGCCTCCTGACGGACAATCCTTGTGGATCCTCTTTTTGTCTGCCATGGCCATGGTGAAGAGGAAAGGAACCCACTTAAGGATAATAGATTAAGGGAAGCTGATCCCCAGGGGTCACAGGACTGGACAGGTATGTAACCAAGCAGGGAGTTTGGTGTGCTCCTGCACCTTCAGGGAGAGGTGGCTCCCCTTCAGTCCACCTGCCCCCATCCATTCATCAGAATGCATGTGCCTCCATTGCGGGACACTCATTGTGCCAGAACCACAGATCACCGGGTGCCTGCATACAAAAACCCCTGTTCTCCAGCGCACACCGTTAGACAGGTCAACCGGCTGCTCCGCAAGCTGGTCGGTAAGTAGGCCCGGTCTCCCCCTGGGCATTCCCCAGGCTCTGTTATGTAACCAGGCCTACCCAACTTCTGGTTTTCTTCCCATCTGAATGCTGACATGTCAGATGTGAACGTGTTCTATATCCCCAGGCTCCCTATAACCCTGCGGGTAGATGCATTAATACTACGCAGAAAGGGGTCTAGTAAGAGCTGAGTGTAACTATTGCCTTTACCGGCGTATAACACACACCCTAACTTTATTAGGAAAGTTTCTGGGGAAAAAACTTTCCACAGCCCCCTGCGTATAGTACGCAGGCACAGTTTACTTTCCACTTTCAGGGTAAGAAGTGAGTGTTATGCGCCCATAAATATAACATTTAATAAATATCCGGTGCTTGAGACCAATACCACTCCAAGCACCAATGAGTACCTCTTGGTACCAAAAAGTGTTATGTTAAGCAGACCACTACTACAGGGAATTCTATGGGAGTAAAAGACGAATATTGGTTAATCACATCCAGTTCGTCCAAGGGGGGGGGGGGGGGTGACATGAAGGATACATACTGAGCTGTGAACTTATCAGATTGGATGAACCAGTTAGATAAGCTCTGATGCTGCATCTTCAAGCAAATAACTCCTATGAGCATAACCCCTTAGTTCCTACTAACAAATCATGATAGGTGATTTTATGACCTTCCGGTGTCCTATAACCCTACTGAGTTCAGGTATAGGTTATGTCTCTGGCATGTCCCCTGAATGTAAAAGGATTGAATCTTTTGCAGTTGGACATCCTTTTCCTTCCATGTGCATGGAAAATAAGGTCTGAAATAAAAGTGACAAATATATAATTAATATCACAGATATACAGGTCAAAAATCTTGTATTTTGAAGGGTAGCAAGCTCAAGCTTTATATGGGATACAAAACAGGAAGACACACCCGGCCTTCACTGTTGTATTTTCTGATATACAGTCACCTGTAAGATAGAGAAGACACAAACCAAACTTAAAATTGTGAATTTCTAATATGTAATAGGATACCATATAACCTAAGCAAAGAGAAAGGACACAAAACTTCAAATGTGTGCTTCTGATGCTTAATATGTTAAGGTCATACCTCCAACAAAAAGGACACTAGTAATATGGTGTTTTTCTGAGCGATTCAACACAGAAGATACAGACCCCTTCCACTGCTGCGTTTTTCTGATGTATAGCAAACTAAGGTAATACATTTAAGACAGGAGGACAAGAACAACTTTGGTGTTGTGCATTCCTGATACCGAACGCAGTACGGTCATATAACCAACAGAAATTATACAAACACCTATTGTGCATTTCTGATGATCATGCAAATGCAGTCGCATAACCAGTATGGCAACAGAAAAGACACATGCGACCTCAGATGTGAATTGCTGGTGCTAGACTACCTGCAGTCATAACCAGCAGAGAGTGGCACCAACACACTTCTGATGAACAACAGGGTATAGGACAAAAGACAGAAATGTTAACAACAATAATTCAACATTGTGCATTTCTGATTAGCAACACCACACAGTCATATGACCGGCAGAAATGTCACTAGCAAAAACTCAATGCTGTGCGTTTCTGACTAGCAACAGTATACAGTCACTGAAACCACAGAAGCGTCACTCCCAGTAATACAGTTTTGTGCCTTTTTGATTAGCAAACTTGTACAGTTATATGACCAACATAAATGTTGCCGACAACTCAATGTGTTTCTTAATAGCAAACTTGAAGGGTCATCCAAACAACAGAAATGTCACTAGCAAAAAGAAAAACTCAATGCAGTGCGTTTCTGAATAGCAACTGTGTACCGTCACGTAACCAACATAAATATCACTACCAATAATATAATGTTGTGCGTTTTTGATTAGCAAACTTGTACAGTCATCAGCAGAAACGTCGCCCTCAGTAACTCAATGTCATGCGTTTCTGATAAGCAATAGTGTACAGTCATGTATCCGACAGAAATTTCACCAACCGTAATTCAATGTTGTGTATTTCTGAATAGCAACCTTGTAGAGTCGCATAACCCACAGAAATGTCACTACCAATAATACAATGTTGTGCATTTCTGATTAGCAATAGTGTACGGTTATATAATAGAAGTGTCACCAACAATTCAATGTTATGCGTTTGATAAGCAACAGTGTACCAACACATAATCAATATTATGCATTTCTAGTGAGCCATAAGATAGTTATATAAAACAGAAAAGACACAAGACAAACTTCCAATATTGTGCATTTCTGATGTGTGGTCAGACCAACAATCTATCCTAGGCATGGCCTGCACTCCAGATACTAACTCTTCACCCACTAATGAAGGAACATGGTAATTCTGAATAATGGAAGTCTGAGGTGTGCGACTATACCACAGTAGTGGTAGCTGCTATTTTACTACTGCATAGGTCCGAGTAGGTGTAGCTGGTCCACACACAGGTGGGAGCGAGTCCAAGCCTTTAAGGTCTTAACGAGCACAGACCCAGAGATCAATTAAGTCTCTCAGGGAGAGGTGATCACAATCTTAGCCTGGAGGCAATCAGACACCTGTAGGGCTTCACACTAACTACATACAGGCTAGTTTACCTCGCTTTAACAGAGATGTTTTCACCAGGAAACCCTCAATGGTTGCAGGCTAGCATTTTATGCTTCTCATACAGCCCTAAGGTGGTTTGTAGAGCCCACCTAATAAGCAACCCCCTCAAGGATGTGTTCACTAAGGTGCCCCACCCTATGGGTACAATTTTAGGAGGCAGGCTTTGAGAGGCTAAAAACATCTAAGAGCATCATCATGGGCTACCTGCCAGATTCATAGCAGCTGGCTCTGATCCTTAGGGATTGATGGAGTAGAAAACACCATGCGTTGAGCCTTGCTCAGCCCCCTATATGAAGTTATTGTAGGGGCTTCTGTAATCGCATCAGTGGTCTATATTGCCTGCAGGAGTCCCTTCATACCCTCTAGGGTGAAGGGGTGTCTCCTTAACCATGCGTCCCCATGAATCTGGTTTAGCAGGTCTAGATCCAACTCCCCCTCTGAGCTGTGTTCTGCCTGGCTTTCCATATCCTCCCTGTCCACCTTTGCTTCCTCTACCTGGGCTAGAGGGAGTGATTGTGAAAGTGGGGGAAGGGCACTAGATTCCATTCAGAAGAGGCTTTCCTGGGAGGATGTGCCTTCTCTAGGGATAAGCTCCTCTATGTCAGACCCTGGGTTACTGACTGCCTGGTGGCTTCATGGAAAGTTTTGACTGTTGCCGGCCTTTCCGTCTGCATAGCTGAGAGATCTTATCATTGCAGCAGCCCCTTTCCCTGCTAAAATTATTAATGCATTTTTAGCAAAAGGGTTTTGAGTGGGAGTTTATCCTTACAGTACCCACATTTTTATTTTTTAGAGGAGCTATGCCCTGTAGCGGCAGGAGGCTGTTTATCTGGGGCCTCCTGGGTTCCGCTGGGGGGGATTCTGTAAGACAAGAGAAAGAACACATATGCATAACATTACTCTGTCTTCCCCTAAGACTGCAGGTTTGTACTGGGGAGGGGTAAGGGGAGAAGTGAAAGCCAGTTCCTGTTCTGGCTGGCCCCGGGACCTCAGACCCCTGAAAGCCAGGACCTCTCACTCCCCCTTCCTCCTCCTTTTCCAAGGGGGGTTTTGTACTCACCCGTCCCGACTTGGATCTACCTGCAGTTGCATTTGCCTTCCCTTCCTCTTGTTCCATGAGGAGGTTGGCTGTGTCCTGGGCTGCTGGTACCGCTGAAGGGGCTGGTACAGCAAGCCGACCACTTCCACCACCACTCTCCATGCTGTCTCCCGGCGTCCAAACACTTCCTGGTTGCACTGTGTCTGTGGCCCCACTCACTTCCTGTGATGCGGTTCCTCTTCCTCTGTTCAGAAAGAGGCTTGGAGTTCAGTGCTTCCTCTAGGAAAAACCAGGAAGTGAAGAGAGCAGCTTAATGGCGGTGTTTTTGCATCACAGCGATGGCTAGCCTCCCCGCAGCTCAGAGCGCTGGTGCACACCTGGGGCGACCTGTGAGATGGACAAAGCCTACAGGTTAGTTCAGCCCTCCCCGGCCTCCCTAAAACCTGTCTCAACAGGGGTACCATTAGACCCTCCCCGGTCTTTTAGGTCTTTCAAACAAAACAAAAATGTCGCTGTGTTCAGGAGAAACACAATCAATACTGGGGATCAAGGGGAAGGGTGGGGACTTATAACAAGCTGTCAATTGATTGTGTTTCCTGTGGGGAGGAGCCCTCATCTCTCAGGCCTGCCGTCCTGGAAGGTGATAGGAGAAATATATATAACAGGGAACTATTTTCAGAGAGACGAGTGTGTGACTCTTCTCAGACTCCCTTGCTTGCCTAGCAAGTTGATTTGGAATCTCGTGTTTGATTTTTTTTGCTGGCAGTGCGTCCCAACAAAAGTGGGCCCGTGGCAAGACGGCTACAGGGCTATTCCATTGCCCCCACAGGGTGCAGTGAATATTTCCTTACTGTATTCCCTGTAAGGCATCACATCAACACATTTTCTTTCCGCCTCAATTGGGGATGAGAAGACGTTATTGGTTCAAAATCATCAACCAGATTGAAGAATTTAATCTTGCTCTATGGTTGCGCATGTGTCTCCACATTAACCCAGATCCATATCTAGGAACAAAGAATATATCTATGGTGAAACAAAGCATTTTCACCTTAAAAAAACTTCACACATCACTTTTTTTTAAAACTCCTGAATAAGCTCTATGTGCAAAACATGTAGAGTATGAAGTGGTTTCACATGATCTTTAAGTGATGCGATTTGTCTAAATGCTTATTGAGATTTTAAAGAAATTGTGTGCGTTAATAAAAAATGTTTTATTTCTTAGAAAAATCATTTAGTATATGTTTTCTAGTACCTTTAAAGTCCCATCTCTCGCCTAATTGATTCTACGCTTACTGGGATGTGGTACCTACTAGAGATTTCGCGAGCATAACATTTTCCTTTCGCGAACGTGAATTGCCACAAATATTCGTGAACGGGCGAACCACCATAGACTTCAATTAAGCAGGCAAATTTTAAAACCCACAGGAACTCTTTCTGGCTACAATAGTGATGGAAAAGTTGTTTCAAGGGGACTAACACCTGGACTGTGGCATGCCGGAGGGGGATCCATGGCAAAACTCCCATGGAAAAGTACGTAGTTGACGCAGAGTCGGGTTTTAATCCATAAAGGGCATAAATGACCTAACATTCCTAAATTGTTTGAAATAACGTGCACACGCTGGCAGGCAACTGACTGCTATTCTATTACAGTCAAAATGTATTTTTATTTTTTAAATGTAATCTACTGTGACACCAGATATGAGTGGTGGCACTGGGCAAGTGGGCACAGTATACGCTGTGAGCCTAACACACACTCTGGCAGGCAACTGCAATTAGATTACAGAGGATTTTTTTTTAAAAGCAGACGTGTTCTAGCCCTAAAAAGGGCTTTTTGGGATGCTGTCAGGACACTGTCCTTACAGCAGAGATCAGATGAGTCTTTCAGCACTGGAATAGACACTGAATACACTGGGCTAGCTATCGATTTCCCTATTAAATCAGCAGCAGCTACACTGTCCCTCCTCTCACTAAGACTGCAGCTTCCGAATTAATCTAAAATGGATGCTGTCCAGGAGGTGGGAGGGAGGGTATGCTGCCGATTGGCTGGAACGTGTCTGCTGACTGAGGTACAGGGTCAATGTTTGCTTAATGACGACAAATAGGGGGCGGACCAAACATCGCATATGTTCGCCCGACTCGGCGAACAAGCTATGTTCGTCAGGTCAAGTACTTTCTTTGTTATTGGTGTGTAGTGTCATAATACCCAATACACAATGGAACTCCAGTTCTAAATTGGCCTAATGGAGTCACATGTTGATAACTTATCTGTTATAACTCTGAAAGCTCGTCCCACATACTATTGAGCATTTGGCGGAATATAGTAAAAAGGAATCGGCCAAGAAGCACAGCATATTGACAAACACAAAACATAATATGTACTGTATATAGTAAATACATACTGTTCTCCTTGATGCCTTGTTCCCCTTGTTATTCAAGTGATTCATGTTGTACTATGAAACATAATCGCTTGTTCCAGATTAAAATCTTTAATTGTGCAACAGCTGTTCATGTTCCACTCCACATCACGATGAAGTGTACAGCATGGCAGTCCACTGGAACAAGCAGGTCATACAGCAGGCATTTGTTAATTTGTTTCTAGTTAGAATTTATTAGCCGTTTTGACTACTTTTTGCTTTTAACAATCAGAATCTTTACTGCATTCAATATATGTTGAAAAAAATGTCTAGTGAACTTAATTGTGAAATTAAATACAAATAGCACAAACAGCGCTAATGTGTAGTGAAGCCACACAAGTGAACTTAAACAAATAAACAATAAGTGACAAAAATATTATTAATGTAGAGTCCCGTGAATGAATGAGTCTAAAGGTTAAACAGTTCATAAAGTGTCTGAAGAAATAAATCTTCTGAATTTCTCCAAAAGGCAGTCCTCCACCACACCAGTGTAATGGAAAACTCCTCCACCAATACGATTGGCCACTCACCAGAACTACCGGTAGTAGCCTTACACTCATGTGTTTGGCATAACAAGCATGTCATACAATCCTCAAGTCAGTGTTCAAGATTCATATCCAAAAATGTAGAGGTGAGATCCACATACGTGAAAAAAACAAAAAAGTATAATAGTGTGATATTGCTAAAAACAATTTGACACACGCTTTTATGATGTGTTTTTGATGCTTAAGTGGTGCTTCGATGAAGCGTCGGTAATGCTTCTGTGATGCTCTGTTGAAACTTTGTTGAAGCTTGACAGATGCCCTGTGTGTGTGTGTATCTAATACCTGCAATTTTTCCAAAACAAACCGAGGCTAAAGCTGAATTAAAGCCTTTCAAAAGCCACAGGTGCTTCGAACGAGCTCGGTCAGAGTTCTATGGAGGCTTTGAAGATGCTTTAAAGCGCCTACCTGCTTTTTTTATGTGTTTTTGATGCTTTGACTGTGCTTTGGTGATTCTGCAGTGGTGCTTCAATGATTCTTCAAGAAAGCTTTGTCATAGACTTTTATGAAGGCTTTCTAGATTTTTTTAAAGCGACATGGGGTATCATTTTTGAAATTACGTAAAAACAAGGTGTAAAAAGGACTGTAAGCTAACCATTTTTTTTAATGACAGGTGCTTTAACTGGCGGTCAGAGAGCTTTAATAAAGGATGTCCAAAGCCTTGTTTTGAAGCAAGTGTAAACTAGCCCTTACAGCCACAGTTTAAGGTAACCTCCAGGATCACTGGAGAAATTATGTTGGTGAGAAATTATGCTCCAAATAATTTTTAGGTGGATATACCCTATAAGAAGTAACCAGTTTGGATTGCAAGGCCCTTTTTAATGCACCTGGGCTACTTTAGCCTTATATTTCGCTTAGAGTAGTACTTTATCATTTTGCGACTTCAGGAAATGATTTGCATAGTTTTGTATTCAGTAACATATATTGAATGAAAAACAGGTAGTAACCAAAATATAATGCGCCCTAATGGTTACTGCTGCTGCGCTAAGGAGTAGGTGGATAAATACAAGAACGTTCGCAGCTGCTGTTTTAAATAAAGATAATAGTGAAAAAAATGTCTAGTGAACTTAATTGTGAAATTAAATACAAATAGCACAAACAGCGCTAATGTGTAGTGAAGCCACACAAGTGAACTTAAACAAATAAACAATAAGTGACAAAAATATTATTAATGTAGAGTCCCGTGAATGAATGAGTCTAAAGGTTAAACAGTTCATAAAGTGTCTGAAGAAATAAATCTTCTGAATTTCTCCAAAGGGCAGTCCTCCACCACACCAGTGTAATGAAAACTCCTCCACCAATACGATTGGCCACTCACCAGAACTAGTAGCCTTACACTCACGTGTTTGGCATAACAAGCATGTCATACAATCCTCAAGTCAGTGTTCAGGATTCATATCCAAAAATGTAGAGGTGAGATCCACATACGTGAAAAAAACAAAAAAGTATAATAGTGTGATATTGCTAAAAACAATTTGACACGCCACATGAACCTACAATGGTTGCACTCACAATAGCAAACTCCAAAAACAACCGTGATAAATTCCAAGCAAACTTCCTTGATATTCACAAGCTGATAAACTGTGGTCACGGCGGACCTAAGTATAAACCAGGTGTTTCTCACCGCTTCCCCTTCACTTTAACACCTCCAACTTGTTGAAAATAGTATCCTCAAAAGCTGGTCACTAGCATAGAAAAACACATGCAGGTTGTCTCACGTTGGTCTCAAATGATCAAAAGATTTTTAGTTTAGCCACGCCCCCGACATGTTTCGTCATACATTTGACTTATTCATGGGATTGGCTACCTGTTGGTGAATGTCGTCCTTATATATCCTGAAATACACCTGAAATTAATGTCTGACACCTGCAGTTCGTGATCCATCCAATCAGATGACATCAGTGGAGACATCCGCCCTTACATTGCCTAGAGCCTGATGTCACTTCCGCCCTTACGGGAACACGGCGCGATTGGCCTGTCACATGAGGGGAGGTATGTACTCCTATTGGCTGACACACTGCAGCTGAACATCTGATTGGATGGATCAGGAACTGCAGGTGTCAGACATTAATTTCAGGTGTATTTCAGGATATATAAGAAGGACATTCACCAACAGGTAGCCAATCCCATGAATAATTCAAATCTATGACGAAACATGTCGGGGGCGTGGCTACACTAAAGATCTTTTGATCATTTGAGACCAACGTGAGACAACCAGCATGTGTTTTTCTATGCTAGTGACCAGCATTTGAGGATACTATTTTCAACAAGAAGGAGGTGTTAAAGTGAAGGGGAAGCGGTGAGAAACACCTGATTTATACTTAGGTCCGCCGTGACCACAGTTTATCAGCTTGTGAATATCAAGGAAGTTTGCTTGGAATTTATCACGGTTGTTTTTGGAGTTTGCTTTTGTGAGTGCAACCATTGAAGGTTCATGTGGCGTGTCAAATTGTTTTTAGCAATATCACACTATTATACTTTTTTGTTTTTTTCATGTATGTGGATCTCACCTCTACATTTTTGGATATGAATCCTGAACACTGACTTGAGGATTGTATGACATGCTTGTTATGCCAAACACGTGAGTGTAAGGCTACTAGTTCTGGTGAGTGGCCAATCGTATTGGTGGAGGAGTTTTCATTACACTGGTGTGGTGGAGGACTGCCCTTTGGAGAAGTTCAGAAGATTTATTTCTTCAGACACTTTATGAACTGTTTAACCTTTAGACTCATTCATTCACGGGACTCTACATTAATAATATTTTTGTCACTTATTGTTTATTTGTTTAAGTTCACTTGTGTGGCTTCAACTACACATTAGCGCTGTTTGTGCTATTTGTATTTAATTTCACAATTAAGTTCACTAGACATTTTTTTCACTATTATCTTTATTTAAAACAGCAGCTGCGAACGTTCTTGTATTTATCCACTTACTCCTTAGCGCAGCAGCAGTAACCATTAGGGCGCATTATATTTTGGTTACTACCTGTTTTTCATTCAATATATGTTACTGAATACAAAACTATGCAAATCATTTCCTGAAGTCGCAAAATGATAAAGTACTACTCTAAGCGAAATATAAGGCTAAAGTAGCCCAGGTGCATTAAAAAGGGCCTTGCAACCCAAACTGGTTACTTCTTATAGGGTATATCCACCCAAAAATTATTTGGAGCATCATTTCTCACCAACATAATTTCTCCAGTGATCCTGGAGGTTACCTTAACCACTTTAGCCCCGGACCATATTGCTGTCCAAAGACCAGAGCACTTTTTGCGATTCGGCACTGCGTCGCTTTAACTGACAATTGCGCGGTCGTGCGACGTGGCTCCCAAACAAAATTGGCGTCCTTTTTTTCCCACAAATAGAGCTTTCTTTTGGTGGTATTTGATCATCTCTGCGGTTTTTATTTTTTGCGCTATAAACAAAAACAGAGTGACTATTTTGAAAAAAATGCAATATTTTTTACATTTTGCTATAATAAATATCCCCCAAAAATATATAAAAAAAAATATTTTTTCCTCAGTTTAGGCCGATACGTATTCTTCTACATATTTTTCGTAAAAAAAATCGCAATTAGCGTTTATTGATTGGTTTGCGCAAAAGTTATAGCGTTTACAAAATAGGGGGTAGTTTTATGGCATTTTTATTATTTATTTTTTTACTAGTAATGGCGGCGATCAGCGTTTTTTTTCGGTACTGCGATATTATGGCGGACACTTCGGACACTTTTGACACATTTTTGGGACCATTGGCATTTTTTTAGCGATCAATGCTATAAAAATGCATTGGATTACTATAAAAATGCCATTGGCAGTGAAGGGGTTAACACTAGGGGGCGGGGAAGGGGTTAAGTGTGTTCCTATTTGTGTTCTAACTGTATGGGGGGGTGGACTTACTAGGGGGAATCACTGATCTTCTGTTCATACATTGTATGAACAGAAAATCAGCGTTTCCCCCGCTGACAGGAACGAGCGCTGTGTGTTTTCACACACAGCTCCCGTTCCCCGCTCTGTAACGAGCGATCGCGTGTGCCCGGCGGAGATTGTGCCCGCCGGGCACACGCACGGGATTCGGGAGCGAGCGGGGGGCGCGCGCGCGGGCCGCCGGCGGCGCGCACGCGCCCCCTAGTGGCCGCGAAAGGCGCGACGTGGAGCTACGGGCTCTCGCGCAGGAGTGCCGACCTGCCGCCGTATTACTGCGGCGGCTGGTCGGCAAGTGGTTAAACTGTGGCTGTAAGGGCTAGTTTACACTTGCTTCAAAACAAGGCTTTGGACATCCTTTATTAAAGCTCTCTGAACGCCAGTTAAAGCACCTGTCATTAAAAATAATGGTTAGCTTACAGTCCTTTTTACACCTTGTTTTTACGTAATTTCAAAAATGATACCCCATGTCGCTTTAAAAAATTTAGAAAGCCTTCATAAAAGTCTATGACAAAGCTTGCTTGAAGAATCATTGAAGCACCACCAAAGCACAGTCAAAGCATCAAAAACACATAAAAAAGTAGGTAGGCGCTTTAAAGCATCTTCAAAGCCTCCATAGAACTCTGACCAAGCTTGTTCGAAGCACCTGTGGCTTTTGAAAGGCTTTAATTCAGCTTTAGCCTCGCTTTGTTTTGGAAAAATTGCAGGTATTAGATACACAAATACACAGGGCATCTGTCAAGCTTCAACAAAGTTTCAACAGAGCATCACCGACGCTTCATCGAAGCACCACTGAAGCATCAAAAACACATCATAAAAGCATGTTGAAGCAGTAGGCGCTTTAACGTGTGTTGAAGCCAAAACAAGTGTAAATGAGCCCTAAGATGTACAACTAAACTATAAAACGGGTAAAAGGTATTGAACACGTCACCATTTTTCTAGGTAAATATATTTCTAAGGGTGCTACCGACATGACATTTTCACATATCAGCAACAATCCATGCAATCTATACATACAAAGAAACCAAAACAAAGAAGTTCAAAAATTAACTTATTTGTAATAAAATGGAATGACACAGAGAAAAAGTATTGAAAACGCTAACTGAAATTAATACAGTGGAACCTCGGATTGCAAGTAATGCTGTTAACAAGCGTTTCACAATATGAGCACTGGATTTCCTAAAATCCTAACTCAGTTTGCGAGTGTTGTCTCGCAAAAGTAGCAGGATTTAGGACAAAGCGGTGTGCAGCACCCCGTTTGGCCTGAGGTGGGGAGCGCCGGAGAAAAACTGAGTCTTTCCGAGGTTTGCCAAGGTCAGCTGAACTGTCCTCGGGCCTTTCCGAGGCTCTCCCGCGCCCCTGCCTCTGGCCGCATGTGGTATTGCATGCCATTGAAGTCAATGCAAAACAAATTATTTTAGTTTCCATTGACTTAAATGGGGAAACTTTCTTTGATATGTGAGTACTTTGGATTACGTGCATTCTCCTGGAAGGAATTATGCTCGTAACCCAAGGTTTCACTGTACTTCATACAAAATTCTTTGTTGGTAATGACAGTTTCAAGCTTCCTGTATGGAGAAACTAGCCACATGCATTGCTAAGGTGTGATTTGGCCCATTCTTCCACACAGTTTTAAAATCCTGAAGGTTCCATATGCCTCTATGAACTCTGATCTTTAGTTCTTTACAGAGATTTTCTCTTGGATTCAAGTCAGGTGATTGGCTGGACCATTCTAGCAGCTTGATTTTTGTTCCTTAAAACCAATTGAGATTTTTCTTGGCTTTGTGTTTGGGATCATTGTCTTGCAGAAATGTCCACCCTCTTTTCATCTTCATCATCCTGGTAGATGGCAGAAGATTGTCAAGGTACATATTTCCATTCATTCTTCCTTCAATGACATGAAGTTCGCTAGCACTGTATGCTGAAAAACAGCCCCACACCATGATGTTCCCAAATCCAAACGTCACTGTTGGTATGGGGGTGTTTTTGTTGTGATGTGCAGTGCCATTTGACCTCCAAACATGGTGTGTATTAAGGCAGTGGTCATCAACCCAGTCTTTAGGGCCCACTAACAGGCCAGGTTTGCAAGATAACTGAAATACATCTCAGGTGATATAATTTGCTGCTCAGTGATTGCAGTATTCTAGTCTGCATCTCCCCAAGGTAATACATAAAACCTGGCCTGTTAGTGGGCCCTGAGGACAGGGTTGATGACCACTGTATTAAGGCATCCAAAGAGTTAAATTTTGGTCTCATCTGACCAGACAATTTTTTAGCAATGGAGTCTTGTGTGGTGAGCGTGCACATAGGCCATGGCGGCTGAGTGCATTACCTATTGTTTTCTTTGAAACAATTTTACCTGCCAATTCCAGGTCTTTCTGAAGCTCTCCACAAGTGATCCTTGGCTCTCTGCCCACTCTTCTGATAATTCTTTTCATTCCTGTCAGAAATCTTGCAAGGAGCACCTGCCGTGGCCAGGTAATGCTAAAATTGTGTTCTTTACACTTCTGGGTTATGGCCCCAACAGTGCTCATTGGAACATTCATAAGTTTAGAAACTTCACAATTTCTGAACTTATTTGCTTTGGTTTCTTTGTATGTATAGGTTGCATGTGGTGTTACTGACATGTGGTGAAAATTTCATTTCAATAGAATCTTTAGAAATATATTCACCTAGAAAAATGGTGACATGCTCAGTACTTATTTTACCCGCTGTATGCCCATTGGCCGCTTCATCAGTGCTGTAACTCTTATGCAGTGTACATTAGGGAGTGCTTAATACATTGTTCAAGATAAACTTTAATTAGCAGTGTGAGGAATGTAATGGCAGAGCCAAGATTTCCTAGGGGATTCTCTACATTGCATTCTCAAGAGATCTGCTTATTTTGCTCACCCTCTGGTATTAACCCAAATATGACTTTGGCTTTTTTTTTTAAAACACATTTTTTCTGAGTTCCTCTGAATTTATATATGCAGATGTCCTGCGGTATAAGATATTAGACCCCTCATCAGCTTGAAAGTGGAGACAGAAAATCAAAAATGACAGATTCAACTTCTTTTTAACGTAACAGTGCTTTATTAAGCTGGAAAAAAACATGAAATGTAGCATTAATTATTTATTCAGCTAAGTATTTAAGCAATGCACAAAATTCACAATAACATACATTTGCAAATGATTAGAAATGTATTTTCCTGTCATCTCTAATAAGTTACAAGCGTAGGGCCTTCACATGAAACGGTTTCGTATGTATTCCCGATACATGAGCATGTCCTCTTTCCCCAGTGGCTGCATGAAACCTCTGCCTGCTTGGACGTGAGCATGAAAAATATCCATTGACTTTCGGTCAACCTTAGGAGGTGTTACTTCATATATGTTGTCCTGGGAAAAGGATGAAATGCAGTTCCTGTAGAAAATCAAAAAATAATTAAAATGTATAAAAAAAAAAAAAAGGTACATTTACAGTGAATGTAAAAGAGACAGTAAAAAGCCCATTATTTGAATATGTAGAGATAAGAACAGAAAATATAAATGTAAATTAATCAGCACTAAAGTGACTGAGCTCACCCTGCACCACTTTCAAAGCAACTGCCTTGTGTTTACATTAAGGCCCGTACACACAATACGGAAATCAGACAGAAAAGTTTGTACGATGAGCTGTCTGCCAATTTTCTGATCATTAGTATGGTGCCTTAGACAGCCGATTTTGCTTTTTCGGCAGACAAAAGCTGGATGTGCAGACTATACAATTTTTGTCGGCTGTGAACTCAACGGCCGATTTTTGTTTAATTAGTCCAAACTACATGTTCAGAAACAAAAAAATACATACAAAACTATTTAACACATTACGTCACTTCCGACGTATTCTGTCATAGGAAAATTTTCTTATTGAGAGTAACCTCTTTACTTTAGACATGAGACTAGCATGCCACAAAATGACATTTGTTTGCCTTAATATCTAAGCGTGTACAATGCTTTAGAGCATAGAGGCCCGAAAAGAGCAGCAATGGGCTGAAGAGGTTATTTCCCTGCTCCTGGTCAGCACGTTCCTAGTCAGCACATACAGTATGAATGCAAAGCACAGATTAGCTGCATGCACTGCCCCTCTTTCCCAGCCTGATCACTGCTGTACAGAGAATTAAACAAGGCCGAGATCAAGTCAAATAACGGTGACTATATATACTAGCTGAATTTAAATACATTTGTTTGTTTTTTGTAAGCATAAACTGCCCTCGGTGTATGGTTTAATCTCTGTCGAGTTCAACAACCAATTATAAATCATTTTACTGAAATCAAATATGCACAGGACGAATTCTGAATGGGTGCAACCTAGAGGTTGCAGCACCTAAAAACAAAGAGCTTTTTTGACTAAGGTCGATATTCTTCTAAACCCGTAGGTGTGAACAACCCCTGTGATCATTCTGTATTATAGTGAATGTTTGCAATAGAAAATCCAGTCATAATGTCATCCTCTCTGTCTGTTTTTTAGCTGTGTTACGAACCGTAAGTGATAGACCCAGTTGTGGACCCTGAACCCTCTTTGGAACAGTGAGCAAGTTAAGGTTGCATAACAATAATGTATGTAGTAATCTTTCAGAAAAAATATTCTGACTATAGGAAATTAGAATAAGTAATGTTGATATAATTCCTACATTTTCTAAAGCAGACAAAAGAGACTTCACACCACTAGCAATAAGTAACTGAATTTAAAAATACACATAAATCAGCCATTGACAGTACATAACCACATTAACTCAAACTACAACAAGCCTGAAAATCACACAGAGGTGTGCATTTTTAAAATTCACTTTACTTAGTGGCCTACTTGCATTTCCGTACATTTGGTATTATTAAAAATATTATAACAGGACAGTGCTGGGTATTGTTAAAGAGCTGTGTTTTTCTTAGTGTCATATGAATAACCAGCACATAAATCCAATCAACGCCCTTCTTTCATTCATAACAACTTTGACATTCCAGTCCAAGTCCATTTGGCTCAGGATAATGAAACAATCTTTATGCTCTTTCCAAAATGTAATTTCTGTTGTAATAGCAGGAAGCTTGCCTATTACTTTTTTATCAGCTAGCATAATAACACCAGCTAAGTGACTAAAAGTATAATTTCATACAGAAGTGAGCAGGAATTATGCTCAAACTTTGCTTGCTGTAAGCAAAACAGATTTTTTTTTGTCCTGACTAGCAGATATGGTGGACCAGACTCTCAAATATAACAAGTTTATGCTGGAACCACTACAATATGAACAAAAAGTAATGAATGAAAGTTTGTGAACCCTTCAATTAAAACTCCAGGTCCTTAGCAAGAATACTAAACTGTAAACTTCTTCTGGGTCAGGGTTGGTCTCAATTAGTAAAGATCCACTTTTAAGACTTTCAAAAGCATGGTTAGCTGATACAGAACATTCAACAAAGCAAAAATGAAATGCTTAGGAGATGCCTTTGAACTGTATCTGGGATTAAGGAACAGTATGACTTGCATTGACAGCATTAGTGAAACTGTATTCTGGCCTCACGTGTTTATGTAAGTAAATAGTCAATTTTTACATTTAGTCTGGCTCAAAAACACCAGCACACCAATCTGACTCATTACAAGTTAAAAAAAAATATTTTTAGGTAGTTTTGGCTGCAAAATCTAATTTTTTATCCAGCAATAAGAGAATTGAATGATGCAAGAAGCAGCCTCAACAGATCCAAAAGCTATAGGAAAGTTTATTCATAAAAAAATAACGCTAAAACCTTAGCTTTGTACAAACTGGCTAATGACAAAACCGTTTAACAGTATAGTTTGCGCGCTTCTTTTTCTCACTGCATTGTCTAAAGGGTTTAAAGAAAAAAAATAGCGCACAAAACCACAACTACACATTTACTTAACCCCCTCCTATCTTCAATTACTCCTAAATTATTAAAACTATAAACTTCAGGTATGTGTTTGGTAGAAAAAGGTGTAGGGACCATATGCAATCACTTGAAAAGGCATACAATAGGAAGAGATGAAGGATGTTTTATGTTGCAAAAAAAAAAGATGAATTGTAACAATAGCCACAAATAGCGCGCAGTAAATGGACAGTACGTAAGCAGCCTAGTTAGGCTGCAAAACAAGAGGGAGGGGACAAGACAGGTTTTACCCTGAAATAAATATTGAAATTCATAATTTGAGGAACAATAGCAACATATTTTGTACAGTCGCTGTACAGTGGACAACAACTGCCATATGGAACTGCAGAAAAACAGTCACAATGGGTATAACCACCTTGTGCATTATCCACTTGCCCTCTTCATGATCAGGCCATTTTTTTTCCAATACGGCACTGCGTTATTTTAACTGACAATTTACTTTGTAATGCACATAGGGACTTTATGCACCTGTTCGCAGACCGTTCCCCTGATTGCACGGATCAAGTCAAGGCATTTCCACTAGGGTTGTCCAGATACCGATACTAGTATCGGTATCGGGACCGATACCGAGTATTTGCGGGAGTACTTGTACTCGCGCAAATGCTCCCGATACCTAAATAGAATACTTTTTTTGTATTTATCAACATGTACTGTGAAAATTCTTTGAGTTTTTTACTACTGCGTGACAAGCAAATAAAACATTTTTATTCATTTTTACTCATTTTTATTCTTTATAATGTCTTGAGTTAGAGTTCTTCATAATTCTAAAGAAAATATCCTTAGTCTGTATTGTGGTTTGAAAACTGTCACATGACATTTAAAAAAAGTATTGGTATTCGGTATCGGCGAGTACATGAAAAAAAGTATCGGTACTTGTACTCGGTCCTAAAAAAGTAGTATCGGGACAACCCTAATTTCCACTACACACAAGCTAATAAGTGCGGCACCCACTTAGCACGAGTCATACACCCGAGACAGCGCACTCAATCTTCTCACCTCCTCTAAAAACAAAATATACAAGAATTCAGAAAATGTTTCTGAATTCTGCCAATTTTATTCCTTCCTTTATAATTTATCGCCTCCATCAGACCTTGATTATGGCGCAGGCATTTGAGGCATCGGATGGTCTTCTGCTCTGTCTTAAGGCTAACTCCCTCCCCAGACGGCTCCATTGTTCTGTGTCTATCTGTGTACATTGATTGCCCCCCCTGGGGCTTCTGTCTCAATACACATAGCAGCTTTTCTATTCAAACTACCGGGCTATTGTGTACATTGATTGCCCTGGGGCTTCTGTCAATACACATAGCAGTACTAGTATTCAAACTATCCGACCAATCTCTGCTGTGTCATTTTGAAGTCCTCATTTGCATGGAAGAGAACCTGAGTGTGAACCACAAATGTACTTTACAATTGACCAATAGGAAAGCGGTTGTTGGGGGCGGGAGAGAGAACGAGAGCGACAAGAGAGAGAACGAGAGCGACAAGAGAGAGACCGAGAGCGACAAGAGAGAGACCGAGAGCGACAAGAGAGAGACCGAGAGCGACAAGAGAGAGACCGAGAGCGACAAGAGAGAGACCGAGAGCGACAAGAGAGAGACCGAGAGCGACAAGAGAGAGACCGAGAGCGACAAGAGAGAGACCGAGAGCGACAAGAGAGAGAACGAGAGCGACAAGGGAGAGAACGAGAGCGACAAGGGAGAACGAGAGCGGCAACATGAGCAGAGAATGGCAAAAATACGGCAATCGGTGACAACGCCTAAAGAAGCAGCACCAAATGAAAGAAGAGGAGAGGTACAGGTACCAGTAACCATGGAAAATAAATTCAGAAGGAGGTTGTGAGAGAAGCAGAGAGGACCAGTATCAGAGGAGGTCCTGCTTGGATGGTCCGATTCGATCCGCTGCAAACTCTGAAAAGAAGCGCTAGCCCGTGAGCAGCGACACCAGGGAAAAGCTCTCCCCTCCATCCATGTAAGGTACTGGTCACAGTATGAAGTACGAATGCTGTTATTGGGGGAACAACCGAAGCAGGAGTGGACAGCAGAGTTAAGCAGGCTGATCCAGGCAGAGATGCTGTTGGACGAGAGCTACAGAGCCCTCCAGTGGTATGTAGTCCAAGAGTGCCCGTGGTCAACGGATGACAGCCCCACGGAAGGCTTTGACTATGATGGCCTGAGATTGTTGTATTGGAGGATGTCCAGTGATCCCGACTTTGTGAATGATTGGGAGTGGCGTTTGGAGGAAATAATGGAGCACAGAGAGCGAAGACTGAATGTCTCGGAAGTGCACTGGTTACAGGAAGATTTGGAGTTCCTGGCCGTTCAGGAATGGGAGCTGGAAATCGCCTACAGACAGCTGCTAGACTCCGCTCAGCAGCAGGGTGGGGCTTCCTTTGCTTGGGACTATGAGGAAATATCAGCTGACAATGCTGAAATCCTGGCTGATGAATCGGCAGTGGAAAATATGGAGATTGCCATTCCCAAAGCTGAAGTGCTGACCACAGGGCCGAGCTCTGCTAACCTCTGCTCAGTACCTATAGCATCTTCTGGGTTCCATGGACAGGAGATGGTGAACCTCTATCCCCAGACACCAGTTGCAGAGACAGGGGATTTAATAGACTTTTCTGCTGAGGGAGAACAACCTGATGAGCCTCCAGCAGAAGAGCTGGTATTAGGGCCAAACATCACTGTGCTCTGCCCAGCACCAAGGGCAGTATCTGTGGAGTTACAAGGAACTTCCCCAGCTGAAGCGCTGGTCACCGGACAGAGGGTTCAAGACCTCTGCCCCACCCCTGTGGCAGTTCCAGAGGCTCAGGGTGAGAAGGTGGCGATCACTCCCCAGCCGCAGATTACAGAATGTATGGACTGTTCAGAGGATGTTATGGATTATGCAACCCCAGCAGATGTGCTGGCAACGGGGCAGAGTGCTAGCAATCTCTCCCCAGCACCGGAACCACCTGTGGAGGTCCATGGAGCCGGGGCAGTTGCCCCCCCTCCCCAGCAACAAGCTGGAGTGGTAAAGCTCTTACTCCCAGCTGAATCACTGGCAGCAGGACAGGATGCTACTGGCTGCTGCACACCACTACAGCGGATATCGATGGATATTCTCACAACAACCCAGCAGAAGAGCTGGCAACAGAGCAGAGTGCCACGAGCCTCTGCTCTCGACTAACAGAAGAGGGGGTTCCTGTGGTAGTGGATGGGACTTCGATCTTCACTGACACAACCCCAGAAAATGGTTCGGCGCTGAGACGGGAGGATGTCAGCCTTGCTTTGCAAGCACCGGGGATTTTCACCTACCACAAGTGGTTGGGACTTCAGTCTCCACTGGTATACCCCAGAGATGGGGGGCAGTTGGCCCAGAACCCCAACAGCATGATGGACTGAGCCCAGTGACCCTGTCTTCTCTCCAGCGGCTGAAAGGACTCCAGGGAGAAGGGCCAGTCCAGGCCTCTGCCCAGCAGGAGGCATGTTCTCTGAGAAAGGCGGAGGTTGGCTGGGTGAGTAATGCTCTGTTTGGGACAAATTATTTGGGGTACTGTGTGGGTACCGGGATGTTCCAAATTCTGTATAAAAGCGTGTTGTGTACTTCCAATAAAAGAGTCATGTTTGAACTTACATACAGCCTGCCTGGTGTCTGTTCTAATGGATCTCGAACAGCACATAGCTGTAGTTCGAATCCTGGAGCCTTGGATGACTGAACCATCAGACGTTGCAATTTGCAATCTGATCCAATAGTAGCAGGAGTGTCGGGAGAGCGGAAGCGAGTGAGCAAGGGTCTCGTCTGTCACAACGACGAATCCTTAGAAGCCTGCCACCAACACGTTGATATATCCCTCCAGACAACTTCCTGCTGCACCCTAGCTCTTTAGCAATTACGTTTTTGTGGCAGCACCAGTCACCCAGATTAAAATATAAAAATATAGCGTATTGCCCACCTATACAAGGCTTTGGTGCAGGTATTTGGGGACAGAGAGTCCATTAGGTGACTGGCACACCTATTTCACGTTTACACTCAAATCTTTGATCTCCATCTACACGCAGGATGATAATAAATTACTCTCTAGGTGGTATAGGGACCCAGTCGCTATCAACAGAATTTTTCAGAGCACCCCTAAAACCTGCTGGTGGTGGGAATGACATGGCTCAGGAAGGGAAGGCGGGCACTCGCCCCCCCCTTTCCTGGCTTGCCAGGTTGCATGCTCGGATAAGGGTCTGGTATGGGGGACCCCACACAATTATTTGTTTACACTTTGGCATTGTGTTCCCCTCAAAATCCATACCAGACACAAAGCTCTCCCCCCCAGGCACAATATTTTAAGGACATTTTTATTTTTATTGTTCCAACTCATGCATCATTAATCGCGTACAGACTGCAAGATTTGGCTGCTTAAATTGAACTTCTGCTTTAAATAATGGTTACCCCCTGACATGCCACAGTTGGCATATCATTTTTTTTTGGAAGGGAGCAGCTACCCCCTTTTTAGAGGCATTCAGCTCCCACTTCCTCCTCTGGCCCCCGTGACGCCGGTAGGAAGTTCACCTTTCCCCCCTCCCTGCAATCTTCTGGGACACGTCACAGGTCTCAGAAGATTGGCCGGCCATTCACAGCACAGGTTGCGCATGCGCAGTGCGTGCCCGGCTGTGAAGCTACAGCTGGGCGCCCACAGTAAGAATGCCGGTGCTGTGGAGAGGGGCTTCGTACGCCTGCATCGCTGGACCGTGGGACAGGTGAGTGTTTGATTATTAAAAAATAATACAATTATTACAAAAAGTGTAGCTGCTGACTGTTTTTTTTTCGGTAGAACTTTAATGACCGGGCCATTTTTAGCAATACGGCACTGCGTCACTTTAACGGACAATTGCGGTGTTGTGCAATGCTGCACCCAAACAAAATTGACATCCTTTTGTTCTCACAAATAGAGGTTTATTTTGGTGGTATTTGATCATCTCTGTGGTTTTTGTTTTTTGCGCTATGAGCAAATATATATATTTAACTTTTTGCTATAATAAATATCCCCAATTTTTTTTTTAACTACTTCAGACCCGCGCTACCATCAAATGACGGCAACAGCGCGGGTGTGAATATCCAACATGCCGTCTTTTGACGGCCGCCCCTTTGGGCGTTCCCAGCGCGCACTGTAGAGCCCGCTGCGGGGAAGCCCTGTGTTGTCTGTGTCCCTTGGACACGGCCAATCACAGATCGCAGCGAACGGCCAGTCAAAGTGGCCATTTGCGATGCGATCTGTGGGCGAATGAGAGATGATCTCATAGATCATCTCTCATTGCCGTTTTACACAGAGACAGCGTTTTGTCTCTGGAGAGGAGGAGCCCGATCTGTGTTCCTTGTACATAGGGACACAGATCGGTCACCCCCCCAGTCACCCCCCCTCCCCCCACAGTTAGAACACACCTAGGATACACATTTAACCCCTTCCTCACCCCCCTAGCGTTAACCCCTTCAATGCCAGTCACATTTATACTGTAATTAGTGCATATTTATAGCACTGATCGCAGTATAAATGTGAATGGCGCAAAAAATGTGTCAAAAGTGTCCGATGTGTCCGCCATAACGTCGCAGTACCAATAAAAAAAAAATCGCAGATCGCCGCCATTTCTAGTAAAAAAAAAATAATAAAAAATAACAATTCTCTCCCCTATTTTGTAAGCGCTATAACTTTTGCGCAAACCAGTCGCTTATTGCGATTTTTTATTTTTTACCAAAAATATGTAGAAGAATACGTATCGCCCTAAACTGAGAAAAAAAATGTTTTTTTTTTTTTATTGGGATATTTATTATAGCAACAAGTAAAAAATATTGTATTTTTCTTCAAAATTGTCGCTCTTTTTTGTTTATAGCGCAAAAAATAAAAACCGCACAGGCGATCAAATACCACCAAAAGAAAGCTCTACTTGTGGGGAAAAAAAGGACGTCAATTTTGTTTGGGAGCCACGTCGCACGACCGCGCAATTGTCAGTTAAAGCGACGCAGTGCCGGAAGCTGAAATTTCACCTGGGCAGGAAGTTCTTCATCAGTTTAGGCAGATATATATTCTTCTACATATTTTCGGTAAAAAAAACACAATATGCGTATATTGATTTGCGCAAAAGTTATAGCATCTACAAACTATGAGAAAGATTTATGGCATTTTTATTATTTATTTTACTAGTAATGGCAGTGATCTGCGTTTTTTTGCGGTACTGCAACTTTGCGGTGGACAAATCGGATACGTTTGACACTTTTTGGGACCACTGACATTTATACAGTGATCAGAGCTAAAAGAAAAAAAAAGGAATGAATTACTGTGAAAAATGTCACTGGCAAGAAAGGTATTTACACTAGGGGGCAATCAAGGGGTTAAATGTGTTCCCTAGTTAGTGTTTTTAACTGTATGGGGATAGGACTGACTGGGGGAGGAGACATATCGCTGTTCCTACCTACTAGGAACAAACAATATGTCTCCTCTCCCCTGACAGAACAGGTATTTGTGTGTTTAGGCACACCAATCCCCATTCTAGCTCTCGTTCTCACAATCACGGGTGGTTGGCAGCGATCACGCCCACCAGCCACGCACATCGGGTCCCTGGTGGCTCTTAAAGGTGGAAGACTCACCCGTATGGCAATTTGCGGGATTGGTACCATTTTGCTGACGCATTTAGCATAAGCCGGTGGTTAAAAATCACATCTCCTTTATAAACAATCTTCTTTAACAAAAAATGTTGCATTGATACACGTCCCCAGGGCAGTACCCAGGCTCCCATACTCTTTATTGCCAATAACTTTCATATAAGCTTTCGAAATGGGGACTTTTGATTTTTAATGTTTGGGTCCCATAGAGTTTGTGGCTTGGGTCCAACATTTTCCCCTGTTTGGGAGAATTGGGGTATGTTCATCAACACTAATGAATGTCGGCCGGTTCAGCTTGTGTATTCAGCTTAAAACTATTATCATCATGCAAGTATGGGAAAACCACTACATTGCTTTGCAAAATTAACCCCTTAGCGCAGATCGAACGTACATATGTGGCCTCGGCTTTCAGGGGTTATACTTTTTTTTTCCCTTTACGGAGACAATGTAAAAAATAACCTAAATAAAAAAAAAAAAAAAAAGAAGTTTTTAAAGCGGCCCTATACCGGCGAGCTCGCACAGCAAAGAAAATGCATACGCAAATAAACAGTGTTTAACTTACACGTGAGGTAACTGCTAAAAACAAAAAAGACTTTGACTTTGATTATAAGCTGCCAACCGGTGCCCGGTCTGTGCCCCATCAGCTGCCGGTCTGTGCCCCATCAGCTGCCGGTCTGTGCCCCATCAGCTTCCAATCGGTGCCCAGTCTTAACATCTGTCCAGTGCCACCCGTCAGTGCCCATCAATTCTACATATCAGTGCCCGTCAGTGAAGGAGAAAGCAAAATTTTATAGCAAACTAAGAAAACATTTTTATTTTTTCAAAAAGGTTGGTCTTTTTTAGTTTGCGTTTTTTTTTTTTTTGATAAACAGATGTGATCAAATACCCCCAAAAGTTTTATTTGTGGGAAGAAAATTATAAAAATCTAGTTTGGGTACAGTTTTGAAGACCGCGCAATTGTCATTCAAATTGCAACAGCGGTAAAAGCTCAAAACTGTTCGGGACAGGAAGGGGTTAAAGTGCAGGGTATTGCAGTGGTTAAAGAATCGCTGTGCAAATACCATGTGACATAAAATATTGCAACCATCACCATTTTATTCTCTAGGGTGTCTGCAAAAAATAAAATACATATAATGTTTGGGGTTCTAAGTACTTTTCGAGCAAAAAATACAGATTTTATCTTGCAAGCAACAAATGTCAGAAATAGGCTTAGGCATGAAAAGGATAAATAAGACAAGTTTACATACATGGCTAGGAGATCCCCTTTAAATAATACTATCTTATATAGAGAAGAGCCTTAAAAATGTGAATGGCCTATGATGCCATTTCATTTATTGTAAACTTGTAGGTGTAATTGTATCAGAGAGAATTACAAAACATGTTTGCCAAAATCATAATTAAACTGAATGGCCATAGTGACTAAAAGCTCAGACACATTCAAAATAATAGGATCTTTCCCAGCTAAATGCTTTTGGTATATGTAATGATGGCAAATGTTGTAGAGGCTGAAATATGTTTGGGGTTAAAGTGCAAGAAAGATTATACAATAAGTGACATGTAAACAGCACAGTGTTATATAAATGTTGCTGTCAAGTGCAATTATATTATAAATATATATGGGTGTTTAGGTTTACACATGTCAGTGATATTTCATCTCTACAGCCTGCTATACTTAGAGACATAATGATCTTCTACCATGGTCAGTTTACAGAGGGGAGGGTAGAAACTAGCAAAATCAGCCAGTTTTTTTTTAGGTGTTACAGGGGGCCAAATTATACAGGGCAAGCACTGTGTCATAACATGCTTTAACCACTTCAGACCCGCGCTATTGACAGAATACGTCAACAGCGCGGACCTGAGGTGCCAACTAGATGTCTTTGGACGTGATTTTTACTGCATTATCCGCGCGCGCCACTGGGTGGCATGCGGCGGTTAAACACTGCTGGGGATCCGATGCATGTACCTGGTGGCCGCGATGTCCGTCGGGTGCATGCGATCGGCGGGAAAACTAACAGATGACAGCAGGGACGTGGAGCTCTGTGTGTAAACACAGAGCTCCACGTGCTGTCAGAGGAGAGGAGACCGATCTGTGTCTCTTGTACATAGGGACACAGCATCGGTCACCTCCCCCAGTCACCCCCCTCCCCCCACACAGTTAGAACACACCCAGGATACACATGTAACCCCTTCCTCACCCCCTAGTGTTAACCCCTTCCCTGACAGTCACATTTATACAGTAATTAGTGCATTTTTATAGCACTGATCGCTGTATAAATGTGAATGGTCCCAAATTTGTGTCAAAAGTGTCCGATATGTCCTCCGCAATATCCCAGTCGCAATAAAAAATCGCAGATCGCCACCATTACTAGTAAAAAAAAAAAAAAAAAAATCATAATTCTGTTCCCCATTTTGTAGGTGCTATAACTTTTGCGCAAACCAGTCGCTTGTTGCGTTTTTTTTTTTACAAAAATACGTCGAAAAATACGTATCAGCCTTAGCTGTGAAAAAAAAATTGTTTTTAAAAAAAAAAATGGGATATTATAGCAACAAGTAAAAAATATATATATATATTTTTAAATTGTCGCTCTTTTTTTGTTTATAGCGCAAAAAATAAAAACCGCAGAGGTGATCAAATACCACCAAAATAAAGCTATTTGTGGGGAAAAAAATATGTCAATTTTGTTTGGGAGTCATGTCAGTTAAAGCGAAGCTGAAATTTCGCCTGGGAACGAAGGGGGTTTATGTGCCCAGTAAGCAAGTGGTTAAAGTAGCAGGAGCCCTTTTTTGGGAGTTAACAAACGCTTTAATATCTATGGCTCTCTCTCGGGTTTTACAATCAATTGGGATAAATCAGTTCTATCTGTGGACCCACTGGTGACTAGTCTGCCAATATCTGCTTATCAATAACTGTAGTTTCTATATTTAAATATTTATGTGTATAGGTTACATCACAAGTAAATATATATGTGGAGAGGAACTTGGTCCCTCTATTAAAGCGCAAATTGCCTTCAATAATAGGTAGAGCCAATTTTATAAAAAATGATGTGGATACCACAACTACTATATTTGTTACATAATTGTCCTGTATGGCTCCCTCTAAAAAAATATAAAAAAAATAATACTGTATTTATTGGCGTATAACACTCACTTTTTTACCCTGAAATTAGAGGGTAATATGTGCCTGCGTGTTATACAAAGGGGGCTGTGGAAAGTTATTTCCTGAAACTTCCCTCTTAACCACTGGGCACTTAAACCCCCTTCCTAACCAGACTAATTTTCAGCTTTCGGTGCTTTCACAATTTGAATGACAATTACTCAGTCATACAACATGTAACAGTCGTACCCATTTGAAATTTTTGTCCCTTTTTTACACAAATAGAGCTTTCTTTTGGTGGTATTTGATCACCTCTGGGTTTTTTATTTTTTGCGCTATAAAAGAAAAACGACTGAAAATTCTGTAAAAAAACAAAATAAAATAAAAACTTCCTCCCGAGTATGGCGATACCCCATGTGTGAGACTTTTACACAGCGTGGCCACATACAGAGGCCCAACATGCAGGGAGCACCATCAGGCGTTCTGGAACACCCAGGCCAATTCTGACATTTCTCTCCTACATGTAAAAATCATCATTTATTTGCTAGAAAATTACATAGAACCCCAAAACATTATATATGCTTTTTTAGCAAAGACCCTAGAGAATACAATGGTGGCCGTTACAACTTTTTATCTCGCACGGTATTTTCGCAGATTTTTTTTTAACGCGTGTTTTAAAAAAAAAACGGTTTTGTGCTAAAAAAAAAAAATAATGTGAAAGATGAAGTTACGTCGAGTAAATAGATACCCAACATGTCACTCTTCAAAATTGCGCACACTAGTGGAATGGCGCCAAACTTTGCTACCTAAAAATCCCCATAGGCGACGCTTTAATTACTTTTATTGTTACATGTTTTTAGTTACGGAGGAGGTCTAGGGCCAAAATGATTTCTCTTGCTTCAACGTTCGCAGAGATACCTCACATGTGTAGCTTGAACACCGTTTTCATATGTCGGTGGAAATTACGTATGCATTCGCTTTTGCATGCGAGCACATGGGGACAGGGGTGCTTATTGTTTATTATACTTTATTTTGACACTTTTTTCCCCCAAAAATTTTTTTTTATCACTTTTATTCCTATTTTAAGGAATGTAAACATCCCTTGTAATAGGAATATAACATGACAGGTCCTCTCAATAAGACCCCACATCTCACCTCTAGGCTGGGAAGACTGAAAAAAAATATATACTGGCTTCGATTGTATCGGTGAGTCTGTAAAAGCACCGGAGGGTGGCAGGAGGGCGGGACATATTGCAGAGTATTGGGGTATTGCAGAGTATCGCGCAGGGAATTGCAGAGTATCGTGCAGGGAATTGCAGAGTATTGGGGTATTGCAGAATATCGCGCAGGGAATTGCAGAGTTTTGGGGTATTGCCGAGTATTGGGGGTATTGCAGAGTATCGCGCAGGGAATTGCAGAGTATTGCGGTATTGCAGAGTATTGGGGTATTGCAGAGTATCGCGCAGGGAATTGCAGAGTATTGGGGTATTGCAGAGTATCACGCAGAGAATTGCAGAGTATTGGGGTATTGCAGAGTATCACGCAGGGAATTGCAGAGCATTGGGGTATTGCAGAGCATTGGGGTATTGCAGAGTATCGCGCAGGGAATTGCAGAGTATCGCGCAGGGAATTGCAGAGTATCGCGCAGGGAATTGCAGAGTATTGGGGTATTGCAGAGTATTGGGGGTATTGCAGAGTATCGCGCAGGGAATTGCAGAGTATTGGGGTATTGTAGAGTATTGGGGTATTGCAGAGTATCGCGCAGGGAATTGCAGAGTATTGGGGTATTGCAGAGTAACACACAGGGAATTGCAGAGTATTGGGGTATTGCAGAGTATCACGCAGGGAATTGCAGAGCATTGGGGTATTGCAGAGCATTGGGGGAATTGCAGAGTATTGCGCAGAGTATTGCAGAGTATTGGGGTATTGCAGAGTATCGCGCAGGGAATTGCAGAGTATTGGGGTATTGCAGAGTATCGCGCAGGGAATTGCAGAGTATTGGGGTATTGCAGAGTATCGCGCAGGGAATTGCAGAGTATTGGGGTATTGCAGAGTATCGCGCAGGGAATTGCAGAGTATTGGGGTATTGCAGAGTATCGCGCAGGGAATTGCAGAGTATTGGGGTATTGCAGATTATCGCGCAGGGAATTGCAGAGTTTTGGGGTATTGCAGAGTATCGCGCAGGGAATTGCAGAGTATTGGGGTATTACAGAGTATCACGCAGGGAATTGCAGAGCATTGGGGTATTGCAGAGCATTGGGGTATTGCAGAGCATTGGGGTATTGCAGAGCATTGCGCAGGGTATTGCAGAGTATTTGGGTATTGCAGAGCATTGGGGTATTGCAGAGTATTGGGCAGGGATGGATGGATGGATGGATCAGTGCTGCTGCTGCCTCCGCTCTCCCCCCTCTCCTCTCACACGGTACCGATCAGTACAGAGAGGAGAAAAAGGAACCTGTGCCATCAAATGACGCCGGTTTGTTTACAAGTGATCGCTTCGTCATTTGACGGAGCGATCACGTGGTAAACGGACGCCATCAGCGGCAATTTACCGCGATCCGTCGGGTCTTCGCGATCTGTCGGGCGCGCGAGGGAAGGATTCTGGGAGGACGTGACCGCGCTGTAGCAGTAAAATGTCTATGGCGTGGTCGGAAAGTGGTTAAAGTTAGGGTTCGTGTTATACGCCGATAAATACGGTACATACCTTATCTGGAGATATAAACAACCCTGGATTAGATTGGAAAATTTTACAGGTGCCTAAAGATGAAGGAGGTTTGGCCGTTGCCAATGCCAGATTGTTTTATCTGGCATCCCAACTCCAGAAAATATATGGTTATAGACTGAGGGCATTTGAGGGCAACAATGTGTGTGTTTTGGAGTTTTTGTTGTACAATGAAAACATTTCTAAAAATGAAGTCACGTGGTGTGACGAATACGCGTCGGGATTGGAGCACTGGACCCTCTGCATAAAAAAGTTCCCCTGATGAAGTCACGTGGTGTGACGAATACGCGTCGGGATTGGAGCACTGGACCCTCTGCATAACACCTGACGGACGGTAGACGAGCTCGCTGCTCGTGGATGTATGACCGCCTCAGTTTGCCTTATGTGAGTTTTATTTATGCTTTGTTTAATAAACCTTTTGTTGCGGTATTATGCGATGTGCCTTCCTATTTCTCTTTCCTGCCCTAACACCATCGTCTGAGCATCGGCAGACCATTACCTAGATAAGCAGTGGCAGCAGAGCAGCACCTGACAAGCTCGCTGCTCGTGGAGATAGGCACCCCCTTTTACCACTCTGTGTAAGTGCACATCCTTGATTTCAAGCAGATATCCCCCCAGTGGTGACAGGACTACTCTATGTTTTTTCTTTTTGTACTTTCCCTTCCCATGTACCATCGGATTTGAGGCTTCCATTCGTCAAGAGTTTGATGTCCTATCTGTCTGGCTATATCAGATAGCCTTGAGGTAAGCTGATAGGATCACTAGAGGTGTGGGCTGCACGATTTGAAATTCTCCATTGCATCTTCACCCATTTGGCTGCTGGAACATCTCCTTTTGACTTCACATCAGATCTCACTCGCTGCACTCAGTTGCATGTTACAGTTGGACTTTCTTTTTCTACATTTGTTTTTCTACATTTGTTTTTGTCCGCAGGACTGAGATTGACCATGCGTTCTATTATGTCAACCACATATCACTATATGTGACACGGTCACTGATATTTACTGTTACTTTGTTCACATTGTTTTTATATATAATTGATATTTATATATTTATATATATTTTTTGTACTCACCTTAGCCACTTAGTTTATCACTTCACCTACCCTTTCACCTATTTCTCATCACCCTTCAGGCATCACTACCACAGCGCAAACAATATCACTTGTTGTATTTCTAAAAATATATTTGAAAAAAAAATATTGCAAAAAACCTTCAGGCTTCTGCTAGAAAGCTGACCGTGAAGAGGAATTTCATCTTTCAGCATGACAACGACCTAAAGCAGGGCTCGACAAACCCCAGGAGCCAGGTCGCCATAGTAAATAGAATTTTCATCCTGGCGCCTGGAGGTTTGTCAGCCACAGTGGTTGTAGCGTGAGGGGGCAGCCGGGCATAATGGGAGTTGTGGAATGTCAGTCCTAACAATGCTGATATAACACTGACCACACCTCTGCCAGCAGAGTGTGGAGAATCTTCCTCCCTTCTCCACACTGTTGGCAGAGCGGTGTGTTAAACTGTAGAAAGAGGAGCTGTCAAAATTGAGGTTGAATGTTGGGGGTGAGTGGTACCCAGCTATCCAACACCTGCCAATGGCATAGGATCTGGGCGCAGTACCCATCCGTGCTTATCAGTGCAGTGTCATCAATGCTCTCTCATTACTGAACAAGAAGAATTACTTATTTTTTATTTTGTGTTTTTTTTTTTTTTTGCAAGAAAACCCACATTTATGATTAAATACCACCAAAAGAAAACTATTTCTGTGCAAAAAAAATATAAAAATGTCATATGGGTACAGTGTTGCATTGCACAGTGCATGACTAATTGTCATTCAAAGTGTGACAGCGCTGAAAGCTGAAAACTGGCCTGGGCAGGAAGGAGGTGAAGGAAACCAGTAGGCAAGTGGTTAAAAAAAACTGGCTTCTAATTTTAATAGCTGGCTCCTAGTTTTAAAGAAAATTTGTCAAGCCCTGACCTAAAGCAAACATCCAAATCAACAAAGAAATCACTTTACCAAAAGAAGATCAACGTTTTGGAATGGCCCAGCCATAGCCCAGACCTGAATCAGATTGAAATTCTGTGCGGTGATCTGAAGAGGGCTGTGCACAGGAGATGTGCTCGCAATCTGACAGATTTGGAGTGTCTTTCCAAAGAAGAGTGGGCAGATATTGCAAAGTCAAGATGTGCCATACTAATACTTATACCGAAAAAGACTGAGTGCTTTAATAAAGTCAAAAGGTGCGTCAACAAAGTATTGGTTTAAGGGTCTGCACACCTATGCAACCATATTTTGTTTTTTACTTCCCTTCACCTAAAAGGTTCAGTTTGTTGTAGAACTGAGTTATACAGTTTATAGGTCACATTAAAAGGTGGAAAAAGTTCTGAAATTATTTATCTTTGTCTCATTTTTTTTTTACATCACAGAAACCTGATATTTTAACAGGGGTATGTAGATTTGTATATCCACTGTATATACAGCATCTCACAAAAGTGAGTACACCCCTCACATTTTTGTAAATATTTTATTATATCTTTTCATGTTAAAACACTGAAGAAATTACACTTTGCTACAATGTGAAATAGTGAGTGTACAGCTTGTATAACACTGTAAATTTGACACAGCCATTAATGTCAACCACTGGCAACAAAAAGTGAGTCAACCCTTAAGTGAAAATGTCCAAATTGGGCCCAATTAATAATTTCCCTGCCAGCGTCATGTGAATTGTTGGTGTTACAAAATCTCGGGTGTGAATAGGGAGAGAGCAGTTATGTTAAATTTGGCGTCATCGCTCGCACTCTCTCATACTAGTCACTGGAAGTTCAACACGGCACTTTATGGCAAAGAACTCTGAGGATCTGAAAAAATAAATTGTTGCTCTACATAAAGATAGCCTAGGCTATAAGATAATTGCCAAGATCCTGAAACTGAGCTGCGATATGGTGGCCAAGACCATACAGAGGTTTAACAGGACAGGACAAAGAAGTTGAGGGTACGTGCACACTGCATCAAATTGGTCTGCATGGCGGTCATCCCAGAAGGAACTAAAGATGATGCACAAGTAAGCCTGCAAACAGTTTGCTGAAGACAAGCGGACTAAGGACATGGATTACTGGAACCAGGTCCTGCGGTCTGATGAGACCAAGCTAAACTTTTTTGGTTCAGATGGTGTCAAGCTTGTGTGGGGGCAACTGGGTGAGGAGTACAAAGACAAGTGTGTCTTGCCTACAGTCAAGCATGGTGGTGGGAATGTAAAGGTCTGGGGCTGCACGAGTGCTTGTGCCGGCACTGGGGAGCTACAGTTCATCGAGGGAATCATGAATGCCAACATGTATTGTGACATACTGAAGCAGAGCATGATCCCCTCCCTTCAGAGACTGGGCCTCAGGGTAGTATTCCAACACAAAGGCCCCAAACACACCTTCAAGATGACCTCTGCCTTGCTAAAGAAGCCGAGGGTAAAGATGATGGACTGAACAAGCATGTCTCCAGACCTAAACCCTATTGAGCATATGTGGGGCATCCTCAAATGGAAGGTGGAGGAGAGCAAGGTCTCTAACATCCACCAGCTCTGTGATGTCATCATGGAGTAGTGGAAGAGGACTCCAATGGCAACCTGTGAAGCTTTGGTGAACTCCATCCCTAAGGGGGTTAACGCAGTGCTCGGAAATGATGGCCACACAAAATATTGACACTTTGGGCCCAATTTAGACATTTTTACTTAGGGGTGTACACAATTTTGTTGCCAGCAGTTTAGACAATAATGGCTGTGTGTCGAGTTATTTTGAGGGAACAGCAAATGTACACTGTTATATAAGCTGTACACTCACTACATTGTAGCAAAGTGTTATTTCTTCAGTGTTGTCACATGAAAAAAGGTAGCATAAAATATTTACAAAAATACATACACGCCACATACAAGACATACAACACATACAAATGCCTTGAAAAAGTATTCATACCCCTTGAAATTTTGTAATGTCACAACCAAAAACGTAAATTTATTTTATTGGGATGTGATGCGATAGACCAAAACAAAGTTGCATATAATTGTGAAGTGGAATGAAAATGAGAAATGGTTTCAAACTTTTTTTTTTACATTTTTTTATATGTGAAAAGTGTGGCGTGCATTTGTATTCAGACCCCTTTACTCTGATACCCCTAACTAAAATCTAGTGGCACCAATTGCCTTCAGTCAAGTCACCTAATTAGTAAATAGAGTCCACCTGTGTGCAATTTTAACTCTGTATGAATACATCTATTCTGTGAAGCCCCCAGAGGTTTGTTACAGAACCTTAGTTTAAAAAACAAAACAAAAAAAAAACAGCATCATGAAGGCAAAGGAACACACCAGGACAGGTCAGGGGTAAAGTTGTGGATTAGTTTAAAGCAGGGTTAGGTTATATAAAAATATCCCAAGTTAGAATAGCTCTCTGAGCACTGTTTAATCCCTCATCTGAAAATGAAAAAAAAGGAGTATGGCACATCTGCCAACCTACCAAGACATGGCCATCCACCTAAACGGACAGGCCAGGCAAGGAGAGCATTAATCAATCAGAGAATTAATCAAGACGCCCAGGGTAACTAGAGGAGCTGCAGAGATCCACAGCTCAGGTGGGAGAATCTGTCTACAGTACAACCATTAGTTGTGCACCCCACACATCTGGCCTTTATAGAAGAGTGTCAAAAAGAAAGTCATTGGTGAAAGTCATAAGAAGTCCCGTTTGCAATAAGCCATATGGGGGACACAGCAAACATGTGGAAGAAGGTGCTCTGGTCAGATAAGACCAAAATAGAATTTTTGTCCTAAAAGCAACACACTGGTGGAAAACTAACACTGCACATCACCCTGAACACACCATCCCCACCGTGAAACATGGCGGTGGCAGCATCATGTTGTGGTGATGCTTTTCTTACAGTAGGGACAGGGAAACTGGTCAGAGTTATTGCGGAGATTAATGGTTTCAAGGGGAAGAATACCTTTTCAAGGCACTGTAATATATATTTATATACACACACAGATCAGCCATAACATTATGACTACTGACAGGCAGGGACGTTGCTAGGTGCCAAAAATACCAGGGGCTTCAGCCCGAAGCCAAGCCAGCACCGGGGGGTGCACGCAGTCGTGGTCAGTGGAGTGGCGTGGCACAGGGTGACCTACCTGAGCTACGTGAGTGTGTGTGTCAGTATGCACACACCAACGTGACCCGACTACACCGACCCAGTGACCCGACTACACCGACCCAGTGACCCCGACCCAGTGACCCCGATAAATGGGGGGGCCGGGGGGGGGGGCAGTGGGATACACCGAAGGGGGGGGGGGGCCCAGTGGACTACACCGACGGGGGGGGGGGCAGGGGGTGGGGTGGACTACACCGTGGGGGGGGGACCCAGTGGGACTAACGGGGGGGGGGGGGCGAGGGGACCCAGTGACCCCGACTACACGGGTGGGGACAGTGACCCCCGACTAAACGGGTGGGGGGACAGTGACCCCGACTAAACCGGGGGGGGATGGGGGGAACAGTGACCCCGATAAACCGGGTGAGGGACCCCGACTGGGGGGACATGACCCCGATAACCGGGGGGTGGGGGGAGGGGGACAGTGGGATACACCGGGTGGGGGGGGGGTGTGGGGGACCAAGTGGGGGGACTGGGTTTAAACGGGTGGGGGTGGGCTGGGGTGGGGGACAGTGGGATAACGGGTGGGGGGACAGTGGGGATACACGGGTGGGGGGGGGACAGTGGGATAAAACGGGGTGGGGGGACAGTGGGTGGTGGGACTACTACGGGTGGGGGACAGTGGACTAACCGGGTGGGGGGACCAAGTGGGGGGACCCGGGGACTAACGGGTGGGGGGACAGAGGGATACAACGGGTGGGGGGACCCAGTGGGGGGACCCGAGGGATAAACGGGTGGGGGGACCCAGTGGGGGGACTACACCGACCCAGGGGGGGATGGACTACACGGGTGGGGGACCCAGTGGGATAACCGACAGTGGGGGGGGTGGACTACAACAGGGGGGGGACCCAGGACCCGACTAAACAAGGGGGGGGGGGGACAGTGGGATAAAACGGGGGGGGGGGGGACAGTGGGATAAACGGGAGGGGGGGGACCAAGTGGACTACACCGAAAAAAAAACAAGTGGGGACTAATCAAGGGGGGGGGACAGTGTGGGACATAAACGGGGGGGGGACAGTGGGATAAAAAGGGGGGGGACAGTGGGAAACAGGGGGGGGACAGTGGGATAAACGGACAGAGGGGGGACAGTGGGATAAACGGGAGGGGGGGGGGACAGTGGGATAAACAGGGAGGGGGGGACAGTGGGAATAAACAGGAGGTGGGACAGTGGGATAAACGGAGAGGGGGGACAGTGGGATAAACGGGAAGGGGGGACAGTGGGATAAACGGGGGGGGAGTGGGATAAACAGGGGGGGCAGTGGGCATAAACGGGGAGGGGGGCAGTGGGATAAACGGGGGGCAGAGGGGGGGGGGGACAGTGGGATAAACGGGAGGGGGGGGCAGTGGGATAAACGGGAGAGGGGGGGCAGTGGGATAAACGGGAGAGGGGGGCAGTGGGATAAACAGAGGGGGGGCAGTGGGATACGGGAGAGGGGGGGCAGACGGGATAAACGGAGAGGGGGGGCAGCGGGATAAACGACAGTGCGGGATAAACGATGGGGGGGGGCACGGGATAAACGAGGGGGGGCAGCGGGATAAACGAGGGGGGGCAGCGGGATAAACGAGGGGGGGCAGCGGGATAAACAGGGGGGCATGACGGGGGGGGGGGCAGTGGGATAAACGGGTGGGGGACAGTGGGACGGGTGGGGGACAGTGGGATAAACGGACAGGGGACGGACAGACAGTGAGATAAACGGTGGGGGACGGGCATAAAACGGACAGGGCACGGGTGGGGGACAGATACAGTGAGATACACGGGGGGGGACAGCGGACAGGGACAGTGAGATGGACGGGCATAAACGGGGGGACAGTGCATAAAACGGGGGGGACAGAAGAAGGGAACAGTGGGATAAACGGGGGGGAGGGAACAGTGGGATGGACGGACAGTGAGAAGGACGGGGGGGACGACAGTGAGATGGACGGGGGGGACGGACAGTGAGATGGACGGGGGGGAAAGTGAGAAATGGGGGGGACGGACAGTGAGATGGACGGGGGGGGAGGGGGACGGGACAGTGAGATGGACGGGGGGGGGACGGACAGTGAGATGGACGGGGGGGACGGACAGTGAGATGGACGGGGGGGGGGGTGACAGTGAGATGGACGGGGGGGGGAACAGTGACAGTGAGATGGACGGGGGGGGGACAGTGAGATGGAACTGGGGGGGGAGTGAGATGGACGGGGGGGGGACAGAGATGGAGGGGGGGGACCGGGGGGGAGTGAGATGGACGGGGGGGGACAGTGAGATGGACGGGGGGGACAGTGAGATGGACGGGGGGGGATGGGACGGGGGGGGACAGTGAGATGGACGGGGGGCGGGGGGGGCAGTGGATGGACGGGGGGGGGGGGAGGGGGGGGGACAGTGAGATGGACGGGGGGGGGGAGGGGGGACGGGGGGGGGAGTGAGATGGACGGGGGGGGGGGTGACAGTGGGGGGGGGGAGATGGACGGGGTGGGACAGGGGGGGGGACAGTGAGATGGACGGGGGGGGACAGTGAGATGACGAGGGGGGGGGACTGCGGGGGGACAGTGAGATGGACGGGGGGGGGGGGGGGAGGACAGTGAGGGGGGGGGGACAGTGAGATGGACAGGGGGGGGGGACAGTGAGAAGGATGGGGGGGGACAGTGAGATGGACTGGGGGGGGGGCAGGGGGGGGGGGGGGGACAGTGAGATGGACGGGGGGGGGGGGGGACAGTGAGGGGGGGGGGGGGGGGGACAGTGAGATGGACGGGGGGGGGGGGACAGTGAGGGGGGGGGGGGGGACAGTGAGAATGGACGGGGGGGGGGGGACGGGGGGGGGGGGGAGTGAGATGGACGGGGGGGGGGGACAGTGAGATGGACGGGGGGGGGGACAGTGAGATGGACGGGGGGGGGGGGACGGGGGGGACAGTGAGATGGACGGGGGGGAGGGACGGAGATGGACGGGGGGGACAGTGAGATGGACGGGGGGGGACGGACAGTGAGATGGACGGGGGGGACGGACGGAGATGGACGGGGGACGGACAGACAGTGAGATGGACGGGGGACGGACAGACAGTGAGATGGACGGGGGACGGACAGACAGTGAGATGGACGGGGGACGGACAGACAGTGAGATGGACGGGGGGGGGGGACGGACAGTGAGATGGACGGGGGGGGACAGTGAGATGGAATGGGGGGGACAGTGAGATGGAGGGTGGGGGGACAGTGAGATGGACGGGGGGGACGGACAGTGAGATGGACAGGGGGGGGACAGTGAGATGGACGGGGGGGGGGGGACAGTGAGATGGAACAGGGGGGGGGGGGGTGGGGGGGACAGTGAGATGGACGGGGGGGGACAGTGAGATGGACAGTGGGGGGGGGGACAGCAGTGAGATGGACGGGGGGGGGACAGTGAGATGGACGGGGGGGGGACAGTGAGATGGACAGGGGGGGGGACAGTGAGATGGACGGGGGGGGAGGACAGTGAGATGGACAGAATGGGGGGGAGGACAGTGAGATGGACAACAGGGGGGGGGGGGACAGTGAGATGGACCAGGGGGGGGGGACAGTGAGATGGACAGGGGGGACGGACAGTGAGATGGACGGGGGGGGCGGACAGTCCCTCTAGAGATGGACGGGGGGGGGACAGTGAGATGGACAGGGGGGACGGGACAGTGAGATGGACGGGGGGGGGGAGGACAGTGAGATGGACAGGGGGGGGGACAGTGAGATGGACGGGGGGGGACAGTGAGATGACGGGGGGGGGGGCAGTGAGATGGACGGGGGGGGGACAGTGAGATGGACGGGGGGGACGGACAGTGAGATGGACGGGGGGGACAGTGAGATGGACGGGGGGACGGACAGTGAGATGGACGGGGGGGACGGACAGTGAGATGGATGGGACAGGGGGGGGGCAGTGAGATGGACGGGGGGGGGACACAGTGAGATGGACGGGGGGGGGACAGTGAGATGGACGGGGGGGGGGGGACAGTGAGATGGACGGGGGGGCGGGGAGGGGGTGGCAGTGAGATGGAAATGGCCCCGGGGGGGACGGACAGTGAGATGGACGGGGGGGGACGGACAGTGAGATGGCGGAGGGGGATTGGGGACAGTGAGATGGACCGGGGACAGGGGGGACAGTGAGGATGGAGGGAGGGGGGGGGGACAGTGAGATGGACGGGGGGGGGGGGGACAGTGAGATGGGACGGGGGGAGGGGGACAGTGAGATGGACAGGGGGGGGGGGGGGGGGAACAGTGAGATGGACGGGGGGGCAGCGAGATGGATGGGGGGGCAGCGAGACGGACGGACGGGGGGGGGGACAGTGGGATAGACGGGGGGACAGTGGGATAGACGGGGGGACAGTGGGATGGACAGGAGGAGACCGTGAGATGCTCCTTCTTCTGCTGGGCTCCTGCAAGTAGCACTGCACTGACAGGGGCGAGGGAGACTGAACGGAATTGTCTGTAGCTTACCTGTCACAATTAGACATTAGCTCTCCTGGAGTGGGGGAATATGGGGAGAGCGTGCTGGTGGGAGAGAGCATCCTGATCGGTACATTGCAGGGAGAGAGGGGGGACAATGGGTGACTCACTCGGGAGTGCTGCTTACCACTGAAGGTGGGGGCGAGGGGGTTGCTGCTGGCGGGAGAGAGCGCATTGTAGCGGGTAACAGGAAGAGGCACTCACCACTGTAGCCACAGGAGCGGGGGGAGTGCTGCTGGTGGAACTCAGGAGAGAGCATATTCAGCGCGTGCAGGGGAGGTCTATCCCACGTGAATGCATGGTGCTGGTGGAGGGCTGCAGGTACTTTCAACTTGAGCTTATGCTGTGGTGTCCGGATCATTCCCGTACAGGTGGCAACGCTAGCTCGGGCACTCGGGGCTACTTATTAACTTTGGCATGCCTGGGACCCGGGGCTTTTCGGCTGCACATTCGGGGCTCCAGCCTCCTCAGCCACCCCTAATGACGCCCCTGCTGACAGGTAAAGTGAACATTAATTATCTCCTCACAATAGCATCTGAACGTGGTTGGGATATATTAGGCAGCATGTAAACATGTTGTCCCTAAAGACGATATGTTGAAAGCAGTCTATACACTATATTATCAAAAGTTTTTGGACACCTGCCTTTGCACGCACATGAACTTTAATGGCATCTCAGTGTTAGTCTGTAGAGGTCAATAATGGGCCAGATTCAGGTAGAGTTAGGCTGGAGTATCAGTGATACTCCAGCCTAACTGTCACTTTAAGCCGGCGTTTTTGTTTTCTGTAACCAGAAAACAAGAAACGCTGGGTTGGAGTTCCGATGCGAGCGGCGTAATTGAATTTCGCCATTGCATCGCAACTTTAATTTAAAAATGGCGCTGGGGGCGTTCCCGCTGATTAACGCCGAAAAAATACGTTAATCAGCGGGAATCGGCAATTCACGATCGTATTCGGGCGCGACGCAGTGACTTTCCGACGTTTCCGTAAGAGATACGCGGCGTAAATAAATACATGCCCCCTAGGTGGAGTATCCTATGTTAAGTATAGCCGTCGTCATCGCGTCGAAAAAAAAAAATTTGCGTCGCTTGCGTAAAACGTCCATGAATGGGGATTTGACGTCATTGACGTTCACTGACAGAATTTAGAGCATGCGCACTGGGATGCATTGACAGTCGACGCATGCGCAGTACGTTCGCCGCAGGATCGCGCTTAGTTTAAATAATACACGCCCCGTACCCGCCCAATTTGTATTCCGCCAGCTCATTTTCGATACGCTGCCGCAACTTTAGGAGCAAGTGCTTCATGAATAACAGCACTTGCTCCTAAAATTTCGCCAGAGTAACGTAAATGAGAAACGTAACTCCAGATTAAAGATGCTCCCATCTACCTGAATCTGGCCCTATGAGTTGGTCCACCCTTTGCAGCCATTACACCTTAAACTCCTCTGGTAAGGCTGTTCATAAGGTTTAGGGAGTGTCTATGGGAATGTTTTACCATTCTTACAGAAGCACATTTGTAAGGTCAGGCACCGATGTTGGACGAGAAGGCCTGGATCTCCAGTCTAATTCATCCCAAAGGTGTTCTATCGGGTTAGGGTCAGGACTCCTAGGGGCAGGTTAGGGCTGTGAAGGGTACTATGGGGCAGGTTAGGGCTGTATAAAGGTACTATAGGGGCAGGTTAGGGCTGTATACAGTGACAATGTGCTCACTTATGGCGTAGCTGCAGATGCAGACACTCGTGGCTCCTGTGTGCTCTCCTTTAGGATCAGCCAGTGAACAAGCTTTTTTGGGAAAAGTGGAAGCAGCAGCCACACCCCGGCTCCACCCATCAACTCCAGCTACCTCAGGACTCGGAAGGCATTGAAAATCGCTGAGAAACAGCCTAGCTGATTGGACGACTGGGGAGACCGGCAGCTCCCCTCCCCCGCACCGCTGGGCCCACTGCCGACCCGAAGATTGTCTTCTAATGCTTACAAAGTTGGGAAATAGCGGGGGCGCCCGCTCATTATGATGGCCCTGCTGCAATCTCCTCTCACACTGCACACTCCTGGACTGACCCCCCCCCCCCTATTGTGCCACACCCGGAGCAGACTGCCCCCCTCTTGGTATGCCACTTCGGCTTTTTTGTGGAGGCAGAACTAATCACATGACCTAGCTGTGCTGGTGCAAAAATGTACATTAGTGGAGGCATGCACAAGTGTTTACTCATTAGGTCACGTGCATTGTAGTTTGTCCATGTGCACCAAATACCTATCTTACACCAAACTCTTTCTGTATTTTAGCTGAGAATATTCTCAGACAAAGCCTATATGCACAACCCTAATGCCGCGTACACAAGATCGGAATTTCCGGCAAAAAAAGTTTGATGTGAGCTTTTGGTCGGAAATTCCAACCGTGTGTTTCTCGTTGGAAATTCCAATCTTCTGTATGCGATTCTGATGCACAAAAAAAACACGCATGCTCGGAAGCATTAAACTTAATTTTTCTCGGCTCGTCATAGTGTTGTACGTCAACGCGTTCTTGACAGTCGGAATTTTGTGTGACCGTGTGTATGTGTAACAGAATGAACCATGACAATCAGAGACTTTGGAAGGATGAGAGATACTCCTGTGCCAGGGACACTAATAACTCCTGGGTCGAAGTCCACCCTGTGCCCTTGTAGGCGTAGGGTGGCCAATAGGATCATAATTCATATATTACATGAGATGGGACATTAATAATAATTCATGTTTGCAGGATACTGAGATATTAAGGTGTTCCTACTAGACATCTGCTTTTAAAATGCTAAGTGACCCAGCTTGTAAAAGACATTTCATTCTGTTGAAAGGTGTTAATTACATCGGCTCCTGAAAGACCTTTTGAATGTGTGATTCATTGTGTTTAAAGCAGTGTGTTAAAGTCTCTAATCAGATGTATTGAATTAGCATGTCAATTATGTTTAGAAATGTATTGACGCCCAGGTGTAAGAACCTTCCCTTTAGAGACAGCCGTCTGTCTAAAGATATGGTTTGAAGGGAAATCATTGTGTGACAGTATTTTGTTTTGATGTCATTATCTACAGGAATGTCATTCTCTCTGAGGCAGTAGTTAAGTCATGCTAAATATATCGGTGCCAAATTGTCTGCACAGTTACTACCCATAGTGTGTGATGAGGGGGTGGAGATTGCATTGTCCTGTGATTAACTGTAACATCTTGTACTGTATAAAAAGCTGAGAAGAAACCATTAAAGTGTTCAGTCAATTGGAAACAAGTACAGAGCAGAGTCTCGTCTTGGTTCTGGGAAATGGAATGGATCGTGTATGCAAGATTGTTGCAGTGTGTCAAATAAGCTTGTCGTGGGTGGATGGAAGGTCGTAAACTTTGGTGACCGTTACAGTATGCAACTCAAGTTTGAGCCAAAATTCAGTCGAAAAAAAAAATACACAGTTTTCTTGTCGGAATTTCCGACCGTGTGTACACAACATAGTCATATAATAATCAATAACATCAGTCTTGCTTTGAGATGATCATGAAAAAAAGTTTATATTTATCTGTATTCAGAGAACTCCCAACAATGACTGAAGAAATAGATGAAGGGACCCTGCCGCCTCCACTGTATACATAGACAGGGCAAAGGGGGAGTCAGGGGCAGAGCCAATGGACAGCAGTAAAATTAAGTGTCGTCTAGGTTGTCAAAAATCTTTGCACCAGCCCTGAGCATACAGAAAAGTTATAGATTACAGTTGTGGGAAAATCTTTATAAAAAACTATGGAAATTGCCTAGATTTATGCATAAGCAGGTCCTAAAATGTGGTCTGGTCTTTTCCTTACTTATGACCACAAAAACAGATGCTCGTAAAAAAGGCACACAATTTTTTTTTTTTTTTTTAATAATTTCTTAACCACTTGCTTACTGGGCACATATACACACCCCTCCTGCCCAGGTGAAATTTCAGCTCCCGGCACTGCGTCGCTTTAACTGAAAATTGCGCAGTCGTGCGACGTGGCTCCCAAACAAAATTTACGTCCTTTTTTCCCCACAAGTAGAGCTTTCTTTAGGTGATATTTGATCACCTCTGCGGTTTTTATTTTTTGCGCTATAAACAAAAAAGTGCGACAATTAAAAAAAAAAAAAAAAAAAATTTTTTACTTGTTGCTATAATAAAATAGCCCAATTTTTTCCTCAGTCTAGGCCGATATGCATTTTACATATTTTTGGTAAAAAAATTTTAATGGGACTGCGACATTATGGCGGACACATCGGACACTTGACACATTTTTGGCACCATTCACATTTATACTGTGAACAGTGCTATAAATATGCACTAATTACTGCATAAATGTGACTGGCATTGAAGGGGTTAACACTAGGGGGTGAGGAAGGGGTTAAATGTGTACCCTGCATAGTGTTCTAACTGTGGGAAGGTGACCGATCTGTGTCCCTATGTACAAGGGACACAGATCGGTCTCCTCTAACCCTGACAGGATGTGGATCTGTGTGTTTACACACAGGTCCGTGTCTCTGTAACCGCCTATCGCGGATGCCTGGCGGACATCACGGTCGCCAGCCACGCCAAAGGCATCTCAGTGTTGCGGCCGGAGGCCGTATATAGACGCTTTTACGACAATTAAGATCCACACTGCGGCCGTATAAAGTCGTACGCCCGTCAGGAAGTGGTTAAAGTGGTTGTAAACTCAGTTACACCACGTGTACCTACAGGCAAGCCTATAATGAGGCTTATCTGTAGGTACTATAAATAAACTGTGCATGTTTAGGAGATATTCACTGTATGCGCTGCTACCAACAGCATTGGCGCATGTGCACTGAAGAAACGGCCCGCCAGCACCGGTTTTTAGGGCCTGTGCCATGATCGGCAGCTCCCACGTATGCAGCTCTGGCCAATCACAGCACCGGAGCCCGCAAACCCGGAAGTAGTTCCAATGAAAGATGTTTGCCATGGGAGCGGAATGCGGGTGGCACTGCAGGGCATCGTTCTAAGGTGCGTATTTCATAACAAACTAGTATGTAATGCACACTAGCTCATTATGTCTTTGTCTTCCAGGTTTTGTTTTTTGTTTTATTTTTCTCTGAGGTATACAACCTCTTTAACCTTTTACAGCCATGTAATTACGGTTTTTGGCTGTGTCAGTTATAACGAGACTGTCTCTCAATCAATGTCTGGGAGCTGTTGGTAAAAGCGTAGGCTCTGTGCTGGGGTCCAAAGTGAGCACACTCCCAGCACATATATGTGGCAGCTCGGCTTTAAGGCCCACTACCGTGCTGCCACAAACACTCACTGGTCACTTTATTAGGAACAACTGTTTAATTGCTTGGTAATACAAATTGCTAATCACATGGCAGCAACTCAATGCATTTAGGCATCTAGACATGGTGAAGACTTGAAGTTCAAACTGAGCATCAAAATGGGGCAGAAAGGGGATTTAAATGTCTTTAAACGTGGCATGTTTGTTGGTGCCAGACTGGCTGGTCTGAGTATTTGAAAAACTCCTGATCTATTGAGATTTTAACACACAACCATCTTTAGGGTTTACAAGGAATGGTCCGAAAAAGAGAAAATATCTAGTGAGCGGCAGTTAGGCAGTGTGGATGAAAATGCCTTTTTGAGGTGAATGGACAGACTGAAAGGTATGCAGAACAACATCTCTGAACGCACGTCACACGAAATGCTGAAGAAGGCTACAGCAGCAGAAAACCACACCAGATGCCACTCCTGTCAACTAAGAACAGGAAACTGAGGCTACGAATCACACAGGCTCACCAAAATTGGACAATAGAAAATTGGCAAAATGTTGCCTGGTCTGATGATCCTTGAATTCAGCTGCAATATTCAGATGGTAAGGTCAGAATTTGGTGTAAACATGAAAGCATGGATACATTCTGCTCTGTATCAATGGTTCAGGCTGGTGGGTGGCAGTGGTATAATTCTGTTGGGCCCCTTAGTACCAATTTAGCATTGTTTAAACGCCACGGCTACCTGAGTATTGTTACTGACCATGTCCATCCCTTTATGACTACGGTGTACCCATCTTCTGATGGCTCCTTCCAGGAGGGATAATGCACCATGTCACAAAGATCAAATCATCTCACCACTGGTTTCTTGAACAGGACAATGAGTTCACTTTACTCCAATGGCCTCCACAGTCACCAGATCTCAATCCAGTAGAGCACCTTTGGGATGTGGTGGAACTGAAGATTCACATCTTGGATGTGCAGCTGACAAATTTGCAGTGTGATACCATCATGTCAATATGGATCAAAATCTCTGAGGAATGTTTCCAAAACATTGTTGAATCTAAGGCAGGTCTGAAGGCAAAAAGGGGGTCCAATCCGGTAGTAGCAAGGTGTACCTAATAAAGCGTGTCCGGTGAGTGTGTGTATACAGCCACTAAGGTGCTTAAAGTGATGTATTTTATATACTCTTTTTTTTTACCATGTATATAAAATTATTTTATAAATAAACATTCAATACAGGCTATAGTCTGACAAGCAGTAAGAGCCATCTCACATTATTTCACCAGCATCACAGAAGGGGGAAATGTATTTTACAAACAAAAAAGCCTACCAACTTTGCCCGATTCATAATTTTTTATTACATCAACAGAAGCATTTATAAGCATTAATTATCAGGCCACTGTTAATTGAAGGTGGTTTGAGTCATAACAGCTAGCGAGGTTATCTGTTCATATAAACTGTTCCAAGTTTTCTGTAAATTACTGGTTACACCAAACAAGAATACACTCAGGACTGATAATATGTGCTGACTATTTTTAAACCATGCAGACCGTTTCAGCTATTCATTGGCAGTATTTCAATACAGTCACAATAGGATTCATTATAGTGCAATTTCTTTTTTTTGTGAATGCAGGCAACAATGTCATGAATTTCTACTTACTGTAATAGCTTTCAATACCTGTGGTCACCAAGCAGAGGTTGGTATTTTCTCATTGCTTTTCTACTTTTTAAATGCACCAAAGATTTCATTAACATATTATTGCAATACACTTTTTCAGCCCTGGCATCATTTACAAATCCACAGTGATTTTTTTTATAAGACTTAGTACAAGCCACAGTTCTATTGGCTGCAAAAGACTAATGTGAAAGGCGAGTTTATGTTTATTAAAAGTCAGCAGCTACAAAAAGTGGACATACATACACTTACCTGTTCCACGGTCCAGCGATGCTTCGCTCCTCTCCCCCCTTCTCCGCTGGCGCCTCCATTGTAACTATGGGCACCCGGCCGTGACAGCTTTCGGCTTCAAGGCCGGCCACTCACTGTGCATGCGCAAGTGGCGCAGCGCCCCCTGAGTGGACAGGCAATCGCCTGGGACCTGTCATGTGTCCCAGGTGATCGCCTACAGGGAGGGGCCGCCGTTGGCGATATGACGTATCGCCTAAGTGGTCCCTGGGAGAAAGGAGGAAGTGGCACAGGAAGTCCCACTCCTACTAAAGCCCCCATTCCCCCCCAAAAAAATTACATGCCAAATGTGGCATGTAAGGGGGTGAGGAGTGGATTAAGCGGAAGTTCCACTTTTGGGTGGAAGGCTTTTTTCTGTCTCACAAAACATGTTATAGGATGAGCTGGCAAGCAATTAAAAAAAAAAAAAAAAACACACATTAACCACTTGAGGCCCGCGCTACCGTCAGATGACGGCAACAGCGCGGGCCTCAATATCCAACATGCCGTCATTTGACGGCATGTCTTTCTGGCGTTCCCAGCGCGCGCTGTACAGCGCGCTGCGGGGAAGCCCTGTGTTGTCCGTGTCCCTCGGACACGGCCAATCACAGATCGCGGCAAACGGCCAATCAGAGCGGCCGTTTGCAATGCGATCTGTGGGGCGAATGAGAGATGATCTCTCATAGATCATCTCTCATTGCCGGCTGACACAGAGACAATGTCCTGTCTCTGGAAGGGAGGAGCCCGATCTGTGTTCCTTCCTACATAGGGACACAGATCGGTCACCCCCCCAGTCACCCCCCCTCCCCCTACAGTTTAGAACACACCTAGCATACATATTTAACCCCTTCCTCACCCCCTAGTGTTAACCCCTTCCTTGCCAGTCACATTTATACTGTAATTAGTGCATATTTATAGCACTGATCGCAGAATAAATGTGAATGGCGCCAAAAATGTGTCAAAAGTGTCCGATGTGTCCGCCATAACGTCGCAGTAACAATAAAAATCGCAGATCGCCGCCATTTCTAGTAAAAAAAAAAAAAAAAAAAAATAATAATTCTCTCCCCTATTTTGTAAGCGCTATAACTTTTGCGCAAACCAGTCGCTTATTGCGATTTTTTTTTTTTTTTTTTTACCAAAAATATGTAGAAGAATACGTATCGCCCTAAACTGAGAAAAAAAAATGTTTTTTTTTTTTTTTAATTGGGATATTTATTATAGCAACAAGTAAAAAAATATTGTATTTTTCTTCAAAATTGTCGCTCTTTTTTTGTTTATAGGCGCAAAAAATAAAAATCGCACAGGCGATCAAATACCACCAAAAGAAAGCTCTACTTGTGGGGAAAAAAGGACGTAAATTTTGTTTGGGAGCCACGTCGCACGACCGCGCAATTGTCAGTTAAAGCGACGCAGTGCCGGAAGCTGAAATTTCACCTGGGCAGGAGGGGGGTGTAAGTGCCCAGTAAGCAAGTGGTTAACAATATCAGTTCCCAAAACAAAATGATTATTGGATTTAATAGAAGCATTGGGGTTGAATTACTAAAACTGAATTGTGTAAAATCTGGTGCAGCTGTCCATGGTAGCCAAGCAGCTTCTGAGTTCAGCTTCAACAAAAGTACTTGGCAGCTGATTGGTTTCTATGCAGAGCTGCACCAGATGTTGTACTCTCCAATTTTAGTAAATCAACCCCATTGTCTATATAGAATCCAATCCAGTCTTAGCGTTGGATTTATAACACACAACTGAAAACTAACACCTGAATTCTTCCTATGGGCAACACATTACTTTCACCACAGTGTCTAGTACTAATCAAACTTCCAAAGAAGCTGCATGGTAGTTTGAGTTTTTTGTTCTGCACCTTGACTCAAAGAACAATCTCAGCCCCTACTGACACACCTAGTTGAATGAACATAACTGAAAGCACATAAGGACACGAGCATGTTCACTCTGGTGGAGTGAACATGCAGAATGTTTAGGAGAGGAGATGAATGTGTGAAAAACTGGCCAGCTGACCTGTGCTTTTTACTGAATCCTGCTAATGCACCCAAATGCTACCCTTGCAGTCGCTGCTGTGGCATTTTTATCTAAGGCAGCAGAGTTTTATTTGCAGAACTGTCTCAAACTCACCCATTGAGTTCAATAAGTCCACTCTACAACTGCGAGCCAAACACTTGGCTCACAATGTCAAATTGCTATTCAGCAATTTAAACAGAAAGCAAAAACATGCACTAGGAGGCAGCGATAGAATCTCCTAAAATGTCTGTCAGCTGCTGCTATACCACCCTCTGAAAACCAATATGTGGTGGATTGATTTCAGAGCTGGTAAGCATTACCGCAAATGTGAAAGAGACCAAAACACACACATCAACCATTTCAAACTCCCCATTAATCAGAACATTAGTTCCCAGGCACTTTCCATGTTACCCCCCCCCCCCCCCCCCCCAACTCAATGACCAACTATTATCCAAATCACAGATGACCTATATCATTCATCAAACAATTCCCACCCCCAGCATACATATACCCCACAGACCTCTCCATACCTTCTGCTGACAGGCATCACTCCCCCAATTGACAGACGTTATTCCATAGTCACTTTTATCCCCCAGCTCCCCAACATCCCTCCCTGGTAACTCCACAGACACCACCACCACCGAAAGTCATCCTTCCTCAAGTGACTAACCTCCACCCACAGATATTCCCCACACTGTCATACGTCTACACTCCTCTCCTGTACATACTGCTCACTGTCATCCCTTCCACACTCCTCTCCTGTACATACTGCCCACTGCCATACCCTCCACACACCTCTCCTGTACATACTACCTACCGTCATACCCTCCACACTTCTACTGTACATACTGACCACTCTCATACCCTTCACAGTCCTCTTCTGTACATACTGCCCACTGTCATACCCTCCACACTTCTACTGTACATACTGCCCACTGTCATACCCTCCACACTTCTACTGTACATACTGCCCACTCTCATACCCTCCACACTCCTCTCCTGTACATACTACCTCCTGTACATACTACCTACTGTCATACACTCTCTCCTGCATGTGTATTTGAGCTTTGGGGCGCACACCCTAATGTAATAGGCTGCACACCTATGATATACAGTATCTAAAAAAATCGAGTACACCCCTCACTAGTTTGTATATATTTTATGATACATTTTCATGTGACAACACTGAAGACATTACACTTTGCTACAATGTGAAGTAGTGCGTGTACAGCTTGTATAACAGTGTAAATGTGCTGTCCCCTCAAAATAAGGCAACACAGCCATTCATGTCTAAACCGCTAACAAAAGGGAGTAAACCCCCAAGTCAAAATGTCCAAGTTGGGCCCAAAGTATCAATATTTTGTGTGGGCACCATTTTTCAGCACTGCTAGGCCTCTTCGGCATGGAGTGGACTAGAGCTTCACAGGTTGCCACTGGAGTCCTCTTCCACTCCTCCATGATGACATCACGGAGCTGGTTTTCTTGTCCGAATTTCTGATCGTGTGTAATGTGGCATTAGAGTCTGGTGGGTAATTATACAAAATGCCTACAAGTAATTTCTGCTACAGAGGGCAACACCAGCTTTTGAGCCCAAGGATATATCTATCTATATCTCTCAATTTATATATAGATAGATCTATCTATCGAGATACACATTTATAAATACATATTGTACAGGATGCTAGGAATGGGTCCTGGATGGGAGATGAATTTACCCACTATTATGGTAGTGGTCTCTTTACGAGAGATGATGGGAACACAGTTTTAGTACTCCGTTCACATTGGAAGGTTAGGGGGCCTGGGGTAGTCAGGTGGGAGAGGAGAGGACTGGTCTAAAGTGCTCTTGGGATTAATAAGTTCTCATTTGGGACCTGGAATTCAGATACTCACAGAGACTCAGTAGGAAAGAGCCTCCAAACCCTGATGAAAGGGACTTTGGTACCAAATAGCTAACCCACCTGCACAGAAGTCCTGAAAATAAAAACAGGAAGGAGTCAACACCTATCTGCGAGGTAGAGTGGAGCAGTTCACAGCAATTAAAACCTTGTGGACAGTCTGGCAACTGAGAAAATGTTTGCTGAACTCTAGCAGCCTTTGTGACACCCTGAAACAGACGGGAACACTAAACCCTGATGTGGGCTTGGTAAACTGCCGATGAGCAGGGAGTGGTTTGAGCAACACAATGAGTTTGAAGTGTTTACTTGGCCTCCAAATTCTCCAGATCTCAATACAATTGAATGTATATGACGCTGGAGAAACAAGTCCAATTTAAGGAGGCCCCACCCATAGAATCCATTAAGTGGATTCAAATAATATATGGGAGCCCCAGGTCGGCCGTGAAATTTGGAGGAAAGTTGTCATTGTTTTTTCAGTTATACAGAGGCTGCCCCCTCTCCCCAGCGCTCTTCGCGATAGAGCCAGTGGCAGAGGCTATTAGGACATTGTTAAATATTCAAGGACTTTGAGTGGGTGGGGGGTTGGAAGAGAGGGTAGCTCTGTATGCTGATATGCTATTGTTTTTGAGAGATGCCGGTCCATCTTTGGAGGGAGCTTTAGAATTACTGAATACCTTCTCATCCTTCACAGGGCTTAAAGTAAATTGGGGTAAGTCCCTATTATTCCTTATTGATCAAGAAGCACAGGACACCGTTGCCCCAAATATACCATTGAAATGGGTGAAGGAATTTAAATACCTTAGCATAACAATAACTAGACAAGTTGAGGATTTCTGGGCACTGAATTTAGACCCGGTGATACAGGAACTTGGGAGGAAACTAAAGATATGGATAGCGTTACCACTGTCCTTGTTAGGACGCATTGATCTGGTAAAGATGAAGATTCTTCCTAAATTCCTGTATATATTTAGGAATTCCCCACAATGGTTACCTAAAAGCTTTTTTGTACAACTACATGGAATGCTTTTTACATTCATATGGGCAAATAAATCAGTTAGAATTCAATTAAGTACGCTTATGAGACCGGCAGAACAGGGGGGGTTGGATTTTCCAAATTATTAGTATTTAGCTACACAGCTTGTGACGGTGGGGAGGTGATTGAACCCTGGAGGGTTTGACACTTCCACTATGTTAGAAGCAGCGGTAGTCCAAATTGCTAGAGGCACTGCAGGGACTGTTATATAGGGGGCTAAAATCAAGGTGAGAATTGACTCCTTCAATGAGAACAGTTAAAATATGGAACGCGGCTATGGTAAATGAGGGATACTCCGAAACAAATGTATCCCCAAATACCCCATAAGGCAGGGTTCACACAATACTACACGACGGCAGTACAACTTTCATCCTACTTTGCTCTGCGACATCGGTCCTACATTGGTCCTACATTGGTCCTACATGGGTCCTACATCCATCCGACTTTCATGAACAGGATACTACTTTGATTCGACTTTGTGACAGTCTGACTTTGAGCAATTAAAACAATCCCAGAGTGAGATAAATTCCTTTTACTGCTGCTGAAATCACATGTTGGATGTCAAAAGTCAGATGGTAAGGACAAGACTCCTACTTTGGTCCAACTTCAATGATATTCAATGGGCTGAAGTATAATCAATGTCAGACCAAAGTAGTACAGGGAGCATTTTCAAAGTCGGACCGACTTGTGTCGGACCAGTTAAGACGGCTCTCATAGCGAAACATTGATATTCACACGTCATGCGACATGAGCTCCCAATGTCGGAGCGTTTGTCGGACCAGTGTGAACTCGGCCTCATGGAAAAATCCAGAATTGCCACACCTGGATTCTATTCAGGACCCTGGTGCTTGGACAAAATTTGGGGTGAAAAAGTTACAGCAAATAATACAGGGGGAAAGATTTTCCTCATTTACAGAAATGAGGGAGATCTGGAACATCCCTGGGAGTTATTTTTTTAGCTACAGGCAACTTATTCATGCGTTATTTGCTCGGTTTCCTGGGGGAACTCCGCAAATAATGCACGTAGGTCTGGAACAAATGGTAAAAAGTGGAAAAGGGTCAACTTCAACTTTGTATATGTATCTAGTGAGAGATATATTATTAGATACAAGTAAATTAGGTGAACAGTGGAGAAGGGACATTCCAAATTTGGTGGAGGAGAACTGGGAGGAAGTATGGAGGTCTCCCTTTCAGACATTGGTATCACTTCGAGACAAAGTAATAAAATTTAATATATATAGGAGTCATTATACAACATATAATCTATATAAGATTTCTCCATTAAACCCTCAGAACTGCTGGAGATGTGCCCAAAGATAGTGTTATTCTGGAGGGAAGTCCGGAGAATAATTGATATAGTATCAATAACCTTGGAACAGAAGGCAGAGATCTGCCTACTTGGATTGGTAGGGAAGAAGATTGTTCCGACAGGAAGGAGAATACAGGTGGGCCTTTTATTGTTCTACGCTAGGAAAATAATAGTCTTAAATTGGAAAAAAGGTACAAGCTCCTTCAGTAGCACATTGGAAAAATCTTGGAAATTATAATTTGCCACTATATAGGGAGACGTACTACAATAGAGGACATGGAGAGAAATATGAGAGCGTATGGGCAAGTTGGATAGAAAACCCTATGTAAAGAAAGTAATTGTGTTAGCTGAAATGAATGTTAGTGGAATTGTTTGGAGGTTCAAGAAAGTGCAGATACATGTTATTGTAAAGGTGAAATGTGTATGTATATGTATGTTTTTTTTTCTTTTTGTATGAAAAATGGAAAAAGTAATAGAGATTTATTAAAAAAAAAAAAAGGAGGCCCCACCCAAAAACTTACAAAACCTAAAGTATCTGCTACTGAAGGCTTGATGCCAGAGCATAACTTCAGAGGTCTAGTGGAGTTAATGCCTCAATGGGTTATGGTGGTTTGTCAATGGTATGGCCGATATACAAATGAAAAAGAAAAGAAAGGAGGGCGCACCGACCTTGTGCATTACCACTTATACATTTTAATATACACAAAATAAAAAGCAATGGTCCTACTTACAAACATTTAGTAGTAAGCGCATTTAAAACAGCTGAACCTGGACCTCACGGCACCTGCCAGTCAGACCCTAAACACCAATGTGGCTGACGCGTTTCTGGGGCGTACCCCCTTCTTCAAAGCCTAGGTGGTACGCCCCAGAAACGCGTCAGCCACATTGGTGTTTAGGGTCTGACTGGCAGGTGCCGTGAGGTCCAGGTTCAGCGGTTTTAAATGCGCTTACTACTAAATGTTTATAAGTAGGACCATTGCTTTTTTTTTTGTGTATATTAAAATGTATAAGTGGTAATGCACAAGGTCGGTGCGCCCTCCTTTCTTTTCTTTTTCATTTTAGCCATATGAACACCCTTTTGTTCTGTGGAGGGCTGCAATACTTAAGACTTTCCCTTTATACCATACTGATACACCCAGTTTGGCGATACACCAGAGCGCAGGAGGATTTTTATGGCCGATATACATACACACAAACAACCAAACACACACACAAACACACAAACACACACACACAGACACACAGACACACACACACAGACACACACACACAGACACACACACACACACAAAACACACACACACACACACTGTATGCTTATACAACACGCTAACTCTTGCTATTCACAATAAAATCATCAAGAATGCGGCATTTATAAACTGTAAAGCATTTACACAGCAGGGCAATTTGGCATACAGTTTAATGCCTGGCATTTCTCCATGAGCAGTCTAAATATAAGACTGAAGCATTGATATAAACAATGTTTATGAATAGATACAAAAAAAACCAAGATGCCACAAGTGGCTTTCGTGCACAAATAAATTATCTAATTTCATCCGTTTTAATATTACGAAGCAACTTAAAACCTTTTTTTTACTTCAGTTATTAAAGGTGAGTTCCACCCAAAAGTAATACCTGTCTTTCTGTGGCCCGTGACGTCAGCATGGGGCTCCCTCCCCGGGCCAGTAGGAGAGAGGTGCGGGCCTCGTGCATGCGCAGTAGGGTTACCGGTGTGAAGCAGAAAGGCTATGGCTTATGGTGGCGGCAGCACCTGATAGCTGATGAAACATCAGCTGCGGTTGCCAACATCGCTGGACCCTAGGACAGGTAAGTGTACATTTATTAAAAGCCAGCACAGCAGCTGCAGTATGTGTAGCTGCTAGTTTTACATTTTCATTACATTTCTCGCATTGGCAGATGCCAAGAAACATCTGCTACCAGATGCACTAGTTTGGCGTACCAGGGCAGCCAAGGCCAATCTGGAGCGATTAGGATCATTGGTATCCCTTCGGCCTCCACTCTGCAAAGCAGATGGGGGAAGAAGCTTTGGGGGGGGGGGGGGGAGGCATAAATTAGCGGTTCCCGACTCCACGTGGCCACCAATGCGTCTGTCGCGTCTGCCCATGGGTCTTTTGACCTGGCCACAAATCTCAATACCTTTCCGATTGATTCGTGAGGCCAGGAGGTCCACGCCTGGTGTGCCCCATCTCAGGCACAGGAGTTGAAACACCTACGGGTGTGTAGCTACCATTCTCCTTGGTCCAGCGTCTGGTGACTTAGGTAGTCCGCTTGCCAGTTGTATAAGGCCGATAGAGCTGGCATGCTCCGTTCTGCCCACCTCAGGATGTGAGCGACCTCCGACGCTGCAGCCAAGCTTCTTGTCCCTCCCTGATGGTTGACATACGCCACCGTCGTGGCGTTGTCAGACTGGATCCTGACTGGACGCCCTTGTAGCCTCTGAAACCATGTAGAGAGCCTGATCGCCCGAAGTTCCAGGACATTGATTAGAAGGCGGGATTCTTCCCGAGTCCAGCGGCCCCGGGCCGACTGAACACCCCAGACTCCCTCCCAACCGGTAAGGCTGGCATCCGTCGTGATCACCGTTTTGTGAAAAGGAAGGAACGACTTCCCGGACCGAAAAGTCGGGGTGTCAGCCACCAAACCAGGGAGTCCCTGACCCGGTGGCTCACCCGGATTTGACAATCCAGGGATGATGGGCATTTGTCCTAACTTGACATAATTTTCCTCTGCAAAACTTGTGTAGAACTGAGCATAAGGAACTGCCTCGAAGGAGGCTACCATGAGACCCAAGACTTGCATGCAAAAGTGGAGCGACGACCATCTCTGCGACATCAACAGCTGCACTGCAGCCCGCAGAGTCAAGACACTCCCTACTCTTCAAACCCCTGATGTCTCAATCCACCCAAGAGTCAGTTAGATTCAGTTAGATTCATAACCACATTTTCGGCACACCACAGTATTTTACGACCAATAGTAACAAACTATTGGCATCTGTTGACCGAACAAAATATTCTATGCAAGTATGTTAAAAATCTAACCCCAAATTGGTTTTTAGCAGAGCACACTCCCTACGTGACCGTTTGACTCAAAGTCACTATATACCAGACATCACCCCGAGACTGGGACCGAACGGTACCTTTAAATGTGGTGATTGCCCCCGCTGCCCTTGGGGACTGGAGGGTAAACAATTCATCTTACCCAATGGAGAAACCCTCCGCCCATGTGCACATGCTGACTGTGGCACTAGGGGTGTTATTTATCTGATGCTCTGCCAATGTCGAGCCTTTTATGTCGGCAAGACTATTAGGCAATTTAGGCAGCAGATTGGTGATCACCTATACGACTCCGGTGGTGGTAAACTCCCCACCATCGGGAGACATATTAGCCTATATCACCGATATGAACTGTCGGTGGTCCCCTTCCTAGTTCTCGAGGGGATTGCCCCTAGTCCTAGGGGGGGTGACTGGGACAAGGTGATTCTGCAGAGGCAAACACTCTGGATAGAGCGCCTGGACGCCACCACCCCCCCTGGACTAAACAAAATGGTCTCTTATAAACCATTTTTGTGAATTGGGCTACTACAATAGATGAGACTTCCCTGCCTTCTGCCCTTGTCTCTTTCCAATCCCCCTCCCCCTTTTTAACCTTGGTTTCCATTTTTCTCCCACCCTCTACCTCCGTTTTACCAGATTTGATAGAAAACATTTATTGCCATTGTATATTTGCTGCGATATAACCATACGGTGCCCCATCACTGGACTGAGCGCGAGGAACGGTGCCCCATCACTGGACTGAGCGCGAGGAACGGTGCCCCATCACTGGACTGAGCGCGAGGAACGGTGCCCCATCACTGGACTGAGCGCGAGGAACGGTGCCCCATCACTGGACTGAGCGGTGCCCCATCACTGGACTGAGAGGAACGGTGCCCCATCACTGGACTGAGCACGAGGAACGGTGCCCCATCACTGGACTGAGCACGAGGAACGGTGCCCCATCACTGGACTGAGCACGAGGAACGGTGCCCCATCACTGGACTGAGCGCGAGGAACGGTGCCCCATCACTGGACTGAGCGCGAGGAACGGTGCCCCATCACTGGACTGAGCGCGAGGAACGGTGCCCCATCACTGGACTGAGCGCGAGGAACGGTGCCCCATCACTGGACTGAGCGCGAGGAACGGTGCCCCATCACTGGACTGAGCGCGAGGAACGGTGCCCCATCACTGGACTGAGCGCGAGGAACGGTGAGGAACGGTGCCCCATCACTGGACTGAGCGCGTCACTGGACTGCGCGAGGAACGGTGCCCCATCACTGGACTGAGCGCGAGGAACGGTGCCCCATCACTGGACTGAGCGCGAGGAACGGTGCCCCATCACTGGACTGAGCGCGATGAACGGTGCCCCATCACTGGACTGAGCGCGATGAACGGTGCCCCATCCCTGGACTGAGCGCGATGAACGGTGCCCCATCACTGGACTGAGTGCGAGGAACGGTGCCCCATCACTGGTGTGAGCGCGAGGAACAGTGCCCCATCACTGATGTGAGCGCGAGGAACAGTGCCCCATCACTGGTGTGAGCGCGAGGAACAGTGCCCCATCACTGGTGTGAGCGCGAGGAACAGTGCCCCATCCCTGGACTGAGCGCGATGTGAACGGTGCCCCATCACTGGACGAGGCGAGGACGGTGCCCCATCACTGTGTGAGCCGAGGAACAGTGCCCCATCACTGATGTGAGCGCGAGGAACAGTGCCCCATCACTGGTGTGAGCGCGAGGAACAGTGCCCCATCACTGGTGTGAGCGCGAGGAACAGTGCCCCATCACTGGTGTGAGCGCGAGGAACAGTGCCCCATCACTGGTGTGAGTGGGGGGAATGGTATGCCATAGTTGGTATCAGTGAGAGGACTAGTAGAGGACTAGTGACCATTGTCAGTGTCAGGGGCAGGGACTATGTCCCAGTTGCTGACAGTGGGGGAGGGGGGATAATGCCCCAAGGGCCAGATAAAAGCAAAGAGACACCTCCAGCCCCCAGACCGCAGTTTGGAGACCACTGCTTTAAAGGGATAAAATATAAGGAAATCTGCATGGATTGCAGGCATACTTTTTCTTTTGCCCTGATGAAAATATTTACATATGTAATAGTACATAAGTATAATAAGTATTCAAGTATATACATATTCTAAGTCCCTACAGACCTTTGCAATTGCAGACACGGTCAAACACTTTATCCGCGGAATTCGGAGCAGAGGCACTGAATTTATTCAAGTAATTCTCTCAGCAGCTCAGCTCACACTTCTTCCCCTCCAGAGTGCCTGTACCATTGGATAATAAAAGTCTGGAAAGATGCCTAGTCACTGCTAGGGGGGAGGAATAGAGTGAATTGAACTGCTGAGACAACTACTTCTGCTGTGAACTTGTGAATTTATTCACACTGCTTGTAGCTTTAAAGGGCTTGTTGGGGTAATGTACTGCTTGTATAGAATATCTAAATACATGAGTGTCTGTAGCCTGGATGTAGGTTAATTTCAAGGTTGAGACATTACTGGCATAAAGATAGCCAAGATGAGATGATTTTCTAATGTGTTCTCACCTTTTCCTTGTCTTTCATCCAACAAATAGTATAGGTTATACTAAGGCTTGGTTCACATCTATGCAGTTTGCTTCTGACCATTTTTACAATTTTTTTTGCAGTGAATTTTGCACACACATTTTTGATTTTTTTTTTAACAAGTTTTGATGCATTTTGCATTTTTGCCTTTTTTATGCTTTTATTTTTTATGCAAATTTATTGTTGGGCAGATTAAAAAACGCAAAATGAAAATCGTGGCAAAAACACTACATGCTTGTCTGCAGCTTGTCTGAAGTCTATTTAACGTAAAAAGCACCATTTTGCATTTAAAAAAGTCCCTGACACTTTCCAAAAATGCAGTGGCTAAAAAAAGCATAGATGTGAAAGTGTCCTATAGGAAACCATGCTAAATGGACTGTAGTGCCGTTCTGCAAAAAGAACCAAAAAATGTATTTGTGTGAACCAGGCCTATGAATTAGGGTTTTGCCGATACTCCGTAAAAGTACTCGAGCAAAGGCTCCGATGCCTGAAACTGATACCTTTGCAGTGCGATTTGAGCACATACAAAATGAATAGGCTCAAATTGCACTGCAAAGAATCGCATGCAATTTGAACAGGAATGCCGTGTCACGCACTGTCCTGTGTGAACCCAGGCAGAAGCCACCATGGCAAGTCAGGGTTCACACAGGAAACTGCATGCAATTCGGACAGGAATCATACTGCATTCCTGTTCAAATCACATTTGATACTCTGCAGTGCAATTTGAACCCATTCATTTTTTTGTGGGCTCAAATTGCACCGCAAAGGTATCAGTACTCGATATCAGTGAGTACTTGACCAAAAGTATCGATAATCATACTCACTGGTAAAAAAAATGGCATCGTCACAACCCTATCAACTATACTATAAAATCTAGAAAACATATTACCAATTTTATGCTAACCATCATTTGTACAGAAGTTTGTGTGCATTTCCATTCATAAAATAGTGCAATAACCAAAGCAGATATTTTAAACATATTCAACTTTCCTGTACGAATTCCATTCGAGACACTCTGCTTTTTGTAAAACATTTCAAATGTCAAGTGGCCAAAGAGTAAGAGCAACCTTTATTCTCTCTGTTTCTAAAGGTTTTTAAAATTGACGGGTTCTTTTCAAATATTTAAAAAAAAATGGTTACTAAAACTGAAAAATTGGTCAAGTAATGGATTTGTCTACTTGCAAAGAGCATGAGCTAAATAGCTTTCCTGACTGGGAGTATGTACAAATCTTAAGAGTCTTTTGACGTACTAAAAGCAAGTCAACAGAACGCGTCTGAGTACATACAAGATTTTCTTTTGCAACATAATTCAGGTTAAATAAGGTTATAAAAAAAAAAAAAAAGGAGAGCTATATAAAGAAATTGGAGACAAATGCCTCCTATGTAAATTTATGATGGCATATATTTCACTTTCAAATTTTCTCACATCAAATATGGGTTTATTCTCAGGAACAAATGAGCCCAGGACAGTCACCAAGAATTAGGGATCGTTAAATTGGTTGTGAAGCCTAAACATTTTTTACCTTAATGCATTCCTTTTGCATTCCCCCTCTTCCTTTTTACTTACCCGAGCGCTTATTCGATCCAGCGCTGTGCACGTCTGCAGCTCTTCTCTCCCCTCACTTTCGGGTCTCATTGGTTTGCTGGGGCACCAGGAGCCACTGGCTCCTAGTGCTGTCAATCAAAAGGCAGTGAAAAGGGAGCGGGGTCCCGCTGTCTGTGTCAAGGGATGCAGCAGCGGGGCTTGGGTAACGAGCATGCATGAGTTCCCCCATGAAAAGTGGTTTCCCATGGGGTAACTGGACAGAGGGGAGGGGCCAGGAGCGCTAGTGGGGGACCCAAAAAGGGGCGGTTTGTGGCCGCTCTGTGCAATTCCATTGCACAGAGCAGGCAAGTATAAACATGTTTTTTTATTTTGATCACCTTTAAAATCACTAATATCTAGCTTAAGAAAATATTGGTAATCTTACATCTATCCCATCAAGCAAAGAATGGCCCTTCAGTGAACAACCAGTCAGAAGCTAGTGTCTATATAGTGCAGGGCTCGACAATAGCCGGGCGCCAGGTCGCAATTGCGACAAGAAATTGTGACCTTGCGTCCGCCGGTAACTGAAGCCCCGGCCTTATAGGCCGCAAAGCCGCGGCCTCAATTACCGGCCGTCGCGGGAGGTGGGGGTGCACGGAGGCACAGGTGCCCCTGGAGGTGGGAGTCTCCTTACACCTCAACCGCGTGATTGCGGCGGGCCCGCAACGGCCGGTAATTGAGGCCGCAGCCTTGTGAAGTCCCAATCTTCCTTCTTTGACCTGGCGCCATCTGGTGGTGGCCGTTGGCATTACAAGTAAAACCAGTTCTAAAGTGTAATTTCTCACTGTTTTCACTACCATCTCCTTCCCACTAATTAGAACCCCCAAACATTATATATATTTTTTATTTTAACACCCTAGAGAATAAAATGGTGATCGTGTCAATACTTTCTGTCACGCCGTATTTGCGCAGCGGTCTTACAAGCGCACTTTTTTGGGGAAAAATACACTTTTTAATTAAAAAATAAAACGGTAAAGTTATCCCAATTTTTTTTTTTATATTGTGAAAGATAATGTTACGCCGAGTAAATTGATACCCAACATGTCACGCTTGTAGAATGCCGACAAACTTTTACCCTTTAAAATCTCCATAGGCGACGTTTAAAAAATTCTACAGGTTGCATCTTTTGAGTTAGAGGAGGTCTAGAGCTACAATTATTGCTCTCGCTCTAACGATCGTGGCGATACCTCACATGTGTGGGTTGAATACCGTTTACATATGCGGGCGCTACTTACGTATGTGTTCGCTTCTGCGTGCGAGCTCATCGAACGGGGAGCGTTTTCTGGCTCCTAACTTTTTTAGCTGGCTCCTAGATTCCAAGCAAATTTGTCAAACCCTGATATAGTGTATACACCAATAACTCCTGATTGGTCATCGTGTGGAGACCAGGTAAAAAAGCTGTCCAGCACTTAGGTATAAAGCAGAATAAGGACAATCACTGACATATAGTAGAAAAAGACAGGCACTATAATGTTGTAGGGCAAGATTTGCCTTAACTTTTAAATTTGGAAAAATGTGTTAAATATCTATCGAGGTGTTGTATATTCTCAGCTCATGCTTTAGACTTGTTAATTAGGATAAACTTTTCGCAGCTATGCCAACTGCAGTAGGTAATATAAAACTTTTTTTTGGAGCAAAACATTCACATATAAAAGCATGCCGGTACATTTCACACTCCGCAAATGTAGCACAAAACATGTTTCCAGCTTCAATTATCCTTTTATTCCTTTACCTTAAATACAGATAATTTTATGTAAAGCATACAGTAATTTAGCTGGATATGAACCAAGTTACATAGCAGCCGTGGGGAATGATTGATCAATACAGCTGCTCATAATAAACCTCAGAGAAGATGAATAATGTTTTTCCGAATGGTTCTAATGAGCAAAAGGGGCAGTCTGAGTTTAAATAAATCAACTTGACATCATAATTAGAAAAATAAATCTAACTACAAGGTATGTGTATCAAACTGACAGGGCATATTTCAGATAAATTTGAACTATTAAAGCAGACCTGAACTCAAAAGGGGAGTAAGCTGCAATGTTTTAGGGAACATTTTGAAATTATTATTTGTACCTAAGTAGTACTCTGAAAACAATAAACTTTTGTCTCGAATTGTTGTAGTACAACCCTGGTACATGACAGTTTTAAGCCACTCTGCTAGTCATATCACATTTGGAAAAAAGGGCAGATCCGGGGGGGGGGGGGGGGGGACACAATCGCCATCTACGAAAAATTAGTTGCAGGTCTAAGCGGGCGGCTCGGCGGGCGGGTGACGGCATGGGCAGCTCGGCGGGCGGGTGACGGCATGGGCGGCACGGCAGGCGGGTGACGGCATGGGCGGCTCGGCGGGCGGGTGACGGCATGGGCGGCTCGGCGGGCGGGTGACGGCATGGGCGGCTCGGCGGGCGGGTGACGGCATGGGCGGCTCGGCGGGCGGGCGACAGTGTGTGAGCGAGCGGATGGTTTGGCAGCGGGTGAGAGAGTGGGCGGTCAGCTGGCCAATCAATGAGCTGGCGGGCAGGGGAGGAGAGAGATGACGTCATCCCTGCAGCAGTAACTTCAGCCCTCACTGTGCAGGCAGCAGAGAGGTTACATCATCTCTCTGCTGCCTGACTGACGTTCTACCTAAAATTAATGGGGTTGTCCAAAAAAAAAAAAAAGATTTAAAGGGTGTTTGCTATTGAAAATTGTCCTCCGAGTCCGACAAGTAAAACACCACCTTAGCAAGTGACAATCCGCATCTGGTGGCAGGCGACAGTGACAAGTGACAATCCGCATCTGGTGGCAGGTGACAGTGGCAAGTGACAATCCGCATCTGGTGGCAGGCGACAGTGGCAAGTGACAATTCGAAATGTGTGGCAGATAACGTCACAATCCGCAAGGTGTGACAGGCAATGTGGCAAGTGACAATTCGCATCTGGTGGCAGATGACACGCTAAGGGCTCCCACCGATTTAGCATTATGGTGAGTTGAACCATTTCATTTTATATTACAATAGAATAAATGCGCTTCAATCATCCTGACACCATAACAACCATGGTGCTGTGATGATTGAAGTGCCAACACCAGCCATTTTCCTGATAAATTGCCAGCAAAAAAAAAAAAAACGTATTTTCTGGCAGTGCTCCTCCCAAGACTAGATTTGGGATCCGCCCTTGATTTGGAATGATTTGCCGATGCCATCACTATGCTTGCTCACTGTTCTCCTTACTGGAGGCACTAATGCCTCGTTTCCACTGAGCGGATCGGTTCGGTACGGTTTGGTACGCTATTTTGGGTGTTTCCATTATGAAAGCGTGCCATAAAAGCGAACCGTACCGCACCAGCAAGGGTCCTGCTTCTCATGTGGGTCCAGAGAGAGTGGAACGGTTCCAATAGGGCGGACCTACAAATACATCTCACTGATTGGTAGACGCGCTAGGAATTTTTTCTAAACCCTGAATACTCCCCGACGGTCCGATTTGCAGTGGAAACACTTACGCGAACAGACCGGTCCCATTCTAACCGCTCCAAATTTACTGACCCGAACCGATCCGCTCAGTGGAAACAAGGCATTACAAGAGGGGGGGGGGGGAGACTCTACTGCTACCAAGATGGCCACCTCTACATCGAGACACAGTGCAAAACAAAGACTGGTAAGTCTGCAATGGGAAAATATCAGGACCAGTTGCAGGGAGATCACAGGCAATGCTTGTGACATTTTTGACCCGGACCCAGACCCAGACTATTTGCTGTAGTGCTAATGCTATGGCTACCACTGCAAAATGAGAGATCCCCCCACCTGCTGCTGAATATAGACATTTATGTTGGGGTTGCTATAGTTGGTAAATGACAGCACCCAGGATTTACAAGCAGAAGGTGGGAATCTGTAATTTTGTATCAGTAGTGTCACTACTAATGTTACCACTGCAAAATAACAGCTCCCCGCTGGTCTCTATTCGTCAACAATCTGTCAGGGATTGTGGGTGATGTCACTAATCACATATGGTCATGACCATATTTGGTCAAAAATGTCACCCAGGATCCTCTGCATGTTTGTTTACATTCAGCAGGAAGCTGTCATATTGCAGTGGTAGGGCTTGGGTTTGTGTGGTGGTAGCACTACTGCTGCTAATACCAGATCCTAGTAAGTTAAAGCTGGAAAGAATGCACTTGCATGGTGTCTGTGGTGGATGTGCAGCACCTTGAGCTCCTTTGAACTTACCTTAGCAGCTTCAGGATTCTGTAGCTCTTTCTATGCTACTGCCTTGTAGGATTTCACCTACTGTATAGTATTATCTGCTGCTTATTCCCTCCACTTATGTCAGGTGTCTCACTGGTGGAGGTAATAAAAAAAAAAAAAAAAAACACAGAACAGTGATAAGACTAGAGTAACGGACTACAATGGTTTAGCTCTCGTTCACATTGATGTGATTTGGCAGTCGATTTGACATGTCAAATCGCATACCAAATCGGCAGCAATTGCCAGCAGTGGCACCGTCCTTATCGGTGCAATGCAGCACCAATTCCCAAAGGTAGTTTATGTACTACTTTTTGTGATTTTGGGGTGCGATATCCATTGACATCTGTGAAGAAACCCGCACAGATGTCTCTGAAATCCCCCCCTCAAACTTGGGACTGACATGTGGAAATGAAATTGTGTGAGTTCGGCTGAACTCACACAATTTCATTCCTGCAGTCAGTGTGAACCAGGGCTTAGAGGCAAAAGGAAGAGGTGTGCACAGAAGTGGTGTAAATGGGCCAGTTTGTTGGTTAACAAAATTAAGGATCACCATGACCAGACCAGCTATTTCATTGCTCTTTCTGGCCAATGTTCATTAACCGGCTAACAGAACAGATTTGTTTAGACTGAGATTGGATGTTTGTTGAGAGATGAGGAATTGCATTGCCTTTCTCCTGGCTTAAACATGGCTAAAAAACAAAATAAATATGCCAGACTCGCCTTTTCAACTTAATCGGATGCTACACTTCTGGCCAGATTGTAATTATCTGCCGGGGGGGGGGGGGGGGGGGGGACTCGATAAGGTAGGGTTTGTATTTTATATTAACAAGGGTTGGTGCATAAACTGTTTCCTGGTTGGTAGTCTCTCCTCTAAAGCAGTAAAAATGCCATCCACTTTACTTGCTACAGGTGTTAACCTTAGCACTCAAGAGACCATAGACATCAATGAGCACTAGTGTAAATGATGCACTAAAGAAACTGCTTGATAACATCTGCACAACTCAAGATAGGTACCCTGAGGTTCTCTATGCGATTACTGAGGGTTTTAATAATGTCAGCCTGATAAACTTTCTACCAAAGGTTCCTCAGCACTATTACCACCTGAGGAGTGAACACACTTGATTGAGTATATACAAATAGATAGGGGCATATAGAGCTGTCCATCATCCCCACCTCATCCTTTCCGACCACATTTCCATCATGCTGGTCTGTGTCTACTGACCCTTACTGAAAGTCAGTAAACCTAAAGCAAATATTATGGCGAGTTCTTGGGATACTGCTACAGGGCTCTACAAATTTACTAACTGGTAATAAGTGGAAGTAACAAGTGTCAAAGGTTTAAACCTGGAGGAATATGCCCCATACCCAATGGGCTATATCAGCAAGCGTGTGGGGAATTTTCCTACAACTAGAACACTTATCTCTGGAATGCACATGTTCACTCTTTGCTGAAAACATGCAATTCCATGTTCAGGTCTGCAGCAACACATTTGCACGTAAAAAACAAACAAAAAAAAGGAGAAATCTCATTGCAAGTTAAAGGAAGGTTAAATAGGCCTTCAAGATTCAGAGTTACATTTCCACAAATAACCCACAGAGCAGGTGGAGGGACATTAAGAGCATCACAAATTAAACTACAGGTAGCGAAGATGCAGAATGTCTTTCTGATGTTCTAAACACTTGTTATGCTTGTTTTAAGGTTTCCAACACTTCCCTAGCTCCAGGCTCTCCCCTTTACCAGGCGAGTTGCTCCTCAGGGTGACTGTAGCAGAGGTGAGACAATCTCCGCAGTAAGTTAACTCCTGAAAGGCTACAGGCCCTGATAAAATTCCAGAACAGGTCCTTAGGGACTTCACACACCAGCCTTAAAATGTGTTGATGTGTTTAACCACTTAATCCCCGAGCCTGTTTTTCAGATTCGGTGTTTACGAGACTAAAACTTTTTTTTTGCTAGAAAATTACTTAAAACCCCCAAACATTATATATATATTTTTTCTAACACCCTAGAGAATAAAATGGCAGTCATTGCAATACTTTTTGTCACACCGTTTTTGCGCAGCGGTCTTACAAGCGCACCTTTTTTTGGAAAAAAATCACTTTTTTTAATTAAAAAATAAAACAATAAATTTGGCCCAATTTTTTTATATATTGTGAAAGATAATGTTATGCCGAGTAAAATGATACCCAACATGTCATGCTTAAAAATTGCGCCTGCTCGTGGCATGGTGTCAAACTTTTACCCTTAAAAATATCATATATATACAGTGGGCGGGCGTTAAGTGGTTAATAACTTATTTTCTCAGGAGACTGTCAACACATGCCTAAAATCCACTACAATTGTTTTTGTCCCAAAGGGCAAAACAGTGTCATGTCTGAATGATAATCGCCTAGTAGCGGTATGGTTTATATGGTTGACATGCGCTTGGATGCATGGCACATGGTTGGATGACAACCATGTCAAATTTTTAATTAGTGAGTGGGATTTTTGTGTAGGGGATATATATTCCATTTGTGATATTTTTAAACCAATACATTTGTATTTTTAATGTCCTTAGACATTTTCTGTTCTCCCTCACTGTGCTTATCCTGCCTGGATCACCCTCTGCCGTGCCAACCTAGCCATCTGCCCAAGACTAATAGACACCTACAGTGTAGTAATTATGCTGTGCCTGGATTTTTACCCTGTTACCCTGGACTTTTCTTTTTGCTGTACCACATTGCTGCCCAGGGATATTAGCAATAGATAGTCGACGACATGGAAGGGTCCAATATAAAAAAAAAAAAAAACAATTCTTTAGTACATAAGGCTAAAAACACAGCCCTGCAGGAAAATCTGACATATTTCAGCCAAAACATCCTTAATCATAGCTACCTGCTGGATTCTGCCAAAAAGCACACAAGGGGGAAAAATTAATAATAAAACAAAAATACAGATGACATTAGATATAATTACTTCTTAAAGAGCAGGAAAACAAGTGAGCAAAAAAAACATGCAGAAAAACAGAAAACAAAATAGCACCGTTCTAAAGCAATTAATACAGCTGTTACACTAATCAGACAGAAAGACAGTAAAAATTAAAACATTTTAGATAAAGATCCACATCCAAAACACAAATTGAGTCTATTGGGTATCCTAGTATGAAACCAGAAGATCCACTTCACATTCAAACAAGCGGCAGTGTAGGTCTCCTTCCCTTTCATGGGTTGCCCCCTCACTATGCCATGGAAAGAAAAATGTGCCATATTCCCTCCGTGTACATCTCTAAAATGTTTTTAGAACGGTTTTGCCCTGGAATTAGCCTCATCGCAAAAATGTTTCCCAATACGAATGTGAAGGGGGCTGATAGTACACCCAACATATGGAATGGAACACGCTCTGTACTTGCAAAATATTTTTAGTATTGCAATTAGTAAATTGTCTGATCAGTAACCTCTCACAAGTTGTCACCCCACAGGTATATGAAGTTATAGTGTAGCCTCTAAAAATTATGTATATAGTCTATAATAAATTGACCGTACCATCAGCCAGGAAACTGAATATATACAAGTCAGGAAAAAAAAGGGAGGGCAATAAGACTAAGGGTAAAATCAGATGTAGAAACACAAAATCAATAAAACAACAATATTCATGTACAATTAAAAACATGTTGTGGCAGACCATACAAATCCCCAGTATAAGTCACCAAAAGGGGAAGAATCACAATGGTATGTGGGTCGCGAAGGGCATCTCTACTAGTATCATGGTCTATTACCGCTTCGTCAGGAGAATGTCTCCAATCAAATAATTTAGTCAATGAACTATACACAATGAATCAAATCAAAGACACAGTCATAGATAAAAACAGAAAAAAAAATATATATATATACAGTATATATACACACACAAGGGGAGAAAAGCAAGGCTGCTTACCTAAAGTCCCTATCAGACCTGGGACATTGGAAGTGGTTATGTACATTAATTGCACGTCACTACCCCACACACTTCACTACAGGTATGTCTCCAACTTCCCATCACAATTCCTCGCGTTAATTCACCCCCCACTTGCCCTTACCCCATTGGTCATTTATATAAAATTGCCCTATTTCATCTACTCAGTCCATCATTTGGCACGTCCCCACCGGTCGCCGCGGGGGACCCTCTTATTGGTGGCGTCCAATGTCTGATAGCGGCTTTAAGCAAGCAGCCTTGCTTTTCTCACCTTGTATATATTTTTTTTCTGTTTTTATCTATGACGATCTTTAATTTGATTAAATGTATAGTTCATTGACTAAACTATTTATCAGCTTATAACATGCACTTTTTGCCCCTTAAAATCAGGAGGAAATCCTGGGTGCATGTTAGACGCCGATCCCCGCTGTCTGTGAGGGGCCGCCGATCAAAACTTTCAATGTCAGGTGGAGAGGTATACACAATTGGGTATACTTAAAGAGATTCTAAAGGCATTTTTTTAAATTAACCCCTTCACACCGAAAGGTAAAACAAATCTAAAAACCCAGCAATTTTAGAACTTTAACCACTTAACCCCCGGACCATATTGCTGCCCACTGACCAGAGCACTTTTTGTGATTCTGCACTGCGTCGCTTTAACTGACAATTGCGTGGTCGTGCGACGTGGCTCCCAAACAAAATTGGCGTCCTTTTTTTCCCACAAATAAAGCCTTTTTTTGGTGGTATTTGATCATCTCTGCGGTTTTAATTTTTTGCGCTATAAACAAAAATAGAGCAACAATTTTGAAAAAAAAGCAATATTTTTTACTTTTTGCTAGAATATCCACAAAAAATATATAAAAAAAAAATTTTTTTCCCTCAGTTTAGGCCGATACGTATTCTTCTAAATATTTTTCATTAAAAAAAAAAATCGCAATAAGCATTTATTGATTGGTTGGCGCAAAAGTTATAGCGTTTACAAAATAGGGGGTCGTTTTATGGCATTTTTATTAATATATTTTTTTTTACTAGTAATGGCGGCAATCAGCATTTTTTTTCAGTACTGCGACATTATGGCGGGCACTTCGGACACTTTTGACACATTTTTGGGATCATTGGCATTTTTATAGCAATCAATGCTATAAAAATGCATTGTATTACTATAAAAATACCATTGGCAGTGAAGGGGTTAACACTAGGGGCAGGGAAGGGGTTAAGTGTGTTCCTGGGTGTGTTCTAACTGTATGGGGGAGGGGGGTGGCTTCACTAGGGGAAATCACTGATCTTCTGTTCATACATTGTATGAACAGAAGATCAGCGTTTCCCCCGCTGACAGGACCGGGAGCTATGTGTTTACACACATAGCTCCCGATCCCCGCTCTAACGAGCAATCGCGTGTGCCCGGCGGCAGCTTTAGAGCGGACGTATAGCTACGGGCTCTCGCCCAGCAGTGCTGACTTCCCGCAGTAAAATGACGGCGGGCGGTCGGCATGTAGTTAACATGCGTTAGTAAAACTGTACATATTATCACAACTACTACTGTATCCAGGTAGATTATACCTTGTTTTTTTTCAGGACAAAAATCTCCTGATTTTTTTTTTATTATCAAAGGAAAATTGGCCCAAAATGGTAAAAAAATAAATAAATATGTAACTGTATATCTCTTGCTATTATCATAATTTACCACTGAAGAACAACCCAAATAAATTCTTCTGCTCCTAGTGATTGCAGTGATACCACATACAGTGCCTTGCAAAAGTATTCGGCCCCCTTGAACCTTGCAACCTTTTGCCACATTTCAGGCTTCAAAGATATAAAACACATTTTTTGTGAAGAATCAAAAAGTGGGACACAATCATGAAGTGGAACGAAATTTGTTGGATATTTCAAACTTTTTTTTAACAAATAAACTGAAAAATTGGGCGCGCAAAATTATTCAGCACCTTTACTTTCAGTGCAGCAAACGCTCTACAGAAGTTCAGTAAGGATCTCTGAATGATCCAATGTTGACCTAAATGACTAATGATGATAAATAAAATCTACCTGTGTGTAATCAAGTCTCCGTATAAATGCACCTGCACTGTGAAAGTCTCAGAGGTCCGTTTAAAGCGCAGAGAGCATCATGAAGAACAAGGGACACAGCAGGCAGGTCCGAGATACTGTTGTGGAGAAGTTTAAAGCCAGATTTGGATACAAAAAGATTTCCCAAGCTTTAAACATCCCAAGGAGCACTGTGCAAGCGATATTGAAATGGGAGTATCAGACCACTGCAAATCTACGAAGACCTGGCTGTCCCTCTAAACTTTCAGCTCATACAAGGAGAAGACTGATCAGAGATGCAGCCAAGAGGCCCATGATCACTCTGGATGAACTGCAGAGATCTACAGCTGAGGTGGGAGACTCTGTCCATAGGATAACAATCAGTCGTATACTGCACAAATCTGGCCTTTATGGAAGAGTGGCAAGAAGAAAGCCATTTCTTAAAGATATCCATAAAAATTGTTGTTTAAAGTTTGCCACAAGCCACCTGGGAGACACACCAAACATGTGGAAGAAGGTGCTCTGGTCAGATGAAACCAAAGTCAAACCTTTTGGCAACAATGCAAAACGTTATGTTTGGCGTAAAAGCAACACAGCTCATCACCCTGAACACACCATCCCCACTGTCAAACATTGTGGTGGCAGCATCATGGTTTGGGCCTGCTTTTCTTCAGCAGGGACAGGGAAGATGGTTAAAATTGATGGGAAGATGAATGGAGCCAAATACAGGACCATTCTGGAAGAAAACCTGATGGAGTCTGCAAAAGACCTGAGACTGGGACGGAGATTTGTCTTCCAACAAGACAATGGTTATCCAAAACAAAGCATGGAAAAAGACCTCTACAATGGAATGGTTCACAAATAAACATATCCAGGTGTTCGAATGGCCAAGTCAAAGTCTAGACCTGAATCCAATCGAGAATCTGTGGAAAGGACTGAAAACTGCTGTTCACAAATGCTCTCCATCCAACCTCACTGAGCTCAAGCTGTTTTGCAAGGAGGAATGGGCAAAAATGTCAGTCTCTCGATGTGCAAAACTGATAGAGACATTCCCCAAGCGACTTACAGCTGTAATCGCAAGAAAAGGTGGCGCTACAAAGTATTAACTTAAGGGGGCTGAATAATTTTGCACGCCCAATTTTTCAGTTTTTTATTCGTTAAAGTTTGAAATATTCAATAAATTTCGTTCCACTTCATGATTGTGTCCCACTTGTTGATTCTTCACAAAAAATTACAGTTTTATATCTTTATGTTTGAAGCCTGAAATGTGGCAAAAGGTCGCAAAGTTCAAGGGGGCCGAATACTTTCGCAAGGCACTGTATGTGTATGTTAGTTGTTGGTTGTACCCGTAGTACAGCAAAGAAACAATAGTGAGCTTTTGTTTTCTTTTTTTTATCCACGCAAAAATATACTGACCTTGACCTTTGACTCCGACCCTAACAATGACCCTGGCAACCTTGATCTTATTGATCTGTTATTTTTTCTTTATTTTTAGTTATTAGATTTTTTTTACACACTTGGATTGTTTACAATTCTTCTCCTGCAAAAAGAGGAAGATACAATGCATCTCCAAGCACAAAGGGAAGTATGCATATATGCGACCTCACAGAAAAAAGTGGGGTGGGGGGCAGATGGACAGTTAATGGGGCGTTTCTACCTTCATGCAGAGAATGCATTAAGCTGATCAGCAGGTAACCAGCCACATTCACCACAGAAATACATTAGTGGGAGCTGTCTTACCTGCCAAAAGATTTGTATTTCTGTTCACATGGGATATAAACAGCTTTGCCACAATACAGCCTAGTTCAGTGATGGCAAACCTTGGCACCCCAGATGATTTGGAACTACATTTCCCATGATGCTTAACTACACTGTAGAGTGCATGAGCATCATGGGAAATCTATTACCAAAACATCTCGACATCACTGGCCTAGTAGCTCATCTGACTTTTCTGTGCTGCAGTTAATGTTGAATTTCAGGAACTTCTTTTGGAGTTGGTGTGTGGTGTCCTTAACCGGGCAGGCAGGCAGTTGGCTGCTTTTATTTATACTGGTTCAGCAGCACCCTGCTGCCCTGTAGGCCCCAAACTCATGACAAAAAGCACAACAGACTTCTATTGGAACCCATGAAAGGTTGTAGAAAGCAATTGAGCTCCTTAAATAAACAATTGTATCAAAATTGCATTGACAAAGAACCAGAGGTTAGAAATTCCATGAATAGTCTAAGTTCACTGAAGACAGAGATTAGATCCATGTTCCATTCATCAAGTTTGGTGCTGGAGAAATTCGAGCAGCCTCTGGCTTCTACTTCAATACCAAGTACCTCCTCTTAAAGAGAACTTCCAAATACAAAGGGAGGGAACACATCTATTTGACGCTTACGGTGGTAACCTATCCTAGACCCTTGTGCCTGATGTCAGGGAGGCCTATTCTCGTTCTTGCAACAAAACAAGAAAAAGCACAGTGGCTGCCCACCGCTCCCCCTCCCAATCACTTCTCAAACTATACTGGAGGTTCTACTTTCAATCTTGCTTTCTAAAAAGAATTTACAATGTTTTTAGGCCTCTGCATAGTTAAACAGTGAACTGACTGCCTTGTAAAACTCCAATGTAGTCTAGAGCAAATCAGTTTTCATGAGCAATAGACTGTACTGGCAAAGGAACAGCACTAATTATGGGAACACGCTGTACCATTATCCCTAGCAGATTACTGTACAGCCTAATATTAAGCTTAATAAAAATAATTTATAGTATTAATTACTTTTTCTTGGTCAAATTAAGTGCATCGATAGTTTAAAGGGTAACCCAACTTTCGTGGGGGGAAAAATAGCAAATAAAGATAAAATAATATTGCGCATATAATTGTAATTGAATGTTATTAAAAAGCTTTCCTTTTGAATCTGAAGCAATGTAATTTTCTGAGCATGCATTGCAATATGGCTACCTGCAGTTCTGTACACAGAGCGTGTACTGATCACTCCCCAGAACCATTTCCTGCTTGTGTGATTTGGCTCACCAATTTTCCCAGAAATCTGCACTAAGATACAAGTCAGATTTCAGGCATCCCCTGCAACAAAAATATTATTTTTGGAGAGATATTTCCAATAGGAACACATCTAAAAGACATGCAGGCCCAAATTTCCTTCATGAGTGCCCTGCTGTTTTACAGTTAATTATGAAACCACTCCCATTGGACCTACTCAGTACGGAGGCACAGACAAACACATGGATTTCTTCAGAATAACAAAAATGTAGGAATCTGTAACAACGTTTGTTATACTCATGCAATGTAAATCTTGGAAATGCAGTGAAATTGCGCTTCCCTGTGTATATGGTTTGTGTTTACCTTCTGATGCCACTAGGTGGTGCAATTCCCTACAAAGGCAATACACTCCACTGTGCTCAAAATATAATTCAAGATATATACATCAACCGTGAAAAAAAAAATATATATATATACACATCAATCGTGAAAAAAACCTTATCAGGTGATACACTAAAGAGACCTTGTATCTCTAATTGTACATAGGTCAATGTCCCATGAATATATTAATCCAAAAATTCTTGAAAAGTTCATAAAGTGAATAATCCAGTTATTCCCTCTTCTTATGTGGTTAGGTGTACTTAAACCGGTGTGTTCCTCTAAGTCGTGTGCAGGTTATTACCAAACCGTCACCATTTAGTGGTATCCCGTCACCGTTAGAAATTGTCACTCACCAGATGTTATATCAACCTTAGCCTATGGTTCATTCGTTAGGATAACCACTCCTATTAGGGCCTCCTTCTATTGTCGAATGATTCAAATGTGGAATTCCGTCCCCTCCTGTGAATGCTCACATAGAAAGAATGGTGCTCCACATGGTGTAGTATGTTAAATAATGGTATTTATTAAATAAAATCAGGTAAATATTGCACTCACATTTGGTTGTGCTTATAGGCCGGCACCAAGCTTCTCCAGCTGTGTATGCATACAGTGCAGAAAATAAGTATTTGAACACCCTGCTATTTTGCAAGTTCTCCCACTTGAAAATCATGGAGGGGTCTGAAATTGTCATCGTAGGTGCATGTCCACTGTGAGAGACATAATCCAAAAAAAAAATTCCAGAAATCACAATTTATGATTGTTTAACTATTTATTTGTAGGATACAGCTGCAAAGAAGTATTTGAACACCTCTCTATCAGCTAGAATTCTGCCCCTCAAAGACCTGTTAGTCTGCCTTTAAAATGTCCACCTCCACTCCATTTATTATCCTAAATTAGATGCACCTGTTTGAGGTCATTAGCTGCATAAAGACACCTGTCCACCCCATACAATCAGTAAGAATCCAACTACTAACATGGCCAAGACCAAAGAGCTGTCCAAAGACACTAGAGACAAAATTGTACACCTCCACAAGGCTGGAAAGGGCTACAGGGAAATTGCCAAGCAGCTTGGTGAAAAAAGGTCCACTGTTGGAGCAATCATTAGAAAATGGAAGAAGCTAAACATGACTGTCAATCTCCCTCGGACTGGGGCTCCATGCAAAATCTCACCTCATGGGGTCTCAATGATCCTAAGAAAGGTGAGAAATCAGCCCAGGACTACACGGGAGGAGCTGGTCAATGACCTGAAAAGAGCTGGGACCACCGTTTCCAAGGTTACCGTTAGTAATACACTAAGACGTCATGGTTTGAAATCATGCATGGCACGGAAGGTTCCCCTGCTTAAACCAGCACATGTCAAGGCCCGTCTTAAGTTTGCCAATGACCATTTGGATGATCCAGAGGAGTCATGGGAGAAAGTCATGTGGTCAGATGAGACCAAAATAAAACTTTTTGGTCATAATTCCACTAACCGTGTTTGGAGGAAGAAGAATGATGAGTACCATCCCAAGAACACCATCCCTACTGTGAAGCATGGGGGTGGTAGCATCATGCTTTGGGGGTGTTTTCCTGCACATGGGACAGGGCGACTGCACTGTATTAAGGAGAGGATGACCGGGGCCATGTATTGCGAGATTTTGGGCAACAACCTCCTTCCCTCAGTTAGAGCTTTGAAGATGGGTCGAGGCTGGGTCTTCCAACATGACAATGACCCAAAGCACACAGCCAGGATAACCAAGGAGTGGCTCTGTAAGAAGCATATCAAGGTTCTGGCGTGGCCTAGCCAGTCTCCAGACGTAAACCCAATAGAGAATCTTTGGAGGGAACTCAAACTCCGTGTTTCTCAGCGACAGCCCAGAAACCTGACTGATCTAGAGAAGATCTGTGTGGAGGAGTGGGCCAAAATCCCTCCTCCAGTGTGTGCAAACCTGGTGAAAAACTACAAGAAACGTTTGACCTCTGTAATTGCAAACAAAGGCTACTGTACCAAATATTAACATTGATTTTCTCAGGTGTTCAAATACTTCTTTGCAGCCGTATCATACAAATAAATAGTTAAAAAAATCATACATTGTGATTTCTGGAATTTTTTTTTTTTGATTATGTCTCTCACATTGGACATGCACCTACGATAACAATTTCAGACCCCTCCATGATTTCCAAGTGGGAGAACTTGCAAAATAGCAGGGTGTTCAAATACTTATTTTCTGCACTGTATATTGTGGGTAGGTAAACAAAGCCATGTTCCTTATGTTCTCCCAAATTTCTTACAGCCCGTGTGGTTCAGCAGCCTCTACGTTTCGCAATCAAAGTTGCGTCATCAGGAAGCAACTTTGATTGCAAACCAAACAAACAAACAAACAATGATCCCTTAACATTTAACCACCCCTAACACTTAACCCCTACGGATAGCCAATGAAACTTAAATTTCTAACCCTAAAATTTAATCTAACCCCTAAAACAAGTTCCTAACACCTAACCTACCCTCAAAACATGTATTGTATTTTCCTGTCATGGGAGTAATATAGCATTATAAATGCTAACATCCTTATGAAAATTATGTTTTCCTGCTTGTCATGCTGCCCTCTGGCTGCATATTGAGTCACTGGCCAGGAACAAGTGTGCAGAGGAGGAAAGTCAGATGTTTATATGTATACTTCATCTGGATAAGAAACTCCATGTATTGAAGATAAAAGAGTTAGAAGGTTGGCCATGCAATTGATAAAAAAACTAATTTGTAAGGGGCAGTCAGGACAAAACTGATTCATGTTATTTACAGTTACGCTCTTTACAGTATTCTTCTGATTGGAGTGCGGAAATCATTTGGAGTTTGTACCAGTGACAGATTGGAACCTGTGACAACATATTTTGTGAACTATGTGCTCCTTACCATTAAAGTTGTATGCATATACTGTATTTTTATACTGTTTATATACAGTGCCCTGAAAAAATATTCATACCCCTTGAAATTTTCCACATTATGTCATGTTACAATTAAAATTGTAAATGTATTTTATTGGGATTTTATGTAATAGACCAATACAACGTAGCACATAATTGTGAAGTGGAAGGAAAATGATAAATGGTTTACATTTTTTTTTTAAAGTGTGGCGTGCATTTGTATTCAGCTCATTTTTTCGCTGATACCCCTGAATAAAATAGCGGAACCAATTGCCTTCAGAATTCATCCAATTAGTAAATAGAATCCATTGTGTAATTGTGTAATTTAATCTCAGTATAAATACAACTGTTCTGTAAAGCCCCTAGAGGTTTGTTAGAGAACCTTATTGAACAAACAGCATAACGAAGGCCAAGGAACACACCCGACAGCTTGTATTATCTGTGGGCCTCTCTCGGCTCACAGTCCCGAGCGTCAGTGTACACAAAACTGTCCTGACAGAGCCATAAACCTATCAGATATAAATAGGGATACGTTTAAGGAATGTCATGCACCTATTTAAGTCAGCGTGCCTGCACTTTTTACAACGTTTGAATTCCTTGAAATCGGCTTTAACTTTTCTAAAAGTGGCTACATGCTCTATTTGTTAATTATTACACAGTATGAAATGCTTATATTTAAATTGAGGGAAGGCAACCCTAAAGAGGTGGAAATGTACTGAAACAAAATGTGGGAAGTCGAGGATCAACGGACAGTGTCCCCCACCTGATTTAAACCTTTAATTGCCACCCCACAATGCCGCAATCGTGTTCACTGCACTGCAATTATAGGTTTAAACCATGTGGTGAGGAGGCAACATATTGCCTCCTCACTACCTGTCAAACACACTTGGATCGCTCTTCACAGGAGCAGTACTGCCTGCTGCACTTGTGAATGAGCCCTTTGGTGGCGGCACCCTTCGAGTTCATTTACACACAAGATTGGGGGTAGTGAACTCCTGTGGATGAGCTGTGATTTTACCACCCCCAATCCCTACCCCTTATAGCTGCAGAGGCAGCAGCCAAAGGTGTACCCATGCCACAGCAAGAAGTATACCCCCTGTTGCTTTTAAAGAGTGCTATCACCTGCCAATTGCAATTCAATGAAATAAATGGAGCCACACTGCAAGCGCCCTGCAACTGTTACCAGGTTAGAGTTACAGCTAGAATTATTGCTCTCACTCTGACAATCGTAGCTTTAACTCACATGTGTGATTTGAACACCGTTTACATATGCGAGCGTGACTTCCGTATGCGTTTCCATTGCTGCATGAGCTTGCGAGGACATGAACACTTTAACCACTTAACCCCGGACCATATTGCTGCACAAAGACCAGAGCACTTTTTGCGATTCGGCAATGCATCGCTTTAACTGACAATTGCGCGGTCGTGCGACGTGGCACCCAAATAAAACTTACGGCGGCAGGTTGGCTCTCCTGTGCGAGAGCCCATAGCTTCACTTCGGCTCTCTCGCAGGCAACTAGGGACACACGCCGCCGTTCGCACCCCCCCCCCCCCCGAGTCTCATGCGCGTGCCTGGCGGGCGCGTTCGCCGCCGGACACCCACTATTGCTCGTTACAGAGTAGGGACCGGGAGCTGTGTGTGTAAACTAAGTTTCACGTAAAACAATCAATATACACTTATTGGGAGTTTTTTTTACCAAAGACATGTAGCAGAATACATTTTTGAAATTAGTTTTTTTTATTGCATATGTTTAATAGCAGGAAGTAAAAAAATTTTTTTTTCAAAAACATTTTTGGTTACATCACAAAAAGAAAAAAAACCATTAGTGAACAAATACCACAAAAAAGCTACAATTAAGTGAAAAAAAATGATATAAATTTAATTTAGGTACAGTGATGCAATAGCAAAAAATGTTCTGGTCATGAAGAGGAAAAAACCTTCCGCAGCTGAAGCGGTTATATAAATTGCCATTTCCCTAATGTATTATTTACAAAATGCCAGGGCTGGACTGGGACAAGAATGCAGAAGAGCAGAGGGAGCCTGGAGGAGAAACCCATCAAAAGAAAACCACACTAATTACAACACCCTCACCAAAAATTATCACAAAGCGATCTTTAAAGCAAAAAGAGAACATTTCTCATACACAATCTCAAAAGCCCTAAATCATCCACGGGAGCTCTTCAAACTAGTCGCTCAGACTATGAACCCCACCTGCCTGGAGCCCCCGACAATGGAGACACAAGAATTCTGCAATGAACTGTCTGACTTTTTTATTGACAAAATTGAAAAGATTCTGGCAACAATTCAACAGGAAAAAAAACACCAATCCCATTCAGGAAAAGCAAGAAGAAGCAATCAACGTAATTGGTCCACAATCGACAAATTTCGAGCTGGTCCCAATCAACATCAACACTACAAAAAACATTATCAGAAGCCTCCGAGACAACACGTCTCCTAATGACACCATCCCTACAAAACTTTTGAAAGAATGCACTGACATCTTGGCACCCGCCATAACTCACATCATAAACCAATCGTTCAGAGAAGGTAGTGTTCCGATCACCCTCAAGCAAGGCATAATTAAACCCAACCTCAACCCTAAAGACCCTAACCATCGCAGACTGGTAACAAGCCTGAACACCATCTCCAAGATGATGGAGAAGGCTGTAGTACAACAGCTACAGCCCCATCTGGACGCCCGCAAACTCCTAGATCCCCTTCAATCAGGTTTTCGCCCAGGCCACGGGACAGAAACGTCTCTCCTCAAGATATGGGATGACGCTCTCGAAGCAGCAGATGACGGAGAATCCTGTCTCCTAGTGCTGCTGGACCTCAGCACAGCCTTCGACACAGTAGACCATAATACATTGCTCACGCGACCCAAAGAAGTAGCCGGAGTTGCAGACTCGGCCATGCCGTGGTTCGCATCTTTTCTAGAAAACCACACTCAGACAGTGAAAATTGGAGGCTTTACATCAGAAACACGGACCATCACATATGGAGTCCCGCAAGGATCACTTCTTTCACTGGTACTCTTCAACATCTACATCCGCCCGTTCCTCAAAATCATCAGCAAACAGGACCTGCGCTACCACTCCTATGCCGACGACACACAACTTTACCTTTGAATCACCAACAAAAAAAAGGGATTTTTAAATACAGCTTACCTGTAAAATCCTTTTCTTGGAGTACATCACGGGACACAGAGCGGCATATTCATTACTATATGGGTTATATGGAGTACCTTCAGGTGTGGACACTGGCAATCTCAAACAGGAAGTCCCCTCCCTATATAACCCCCTCCCCTAGAGGGAGTCCCTCAGTTTTGTAGCAAGCAGTATGCCTCCCAAAATGTTCACCCAAAAGAGGGGTGGGAGCTCTGTGTCCCGTGATGTACTCCAAGAAAAGGATTTTACAGGTAAGCTGTATTTAAAAATCCCTTTTTCTTTCTCGTACATCACGGGACACAGAGCGGCATATTCATTACTATATGGGATGTCCGAAAGCAATGCTTTAATGAGGGGAGGGAGACATCTTCCAAAGAAGAATTCAATTTAGAGGTATACTCAAATAATAATAATAATTCCAACTTAGTCAAGAAAAAACTTTTATTTTTATTTTTTTTTTTTTTTTTTTTTACAACCAAGGGTGCCCCTGATCCCGAGGATCTTAAACTGCAGCCTGTAGTACTGCCTGCCCAAAGGCTGAATCCGCATTCCTTCTCACGTCTAGTTGATAAAACTTTGTAAACGTGTGGACTGATGACCACGTCGCCGCCTTGCATATCTGAGCCATAGAGATCTGATGGTGTGCTGCCCAGGAGGCGCCCATGGCCCTGGTAGAATGGGCCTTTACCGGACAAAGGAGGAGGCAACCTCTTCAAACCGTAGGCTTGAATGATTAATTGTCTAATCCATCTCGAGATGGTGGATTTTGCAGCTGCCTGCCCCTTCTTGGGGCCATCTGGTAGAACGAACAACACATCTGTTTTCCGGATCTTTTCTGTAGCTTTAAGATAGGCCTTCATGGCCCGGACAATATCCAAGGTATGCAGCAACCCCTCCTTTCTAGATGTGGGTTTCGGAAAGAAGATGGAAGTACCAAATCCTGGTTCAAGTGAAAATTGGATATAACCTTTGGTAGAAAGGAAGGATGGGGCCGGAGAACTGCCCTGTCCTTATGTAGAACGAGATATGGTTCCTTACAAGATAAGGCTGCTAATTCTGACACTCTCCTGGCCGAAACTATGGCGACCAAGAAAACCAACTTTCTTGTCAGTAAAACTAAAGGAATCTCAGCCAACGGCTCAAAGGGTTGTCTCTGTAGAGTGGACAGGACAAGATTTAAGTCCCATGGACAAATTGGTGACTTGACAGGAGGATTAATACGCAAGACCCCCTGTATGAAGGTCTTTACCAGCGAGTGGGTGGCCAGCGGCCTCTGAAACCACACTGACAGAGCTGAAATCTGTCCCTTGATTGTGCTTAAAGCCAGGCCTTTATCCACTCCTAGCTGGAGAAAACTTAACACCCTATCAATGGTATATTTGCGGGAATTCCATCTTTTGGATTCACACCAGCCTACGTAGTTCCTCCACACCCTGTAATAAATCACCCTGGAGGCCGGCTTTCTAGCCCTAATCAGGGTAGGAATTACCTGCCTAGACAGACCTCTACCCCTGAGAATCAGGGATTCAGCCTTCCAGGCCGTCAAATTTAGACGCTTGTAATGTAGGGTGGAGGATCGGGCCTTGTGAGAGTAGGTCTGGTCGTAGAGGAAGAGTCCAAGGGTCTCCCACTGCCATCTTCAGGACTAGTGAGTACCATGTCCTCCGGGGCCAAGCTGGAGCTACTAGAATGACCGGCTTGTGCTCCACTCTGATCCTGCGCAACAGGCGAGGAAGTAACTGTAGCGGAGGGAATGCATATAGAAGTTTGAATTGATGCCAAGGGCAAACCAACGCATCGGTTCCGCAGGCCATAGGGTCCCTCGCTCGAGACACGAACCTGTCTAGTTTCTTGTTGAACCTGGATGCCATTATATCTACGTCTGGCATTCCCCACCTCTGGCAGATTGTCTGAAAGACCTGGGGATGCAGAGACCACTCCCCTGGCAACAGACTCTGGCGACTTAAGAAGTCTGCCTGCAGGTTGTCCACTCCGGGAATGAATATCGCCAAAATGCAGGGTACATGAACCTCTGCCCACTGAAAAATCAAGCTCACCTCCCTCTGAGCGGCCTGACTCCTGGTTCCCCCTTGGTGGTTTATGTATGCCACCGCTGTGGCATTGTCTGACTGGATTCTCACCGGGAACCCCTGTAATCTGGAGGTCCATGCCAGAAGGGCTAGGCGAGCAGCTCTGATCTCCAAGATATTGATGGGGAGCTGCCTCTCTGCTTTTCACCCAAGTTCCCTGGCGAGAGAACCCCTCGAAGACCGCCCCCCAGCCTGCCAGGCTGGCGTCTGTGGTAACTACCTTCCAGACAACAGGGCTGAAGGATCTTCCCTTTAGAAGATTCTGAGGGTTCAACCACCAGGCCAGGCTTTGTCGGACCCTTGATGATAGCGTCAAAGGGGACTCTAAGGCATGTGCTCTCCTGCCCCAGGCTGCTAGAATGGCTGCCTGTAGGACGCGAGTGTGGATCTGAGCGTATGGTACTGCCTCGAACGTGGCCACTAGCTTGCCTAGTAATCGCATACACAGGCGAATAGTTGGTTTTTTCTTGCTTAGAACCAACTGAACCAACCCCTTGATAGCCTCGATCTTTACAAGGGGCAGAAACACCCTTTGCTGTTCTGTGTCTAACCTCATGCCGAGGTATTCCAACTGCTTTGTAGGCTGGAACGCTGACTTTTCCCGGTTTAGGACCCAGCCGAATCCTTCGAGGTACTGAACCGTGAGGTTTACTGCCTGTTGCAGACACGGCCGTGAGTGATCTATGATTAAAAGGTCGTCCAAGTACGCTAGGACTGTGACACCTTGGGTCCTTAAATTGGCCAGAACTGGGGCTAGGATCTTCGTGAATACCCGGGGGGCCGTGGCCAGCCCGAAGGGGAGCGACCTGAATTGGAAGTGTCGCTGCCCCACCGCGAAGCGTAAAAATCTTTGATGCGACTGAAAGATTGGTACATGAAGGTAAGCATCCTTTATGTCTATGGAAGCCAGAAAATCGTCCCTCTGAAGCGCGGCGGCTGCTGACCGGATGGATACCATCCGGAAGGAACGAACCCTTAGGTAACCGTTTAACCTCTTTAGGTCCAAGATTGGCCTGACATCGCCGTTGGGCTTTGGTATGACAAAGAGATTGGAATAGAAACCTAGCCCTTGCTCTTGGGCTGGCACCTCTATTATTACGTCCTGGCCAAAGCAGGTGATCCAAAGCTGCCAGCATTGAGGCCTTCCTTGCTGGATCCCTTGGTGGTAGCCTTGACTCTTGAAAATGAGGCGGAGGAAAGTACCTTAGAAACTCCAGTCTGTAGCCTGCGGTTACAGACGCCCGGACCCATCTTGTCGGGGATCTTGGCTTCCCAAACTTCTGAGAAGAAACGAAGCCTTCCCCCCACCCGCGAGAGTGGGGGCGCCCCTTCATAAGGCAGACTTAGGGGCTGTCTTTGTCGGCTTGCGATACCATGGCCTCTTACCCCCAGGGGTCCTGTCCCTGCGATCTACTGTTAACGTTGGATCGTGCAGGCGGCCGTCGATACTGCCTGGAATTTGAGGGCCCTGAGACAGGAAAGAGCTGCCTTTTAAATGTAGGAGCCCCGGAATGTCTTTTTGACCGGTAAAAGGGTACTCTTTGCCACTTGAAATAGTCTGAATGTATTTATCCAGATCCTCTCCGAAGAGTCGTCCTCCATGGAAGGGAAACCCTGCCAGAAGCTTTTTGCATGGGGGCTCCGCCGCCCAGTTCTTCAACCATAAGAGCCTTCTCATGTGCACCAAAAATAGTGATAAACGAGAGGCCTGCTGGATGGAATCCTTTATAGCATCTACAGCAAAACACAGAGCTCTGGGAATGTCAGAAAACTCTTCTGCTTGTTGGGTAGGCATGTCCTTTAACATTTCTTTTGTCTGGTCTTTTAACGCCTGACAAACTCCAATTGCAGCCACAGCTGGCTGTACCACTGCTCCTGCCGTAGCAAAGGATGCTTTTAAAAGTGTCTCTAACCGTTTATCAACCGGATCTTTAAACATATGTATGTTTTCCACCGGGCAAGTTAGTGATTTATTCACACATGAGATGGCTGCATCCACCACTGGGAGCCTCCACCTCTTGGAGAATTTTTCCTCCATGGGGTAAATGACCGCAAATCTCTTTGGTGGCAGAAAAATCCTGTCCGGCCGTACCCAATCCCGAAAGATCAATTCCTCCAAGAGAGGATGGACCGGAAAAACTGCGTTGCTTAACGGAGCTTTCAAAGAGCCCAGAGAGGATACCGGAGGAACCTGAGGCTCTGGCAATGGTAAACTAAATGCCGAGCGGACCATGTCCGTCAAAGACTGCACCCACAGTCTCTCTGACTGGGAGTCTGAAAATGGTTCCTCAGAGGTAGATCCCTCAATCCCTGAACCCTCTTGGTTCAGGTCTAGTTGATCCTCCTGCGATTCCAATTCCTCCGGAGAGAGAATCTCAGCATCTGAGGATACACCTCTTGGTGATGGGGATCTAACCCGTTTCTTGCCAGGAATAGCTCTAGCGATCAATGCTGCTATTCTCTCTTCTAGCCCCCCTAGGGATACAGCTAGCATCTCCTCTGTGATAAACACAGGGCTGGGCTGATCTGGGCCAGCCTCCGCACCAGACCCCCCTAATGGCTCATCCAAGGCGACCTTTATGAATAAGTTGCGGGGAAAGTATCGGCATATCATCAGAATCAGAGGGGGAACCCCTTTGTTTTTTTTTTGGTCTTTTTTGTACCCTTTGACCCCGAACCTTTGGAAGCCATAATACAAAATCGAGGGACTCCGCCAACAACAACAGACTGTAGTGGCCAGGAGTACAAAACTAGAGTTTAGGGGACAATAGATCACTAATGCCCAAAAACTGATGGGGCCCCGTATGTTTTTTTTTTTTTTTTTTTTCCAAACATACAGTGACCCCAAACTTAGTTTGCCAGCCTCCAACCTGCTGCAAAAAGGGGAATTTCTTGGCTTAACAAAAAGGCATTTGGAACAAAGTCCAGCATGTACTACCCCTCTTCCGCCACCGGGAGTCACTGTTCTGCCGCTCTGCGTCCTCTCCCTTTGAGATCAGCCTCAGACTGAGCACTGACAATGCCTGCTGATCTATAACAGCACAAGGCGCGCCCCTGTATGACGCTGCAGGCACGCCCCCCCCCGCCCTCCTCTCCGAACGGCGCGAAAAACGTCTAATAGGCGTGCGCGCGCACGCGCATGCCGGAGCAGGAGGAACATGGAGGAGCCGCGCTGCTGGAGACCCAGGACTGCAGTATCAGGCGGCAGATTCAAACCCCCGGCCAGGTAGGACTCTCCAAAAGGCCCCATAGGGATCCTTACCAGTCCTAGGAAGAAAGCAGCAGGTAGCTAGCAACACCATTCTTAGACAGGGGAACCTAGTGATGGGGGAAAAAGGGATCATCCTGTCTTTCTCAGACATAGTGAGCAAGGTTGCCAATGCAGAGCATACTTAGGCTACCCCCCTTTTAGGTTACCCCGGAGAGCCTGCTGTCGAACCAAGTCCCGCAGGCTCCCCTCTTACCTGCTCCATGCTGCAGGATGTTTGTCCAGCAAAACGATCCAATCTTCTCCCATCTCCGTGGGTAGCGTAGTAGACCTTCAGGCCCTGGGGTCCTATGAAGGTACCCACTGTCCTGGACCTATATAGCACCCTGGCAAACAGGAACTTATGGTTCTTTATGAACTCCAAGTCCTGGACCCAGGGTCCAGCCCTCCAAAGAGGAGCATTATAGGCAAAACCCCACGGTTTGGGGCCCGGGTACTGTCCACTTTGGCACTGAGGCTCCTTGGACAGATCCGGTTAGCCCGCCCTTAATCCCAAGGATGTGGAGCAAAGCTATTCCGTGACCAACACCTAAGACACTGGCGAAAAAACTGAGGGACTCCCTCTAGGGGAGGGGGTTATATAGGGAGGGGACTTCCTGTTTGAGATTGCCAGTGTCCACACCTGAAGGTACTCCATATAACCCATATAGTAATGAATATGCCGCTCTGTGTCCCGTGATGTACGAGAAAGAAAGATTAATATCATAAACTAGGAAAATGCCTCACACTGATCGACAATTGGATGACCGAAAGCTCCCTTAAACTCAACGGATCCAAAACAGAACTACGCATCCTTCACGCAAATCGGAATTCCAACTCTAGGACCACATGGACACCACCCACTATCCTTGGACAAACCATTGCGACAAGCAACAAAGCCAAAAGTCTCGGAGTCATCTTTGACTCAGACATGACGATGGATGCACAAATAGAATCAGTCGTCAGCGCTCATCATTTGCTCCGCATGGTAGACTGCGTCCCCTTCATCCCGGAAGAAGACACAGCAGTAGTGGTAGGAACTAATCATCAACTCACGACTCGACTACGCAAACTCCCTCTACTTAGGACTACCAAAATACCAGATCTCACGTCTACAAGTCGTCCAGAATACGGCAGCCAGGGTAGTCAGAGAAAAAAAAAAAAGAATTCTGGGGAATCAGTCTCCCCTGTCTTGAGGGCCTTCCACTGGCCTGCCCGTACAGGACACTGGGTGACCGATTTCAAGACAACTCTGCAAGAACACCATCAAGATGTACACAAGGAAAAACGCTCCAAATACTTAAGTGAGAAAATAAAACCCTACGTCACCAACCGCGAAAACCAACCAAAACCTTCTCCACATCCCAAAATCCGCTACAGATCTAAGGGAGAGAGCCTTCGACACCGAAAGGGACCTCGGTCGAATGGACTCTACCTACGCTCCGGAATCTGGACAGACCACCAGTCTTTTTTGCTTACGGAAAAAAGACTCTGACTCGAGGAAGATGGACCAACCTGGTTCAAACTGACAGGAAGGCGTTGTTGGAAGTTCTATTCAGTCTCGACTCTTAGAAATGCTTGGACTGCATCCAGTTATTCACTCACTCACAAAAATGTGGCCCTGGACTTCATCCAGACTGGCCCACTTTAACATGTCTCTCCTATGGTGGTCAGACAACTCCCGCACAATGCCCCCCCCCCCGGCCACCCAAGCCCCCTCTCCCCCTTCACTAGCTACTAGCCGTTCTACTTTATTAGAAGTAGAACGGTTGGTACTGGTATAGGCAGTACCAGTGGGGAAGCTAGACATTATTTCACCCGGGGCAAAGAATCAGTTCGGTACTGCCCCTTATGGGACAAGTTTAGGCAGAAGTGAGAAACTCCCAGGCCATAGCTGTTGAGTCAGCTGTCTGTCCCCTCCCCCATGCTCCTCTGTCATCCCCTCTGCTCCTCCCCCTGATTCTCTATTCCCACCAGGTGAGCGCTGCTGGGAGGGAGAGGAGGTGAGCTCTGTGGGGAGGGAGAGAGAGGAGGTGGGGCGACAGTCCGCTGTCACTAAAGCCGGCCCACTGAGCCATTGGCCCACCGGGAAAACTCCCTGTAGTACCAATGGCCAGTCCATCCCTGTAAAATGCTATGGCCAGATCATTGGAATACCATCACCTTTTAGGCATACAGCCAAAACTAAAGCTGGCCATTGATGGATCTAAATTTGTCTGGTTCAGAAGGGACATATTTCGATCCATCAATGGCCAGTCCCGCTCAACAGAATCCGATCTTATGATTGACTTCTGTTGACTGGGACTGCTGGAAAACTTTAATTTGAGCAGCGACTGCAGCCAATTGACTCAAACACTCAGCAGTGTATTATGACAGAAGAGGAGTCTCCACTGTCAGAATACAATAGCACAGCGGAGGATGCCTCCATCCACCATGTTTCTGTGTATGGGGAAATCCATTTTTTTGTTTTTATTTTTTGATCTGCTATCCTAACAGAACCAGATGCTCAAAATGACTGCTGAACATACTGCCCCATACTGCACACTACTATTGAACAAGCTGAATAAAAAACTACAGTAGATAGTAGTCCCTGATGAACCAGGGGTAAAAAAATAAAACAGGAGACTCTAAAGGAGGCAACACTAAATGGCGGACCGCAGTCCAAAAATAGACTGCAAGGCAGTCCTGTCCAGACAGTTTCCTTCTCCCACCGCCACCACAGCATTCATCCATAGCAGGTAAGATGCGCGGCATGTCCAGACAGAGCAAGAGACATCCTTTTCAAGTTAGAACAAATGAAGATCGGATGGGACTTTGGAGGCACCAAAAAACACTTGGAATTGGAACAATGACGTTAAATTAACCACTTAAGGACCACCTCCTGCACATTTACGTCGGCAGAATGGCACAGGTGGGCACATACAGGTACGTCCTGTGCTAGTGTCCAGCCGTGTGTCGTGGGCGCGCGCTCGCAGACCACGGACCGCGGGACTCGCGGACCCGATCGCTGCTTGAGTCCCGCGATCGGTCCCCGGAACTGAAGAACGGGGAGAGCCGTGTGTAAACACGGCTTCCCCGTTCTTCACTGTGGCGGCGCCATCGATCGCGTGATCCCTTTTATAGGGATACACAATCGATGACATCACACCTACAGCCACACCCCCTTACAGTTGTAAACACACATTCGGTCACACAACCCCTTCAGGGCCCCCTTGTGGTTAACTCCCAAACTGCAAATGTAATTTTCACAACAATGCATTTTAAATGCATTTTTTGCTGTGAAAATGACAATGGTCTCAAAAATGTGTCAAAATTGTCCGAAGTGTACGCCATAATGTCGCAGTCACAAAAAAAATCATTGATCGCCGCCATTAGTAGTAAAAAAATAATAATAAATGCAATAAAACATTCCCCTATTTTGTAAGCGCTATACATTTTGTGCAAACCAACCGATAAACGCTTATTGCGATTTTTTTTTACCAAAAATATGTAGAAGAATACGTATCGGCCTAAACTGAGGAAAAAAAATATGTTTTTATATATTTTTGGGGGATATTTATTAAAGCAAAAAATATCGATTTTTTTTCAAAATTGTCGCTCTATTTTTGTTTATAGCGCAAAAAATAAAAACCGCAGAGGTGATCAAATACCACCACCAAAAGAAAGCTCTATTTGTGGGAAAAATAGGACGTGAATTATATTTGGGAGCTACAGTGCCTGCCGCCGAGAATGTGTTTTTAGCACGCCAGCATCGCGCTGAATCTCGGAGACAGGCTGCCGATATCTCGCACTCGCTGGAATAGTAAAAGCACATTCCAGCGAGTGCGTCATAGAAGCGACGGGGATCCGACGCGGATTCCCGCCAATTCTACACGTGGGCGGAGTTTGTTATGAATCCTGAAGGAGAAATCCCCGCCGGATTTTTAAAAAAAAAATCTGGCATGGGTTCCCCCCTCAGGAGCATAACGGGCCCTTAGGTCTGTTATGGGTTGTAAGGAGACCCCCTACGCCGAAAAAACGGCGTGGGAGTCCCCCCACAATCCATAACAGACCCGTATCCAAAGCACGCCGGCCGGCCGGTCAGGAAGGGAGTGGGGGCGAGCGAGCGCCCCCCCCCCCCTGAGCCGTACCGGGCAGCATGCCCTCAACATGGGGGGGTTAGGTGTTCTGGGGCAGGGGGCGCACTGCGGCCCCCCACCCCAGAGCACCCTGTCCCCATGTTGATGAGGACAGGGACCCTTCCCGACAACCCTGGCCGTTGGTTGTCGGGGTATGCGGGCGGGAGGCTTATCGGAATCTGGAAGCCCCCTTTAATAAGGGGGCCCCCAGATACCGGCCCCCCACCCTAAGTGAATGAGTATGGGGTACATTGTACCCCTACCCATTCACCTGCAAATAAAAAGTGTAAACACAAATAAACCACACAGGGTATTGAAATATTTTATTAGTTGGCCGCCGGGGGGGGGGGTGTGTATGATCGCTTTTATAAAAGCGCCCCCCTCCGGCGGGCTTCTGTGGGGGGTGGGTGCCGCCGTCTGGTTCTCTTCCGCCGACGGGGGGGGCGCTTTGATAAAAGCGCCCACCACCCGGCGGGCTTCTTTCGACGTCTTCGGCGGCTGGGGGGTCTTCTCCCACTCTCCGGGGGTCTTCTCCTGCTCTCCGGGGGTCTTCTTCTTCAGGACTCGCCGCCGCTAACTTTGTGTGTTAGCTCAATTACTAGCGGCGGCGAGTCCCCTCCTCTGTGACGTCGTCTTCTTCTTCTTCTCCAGATGTTGACGCAACGCTTCCTTCCGCTGTTATGCCGGGCGCGCGGCTCGCAGCGAGTTATATAGGCCTGTCTTGTGACGTCGCAGTCCCATCATGCTCCGGTAGGTACCACGTGCTACCTACCGGAGCATGATGGGACTGCGACGTCACAAGACAGGCCTATATAACTCGCTGCGAGGCGCGCGCCCGGCATAACAGCGGAAGGAAGCGTCGCGTCAACATCTGGAGAAGAAGAAGAAGACGACGTCACAGAGGAGGGGACTCGCCGCCGCTAGTAATTGAGCTAACACACAAAGTTAGCGGCGGCGAGTCCTGAAGAAGAAGAAGACCCCCGGAGAGCGGAGAAGACCCCCGGAGAGCAGGAGAAGACCCCCGGAGAGTGGGAGAAGACCCCCCAGCCGCCGAAGACGTCGAAAGAAGCCCGCCGGGTGGTGGGCGCTTTTATCAAAGTGCCCCCCCCGGCGGCGTTAGAGAACCAGACGGCGGCACCCACACCCCACAGAAGCCCGCCGGAGGGGGGGCGCTTTTATAAAAGCGATCATACACACCCCCCCCCGGCGGCCAACTAATAAAATATTTCAATACCCTGTGTGGTTTATTTGTGTTTACACTTTTTATTTGCAGGTGAATGGGTAGGGGTACAATGTACCCCATACTCATTCACTTAGGGTGGGGGGCCGGTATCTGGGGGCCCCCTTATTAAAGGGGGCTTCCAGATTCCGATAAGCCTCCCGCCCGCATACCCCGACAACCAACGGCCAGGGTTGTCGGGAAGGGGCCCTGTCCTCATCAACATGGGGACAGGGTGCTCTGGGGTGGGGGGCCGCAGTGCGCCCCCTGCCCCAGAGCACCTAACCCCCCCATGTTGAGGGCATGCTGCCCGGTACGGCTCAGGGGGGGGGGGCGCTCGCTCGCCCCCACTCCCTTCCTGACCGGCCGGCCGGCGTGCTTTGGATACGGGTCTGTTATGGATTGTGGGGGGACCCCCACGCCGTTTTTTCGGCGTAGGGGGTCTCCTTACAACCCATAACAGACCTAAGGGCCCGTTATGCTCCTGAGGGGGGAACCCATGCCGGATTTTTTTTTTTAAATCCGACGGGGATTTCTCCTTCAGGATTCATAACAAACTCCGCCCACGTGTAGAATTGGCGGGAATCCGCGTCGGATCCCCGTCGCTTCTATGACGGCTTTGTCTCCATCGCGGCAAGCCAGCTCGGCGCTGGCTCCCGCGATTGGGCTCGTAGGTGGTCAATCTCGCCGAGAAAGGGAGCGAGATTGACACAATATCCCAGTCACCTACTGTACGTCGCACGACCGCGCAATTGTCTGTTAAAGCGATGCAGTGCCGAATCGCAAAACCTTGCCGGGTCCTTTAGGTGCCTAAAGGTCCGGGTCTTAAGTGGTTAAAAAATGTATTGATACAAACATTTAAAATCCATGTAAAATAGAAACATGATGCATACAAGTAGTAAGCCATTATGTCAACAACAAGAATTATACAGGTCATGCTTCAAAAATAGCAGAGCTACAACACCAGTATACAAAAAAAAGGGGGGGAGCTGTGAAGGGTACTTGGATACAAGGAAAGGGGGCTGTGAAGGTTCCTGGGATTCGAAGAAGTGGGGGGATGATTTTAAGTGTGGAGGCCTCTGGTGTAAGGTGGGGGTGCTGCAAGGTAAAGGGGGACAGGGTTCTTTAATGCAAAGGGGGAATGATGTAAAATGGGGGGACTTTAATGCAAAAGAGGACTGATGTAAAATGGGGGGCAGTCATGTAAAGCTGGCGCTGTAATGGAAAGCTGGCGCTGTAATGGAAAGCGGGCGCTGTAATGGAAAGCGGGCGCTGTAATGGAAAGCGGGCGCTGTAATGGAAAGCGGGCGCTGTAATGGAAAGCGGGCGCTGTAATGGAAAGCGGGCGCTGTAATGGAAAGCGGGCGCTGTAATGGAAAGCGGGCGCTGTAATGGAAAGGGGGGCACTGTAATATAAATGGGGGCTGTATTGTAAAGGGGGGCTTTTTTGTAAAGGGGGGTTGTGTGATGCAAGGAGAGGGTTCTGTAATGTAAAAGGGGCAGCTGTGGCGTAAAAAGGGGGGCTGTGATGTAAAAGGACAGATCAATGATGTCGATGTAAAAAGGGGAAACTAATACTAATAGGGCTGTGATGTGAAGAAACAGTCAGAGTACAAACATGAGACTCAGACCTCTGTTGGATGAAAATTTTAATAGCCGGACCTCTGAATTTTAATTCACTACCCCTGCTCTAAAGAAAGCACAAGCATTAATTATGAGAAAACTTTGTGACGTTTGAGAAATAAGTAGCCGTTTTCAGGGAACTATTCATCTGTAGAACATTTAAATCATACATATCATCGTTTCTAGTGTGACTATTTACAGTATATTTATTACAATAGTACATCAGTTCCCTCCTTAGTCTATTAAGCTTTTCTGGCACTTCAGTAAAATCACTATATTTTGCAGGTTAACAAGAGCACTGCTATCTCAAGTCTATGTGTGCAGTATTGTACCTCAAACAGATTAAGTCTAATAATTTCCTGAAAAAAAAAGTGGAAGTATCAAACCGTTTTAAACGCATAAATGCAGGATCAAAACGGCAGAAAATAGAGCGCTGAATTTTACATTTACAAGGTAAATCTCCAGCTAATGCGCAGCGGCAACAACAAACATTAAAAAAGCCGCTCTGCACTCCAAGGAATGGAGCTGCCATGGTAACAAAGATTTCAGATTTTACCACTCATATCCCCCTTCTTATTTCATTATGATAAAATGTCAGTGGTTTTCATAAAGGCGGAATCATCCAGTGTTAACCTCTTCTTGGTTTTACATGCCGATCGTTGGATTGGATGTACAAAGTGCGATCCAATTGATTTGTATCTCTTCTGTGTAACCACACTGCTACGGGTTTTATTAAATCAAGACAACTGTTGAGTGATTGATGTATTGTGCTCTTACTTGGCTGTGACGTCTAAAGAGTGATAATTTGAATTTTGACAAAAATCACTCCTCTACCTGCTATTTATCCTTCAAGAGAGGCACTCATAATAAAGGACGACACTCTGGGAGACATTAATCTGAACGGGAGCAGACAGTCTTCAGCAGATGTGCTTGGCAACCTTTTTCAGCTGTGCTTTTAAAATGAACGATGGAAGCTGACTGGTTGCCATGCATAGCTGCTCCAGATTCTGTCTGCTCCAAGTTTCATGAATTCCTCTAACTTTACTTTAATGTTTGGCAGCACCAGCTGTTTTTCTCCAGGTCCCTTCCTTAGGTCTTCTGTTAGGCCTTATTCATTTACACCATGATGCAGAGACATTCGTTTTTCTGCATGCGTTCTGCAAGGGTTCAAAGAAAACAATGGTTCTTTATGTGCCCTGCTTAACACCACGTTGTGTGGCTTTCTCCCGAGAAGGAATCTGCAATGTGTATGCAGTTCTCTGCATGGAAAAAAAACTGGACATGGAATCAACATTGGTGTGAACAGGGTACCTAACTGACGCACATGAAAACCGATGTCAACGCGCATAAAAGCTCACTGAAACACACAAGAAAACTGTTGTAAACTGATGTAGACTTTGCAATTAAAATCTGTTTTACAATCAGTTTTCATGCATGTATGGTATGAATGAGCGTGTGAACTGATAAGCTGAAAAACAGTTATGGTAACAGGTTAAAGTAGAAATCAGATTGCGGTATGTACGTATCTGCAGAGAAGCATGGGATCAATTTGTCGAGAGCCAAAAGAATAAGTGCGCTTATTCTTTAACCACTTCCCACCTGGCTTATAAACAAATGACAGCCTGACGGGACATTCACTATTTTGGGTGAACGTCATATGGTGTCCTCCCAGAATGTGCTGCGGTGTGATCAGTCACCTGCTGTGTTTGTACAGTGTACCAGCTGCTGCCAATACCTAGTTATCACTGTGACCAATCACAGCAAATCACATGACAATTGTACAGAATCGATGGCTTTCATTCAGGCCATCCATGTGTTGATCTGATTGGTTACCGGGATCACATGGTACATACAGATCCAATCACAGCCTATCTGTACCATGCGATTAGCTGTGGTCAATCATAGCCAACCACTATAGCAAACACTGAATGAATCAATTTCATTCAGTAAAGATGGTTGCTTATACCAGTGAAATTCACTGGTATAAGCAATCATAATGTGTGAAAAAATTAATTCCTGATCACTGCCCCAGTGTAGTACAGTGTTACAATGGTAACATTGTATTGCTCTGGTCACGGAGTTAAAGACTAATCATTAAAAAATGTAATACAAAAAAATTGAAAAAACTTTGCAATCTAAATAAAGTGGTGTTAACAAATTGTGATTAACCACTTTAATACCAGGCTTTTATACCACCTCCATACCGGGCCTATTCTGACACTTCTCTCCTACAGTAATAATCATCATTCTTTTGCTAGAAAATTACGCAGTACCCCCAAACATTATATATGTTTTTTTTAGCAGACACCCTAGGGAATAAAACGACGGTCATTGCAACGTTTTATCTCGCACGGTATTTACGCAATCATTTTTCAAACGCCTTTTTTTTGTAAAAAAATTGTTTCATGAATTAAAAAAATAAAACAGTAAATTTAGCACAATTATTTTGTATTATGTGAAAATCGCAAAAAGTAGTACAGGAACTACTTTTTGGAAATCGATGCAGCACCGCACCGATTAGGAAGGTGACAGTGCCATTGCCGACAATTGCCGCCGATTTGAGATGCGATTTGACATCTCAAATCGTACCCGTGTGAACCAGGCCTTCAACTGCATTTTTCTCTTTCTCACACGGTGTCCCCATGTAAATGTGTTAGTGACCACTCCCTTATACATATACCTTCCTCTGGGAGTGATTAAAGGAAGGGCTGATTAGCTTCCCATATGAGTTAGGGAACCAGGGAGTATATAAACAGCAAATTTAAGTCTCTAACTTCACCCTTACTGAACAAGTCAATGCTTTGATGATACGAGCCTAGGGGACGGAGCCTGCCAATTGAAGTTACATCGCGCCCATCTTGAGACCCATTGTGTCTGGAATGTGTTTTCAGCTTTACTGGCTTACAGTGCCATCTTTGTGAGTTTTATACCTTACCTTTTTATATATTATTAAACATTTTAAACGGAGAGCACTAGAGTCTTTCTCCCTTCCTTTTGCATATCCATCATATTTGGTGAGCTGATCAGGTTTTTTTTATCCCATGTGAATAAGCAAAGTGATTACCCAGCACCACGCCAGCCCTCTATTATCCCCAGAGGGGAAACACTGGTGATTTAATTCAGATGAGAGGTGAGCAGCCTGTGAGACTGGTGGACGAAAGCACAAGAATTTTGGATTTTTGCACCAATGATGTATTGATTTTTTGAATTAATTTCAATCAGTTACATATTGTTTTTTATTATCAGTTAAATATAAACATATATTGCTGAAAGTTCATATATACTATGTTTATTGATTACCAATTTATTTAATTTATTTTTTTACATATGGTCACCAGTGTCCCTAATCACTGCCATGCCAGTTATATGACAACGCTGTAGTGCGCTAGTGACAAAATGTAAAAATAATTGTTTGTACAATTTTGAAAAATATTTAATTTCTTAATTTTCCCAAAAATTGTGAAAAAAAAAATTACAAATTCAAAAAATTCACCATGTCTTTTACTAAATATCTTGGACTGTCTACTTAACTTCTTCCCGACCGCCCACCGTCATATTACTGCGGGACGGTGGCGCTGTCTCACGGGAGCACGTAGCTCTACATCCTAAACTTTTTGGCCACTAGGGCGCGCGCGCGCGGCGGGTACGATAGCCGCCGGGCACCCGCGATTGCTCGTTACAGAGCGGGGAACGGGAGGTATGTGTGTAAACACATACCTTTCGTTCCTGTCAGCGGGGGAAACGCTGATTTTCTGTTCATACAATGTATGAACAGAAGATCAGTGATTCCCCCTAGTAAGTCCACCCCCCCATACAGTTAGAACACAAATAGGAACACACTTAACCCCTTCCCTGCCCCCCTTTACTGCCAATGGCATTTTTATAGTAATCCAATGCATTTTTATAGCATTGATCGCTATAAAAATGCCAATGGTCCCAAAAATTTGTCAAAAGTGTCCGATGTGTCCGCCATAATATCGCAGTACCGAAAAAAAACGCTGATCGCCGCCATTACTAGTAAAAAAAAAAATATTAATAAAAATGCCATAAAACTACCCCCTTTTTTGTAAACGCTATAAATTTTGCGCTAACCAATCAATAAACGCTAATTGCGATTTTTTTTTTACGAAAAATATGTAGAAGAATATGTATCGGCCTAAACTGAGGAAAAAAATGTTTTTTTATATCTTTTTTGGGGATATTTATTATAGCAAAATGTAAAAAATATTGAATTTTTTTCAAAATAGTCGCTCTATTTTTGTTTATAGCGCAAAAAATAAAAACCGCAGAGATGATCAAATACCACCAAAAGAAAGCTCTATTTGTGGGAAAAAAAAAGGACGCCAATTTTGTTTGGGAGCCACGTCGCACGACCGCGCAATTGTCAGTTAAAGCGACGCAGTGCCGAATCACAAAAAGTGCTCTGGTCTTTGGACAGCAATATGGTCCGGGGCTAAAGTGGTTAAAAAAAAGGGGGGGGGATATATTATTATTGTCCTGGCATTTTTGCGCCTCAAGAAATTAGATCAGTACAAAGTTGGGACCATGAAATTGTCCAAAATGTCTTGGTATGCTTACATTTTAAGAGTTCCCTCAACTGCAACTAAGGGACCAAACCCAACCCCTGAAAAACAACTAAACAAAGTTCCATAAAGACATGGATGAGCAAGTTTGGGGTAGAGGAACTTGACTGGCCTGCACAGAGTCCTGATCTCAACCTGATAGTACACCATTGGGATGAATTAGTAGAGACTATGAGCCAGGCCTTTTCATCCACATCAGTGCCTGACCTCACAAATGTGCTTCTGGAAGAATCAAACATTCGCATAGACACTCCTTAAACCTTGTGGACAGCCTTCCAAGAAGAGTTGAAGCTGTTATAGCTGCAAAGGGTGGCCCAGCTCAATATTGAGCCCTACGGGTCAAGACTGGGATGCATTAAAGTTCATGTGCGTGTAAAGGCAGGTGTCCCAATACTTTTGGTAATAGCGTGTGTGTGTATACCATAGTTTGTGGACTATATTATTTAGTCTGTAGGAAAGGTATAAACACCGATTTGGTTTATTTTCACCGAAGAAATGTAGCATGTAGCATAAGAATATTTGTCCTAAATATAGGAAGAGAGATTATTTGCAAAATGTTATAACAGAAACAAAGAGAAAACGTTTTTTTTTTTCCAAATTTTCAGTCTTTTTTCATTTATTTTGCAAAATAAAATTAAAACCCAGTGGTGATTAAATACCACCAACAATCATTAACTTTGCAAACCTGACATTGCACAACACACAAACAAATACAAAAATGAACTGTATTTTATACTGGTAAAAACACTCCTTGTGCTTATTAAGTTAAGTGACTGTACCTTGGTACAGTCTCTCAAAGTTTGCCTGAAAGGAGTATTTTCCAAAAAAGTATGGCATTCGTCTCCTACAGGCAGGAGGTATTTATCTAGAATTCTTACCCCATTGATCTTCTGTTCTGTACAGCGCTTGTGCCAAAAGAAATATGCTGGTTACCATTGCTGGCCTCTCGTAAAAACTGCTAGTTACCTGGCTTTCATTTTAATCTGTTTTCAGTAGTTTTTAGTATGACTTACCAGTCATTTATGTATACAAAAAAAGAGGTCTGGTTTGATGGCATGCTTCTTCCAGGTCACTTGCTTAGAATGTATTTGTGATCTCATTCTTATTTATTGTAAAGAGTTGAGCTACAGTTAAGATTCTACCAGAATAGGTCTTGGTTAAAATACTTTCTCAATACAAGAGAGGGAGATTTACTAAAACTGAAGCAGACAGAATATGGAACAGCTGTGCATAAGACTCAAATCAACGTATATTTATAGCTTATTCAGTTAAAGAAAAACGTATACCACCAATTTAACTGTTTCACAAAACTTCCCAAAGCTTATATTGGCTCTCAACTGAATCATTAAGCCATCAGATGGCTGGTGTGATAGCTGATCAAGCATTTGGTTGATTTACTAAAGCAAGGCTTGACAAATTTGCTTGGAATCTAGAAGCCAGCTAAAAAAGTAAAAAACAAAAAAAAAAAACTTGTTTTCTAACGGCCGAAAAAGCTATTAGCATTGCTGGTTGTCTTGTCATACCAACGGCCACCAAATGAGGGCGCCATATTCCAAAAGGAAGCATAGGACTGCAGAAGGCAGCGGCCTCAATTACCGGCCCGCATGGCCCAAAGCGATCATGGGGCGGTGGGGTTGCTGTGCACAGAGACAGGATACCCCAAGCTGTGCTGCCCCTGGCGCCCAGGGTTTGTCGAGCCCTGTACTAAAGGCAGATAGACTGTGCACTTGCTCTAGAGCTTAGTAAATGAGGTAAGGCTTCACTTTGTAAAGCGTACCCAATCACATGAAGAAGAAAAAAAAAAAGGCATTTTTGCTTGCGGATCATGGAAGTCAGCAGAGGTCCTTACAGCTTCCTTAACTGTAAAAGTTAAGAGTTTAACCTCTTCAGGTCCGCGCTATTGACAGAATACGTCAACAGCGCGGACCTGAGGCGCTGGGGTCACGTCTTTGGACGTGATTTACTTGTAATTCCCCGTGCGCGCCACAGGGTGGCGCGCGGCGGGGAAAAACAGTCCCGACGCATCACCGAGGATCCGATGCGTGTACCCGGCGATGTCCGTCAGGTACACGCGATCGTCGGTGAGAGAGCAGGGACGTGGAGCTCTGAGTGTAAACACAGAGCTTCACGTCCTGTCAGTGAAAGGCGACTGATGCTGTTTCTCTTGTACATAGGGAGACAGCATCGATCACCTCCCCCAGTCACCCCCCTCCCCCCACACAGTTAGAACACACCCAGGCAATACATTTAACCCCTTCCTCACCCCCTAGTGTTAACCCCTTCAATGCCAGTCACATTTATACAGTAATTAGTGCATTTTTATAGCACTGGTCGCTGTATAAATGTGAATGGCGCCAAAAATGTGTCAAAAGAGTGCGATGTGTCCGTCGCAATATCGCAGTCCCAATAAAAATCGCAGATCGCCGCCATTACTAGTAAAAAAAAAAAATAAAAAAAAAAAAATCATAATTGTGTCCCCTATTTTGTAGGTGCTATAACTTTTGCGCAAAGCAGTCACTTATTGTGATTTTTTTTTTTTTTACAAAAATACGTAGAAGAATACGTATCGAACTTAACTGAGAAAAAAAAAAAAAATGGGATATTTATTATAGCAACAAGTAAAAAATATATATATATTTTTAAATTGTCGCTCTTTTTTTCATTATAACGCAAAAAATAAAAACCGCACAGGCGATCAAATACCACCAAAAGAAAGCTCTATTTGTGGGGAAAAAAAGGACGCCAATTTTGTTTGGGTGCCACGTCGCACGACCGCGCAATTGTCTGTTAAAGCGACGCAGTGCCGGAAGCTGAAATTTCGCCTGGGCACGAAGGGGGTTTATGTGCCCAGTAAGCAAGTGGTTAATAAAGAAATAAAAATGAAATAAAAAAGTGAAAGCTCATTGGTTGCCATGCACAGCTGCTCCAAATTCTGGCTACTCTAGTCTTAAAAAATTTCCCTCGTAGTGCACTTAAAACGGTTGTATATCTGCACTGACACATTTTATATATTTTTTTAAAAACAAAAAAAACTGCAAGGAAAAGGCATAATGAGCTAGAATGCAGGGCATACTTGCTCATTATGAAACGCGCACCTTAGGTCCACGCCGAGGGAGTCGACATGTTCCCTCTGCATTTCCTCCGGGTTCGCGGCTCCAGCGATGTGAGTGGCTGGAGCCACGATTAAGTCACTTCCACGCATGCGCACAGGAGACTTCTTCCTGTCAAGGTCCAGCAGCATCTGCCGGACCTTCAGCTGTGCCTTCACAGCGCATGAGCTATATCTCCTAATGAATAGCTCCTAAATCGTACAAGTTTAGGAGATATTCATTTTATCTACAGGTAAACCTCATTATAGGCTTACCTTTAGGTAAAAATAACAAAATAGGGTATACAACCACTTTAACCACTTTGCAACCGCCCTATAGAGAAAGTACGGCTACAGGGCGGTTGCTCAATTCTAAGTGGCCGTTAATTAACGGCTTCTTAGAATCGCACTCCCGCACGCCTCCTGAGGCGCGCACATGGGAGCATCTGCGACCGCCGGGTCCGGAGGACCCGGCGCATCACGGATCACGGTAAATCGCCGCTGATAGCGGTGGTTTACCACATGATCGCTCCGTCCAATGACGGAGCGATCACTTATAAACAAATCTAGCGTCATGTGCTGACGCCGATTCCTCCCTCTCCTCTCTGTACCGATCGGTACAGCGTGAGAGGAGAGGGGAGGGAGCGGATGGCAGCGCCAGTGCTGTGGGCTGGATCTGTGACAAATGTAGTCACAGATCCATCCCTGCGGCACATACTCTGGGCACATACTCTGGGCACATACTCTGGGCACATACTCTGGGCACATACTCTGGGCACATACTCTGGGCACATACTCTGGGCACATACTCTGGGCACATACTCTGGGCACATACTCTGGGCACATACTCTGGGCACATACTCTGGGCACATACTCTGGGCACATACTCTGGGCACATACTCTGGGCACATACTCTGGGCACATACTCTGGGCACATACTCTGGGCACATACTCTGGGCACATACTCTGGGCATACGCCGCAATACTCTGGGCATACGCCGCAATACTCTGGGCATACGCCGCAATACTCTGGGCATACGCCGCAATACTCTGGGCATACGCTGCAATACTCTGGGCATACGCCGGGCATACAGCGCCCCTGTCCCCGTGAGCTCGCATGCAGAAGCGAATGCATACGCAAGTCCCGCCCCCATTTGAAAACGGTGTTCAAACCACACATGTGAGGTATCTCTGCGAACGTTAGAGCGAGAGCAATAATTTTGGCCCCAGACCTCCTCTAACTCAAACATGTAACCAGTAAAAATATTTAAAGCGTCGCCTATGGGAATTTTTAAGTACCGAAGTTTGGCGCCATTCCACAAGCATGAGCAATTTTGAAGGGTGACAAAAAGGGGTCATTTGGGGGGTATTTGTACTTCTCTGGCATGTTAGGGTCTCAAGAAACGAGAGAGGCTGTCAGTACATCAGGTGTGATGAAATTGATCAATTTTCAGTAATTGGTACCATAGCTTGTGGACCCCATAACTTTCACCCAGACTAAATAATATCCAATTTTTTTTTTTTTTACCAAAGATATGTAGCAGTATACATTTTAGGCCAAATTTATGAAGAAAAAATACCTTTTTGCAAAATTTTATAATAGAAATGAAGAAAAATTCTTTTTTGCAAAATGTTGTTCTTTTTTCATTTATAGCAAAAAAAAATAAACGCAGAGGTGATCAAATACCACCAAAAGAAAGCTCTATTTGTGGGGAAAAAAGGACAAAAATTTCATTTGGTTATAGTGTTGTATGACTGAGTTATTGTCATTCAAACTGTGAGAGCACCGAAAGCTAAAAATTGGTCTGGTTATTTAAGGGTGTTTAAGTGCCCAGTGGTCAAGTGGTTAAACAGTCTTTTATGCACAAAAAAAAACAGTTTTAACAGACAATAACAGAATAAAGAGAAAACTGCTTACAGTTTTGCAATGGTGTCCATAGGCCACGGGGACGGTTTTAGGCTTCTTTTCTCCTGTCTATGTTGACAAAGTCCCAAATGAACAAACCTAAAAGAAAGCAACAAAACTTCAGTGAGAGAATAGTTGAGTCAAACTTTATTCATATGTGATTGTTAGGCTTTAAACTGGTTGTAAACATCAGAAATTAAATATGAAAAAAGCACATCTTCTATACTGTGTACTTGACTCTTTCAGTCAAGGCACCCTTTAACATTATGGCCAATATCAAGGCACCCTTTAACATTATGGCCAATATCAAGGCACCCTTTAACATTATGGCCAATATCAAGGCACCCTTTAACATTAGGGCCAATCTCAAGGCACCCTTTAACATTAGGGCCAATCTCAAGGCACCCTTTAACATTAGGGCCAATCTCAAGGCACCCTTTAAGATTAGGGCCAATCTCAAGGCACCCTTTAACATTATGGCCAATATCAATGCACCCTTTAACATTATGGCCAATATCAAGGCACCCTTTATCATTAGGGCCAATCTCAAGGCACCCTTTATCATTAGGGCCAATCTCAAGGCACCCTTTATCATTAGGGCCAATCTCAAAGCACCCTTTAACATTAGGGCCAATATCAAGGCACCCTTTAACATTAGGGCCAATATCAAGGCACCCTTTAACATTAGGGCCAATCTTAAGGCACCCTTTATCATTAGGGCCAATCTCAAGGCACCCTTTAACATTAGGGCCAATCTCAAGGCACCCTTTAACATTAGGGCCAATCTCAAGGCACCCTTTAACATTAGGGCCAATCTAAAGGCATCCTTTAACATTAGGGCCAATCTAAAGGCACCCTTTAACATTAGGGCCGATCTCAGGGCACCCTTTAGCATTAGGGCCGATCTCAGGGCACCCTTTAGCATTAGAGCCGATCTCAGGGCACCCTTTAGCATTATGGCCAATCTCAGGGCACCCTTTAGCATTATGGCCAATCTCAGGGCACCCTTTAGCATTATGGGCAATCTCAGGGCACCCTTTAGCATTATGGCCAATCTCAGGGCACCCTTTAGCATTATGGCCAATCTCAGGGCACCCTTTAGCATTATGGGCAATCTCAGGGCATCCTTTAGCATTATGGGCAATCTCAGGGCATCCTTTAGCATTATGGGCAATCTCAGGGCACCCTTTAGCATCATGGCCATTTTCAGGGCACCCTTTAGCATTATGGCCATTTTCAGGGCACCCTTTAGCATTATGGCCATTTTCAGGGCACCCTTTAGCATTATGGCCATTTTCAGGGCACCCTATAGCATTAAGGCCATTTTCAGGGCACCCTTTAGCATTATGGCCATTTTTAGGGCACCCTTTAGCATTATGGCCAATTTCAGGGCACCCTTTAGCATTATGGCCAATTTTAGGGCACCCTTCTCTTTTTCCTCAGTTTAGCTAATGTGACCTCCGTGCTGATGGAAAGGGGCAGGGAAGAATTAAACAAGGATTCTCTGCAGACAACCGACAGTCTCCTTATCAACTGATGATGACATTGGTTATGAAAACCTTTGGTTTTGTGTAACTAAAAAGCAGGCTTGACCCACCTGCTGGCTTGTATACAATTTTTGGGCAGTTTTTAGGCATTTTTCCCCTAAAGAAACCGCTCAAGGCACCCTTGTTGAGAAAGGCTGCTCTAAAGAACTGTATTGCATTTATCTCTGCTGTCTTGTTCCTCTGTTATCAGCATGGAATACTTCTGGCAGCTCTTCCAAATGCAAAGAGTTAGGGAGGGAGCTGCAGCACTCAGCCTGTGGCTCATATTCACAGCTGTACTTTCTGTACTGTGTGAAGGAGAGCTTTGTCCACTTCTTCCAATCAGGGCTCAGAGCAGTTGATTGTAGTGAAGACTACAGATCCCCATCCCATGCTGATAGGAGAAATCCTTTCCTGTTTGTGTTTTCAGAACAAATGGCTACAATATAAAGAATGGCTACATGAAAAAAAACAGCGCAATACAAGTCTCAGCATTCACAATCCTCTGGCAGTGACATCCATGAAATCCAATGGGACAAAACAAAATTAAAAAAATCACAGGGCAAGTGGATCCTGCAGCTACGAGACAGAGGTCCAAGGTTATCCAAGGAAGCTCAAAAAGAATCACAAAAGCGTGGAATCCCCATTAAAATAAGCACATTCGTTTCTCTGCGTGTCCTATAGTGATTAAATGGTCAAAGGGAGGAACTACAGAGAAACCAGGCATCTGTCACAAGTGTTTTTGATATGAAGAGGCTGTTGCTCTAATAAATAGCAATGATTGGGGGAATAGATGCCAGGACAGTCAAGTATAAAGCCCCTTCTTTTGTGCTTTTTGACACTAAACTAAGAGACACACACTTTAAGCATATCCTCAATAGTGACTGGCAAGATAGCTTTTACATTGGTAAAACTAGACTTGCTTTTCCACCTCCTCCTCTTAATATAACCATAGATTTAAATGTTTTATTTTCTAACAAAGAGTGAAAATTATAAAATCATGTGCACATATTATAGAAATTAATCTTGGAGGTCCCAACAACTTATTGTAGGGTATGTCCCTTTATTAAGACTGCCAAAACAAAACATGAATAATGCTCTACAACACTGGTCTCCAAAATGTGGCTCGGGGCGCTGGTATAGGCCAATTGCTTGGATTTATCCGATTCTTGGGACAATATTTTTTATCTACTAAAACCTATGAAGGGGTGTGATCCCTCCCAATGTTGGGTTTCAATTTCTACCAATGACACCAACAATGGGGCACAGTTCCTCCCAGTGACACCAAGAATGGGGCCTATTCATGGGTCACAGTTACTTCCAATGATTTTAACAATGGGCCCAATGGCATCACTGATGGGGCACAATTCTTCCCAATAATACCAATGATGGGGCACAATTCCTCTCATGGACACCAAAGATGGGGCATTGTTTACTCACACTGATGCAAGGACATTTTCTATTTCCGATGGCCACAGTCAGTCCCCCCTATTGGGCCACCGCTAGTAAGTGTGCTAAAAAGATAGCGACGGGCAGCCCCGAAGAAGGCACCGGAGAGCGAGCAGGAAAAGAACTGGGGAGCGAAGAGACGACAGCGGAGAGTGGAGAAGATGGAAGAAGACCCCCCCGGAGAGTGGAGAAGACCCCCGGAGCTCACTAATAAATTATTTTAAAACCGTGTCGTGTGTTTATTTTTGACACTTTGCCTCCAAATGAATGGGTAGGGGTACGATGTACCCCATATTTATTCACCTAGGGTGGGGGGCCGGTATCTGGGGGCCCCCTTATTAAAGGGGGCTCCCAGATTCTGATAAGCCCCCCGCCCGCAGACCCCAACAACCAATGGCCGGGGTTGTCGGGAAGAGGCCCTGTCCTTATCAACATGGGGACGGTGCTTTGGGGTGTGGGGGCCGCAGTGTGCCCCCCTGCCCCAGAGCACCCAACCCCCCCATGTTGAGGGCATAAGGCCTGGTACGGCTCAGGAGGGGGGGGCACTCGCTTGTCCCCACTCCTTCCCTGACCGGCCAGCGTGCTTTGGATACGGGTCTGGTATGGATTGTAGGGGGACCCCCACGATCGTTTTTTCAGCGTAGGGGTGTTCTCCTTACAACCCATACCAGACCTAAGGGCCTAGCATGCCCCTGGGGGGGGGGAACCCATGCCGTTTTTTTTTTTATTTGGCGTGGAGTTCCCCCTCATGAGTCATACCAAACGTCGTGGCTAGAATTGGCGGGAATACAAGTCGGATCCCCATCGCTTCTATAACGGGTGTTTTCCCATCGCAGCGAGCCAGCTCGACGCTGGCTCCCGTGATGGGGCTTGTAGGTGGTCAACCTCGCCAAGAAAGGGAGCGAGATTGACACAATAACGCGGTCACCCACTGTACAGTGACAGTTGTGTACAAAACAAAAAATAACTATAATTATTCTTTTATTTTTCCAAAAACTTCTGCATTAAACAGTCAAGGTATGCACAGGTAACTGATAACAAAATCAAGATGGGAAAAATAGGGTCATACTAATAGGCCCAGCTCTGCACCCTAGGGGGTGGTCATGAACAAAATTACGATTCTGGAGATAATTATCTCCTGCAGATAGGCATCTGTGTATACAAAAGGGTGCCATGGTCTCGCGGAAGGTCTCCTACTGGTTGTGCAATGTAGCGGTGAGGTCCTCCATATCTCTCCATTTACTTTAGCAAGTCACAGGGATATGGACAGAGGGCTGTCCGCTCTCCAACGCCATAATTATTATATAAAAAAATTTGATTAATCGAACACGAAAATGTTAATCAGTAACAGCCCTAGAAATAATAAATGTCAAAAGAATGCTGTAGCAGTCTTTTTTTATATCTTATTTTTTCCAGAAGGCCTATATAGGTTCATGAAGCTATTTCTGTTTACAAAGATTGAAAATGTCTTGTTTTTCTGAGCTTCATTTTTTAATTTTTTTAATTGTTAATTTTATTTTGCAGCAACATAGCTCTGGCCTTGTAAAACAATAGCAATGAAGATATCTCTAACACGCTACATGTGTTGTACTGTAAAGTGTCAGTTTCAACTTCTGTTACTTTAGCCTTGCTAAACATAACAAAAAACTGTTTAGCTGGGTTTGAGGTGAGCAACCCCCGTCATTAAGCTTAACTCTACATATTATACAGATTTTAATACCTTTCTAAGCTAAGAAAACATACAGTTGGCTTATTTCAACCTTATTTAGTAAAGAACACTTATGTCTTAAAGCATATCTATGGTAAAAATGTATTTCCACACCATTTCAATTATTTTCAGCCTACTCCAAGTAATCAGAACAATCTTGAGGTTTGTAAACTTACATTGTGAAGTTCCTCAGTTTTTTTACTACTGAAAGTAGGCAATGCTGTGTCACACAAGTCAGAGCCCGTCTTCTGAACTATAGAAATCGTTAAGGCGGCGTTTTAGGAGGTGAAGCCGCCCCAAGAATCACACCTTACAAGCAAGGTACCATGGGATATGTAGTCCTTACAATGAGCAGAAGGAAAACTGCAAAGCATGCTGGAAATCTAGGAAATCATGGGCAGAGATGGACAACAGACAGGCAGCACTCTATCAAAGGCCGTTTTTTCAGGTAAGCTTATATTGAATTGTCAAAAATAACTGTTTGTATTGCTATTACAATGTTCATGTTAAAATTAAATTGTATGCTGTGACCATAGATCTCCTTTAACCTGTTCTGGACCGCCTTCTGCACACGTATTGCAGTAAGGCGGCCCACCTGCATGATTTTGGGAAAAAAAAAGCAATATTTTTGACTTTTTGCTATAATAAATATCCCCCAAAAATATATAAAACACACGATTTTTTTCCTCAGTTGAGGCCGATATGTATTTTTGGTAAAAAAACAAAAAAACGCAATAAGCGTATATTGATTGGTTATAGTGTCAGCAAAAGCAAAATAGGGAATAGATTTATGGCATTTTTATTAACCACTTTACAACCACACTATAGACAAATTACGTCTACAGGGCGGTTGCTTAATTCTGGGAAGCCGTTAATTAACGGCTTCCCAGAATCGCGCTCCCGCATGCCCCCTGAGGCGCGCACAAGGGAGATAGCCGATAGGGCTGATAGCGGCGGTTTACCACGTGATCGCTCCGTCCAATGACGGAGCGATCACTTGTAAACAAACCGGCGTCATTTGATGCCGGTTCCTTCCTCCTCTCTCTGTACCGATCAGTACAGTGTGAGGGGAGAGGGGAGGGAGCGGATGTCAACGGCAGTGCTGTGGGCTGGATATGTGACAAATGCAGTCACAGATCCATCCATCCCTGCTGGGCAACACTCGGGGCATACTCTGCCACACTCGGGGCATACTCTGCCACACTCGGGGCATACTCTGCCACACTCGGGGCATACTCTGCCACACTCGGGGCATACTCTGCCACACTCGGGGCATACTCTGCCACACTCGGGGCATACTCTGCCACACTCGGGGCATACCGCGCCCCTGTCCCCGTGAGCTAGCATGCAGAAGCGAACGCATACGCAAGTCCCGCCCACATATGAAAACAGTGTTCAAACAACACTTGTGAGGTATCTCTGCGAACGTTAGAGCGAGAGCAATCATTTTGGCCCTAGATCTTCTCTAACTAAAAACATGTAGCCTATGGGAATTTTTAAGTACCGAAGTTTGGCGCCATTCCACAAGCGTGAGCAATTTTGAAGGGTGACATTTTAGGTATCTATTTACTCGGCGTAAATTTATCTTTCATATTATGCAAAAACATTGGGCTAACTTTAAAGTTTTTTTTAAAAGCACAAAATTGCTGTGCAAATACCATGCGCGATGAAAAGTTGCAACGACCGCCATTGTATTCTCTAGGCTCTTTGCTAAAAAGCATGTATAATGTTTTGGGGTTCTATGTAATTTTCTAGCAAATAAATGATGATTTTTACATGTAGGAGAGAAATGTCAGAATTGGCCTGGGTGCTCCCTACATGTTGGGCCTCTGTATGTGGCCACACTGTGTAAAAGTCTCACACATGTGGTATCACCATACTCGGGAGGAATAGCAGAATGTGTTTTGGGGTGTAATTTGTGGTATGCATATGCTGTGTGTGAGAAATAACCTGCTTATATGAAAATCTGATGAAAAAAAAATAAAAAATCTTGATTTTGCAAAGAATTGTGGGAAAAAATAACTTCAAATAACTCACAATGCCTCTTTCTAAATACCTTGGAATGTCTTCTTTCTAAAAAGGGGTCATTTGGGAGGTATTTGCACTTTTCTGGCATGTTAGGGTCTCAAGAAATGAGAGATGCTGTCAGTACATTAGGTGTGATGAAATTGATCAATTTTCAGTAATTGGTACCATAGCTTGTAGGCCCTATAACTTTCACCCAGACAAAATAATATCCAACATTTTTTTTTTTTTTTACCAAAGATATGTAGCAGTATACATTTTAGGCCAAATTTATGAAGAAAAATTACTTTTGCAAAATTTTATAATAGAAATGAAGAAAAATTATTTTTTACAAAATTACAAATACCACCAAAAGAAAGCTCTATTTGTGGGGAAAAAAAGGACAAAAATGGTATTTGGTTACAGTGTTGTATGACTGAGTAATTGTCATTCAAAATGTGAGAGCACCGAAAGCTAAAAATTGGTCTGGTTATTAACCACTTGCGGCCCCGCATATGCTCAATTGACGGCAGCTTAGGGGATCTGAATATCCAAGCTGCCGTCAATTGACGTCATCGTTTTCTCCGGCCACTGGGGGGCGCGCGCGCGCGCACCCGGCACGTCCCCGAGATGCCGATGCGCGTGCCTGGCGGTCGCGATGTCCGCCAGGTACCCGCTGATCGGCAGTTTTAGAGCAGGGACGTGAAGCTCTGTGTCTAAACACAGAGCTCCACGTCCTGTCAGGGAGAGGTGACAGATGCTGTTTCTCTTGTACATAGGGAGACAGCATCGGTCACCTCCCCCAGTCACCCCCCTCCCCCCACACAGTTAGAACACACCCAGGCAATACATTTAACCCCTTCCTCACCCCCTAGTGTTAACCCCTTCCCTGCCAGTCACATTTATACAGTAATTAGTGCGTTTTTATAGCACTGATCGCAGTATAAATGTGAACGGTCCCAAAAATGTGTCAAAAGTGTCCGATGTGTCCGTCGCAATAACGCAGTCCTGACAAAATTCGCAGATCGCCGTATTACTAGTAAAAAAATAAAAAAATAAATTGTCAGAATTCTAACCCTTATTTCCTAGCCACTATAACCTTTGCGCAAACCAATTACTATACGCTTATTGCGATTGTTTTTTTTACCAAAAATATGTAGAATACATATCGGCCTAAACTGAGAATTTTTTTTTTTTTTTTTAAAACATTGGATTTTTCTTATAGCAAAAAGTAAAAAATATTCTGTTTTTTTTTTTAAATTGTCGCTCTTTTTTGTTTATAGCGCAAAAAAAAAAAAAAAAAAAAAATAAAAACGCAGAGGCGATCAAATACCACCAAAAGAAAGCTCTATTTGTGGGGAAAAAAAGGACGTCAATTTTGTTTGTAAGGCACGTCGCGACGCAGTGCTGAAAGCTGAAATTTTGCCTGGGCAGGAAGGGGGGTATATGTGCCCAGTAAGCAAGTGGTTAAGGGTGTTTAAGTGCCCAGTGGTCAAGTGGTTAATAATTTTTTTTCTTTTTTACTAATAATGGCGCCAATCTGCAATTTTTATCATAACTGTGATCATTGTCATTTATACAGCGATCAGTGCTATAAAATGCACTGATTACTGTGTAAATTACACTGGCAGGGAAGGGGTTAAACACTACGGGCCGATAAAGATGTTAATTAAAGTTGACATGTCCGTTAGCCCATTTGCCTGCCCGTGCCAATCTGCCGACGTACATTGGCGTGCGGCGGCTGGCAACAGGTAAACACAGGTAATGAGTAAAAGCACTACACCGACACCAGTACAAATAGCTAGGCACATTTACCCCCCCTCCCCTGACGGCACCCCCACAATAACTTTTTCACATTGTGTCACCAAGTACAGATTTTTTTTTAAGATCACTGTACTGGTGACACTAAATAGCGTTAGGGGCAGTTAGCTTCAGTCCCAGATAGGTTCAGGGTACCCACCATATATTAACTGCCCTGTCACAGTTTCATTAGTAGTGTACAGATTGTTTTTCTGATCACTGTATTAGTGTCACTGGTGACACTAGTTAGCGTCAGGGTCCCCCCTCCATATTCCCTAAAGTTTAACCCCCTGATCGTCCCCCAGTTAACCCTTTTACTCCATGTCACTGTGTCATTAGTACAGTGTACAGATTTTTTTTTTCTGAACACTTAGTGTCACAGGTGATGCCAGTTAACATCACTCCCAGACAGTTATGCCACGTACACACGGTAGTTTTTTGTGATGGAATAAAACGACGTTTTTAAAAACGTCATTTAAAATGATCGTGTGTGGGCTTCACATCGTTTGGCTTCTAAAAATGTTTTTTTTGTGTCATAAAAATTATCGTGTGTGGGCTAAAACTAAGTTTTAAACAACATTTTAAACCCGCGCATGCTCAGAAGCAAGTTATGAGACGGGAGCTTCAATGGAACAGATTGCCGTCGTACGCGTTGTACGTAACCGCGCTTTGCTAGAGTATTTTCAGAAAACTATGGTGTGTAGGCAACATCGTTTTTTATGATGAAGTTATAAAAACATTGTTTTTTTCATGATGAAAAACGTTTTATTTCATCACAAAAAATGATCGTGTGTGCGCGGAATTAGATTTTAACCCTTTGATTGCCAGTAACACACGCACACACTATACACCTCCATTACTAGTATAGTGTCTGAACAGATCTGATCAGAACTGTACTAGCATCCCCAATAGTACAGTGTTCACAAAAACGTGGCATTAGCAGGGTCAGCCCCAACACTTACCAGCACCTGTGTTTAGCCCCTCTGTCCCACCCAAACAAGTGCAGTATCAGTAGATCACTGTCACTTCCAATACACAGCACACAAAACCGCAGCGTTAGATTCAGGCCTGATCACTGCTAGCAGTTAAAAATAGTTTGTAGCGGTTCGAACAGTCCGACAACCAGGTGCCTTTTTACCTGCGAGTCACACTGGGTACCTATACAATTTAGTGGCCAAAATGTCAAACAAAAAGGTACATTAGTGAAGAGGCCTAGAGGATACTGAGCATGACAGATGAGAGTACCTCACTGTTAGATTTAGGCTCAGTCTATGAACCTGTAGAGAGCAGCGGCACTCTGACAGATAACGATGATGACAGAGTAGAGAAGCACAATCGCATGGTTCTCGGATGCAGCAGAGTGCCGGTACTAGTGCCACTCTTTCGGGTGAGCTGGCGAGCATCAGCGGCCTAGTACATCCTAATCATAGACAAACCAGCACTGGAGTAACACTTTGTGACACCGCAAGTCCTATAAGACAAGCAAATCTTGCGGTTTATGCACTTCAATGACCACGAACTCTGTCATCCTTGAAATGACCCTGAATATGATCGGTTCCACAAAATTTGGCCCCTCGTAAATCACTTAAACCAAAAATTTGCAGCCTTGTATATCCCCCAACAAGCTGTCTGCGTAGACGAGACACCGATTACGTTTTCTGGCCTCAGGTCCACTCCTTGTGCAAGTCCCCAACACTTTTGAATGGCCTTTTCCTGACAATCCTCTCCAGGCTGCAGTCATCCCTGCTGCTTGTGAACCTTTTTTTTTCTTCCACACTTTTCCCTTCCAAATAACTTTCTATTAATGTGCTTTGATACAGCACTTTGGGAACATCCAACTTCTTTTGCAATCACCTTTTGAGGCCTTCCCTCCTTATGGAGGGTGTCAATGATGGTTTGATGCACAACTGTCAGGTCAGCAGTCTTTCCAATGATTGTGATTCCTACTGAACCAGACTGAGAGACCATTTAAAGGCTCAGGAACCCTTTGCAGGTGTTATGGCTTAATTAGCTGATTAGAGTGGGACACTGACCTAAAATATTGCACATTTTTACAATATTCTAATTTTCTGAGACTGAATTTGTGGTTTTCATGAGCTGTAAGCCATAATCATCACAATTATGAGAAATCATGGCTTGAACTATCTTGCTTTGCATCTAATGAGTCTATCTCATAATAGTTTCACCTTTTAAGTTGCATTAGTGAAATAAATTAACTTTTGTACGATATTCTAATTTTTGAGTTTCACCTGTATATGTGGACAATATTTATACAAGCGTGACACTTTAGACACCTCTTTCAATTTGGAATTGGCGCATGTGGCACTGTGCGATCTAAATTGCTGGGGCTTCCCCCAACTGCTTCTAAATGCCCCACTTAGCCTGGGGGGGAGAGAGTCTATTTGAGGTGCAATGAATCGATTTCAGTGGGGTGGAGTGACAAACAAAACATTTTTGTTCGGTCTTCCATTGAAGCAGACACGGCAGTCCAAACGGCAACGGCGACTGGTGTTGTTGAGAAGCCCCAGGACTACAACCTTAACATGGGACCGGCGGACTTTAACGACCAGATGATGGGGCCATACTTAATTGCCCATAAAGCCAGATGCTGGTACTGATGTCTGTATATGTATTCCAATTGGCTCTGTTCAACATTTATGTACTAAAGAAAGCACCAGAAAAAAGTGGATCCCTCCTAAAACTCCAGGAAGGAAACTGCATAGGCCTTTTGAATCCAGAAGGTGCTGTGGCCCAATTTCCCAATACAGATACAGATACAGTGAGCCGGCTGCATAAGAGGCATTTTCTGGATGTACTCCCTGGTACCGCTACCCAAAGAATATGCTGTGTCTGTCAAAAATGTGGATATAGGCATGATGCCTGCTATTTTTGTCCCTCCTGTCTTAACCAACCTGGTCTCTGCATCAGGGACTGTTTCCGTCTTTACCACACACCAGTGGAGTATAAGACACATTTCACACTGAGGCACTTCAAAAACACCTTAACGCCATTACTGCATTTTTACAGCGTTTTTTGGGCGCCAACGCTAAAATTACCTCAACGCTGTGGGCGTTTTGAAGGAGTTTTAAAGCGTTATTGAAGTATGGGTGTCAAAGAACAACCCCACCTCCCTACATCACTTCCTGTTAACTTCCTGGTATCTCGTGGAGGTGAAAGGGTACAGAAACAAGATGGAGTTTATGGAGCTTTTTTGTCTGTGCTACTCTATTGGGAGAATATCCACCAACAGAGGCAGCAACGTCACTATTGGGTTCATCCCATTCTCCCACAACTCAAGTGGACAATTACTGTTGCTATATGAGGACTTTAGACAAGTTAAGAAATTACACACGGATGATCATTGCAACGTAAGTGTCTATATCCCAATCCGATTCCCACTAGCCCCAAACTCCTACCCATAATTCCACTCCCACTAGTCCCAAATCCTGAACCCTATCCCTAACTCTAACCCCGCTCCCACTCGTCCCAAATCCCTACCACTTATCCCGCTCCCACTAGTCCCAAATCGGTAACCCCACTAGTCCCAAATCCCTAACCCCACTAGTCCCAAATGCCTAACCCCACTAGTCCCAAATCCCTAACCCCACTAGTCCCAAAGCCCTAACCCCACTAGTCCCAAAGCCCTAACCCCACTAGTCCCAAAGCCCTAACCCCACTAGTCCCAAATCCCTAACCCCACTAGTCCCAAATCCCTAGCCCCACTAGTCCCAAATCCCTAGCCCCACTAGTCCCAAATCCCTAGCCCCACTAGTCAATATTTGCAAACAAATATATATATTTTATTCAAAACATTGTTTTGCAATCAAACTTGGCAAACAAATATAGTCAATGTTTTTTTTCAATATAATCTTTAATATATTAACTCCAAAATTATGGTAATAAAATTGAAAAATATAACAATTTAACAAGCAAAATATATATGAATACATTTATAAACCAAAGGTCATGATATAAGAGAGGGGTGGAATGGGACTTCTCTCGAGGAGGGCGAGGTTGTTGGGGTCTATAAATTGCAACACGAGCAGTGTCATAGGTGGGAGGAGGCATGATGGGATACACTGACCCGGATGGTCCAGGGTATTGAACAGCAGACAGACCAGGGTACTACATGGCTCTAGGGTCATAATGTGAATAAACTTCATTATTTGGAATATTTACTTCTGGTCTACAAGATGCAAACAATTTTTCTTAAAAAGATTCAATGACCCTTAAAATTTCCATCCTCATCACACATTGCCATCTCTTGTCTACCATCTCGATTTGTGGGATAAGGCTACAGGCAAAGGCAGCACTTTCCCCCATATCTTTTTGATGTGCAGCCAACATTTTTTTTTACCACATCTACAAAGTCCTCACATTGCTGCCGTTGTTTTTTTCTATTACTTCTCTGGCTCCAGTTCTGTCTCAATTGGACTACCTGGCTCAGTGTCTTTAAGGGACGACAAAGGGACAATGGAGGATCAGCTACATCCTCCTGCTGCTCGCCATCCTGCTCCTCCTCCATTTTGAAGTTATATTCAATCTTAAAAATAAATATAGAAAAATGACTATATAATCAGGGCTACTAGCCAGGCCTTAAGGGTTACTCGCCACCAGTTGCCCCAACCAACGCCTACCATGCCCTGCCCCCTAATCCTGCCCCTAAACACACCCTCATAAATGACACTTAACCACTTGTCATCTGCCCACCGTCAAATGACGGCGGGCAGACGACTCCATTGTTCTGACATCACGTCATATGACGTGATGTCCCTTTAAAGCCGCGGGCGCGCGCGTCGCCGGCGGCGCGCGCGCGCACCCGCCGCTCTGCGGGGATCCCGTGCGAGTGCCCAGCGGCAACGATCGCCACCGGGCACACGCGATTGCTCAGTAACTGAGCTGGGACGTGCAGCTCTGTGTGTAAACACAGAGCTGCACGTCCCTGTCAGGGAGAGAGGAGAGCGATTGTGTCCCTTGTACATAGGGACACAATCGGTCACCTCCCCCAGTCACCCCCCCTCCCCCTACAGTTAGAACACGCATAGGACACACATTTAACCCTTCCCCGCCCCCTAGTGGTTAACCCCTTCACTGCCAGTCACATTTATACAGTAATCAATGCATATTTATAGCATTTTTCACTGTATAAATGTAAATGGTCCCAAAAATGTCAGAAAAGTGTCCGAAATGTCCGCCATAACGTCGCAGTCCCAATAAAAAAATCGCAGATCGCCGCCATTAATAGTAAAAAAAAAAAAAAAAAAAAAAATGCCATAAACTATCCCCTATTTTGTATACGCTACCAATCGATAAGCGCTTATTGCATTTTTTTTTTACCAAAAATATGTAGAAGAATACGTATCGGCCTAAACTGAGGGAAAAAAAATTTCTTTTATATATTTTTTGGGTTATTTATTATAGCAAAAAGGAAAAAATATTGCATTTTTTTAAAAATTGACGCTCTATTTTTGTTTACAGCGCAAAAAATAAAAACCGCAGAGGTGATCAAATACCACCAAAAGAAAGCTCTATTTGTGGGAAAAAAAAGACGCCAATTTTGTTTGGGAGCCACGTCGCACGACCGCGCAATTGTCAGTTAAAGCGACGCAGTGCCGGAAGCTTATATTTTGTCTGGGCAGGAAGGGGGTGTAGGTGCACAGTAGGCAAGTGGTTAAAGGGGTTGTAAAGGTTTGTATTATTTTCTAAATAGGTTCCTTTAAGCTAGTGCATTGTTGGTTCACTTACCTTTTTTTTCGATTTCCCTTCTAAATGTTTTATTTTCTTTGTTTGAATTTCTCACTTCCTGTTTCTCCTCAGTAAGCTTTCCACCATCATCCGAGTGGTGGAAAGTCATTGAGAACAGCTAAACACCTTACTGAGGAGGAACAGGAAGTGAGAAATTCAGACAAAGAAAACAAAAAAAAAACATTTAGAAGGGAAATGGAAGGAAAAGGTAAGTGAACAAACAATGCACTTGCTTAAAGTAACCCATTTAGAAAATAGAAAACAAACCTTTACAACCCCTTTAAATGTTTTATGCAGAATTAAATTATGTAAATAAATATTAACAACTTTATCAGTGCAGTCCCACTTGTGCCCAATGCAGCCCCACCTGTGACCAATGCAGCCCCACCTGTGACCAATGCAGCCCCACCTGTGACCAATGCAGCCCCACCTGTGCAGAGGAAGAGGCAAGTCGTACGAATCAGGAGAGAGTGGGATTGCCTGCTGTAATAGCTTTCATTTGAATTTTCTGTGTTCCCGGGGGTCACCATCACATAGCCCCACCTCTTGGCCCGACGCCTTTGATGATGTCACATGTCCCGCGTTCTATCAAAGGCGCTGGGCCAAGAGGCGGAGCTATGTGACGTGAGCCCTGGGAACACAGGAAGTTCGAATGAAAGCTACTATAGCAGGCAATCCTGCTCTGCGGACAGCTCGCCTTCACTTCTCCGCTCTCTTCCCCTGGCTGGGAGACAGTGTCGGGGGTGCTCACCCCCGCACTCTGAGGCAGCCCAACTCTCGCCAACAGCCATTTTCCACTCGCAAAATGCGAGTGGAAAATTTGAGGGCTGATATTATATATATTTTATATATATATATATGCATTTTGCCAGTGGAAAATGTTAGTTGTGCAGACTCAACTGTCTTCCAGAATTCTAAGTTTGGAAAGCTGCTAGCTGCAGAGAAACTAGATTTACCTGCGAACAAACCACTACCTGGGAGTGAAAATCCAGATTTGCCCTTTGTATTTGTGGCTGATGTGGCCATACTCAGAGGAATCTCGACCCTCGTAAGAGAATATTCAATTATCGTCTCTGCCGAGCACGCAGGCTAGTTGAATGTGCTTTTAGAATACTTGACAACAAATGGCAAATTTTCCACAAACCAATCAATTTCAAAATAGAAGATGCAAGTAATAAAAGCATGTGTGCTACATAATCTGGTACGGGAAAGAAACAGCGTGAATTTTGAGGACACATTGGCACACAATTTAGAACCCCCCAAGTTTAGTCATGTCCGTGGTCCAACAGTTGGTTTCACAATAAGAAATCAGTTGGCCGAGTACTTTATGAGCCCTGGTGGTGAACTTAGTTGGCAAGGGGATATGATATAACCCTTTCCTAAAACCAAAATGAACACCATTAATTTCTTCTCTTCAAAGATAGTTTGGAACGCTATCCGAAGGTAAATATTTGAAAGTAATAGTTGTTGTTTAACAACGTCAGTATTCTCAAACAGAGTTCAACGGCCATATATAGGAGTATATAGTATTTTGTGTTTAGTACATAAAATATATTTTGTGATTATTTGTGTCATGTAAAACATAATAAAATATGAGCAGTGTGTCTTATCTAACAAAAAATATTTCTAACATCACTACTGAATAAGATTAGGGTTCGGGATTTGGGACTAGTGGGAGCGGGGTTAGGATTCAGGTTAGGGATTTATGACTAGTGGAAGCAGGATCAGGGATAGGGATTTGGGACTAGTGGGAGCGGGGTTAGGGTTTTGAAGGTCTGGTACTCATGTTTGCTGCTTTTCTGTTTCTTGTTCAGGTTTTCCCACTCTGGAATATATTTCTCTGCTATGGTGTTCCATGCCTTTGTTCTCTTGCTGCGGTTGGCATAATTATGCAGATCCCATACTTCGGGAAAGCCCCTCAGTGTTGATGAACTCTTCTGGTTCATAGACTCTGCTTCCTCTGGGCAAATTTTCAGTCATGGCCTCCTGTTGTCGCTGCCCTCTCTCGGCTTGCATCCCATCCTGGCTTCTATCCACCTCTACAAAGCTGATTTCCCGATATCCAAACATCCTACACTTCCGTGCAATCATATGCCCTTCCCATAGCTTTGGGCCGGTTGTTGTGGATGCTCTTTCAGCATGCATGTTTATTCTTTTAGTACGCTCATGTGACCTTCATACAGCTTCAGGGCGGTTTATAGGTGCTTTTCAGGAGCTTTCAATTAATTTCAAATGGAGAGGGGTGTTTTTGGAGCGCTTTTTTCAGTGCCCAAAAACTGCTCCCAAGATGCTGCTTGCAGGCCTTAACGCAATGCCTCAGTGTGAAAGGATCCATTGAGATGCATGGGGAGCTCTTTATAAGCGCTTTACAAATGCCCCAGTGTGAAAGGGGTCCTAGACCCCTTTTACACTGCGGTGGGGGTGTCGGCGGCGGTAAAGCGCCAATATTTTTAGCGGTGCTTTACTGCCGTTATTGCAGAGGTTTTTCGGTTAGTGGCGGGATGCTTTTAACCACCGCTAGTGGGTGAAAGGTTTAAAATCACCCGCTAAGCACCGCTGTTTGGTCGCACTTACCATTAAATTTGAACATTACAATATACAGTGTGTTTAACAAGGACCAGCAATTTACTGGTATGTTGCTTGCAGGTTTAGGTATCTTGGTATAGTTTTTCAGCCAGCAGTCGGCTTTCATTTAAAAGCAAAACAGCCAATTAACCGCTAGATTGCTTTCAGCAGTGGGAGGAGAGAAGAGGAGAGGGGAGGGGAGAGGTTCCCCCTCTTGTCGCCTTACTTGGTTTTCTCGGGCTCTCCTGTTCCAACGGGAAACCCGAGAATGCAGCAGGTGGTTCCGCCAGCTGACCATAAAGCCGGTTGGAGACCAGAATGGCTGGAAATCATCTGTATGGCCTAAGAAACCGGAAGCTCCAAGCATTTCATCACTTTGGTTTTGTGAGATATAAATCACGACATTTTTAAATTGGGAAAACATCTTATCACATCAATCTTGGTCAGGTGTGGTCAGATGCTTTAAGGGCAGAGGAGAGATCTAAAATCTAATAGACCCCACATTTTTTAAAAAGTTAAAAGGTACAGTGTAAAAAATAAATAAATAAAAAGCAAAAAATAATGTCTCATGTCCTATGTAAACAGCAATTGCACCATGCATGTGAGGTATCACTACGAACGTCAGATTGAGGGCAGTAATTCTAGCAGTAGACCACCTCTGTAAATCTGAAGTGGTAACCTGTAAAAGCTTTTAAAAATGTATGCAGTTTGTCACTGCTGCATGGACATGAGCAATTTTAAAGCATGGTGTGTTTGGTAGTATCTATGTACTCGGTATAAAATCAGCTTTTATTTTTTACCCAACATTTGGGCAATATTGGGCCAGATTCAGGTAGATGGGAGCATCTTTGCTCTGGAGTAACGTTTCTCATTTACGGCAGCGTATCGTAAATGAGCCGGCGGAATTCAAATTGGGCGGGTACGGGGCGTGTATTATTTAAAATAAGCGCGATCAAGCGGCAAACGTACTGCGCATGCGTCGACTGTCAATGCATCCCAGTGCACATGCTCCAAATGCTGTCAGTGAACGTCAATGACGTCAAATCCCCATTCATGGACGTTTTACGCAAGCGACGCGATTTTATTTTTTTTTCGACGCGATGACGACGGCTATACTTAACATAGGATACTCCACTAGGGGGCTGCTTTATCTTTACGCCGCGTATCGCTTACGGAAACATCGGAAAGTCACTGCGTCGCGCCCGAATACGATCGTGAATTGCCGATTCCCGCTGATTAACATATTTTTTCAGCGTAAATCAGCGGGAACGCCCCCGGCGCCATTTTTAAATTAAAGTTGCGATGCGATGGCGAAATTCAATTATGCCGATCGCATCGGAACTCCAACCCGGCGTTTCTTGTTTTCTGGTTACAGAAAACAGAAACGCCGGCTTAAAGTGACAGTTAGGCTGGAGTATCACTGATACTCCAGCCTAACTCTACCTGAATCTGGCCCATAGTGTGTTTTTGTGTTTGGAAAATCGCTGTGCAAATACGGTGTGAAAAAAAATGGTAACACCTAACATTTTATTCTGTAGGGCCTCTGCTTTAATAAAAATATATACAAAGTAATTTTATATTTAAAAAGTGGTTAGAAGAGTGGGTGGTGTGTGGCATAAGCTTCTAATTTTGGGCATAAAATGCCAGAATGGTTCAAACACCCCCCCCCCCCCCAAATGACCCCATTTTTGCAAAGTAGACACCCCAAGCTATTTGCGGAGAGGCATGTTGAGTCCATGGAATGTTTTATGTTTTGCCACAAGTTACAGGAAAATTACATACATATTTTTTTTTTTTTTACACAAAGCTTTTACTGAAATTATTTATTGTTCACACATGCCATAGGTATATGTGGAATTACACCCACAAACAAATTGTAGCTTCTTCTCCCGAATACGGGGATACCACGTGTGAGACTTATTGGGAGCCTAGCCACGTACGGGTGGCGAAAACCAATCACTGCCTTCAGGATTTTAAAGGGCATGAATTGCCAATATCACTTCCTCACTACCTATTCACAGTGTCGGAGACCCTAAACGTCAAGATAGCATCAATCCCGCCATCCCCCCAAATAACCCCTGTTTGGAAAGTAGACACTCCAAGCAATTTGATGGGAGGCATGTTGAGTCCATGGAATATTTTGTGTTTTGTCACAAGTTTTGGGAACATTGCCAACATTTTTTTTTTTTTTCAAAAGGTTATCACTTAAATGATATGCCATGGGTATATGTGAAATTCAACCCCCCCCCCCAAAAAAAAATACATTCTGCTGCCTCTTCTGAGTATAGGCATACCACACGTGTGACACTTTTTGGCAGTTTAGCCGTGTACAGGACCCCAAAACCCAATCGTCTTCAGGCTTTCTAAGGGCATGAATAGCTCATTTCACTTCCTCACTACCTATCAGTTTTAGAGGCCATGAAATGCAAAGATAACACAGCCCTCCCCCCCCCCCCCCAAATGACCCTGTTTCAGAAAGTAGACACCCCAAGCTATTTGCTGACAGGCATAATGAGTATTATGCAGATTTTTTAAATGCAATTTTTTGGACAAAAAAACACTTTCTTGAATTTCAATGCACAAAAACACACTATATTGCCCAAGCGTTTGGGAAAATGTAAAAGATCAGCTTATATTGAGTACATACATAAATGCCAAACACAACCTGCTTTAAAATTGCGCATGCCCATGCAGCGGTGTCAAACTACATACATTTAAATTTCCAAACACAATGTTGTTGGAAAAAAGCACTTACATTTTTTTTTCAATCACTTGTGACCAAAAAAAATAAATTAAATATTCAAGGGGCTTAACACGCTTCTCAGCAAATTCCTTGTCTTTCCAAAAAAGGGTAATTTTGGGGGTTTTATACTGACCTGCCATTTTAGCACCCCAAGAATTGGGATAAGCAGTCAGAAAGTAAAAGTTGCGCAAATTCCAGTAAACATACCAGTTTATAGACACAATAACTTTTGTGCAAAGCAATAAATGTATGCCAATTTAATATTTTTACCAAAGAGATGTGCCTGAATACATTTAGAATAAATGTATGACAAAAATTGTTCATTGGATATTTGTTATAACAAAAAGTAGAAAATCTATTTATTTCCAAATTTTTGGATTTAAATTTTGTTTGGGTACAATGTTGCATGACTGCGCAAATACCAGTTAAAGAAGCGCAGTGCCAAATTAAATTACTACACGCAAGAATTACCAATTATGATTTATGATTTAAGAGCTCTTTGCTGGTAAAGCTACCTGTGAATGGTTAGAAAGGCTACACAAAAAACACTATTAAATGACCTATATTTAATCAATACTGTGACATACTATACATCATTACCTTGTGAATACTTGTAGATCAGTCTCTGAAGGAGCTTCTGAGAGATTAATGCCATATGTTTCTTTTGTTGACTGAGATGTTGTCTAAAAAGGAAAATCAGACATTTTAATTCCATCATTAGGTCACTGCTAAAAATAAAAAAAATTAGATGCTTTTTTTTTTTGCAGAAGAGTCTTTTATTTTGTTTTATTTTTACAGAAATTGACAATATATCATACACTTGCCAACATGGACTCCAAGGCATCCAATTACATCTACTGTAATTCGTCAATAAATTCACACACAGCTTGTAGTCCATACATGCAACTTAAGCCTCGTACACACTATCCGATTTTCCAACGGGAATTGTGTGAAGACAGACTGTTGGGATAAAATCCGACCGTTTGTACGCTCCAGTCAATTGTTGAACTTTCCGCCGACAAATGTTGGATGGCAGGCTTATAAATTTTCCAGACAATGGTCTGTTGTCAGATTTTCCTATCGTGTGTACATAAGTTCGTCAGACAAAAGTTTAAAATACAAACACGCATGCTAGGAATCAATGCCCACCAAACACGACATTAGCAGAAGGTGCCCAAAGGGTGGCGCTCAAGAGCTGAAATTTCACGCAGTACGTCACTAAGTTCGTGTTTGTTGGCTGACAATTGTGTGCCGTTTGCATGCAAGATAAGTTCATGGCCAATGCCCTTCAGACAAAAGTCCGACGCTTGTCTGCGGAAAATCCAATCAGGTGTATGAGGCTTTCGTAATACAATAATGGATCCCTTCTGGCAATATTTTAACAGGTAACTCAAAGGAGTGGCAATTGTAAATTGGTGTTGGTTAAATAGATAGGTGGAAACAACGCACAATATTAGGCAACTCAACAGAACAGACACTTGTAGGAACAAAATGTCAATGACTTCATATGATGGACACTGGTTATATGTTTATTATTTATAAAGTACTCTCTATGCCTTTTTTATTGAAATAATCGATGGCATACAAGCTTTTTGGCTCAGCTAGTTGCTTTGATGGAGCCTCTAAAAGGTATAAAAAGTATATTTAAAACTTTTTCCCTAGTTTTTAATAGCATAGGGAAGGGAAAGGCAACCTAAGACTAGGGATGAATCAAACACCCCCGCGTTTGGTTTGCACCAGAACCTTCGAACGGATCGAACGTTCGCGCGAACATTTAGAACCTCATTGACAAATTCAAATTCAAAAGTGCTCATTTTAAAGCCCCATATGCAAGTTATTGTCGGAAAACGTCTTTAACCACTTCCCACCCGGTCAATAGGAGATTGACGTCCGGGAAGTGGTTGTGAAATCTTGACTGGACGTTCACAAACGTCCTGCAGGATTTCATGCTGCGCGTGCCCGTGGGGGCGCGCAGCGCGGCGATCGGTGATGCGGGGTGTCAGTCTGACACCCTGCATCTTCGATCTCGGTAACGAGTCTGCGGCGGAGGCTCGCTACCACGTGATCAGCCGCGTCGAATCACGGCTGTTCACGATGTAAACAGGTAGAGCCGTCGATGGCTCTTCCTCACTCGTGTCTGATAGACGCAAGTACAGGAGAGCCGATCGGCGGCTCTCCTGACAGGGGGGGTTCGTGCCGATGGTTTATCAGCGCAGCCCCCACCTCGGATGCCCACACTAGACCACCAGGGAAGCCCACACTGGAAGGGCAAAAAAAAAAAAAATCGGCAATTAAAAAAAAAAAAGTCAGCATTTAAAAAAGAAAAACATGCCAGTAAAAAAAAAAAAAAAAGAAAGATGCCAGTCAGTGCCCACACATGGGCACTGACTGGCAACATAGATTCATCAGTGCCACCCCACAGTGTCCATCAGTGCCACCCCACAGTGTCCATCAGTGCCACCCCACAGTGTCCATCAGTGCCACCCCACAGTGTCCATCAGTGCCACCCCACAGTGTCCATCAGTGCCACCCCACAGTGTCCATCAGTGCCACCCCACAGTGTCCATCAGTGCCACCCCACAGTGTCCATCAGTGCCACCCACAGTGTCCATCAGTGCCACCCACAGTGTCCATCAGTGCCACCCCACAGTGTCCATCAGTGCCACACAGTGTCCATCAGTGCCACACCACAGTGTCCATCAGTGCATCCCCACAGTGCCAATCCATGCCCAATGCCCACCTATCAGTGCCCATCTGTGCCACCCATAAGTACCCATAAGTGCCACCCATGAGTGCCCATCTGTGCTGCCTATGAGTGCCCAGTGCTGCCCATGAGTGCTCAGTGCCACCTATGAGTGCCCATCAGTGCCGCATACCAGCGCCGCCTATCAGTGCCCATCAGTACTACCTCATTGGTGTCCATCAGTGCCACCTCATCAGTACCCATCAGTGCCGCCATATAAGTGCCCGTAATTGAAAGAGAAAACGTACTTATTTACAAAAAAGTTAACAGAAAAAAATAAAACATTTTTTTTTTCTAAATTTTCAGTCTTATTAGTTGTTGCGCAAAAAATAAAAATCGCAGAGGTGATCAAATACCACCAAAAGAAAGCTTTATTTGTGGGGAAAAAAGGACGCCAATTTTGTTTGGCTACAGTGTAGCATGACCGCGCAATTGTCATTCAAAGTGCGACAGCGCTGAAAGCTGAAAATTGGCTTGGGCGGGAAGGTGCTTAAGTGCCTGGTATGGAAGTGGTTAAGAACCCAGGTCTTTCCCTAGGGAACATGTATCAATGGCAAAAAAGTTTTAAAAACGGTAATTTTTTCTGGAGCAGTGATTTTAATGATGCTTAAAAAAAAAAATCCTTTAACCACTTGCCCACGGCGTCATGTCTAAAAGACGTCATGACTTTAAAGATGGATATCTCGGTAACGGCAGCAGCTGCTGCCACAACCGAGATATCCATCTTTACCGTGGGCAGTCCTGTACACGATAATGGCGGGATTCCCTCCCCCTCCCGCCGCTCTCCCGCGCACTGCGCCGCTTACCGGAGCCGTCGGTAGCGGCGGAGGCGATCGGGTCCTGTCGGCAGCTGTGTTGGGATACGAGTGAGGGAAAAATCGCCCCCACCCGTTCCCCACAGCTCTGCTGGGCGGAAGTGACGTCAAAACGTCAGTCCCGCCCAGCGTCTTAAAGAAACTTTTTTTCTAACATTTGAAAAATGATTTTTTTTTTTCTTTTTTTGCATTTAAGCCTAAATTTGAGATCTGAGGTCTTTTTGACCCCAGATCTCATATTTGAGAGGACCCGTCATGCTTTTTTCTATTACAAGGGATGTTTACATTCCTTGCAATAGGAATGAAAGTGATAATTTTTTTTTTTTATTATATACGCCCCGTCTCGACGAGCTCGCGCACAAAAACGTATTATGCGTGTTCAATGTCTGCCATTTTTTTCTATCTCAAAAAATGCAACCTGGAATTTTTTAAACGTCGCCTATCGAGAAAGGGGAAAAGTATACGAGCGGGCGCAATATATAATGTTTGGGGGTCTTATTTTTTTTATTCAAAAAAGTGAATTTTTTTCAAAAAAAAGTAAGACCGCTGCGCAAATACGGTGTGACAAAAAGTATTGCAATGACTGCCATTTTATTCTCTAGGGTGTTAAAAAAGTTTGGGGGGTTGAAGTAATTTTCTATAAAAAAAAAAGTGTTTTATTCTCGTAAACACCGAATCTGAAAAAACAGGCCCGGTGGGCAAGTGGTTAAATATTGTACCTGCTGGGTGTCTATCGTATGCCTGTGTAGCTTTATGGTGCACACTGCAGAGGACACAGCCAATACACCACATGAGAATACTGCAGCTAACACAATCAACTACCTGCCAGTAAATTAGGAAGAACTGATCTAGCTAAACTATACAGTGTATAAATATATGTACAACACCTGGGATGTATATTCTTGGCCAATCATCGCGCAATGCCGCAGTGAATTATGGGCCGTGTCACGCCACTCGAATTTGGCGCGAACGACTCGTTTTGTTCGTATTTCGTATAGCTCACCCCTACCTAAGACATGAATGGCACGGCAGGCACACACTGCCATTTACAGCATCGCTTGGAAGATCATCCCATGTTCACAAACCCTAACTGGTATGTTGGAGAACCCTTCCGATGAGTCCCTGCTTCCTACAAATACAGCACAACTGACTGTCCCTCTGCACCCATGGCTCACGCACCTCCATGTTTCAGAGGCCTGCCTGACAGAGCTGCTAGCCATCCTTCCAATACCAGCATAGGCCTACTTACAGCTATGGATGTTATTACATATAGAAGCCCGTCCACCTACATTCTGCCTCCTTCTAGTGGAATTGCCAGCTGCATCAAGTATGAATGTAACATCCCTATTGCCGCGTACACACGGTCGTTTTTTGCGATGAAAAAAAAACGACGTTTTCTGTGAAGTAAAAAACGACGTTTTTGAAACGTCACTTTTCAAAGACAATGTTGCATACACACCATCGTTTTTTCACAAAAAGCAAGGTTACGTTCACCACTCTTTTGCATTGAAGCTCGCTTTATAACTAGCTTCTGGGCATGCGCGGGTTGAAAAACTTTGTTTTAAACAACGTTTTTGCTACACACGGTGACTTTTGTGAAACAAAAAACGACGTTTTGAAAAACGACACAAAAAATTCAAACATGTTGGAATTTTTTTTTGGTCGTTTTTTTGAAGACTTAAAACAACGTTTTGCCCACACACGATCAATTTAAATGACGTTTTAAAAAACGTCGTTTTTTTTCATCGCAAAAAACGACCGTGTGTACGCGGCATATGTCTCGAATGGTACAACATTTTTAGCGGATCTGTGATTTGAGGGTGCAGGAATTGGGACTGGTATAAGGTCCGAGTTCAGGATATGGGGATGATCTGAGGTCAGTGGTGCACTATTGTTCACTGGCACGCTAGTTGTCTAATGCCTGTAAATTAAACACTCGAAAGTTCTATTTTTATTGCAGTGTAAATGTATGAGCATTTGCACAAAAGTCTCAAATTATACTACTTCTGAATGTTTTGCAAATATGTGCAAAATATTATTTTATATTTAAGCTGTCTTTTGTAGAGTGAATTTAACATAACGGGATACCCCAAGAACATTTGATCCCAATAGGAACTAAGGACATAACAGAAGAGGCAAACAGCATATGAACATGCAACCAAAAGAGAAAACATGAGAAAAATAAATAAAATTATATTATATATATATATATATATATATATATATATATATATATATATAAATAATTGTAGTAGTCTGGTACCCCAGGGATGTGGTGACTCAGGGTTCTCAGCCGGTCTGGTTGAGGGGCTCCAGGAAACTAGTAATTTACAGAGGAAACTGGTGTTTCAGTTTTCTCATTTTAATAAAGTCCACTTTGGGATCTGGAGCCCGGGGATTTCAAAGAGATCTGGGTGGGATGAAATCCCCAGTCCTGAGTCCAGATTTTCAAGGTTTCCAGCACACAGACTGGTCAGGTGTGTGCTGGCCTACTTATGGACACCTGACAATGATTCTGGGCTCCACCCTCCCCAGGAGACCAGGCATGCGAGGGAGAACCCCAGAGAGTGCAGGTGTGCATGGAATAAGCTTGAGAGTGCAGGCTGCACGGTGAGAAACCCCAGAGACCTGAGTGAGGTTGCTGACAGGAGTCAGGAAGGTTCCATGCTGGAGCCTAAGCAGTTGGGCTACTGCTGAGGAGAGCCAGGTGGCTTGGTATTTTCTTTGCACGTATAAGCCAGGAGGCTGAAGCTATCATTTTGTGTGGATAGTGAAAACCCCTGCGTGGGAAACCTATGTTTGGACTTTTGTTTATTTTTGCTTTTTCAATAAAAGTGGGCCAACAAGCCCTTAAAGCGGATCTCCACCCTAAAGTGAAGATCCGCTGATCGGAACCCTCCCCCCTCTGGTGTCACAATTGACACCTTTCAGGGGGGTGGGGGGTGCAGATACCTGTCTAAAGACAGGTATCTGCAACCACTTCCGGCCCGCAGTCTCGGGCAAAAGACGGGTTTTTTGGCGACATGCCGTTGCCCCCCCGTTGTGTGCTGGGAACTCTGAGCTCCCAGCACACAGCGGGAGCCAATCGCCGGGCGCAGCGCGACTCGCGCATGCGCCGTAGGGAACCGGGCAGTGAAGCCGCAGCGCTTCACTTCCTGGTTCCCTCACCGTGGATGGAGGGGGGAGCAGCAGGGTGACGAGCGATCGCTCATCCTCTGCTGCGGACGCCGCTGGACTCCAGGACAGGTAAGTGTCCTAATATTAAAAGTCAGCAGCTGCAGTATTTGTTGCTGCTGGCTTTTAATATTTTTTTTCTAGTGAACCATCCGCTTTAAAGACCGTTCCTGACTGGCGTGGATCACTGAAACGCTTATCCCACTTGAGCTAAACAACCCCCAATATTACAATATACACACACACACACACACACACAGCCTTGAAAAAGTATTTATACCCCTTGAAATTATCCACATTTTGTCATGTTACAAAAATGTAAATGTATTTTATTAGGATTTTATGTGATGGACAAACACAAATGGGCACCATAATTGTGAAGTAGAAGGAAAATAATAAATGTTTTTCAAAACTTTTAACAAATAAATATGTGAAACGTGTGGTGTGCATTTATATTCAGCCCCCGATGAGTCTAAACTTTGTAGAACCACCTTTCGCTGCAATTACAGCTGCAAGTCTTTTTGGGGATGTCTCTACCAGCTTTTCACATCTAGAAAGACATTTTTGCCCATTTTTCTTTGCAAAATAGCTCAAGCTCTCTTAGATTTTAGTTAGGGGCATCAGTAAAGGGGGCTGAATACAAATGCACGCCACACTTTTCGGATATTTGTAAATAAAATGAAAATACATTTATTTTTTCCTTCCACTTCACAATTGTGTGCAACTTGTAGTGGTCCATCACGTAAAATCCCCCCCCAAAAAAATGTACTCTTTGGTTAGAACATGTAAAAATGTGGAAAATTTCAAGGGGTGTGAATACTTTTTCAAGGCAGTGGGCCAGATTCTCAAATATTTTCGGCGGCGTAGCGTAAGCCAGTTACACTACGCCGCCGCTGCGTACTGGAGCAAGTGCTTTATTCTCTAAGCACTTGCTCCGTAGGTTTCGCCTGCGTCGCGTAAATCGCGCAGCGTAAACCCGCGCAATTCAAATGGGGCAGCTTGTATTTAAATTAAGCGCGCCCCCGCGTCGAACGAACTGCGCATGCGCCGGCTGGGGAAAAAGCCCAGTGCGCATGCTCCAGCTCACGTCGGAAAGCGTCGTTGAAACCGACGTCAAAACGACGTGAGCGTCATTTACGCAAGTCCCTATTCGCGAACGAGTTAGTAAAACGACGTAAGCGACGGAAAAAGCCGACGCTGGCCATACTTAACATGGCGTCCGACGGGACACGACGGCATCCGACGGGACCTCGTAAGGTTACTCCACAGGTGGGGTAACCTTACGAGTTCGTAAACGACGTACGCGACGACGGGGCGGCGTAAAAGCGATCGAGAATCGGCGTACTACTTCATTTGCATATGCAAATGAAAAAACAACGTAAAGGTCACCTAGTGGCCGGAGTTGTCATTACATCTACGATCCGAAAGTGTAATTGTATTACACTTGTCGGATGTAGAAGCGTATCTATGCAAAAGTGATGCTCAGCATCACTCGCATAGATACGAGTCAAAAAAAAAGGCGATACGACGGGGTATCTGAGATACTCCGTCGTAACGCCTCTGAGAATCTGGCCCAGTGTGTGTGTGTAAACACATATATATGCGTACAGTGGGGTAGATTCATGTAGATCAGCGGATCTTTTGATCCGCGTGATCTATCTGTTTTACGATCCGCCTGCGCCAGTTTTTGAGGCAAGTGCTGTATTCAGAAAGCACTTGCCTCGTAAGTAGCCCTGGCGGATCGTAAATCCCCCGGCGGAATACAAATTCCGCGGCTAGGGGGAGTTTACTATTTAAATTGTGCGCGTCCCCGCGCCGATCGTACTGCGCATGCGCCGCCGGCTAAATTTCCCAGCGTGCATTGCTTTAAATGACGTCGCTAGGACGTCATTGTGTTCGTCGTTAACGCTATTAACGTATGGCCGTATTCCCGGACGACTTACGTAAACGACGTAAAAAATTCAAAATTCGACGCGGGAACGACGGCCATACTTAACATAGGATCCGCCGCACTTACCCCGCATATAGCAGGGGTAACAATCCGACGGAAAAAGGCGAACGCAAACGACGTAAAGAAAAAAAGTTGCCCGGGCATTCGATTCTGAATCGGCGTTTCTGCTCATTTGCATATTCGGCGCGAAGAAGAACGGAAGCGCCACCTAGCGGACGGCGGGAGAATGCAGCCTAAGAATCGACAGTGTAACTCAGTTACACCAGTCGGCTCTAAGGGAGATCTATGCGGAACCTGATTCGAGGAATCAGCCGCATAGATCCGAGCGTCGGATCTCACAGATCCGACGGTGTATCAGTAGATACACCGTCGGATCTCTACATGAATCTACCCCACAGTCTTTAGCGCACTTTCAAATATTGCATTGTTTTAACCACTTAAGACCCGGACCAAAATGCAGGTAAAGGACCTTGCCCCCTTTTTGCGATTCGGCACTGTCGTTTTAACCGACAATTGCGCGGTCGTGCGACGTGGCTCCCAAACAAAATTGGCGTCCTTTCTTCCCCACAAATAGAGCTTTCTTTTGGTGATATTTAATCACCTCTGCGGTTTTTATTTTTTGCGCTATAAACAAAAATAGAGCGACAATTTTAAAAAAAATTCTATATTTTTTACTTTTTGCTATAATAAATATCCCCCAAAAATATATAAAAAAACTTTTTTTCCTCAGTTTAGGCAGATACGTATTCTTCTACATTTTTTTGGTAAAAAAAATCGCAATAAGCGTTTATCGGTTGGTTTTCACAAAATTTATAGCGTTTATAAAATAAGGGATAGTTTTATTGCATTTTTATTAATTTTTTTTTTACTACTAATAGCGGCGATCAGCGATTTTTTTCGTGACTGCGACATTATGGCGGACACTTCGGACAATTTTGACACATTTTTGGGACAATTGTCATTTTCACAGCAAAAAATGCATTTAAATTGCATTGTTTACTGTGGAAATGACAGTTGCAGTTTGGGAGTTAACCACAGGGGGCGCTGTGACTGAGTGTTCCCTGTGTGTGTTTACAACTGTAGGGGGGGTGTGGCTGTAGGTGTGACGCCATCGATCGCGTCCCCCTATAACAGGGATGACGCGATCGATGCTGCGGCCACAGAGAAGCGCGGGGAAGCCGTGTTTACACACGGCTCTCCCCGTTCTTCAGCTCCAGGGACGGATCGCCGCACTGCAGCGGCGATCGGGTCCGCGAGTCCCGCAGTCCCGGACCAGGTCACGGGAGAGCGCCGCGGGTGCGCGCCCGTGACCCACGGCTGGGTACTAAAATCAACGTATATATACAATTGATGTGCCCAGCCGTGCCATTCTGCCGACGTATATGTGCAGTAGGCGGTCCTTAAGTGGTTAATATATACACCTTGTTGCAGTTTGTCAAAATAAGCTTTCACATTGACTCCGCAGTCAAATTTGAAATTGTGCAACTTCTTCAGAAAGTGCACAATTTCAAAGCCGCATGTCAGTGCAACTTCAAGTACGATTTGAAAGACATCTTGTGCTGCTTCATGCACAAGAAGTCTATGCAAGTCTCACCCAAAATCACTAAAAGTAGTGCAGGAACTACTAGTTTAAATCGGTGGGGCCACGCAAAGTGAGCGCTGCACAGATTTGAACAGTGTGATTACAGGTAATGGGGTTAGACTTGTCATTTGGTTTAACCTGTCAACTTGTATGATAAATCGCTCCAATGTGAATAGGGGCTGAAAACCTAGAAGCTGCTTATTATGCACAACTTCACCAGATTCTGTGTGCTTCAGTCTTATTAAATCTTTCCTATTGTGTCACTGTCACAATATCTGTTTCCTGGGAACATTGTTTTATCATATATTGTATTATATTTTGTAATTTCTCATGTTTGTGCGATATATATATATATATATATATATATATATATACACATACACACACACACACACACACACCTCTATATATATATATATATACACAGTGGGGCAAAAAAGTATTTAGTCAGCCACCAATAGTGCAAGTTCTCCCACTTAAAATGATGAGAGGTCTGTAAATGGCATCATAGGTATACCTCAACTATGAGAGACAAATTGTGGAAACAAATCCAGACAATCACATTGTCCGATTTAAAAATAATTTGCAAATTATGGTGGAAAATAAGTATTTGGTCAATATCAAAAGTTAATCTCAGTACTTTGTTATACATCCTTTATTGGCAATGACAGAGGTCAAACGTTTTCTGTAAGTCTTCATAAGGTTGTCACACACTGTTGCTGGTATGTTGGCCCATTCCTCCATGCAGATATCCTCTAGAGCAGTGGTCATTAACCTTGTCCTGCAGGGCCCACTAACAGGCCAGGTTTGCAAGATAACTGAAATACATGACAGGTGATATCATTTGCTGCTCTAGTGATTGCAGTATTCTAGTCTGCATCTCCAAGGTAATACATAAAACCTGGCCTGTTAGTGGGCCCTGCAGGAATGGTTGATGACCACTGCTCTAGAGCACTGATGTTTTGGGGGCCGTCGCTGGGCAACACAGACTTTCAACTCCCTCCAAAGGTTTTCTATGGGGGTGAGATCTGGAGACTGGCTAGGCCACTCCAGGACCGTGAAATGCTTCTTAAGAAGCCACTCCTTCATTGCTCGGGTAGTGTGTTTGGGCTCATAGTCATGCTGAAAGACCCAGCCACGTTTCATCTTCAAGGCCCTTGCCGATGGGAGGTTTGCACTCAAAATTTCACAATACATGGCCCCATTCATGCTTTTATGTACAGGGATCAGTCGTCCTGTTCCCTTTGCAGAGAAACAGCCCCAAAGCATTATGTTGCCACCCCCATGCTTCACAGTAGGTATGAGTGTTCTTTGGTTGCAATTCAGCATTCCCTCTCCTCCAAACACGAGTTGTGTTTCTACCAAACCGTTCTACTTTGGTTTCATCTGACCATTTGACATTCTCCCAATCCTCTTCTGGATCATCCAAATGCTCTCTATAAAACCTCAGACGAGGCCCGAACATGTACTGGCTTAAGCAGGGGGACACATCTGGCACTGCAGGATCTGGCATTGCAGGTCCCTGGTGGTGTAGTGCGTTACTGATGTAGCCTTTGTTACGTTGGTCCCAGCTTCTCTGCAAGTCATTCACTAGGTCCCCCTGTGTGGTTCTGGGATTTTTTTCTCACCGTTCTTGTGATCATTTTGACCCCACGGGGTGAGATCTTGCGTGGAGCCCCAGATCAAGGGAGATTATCAGTGGTCTTGTATGTCTTCCATTTTCTAATTATTGCTCCCACAGTTGATTTCTTCACACCAAGCTGCTTGCCTATTGCAGATTCAGTCTTCCCAGCCTGGTGCAGGTCTACAATTTGGTTTCTGGTGTCCTTCGACAGCTCTTTGGTTTTCACCATAGTGGAGTTTGGAGTGTGACTGTTTGAGGTTGTGGACAGGTGTCTTTTATACTGATGGTATGGTGGATAACTCTGCGCTGCTAAACAAACACGAAAGCTGCTAACACGGCTACTATGAAGGAAAAGCAAATAGAGAAAATGGGGGTGTTATGTGTAGCGCTAACATCAATAAATCATATACTAAAATATGAAATTGGGTATGTAGCATATAACCATAACAGAATAGCAAAACATGAATAACGCACGGTCATATAAAATGGCAAAAGGTAAGAAAAGTCCAAAATGTAATATAATGACGAGAATATCCACCCGGTGTGTTATGGCAGGATAAAAGATCACACTTTAGAAACAAGATATCCAATTGAAAGTGGGTTTCTTGAATAAGTTGGTGACCCTCCACCGATAAGTATGCAAGCTTACCAGATGATTAGGACTCAGAGACATAGGTTTCTAGAGTCAGGCAGGCATAAAGTAGAAAGGCAATCCAAGGACGTCTCATCAAAACCAGATACCAGGAACGGAACTCCAGTGATTATGTAGAGCACAAAACCAGGATGACCAGTGGCTTAAATACCATGCAAATGTATCTCAGATGGAATGATCATGGTAGGAGGAAGGAAAGAGGAGGCAATATAGTGTGATACCGTAACAGTTTAAAATTTTAATAAACAAATGCACTTACACAATGGTAGATGAACAGCGCATGTATTAAAATATGGCGGCAATGGAGTCTCCCGACGTGTTTCTTGTTAATACACATACTCTGGTGGTGATACTCCATGGCAGCCAGCTCAAATATATAGATAGAAGCCCCAACAACCTTAGAGTCCAGCTCACCTGCTGAGAATCGCAATTAAACCGATCGTTTCTGGGATGAGGCAACATGGCGCGGCGGCTTGCGTTCCACGCCTCGCTATGGCAAGCCATGGGGGAGGCACATAGGGAAACAATATTCGGTCTCAGCGTCACTTCACGAACCGGAAGTCATACCGACGTGGAAGCAGACCAATGTGCGCTCCACATGACGCAGACCGGAAGTCGTCATCCCAGCACAAATACATGGAGGGGAGGAGCGCTGCGCTCCAAGCCTCCATGTGAATATTTGCGCTCCAGTCGGTGTAATCGCCACGGGGAAAAAAGGGAGCTATCAATGATTTGAAAGACCCGGAATTTCATTATACACAGTAAAACTGGGCAGGTAAAGCCATCATACTGACAAATGGGGAAAAAACATTGTTTGATATACAATCAACAGGCGCACATGTAATCGGTATATGAATATTATACACGTGTATTAATAAAATAATTTTTTTGGTGAAAAATGAATAATTAAATGCTGCTCATCACTATGACTAATGGTCGCACTAAAATCGACTAATGGAATAATACATATAAACGTGTACATTAACAATAAAGGCCAGAAATTAATTTAAATATAAATTTCAAAATTAGGCCAGCACACGTAAATATAAAGAAAAGAAAAAAGGGGGGAATAGAGCTATAAGTCAATGAATAAAAAAGCAACAGATAATTAACTGTAAAATCCCCGAGTGTCAACAGTACTGAGCTGGACTCCCATATAATGGCAGCAAATGACATTATCACGAATACAGAAGTAGTAATATAAATAACAAGTCACCATAAAACATAACACTAAAAAATGTTATACAATATGTTAATAATCAAAGGTAATAGGTAAATCGGAGAAAGGAACTAAGATGGCAATGCTAAAATATAAATGTTAAAACCCTACATACATCCTGGGACTTTAGGACATATCTATAAAAGAATTGATGTCCCATTCGACATTTAAACCTAATGGTTTAAATGTGGCCCCCTACTTCCTGAACGAGCAAAAGTGATGCGTGACATCTCTGCAAAGTCAGCTAGCTCCCAGTGTCATCAATCCTCCTGTGCGCAGTTAGTTTTTCCACGACCTGGTTGGATTTTTCCCTTGCAAGAAATGCAGGGTGTGCCAACATAACAGTTTGGGGAGATGTAATTAAACAATTTTGTACGTGTGAAACCAATTACGTCGTATATCTTATCACATGCCCTTGCGGAATGCAGTATGTTGGATGCACGATCCGTACATTTTCGGTCCGGGTTGGCGAGCATATTGCTCTCATAAAGGGCAGGAACGTTATTTACACAGTCCCTAGACATTTTAAACATCACAATAAAGACCCCACTAGTACCCAGTTTGTCGTTGACAGATTTATACCCCCATGGAGAGGGGCGCTAAGACCAGAGGAGTATCACGTTTAGAAACCTTCTGGATATACAAACTCCAGTCGTATATAGCCCATTAGGTTTAAATGTCGAATGGGACATCAATTCTTTTATAGATATGTCCTAAAGCCCCAGGATGTATGTAGGGTTTTAACATTTATATTTTAGCATTACCATCTTAGTTCCTTTCTCCGATTTACCTATTACCTTTGATTATTAACATATTGTATAACATTTTTTAGTGTTATGTTTTATGGTGACTTATTTATATTACTACTTCTGTATTCGTGATAATGTCATTTGCTGCCATTATATGGGAGTCCAGCTCAGTACTGTTGACACTCGGGGATTTTACAGTTAATTATCTGTTGCTTTTTTATTCATTGACTTATAGCTCTATCCCCCCCCTTTTTTTCCTTTTCTTTATATCTACGTGTGCTGGCCTAATTTTGAAATGTATATTTAAATTTCTGGCCTTCTTTATTGTTAATGTACACGTTTATATGTATTATTCCATTAGTCAATTTTAGTGCGGCCATTAGTCATAGTGATGAGCAGCATTTAATTATTTCTTCATTTTTCACCAAAATGTTTATTTTACTAATACACGTGTATGATATTCATATACCGATTACATGTGCGTCTGTTGATTGTATATCAAACCACGTTTTTTCCCCATTTGTCAGTATGATGGCTTTACCTGCCCAGTTTTACTGTGTATAATGAAATTCCGGGTCTTTCAAATCATTATGATAGCTCCCTTTTTTCCCCGTGGCGATTACACCACCTGCAGCGCCCCTCCCCTCCATGTATTTGTGCTGGGATGACAACTTCCGGTCTGCATCATGTGGAGCGCACGTTGATTCGCTTCCACGTTGGTATGACTTCCGGTCTGAGAAATGACGCTGACGCCGGATATTGTTTCCCTATGTGCCTCCCCCATAGGCTTGCCATAGCGAGGCGTGAAACGCAAGCCGTCGCGCCATCTTGCCTCATCCCGGAAACGATCGGTTTAATCATGATTCTCAGCAGGTGAGCTGGACTCTAAGGTTTTGGGGGTTTATATCTATATATTTGAGCTGGCTGCCATTGAGTATTACCCCCAGAGGACGTGTATTAACATGAAACGCATCGGGAGACTCCATTGCCGCCATATTTTTACTACATGCGCTGTTCATCTACCATTGTGTAAGTGCATTTGCTTGTTAAAATTTTAAACTGTTGTTACGGTATCACACTATTGCCTCCTCTTTCCTTCCTCCTACCATGATCATTCCATCTGAGACACATTTGCATGGTATTTAAGCCACTGGTCATCCTGGTTTTGTGCTCTACATAATCACTGGAGTTCCGTTCCTGGTATCTGGTTTTGATGAGACGTCCTTGGATTGCCTTTCTACTTTATGCCTGCCTGACTCTAGAAACATATGTCTCTATGAGTCCTAATCATCTGGTAAGCTTGCATACTTATCGGTGGAGGGTCGTTAACTTATTCAAGAAACCCACTTTCAATTGGATATCTCGTTTCTAAAGTGTGATCTTTTATCTTGCCATAACACACCGGGTGGATATTCGTCATTATATTACATTTTGGACTTTTCTTACCTTTTGCCATTTTATATGACCATGTGTTATTCATCTTTTGCTATTCTGTTATGGTTATATGCAACATACCCAATTTCATATTTTAGTATATGATTTATTGATGTTAGCACTACACATAACACCCCCACCGTCTTTTATACCGATAATAAGTTCAAACAGGTGCCATTAATACAGGTAATGAGTGAGTGAGAAACTTATATAGCGCAACCCATGCAAACTCTGGGTAATAAGTGGAGGACAGAGGAGCCTCTTAAAGAAGATACAGGTCTGTGAGAGCCAGAAATCGTGCTTTTGTAGGAGACCAAATATTAATTTTCCACCATAATTTGCAAATAAATTCTTTCCAAATCAGACAATGTGATTGTCTGGATTTGTTTCCGCATATTGTCTCATAGTTGAGGTATACCTATGATGACAATTACAGTCCTCATCTTTTTAAGTGGGAGAACTTGCACAATTGGTGGCTGGCTAAATACTGTTTTGCCCCACTGTACACACACACACACACTGTATTTATTGGCGTATAACACACTTTTTCACCCTGAGTGAGTGAAAAACTTATAAAGCGCAACACATGCGAACTGAATCGCCTCTGGGCGCTGTTTCCATTCCTTCGGTAAGGAAACCCTTTACCTCAGAAGAGATGAGTTTTTGAGATGAGAAAAATCTGTTGCAAATAGTGTGTGCGTGTTATACATCAATACTGCAATTTGGGCTGCCTCGGAGAGAACAGGGAGGGGGACGGGAGTAATAGGAAGTCCTGTCTACTGGGCCGGCATTTGACCAGTGTTCTGTCTATCATAGAAGCCGGTCCAGGAGGTGGGGCTTTGAATTAAAGAGTAAACAGGAGATTCTCGCTGTATGTAATCTGACGGCGCACATCCAACCCCCCGTCCCGAGATAGGCATTGATCAGGCTGCATTCATGGGCAATTGTGAGGCTACAGATTGGCATTAATTAAGCTGCATTCATGGGCAATGGTTAGGCTGCAGGCGGGCATTGATCAAGCTCCATTGATGGGAAATTTTGAAGCTGCAGATGGGCATTGACCCTTATTTTGCTTATTTATAAAGTGCTTTATTTCAAATTTATTTATTTTTTTCCTGAAACTTCCCTCTTAAAATGAAGGTGCTTGTTATACGCTGATAAATATGGTATTACACATACGTATATATCTATATATCTATATAGGTTGATATGATGGTGTTTAGCTCAAGTGGTAAATGCGTTTTTCAGTGAGTCCACAGCAGTCAGTTGTCAGGTTTGAAGGCACGGCAGCCCATTTTTATTAAAAGTTCATACACAGAATTTCCCACACAGGGGTTCTTCTCCAGTAAAGTTCACATAACAGAAAATGCCAAGCCTCCTGGCTCCTAGGCTTACTTTGCCTTGCAGTTACCTGCTAAACCTGGCCCACTCCTGGCCTCAACAGGATTCTCCAACCCACTGTCGCCCAGACTTCAGGACTTCCCTTCCTTTAGCCCCCTTGGACTTGCTAGTCGCGTCTGCTCTACCAGCCTCCCAGTCCATCAGACACAAAATCCCCCCTCACCAGGGATGTAGTTTCACACAGGGCAGACAGCTTTCCCCACACAGGTCTGTCTTCATACAGCAGCAGTGACAAGCTGCGCATACTCCACCTTCCTCCACTCACTGTTCTGACCAGTCCCTCATTATATGGGCTGTGTGCACCTGGGAACACAACCTGCTGGCTGTCTATAAGATCCGGACACAAGGTTGGAGATCCCATCCCACCCAAGCCTCTGAGGGATCTTCAAACTACAGAGGTCCATTCTAAACTAGCAAAACCTGGAGAAAACTGACAGAGCAGTTTTCTCCATTTAAACTCTACATTCTGTAGTCTTGCAGTCCGCAGAAATGCAAACCATGTGTCCCTTTTACCTCCAATTTCATAGGGACAGAGCCTCGTCACAATACACACACACAGACACACACAGACACACACACACACGAAATGCAAGTAATCATATTGGTTTTGCACGTCTTTCCGTTTGCTCAAGCGATAAAGGGTTAATACAATTATATACATGGCAGGTATAATATTTTATTATATACAAAGAATATATTCATATTAATGAAGCATGCAACAGTTTGCAAATATTAAACATTCATGGATTAGAAACATGCATGGGTATATGATTGTCTTTAGAATAAAAATGCATTAATTAGGCTGATTCTTTTATTGAATACCATCATGTATTACAATTTTGTACAGTTGTGTTCAAAATAATATCAGTGTGTTTAAAAAAAGGTGAAAAAAGCTCAAAATCCTTATAATGGCTTTAATTTCCATACACACAAATGCATTGTGAGCACTGCACAGTCTATTCCAAATCAAAACATGAAGACATGGCAACATGCTTCAAATATGTTACTTCTTCACAGAAAGTGAAGAAAAAGGAATATTAGGCTTTTCCAAAAATGCAATGTGCGTTTTTTTTTACAAACTCAAACATTAAGACCCCTTTCACACTGGGGCCACCTGTGCATTAGCGGTAAAGTGCAGCTCGTTTTAGGAGTGCTTTACTGTTTAAGCTGCGCTTTTCGGCCGTTAGTGGGGCGCATTTAACGCCCACTACCGGCTGAAGAAGGGGTTAAAATAACGTGTCGCAGCGCTTCCGAAAGATTTTTTTAGGCGTTTCTGAAGCGCTGCCCATTCATTGCAATGGGCAGGGGCCAAAGATGCTGCTTGCAGGACTTTTTCTAATGTCCCGCAAGCGCACTGCCCCAGTGGGAAAGCACTTGGGCCTTGACATTAGGGCAACATGGAAGGCGGTTTCTAAGCATTTTACAGGCACCATTTCCAGCGCCAACACCTGAAAACTGCCTCAGCATGAAAGAGCTCTTAGGCCCCGTACACACGGCCGAGGTTCTCGCTGAAAATCAGCGAGAACCTCGCTGGAATGCACATTCCAGCGAGGACCTCGGCCGTGTGTACGGTCTCAGCGAGCTTCCCGTCGGGAAGCCCGTCGAGCCGAAATAGAGAGCACGCTCTCTATTTCCTCGACGGCCCGCCAGGAAGAATGGCTGGTTGCCATTCCCGACGGGCGGGTCGCCGAATCCGACGGCCGGGAGAGAACCTCGACGGGCGGAACGATGTGTTCTGCCCGTCGAGGTTCTCTGCCGTGTGTACGGCACCTCACTGTATAAACTGAAAAATGCTTTAAGATTTAGCTTTACTTTGAATCGCTGAATATTTAGTTGTATAAACACTGTCTGAGAATTTCTTCACGTCTGTGTTGCATCGAGTCAACCAACTTCTGGCACCTGTGAATAGGTATTCCAGCCCAGGATGATTGCGCTACATACAATTTGTATTTCTTGTTTTTACCCAACAGCATTTTTGATGTCACCCGCAAGTTCTCTATTGGATTAAGGCTCAGTAATTGGGCTGGCCACTCACCAACGTTAATCTTGTTGGTCTGGAACCAAAATTTTGCTAGCTTACTGGTGTGGTTACTCCATTTCTCTTTAGCCCAGTCAATGTGTTTTTTTTTTGGAAAATTGTAACTTCTTTAGCACAACATTTTTCAACAATGGGACTTTGCAGGGGCTTCTTGTCAATAGCTTGGCTTCACATAGGCACCTATTGTAACAATTAGATGCCTCACAGGTAACTTTACACCTTCTTTCATCACCCCGGAGCTGATCATTGGTTGAGTCTTTGCCATTTTGTCTATTCTCCCATCCATTCGAATGGTAGTTTTTCGTTTTTTTCCAAACCTTTCTGGTTTTGGTGCCATTTTAAAACATTTCAGATGATTTTAGCTGACCAGCCCCATCAGTTTCTGCACTTCATGTGTTTTCTCCTCTCCAATCAACTTTTTAATCAAAGTACGCTGTTCTTCTCAACAATGTCTGGAATGACCCATTTTACCAGAAATAAATGCACTATACCCAGCATGAACGTTTGCTGCCTTCCTCCTTAAATATGGACCACCTCTTTGACACCGTTTTTTTCGCAGACTAAATGACCTCACCAATTAAACTCCACACATTATTTGGACACGCCCCTTTCAATTAATGAATAAGCAGCATACACATGTCATGACTGTTGGTTTCTATTACTCTACTACACCTACTAGTAAATTTGCCATGTATAAATCTAGCTTATACAAAAAAAATTGATCTGGTTAGTGATGTTGGACAGCTATTTTTTGAACACAACTGTATATACTATTGATATTCTTGGAGTCCATGTATAATAATAATGTGCACGAGACCATAGGCAGGATATGTATGTGGGACTGTTAGTTTGGCAAAGGAATACAAGTGTATGGAACAGTTAAAATAAGGAATGTGGTCAACCTGTTACATAAAAACAGAATGCCCTTCAAGTCTTTGGCTAGCTATACATTTTTGATAAAATGGTTCCTGGGGTTGTGTAACATTGATTCAGGAATTAAAATCTTCACTCATTGTATCCAGTATAGTTTAAACATTTGTCTGTAGCTGTTAAAGTTTCAGCATAAATAAATGCCAACAGATGATGCTTTTTATATGAAGTCATAATTTGCAGTACATTCAATGGTGATTTTGTAACATCTTTGTATATATATATATATATAAAAAAAAAATGTTGCAGTGAAAAGGAAAGTGCTTGCATAACTCCTCATTACATAAGCACCATCTCTGCAGCTATAAGAACCTGTGAACAGTATTCACCCCCATTCTTCTTACAAACTTTTGATGCTACATTGGAAAAAAGTAGTTATTTGTCGATTACAAATTTTTTCCAACTGTAAAGTATTCTGTATGTTCATCTTTGAAAAAAATGTAAAAAAAAAAAAAAAACTCGTTTCACATGCCGATATCTATATATTTTAGATTTTTCTTTTATTTCGAGACTATTTTATTATTATAACACATTTTGGATTTGAGTCCAGTTCTTCTTTAACCTCTTAGGCCTCGTACACACAATCAAATCTGTCTGCTGGAAACGGTCTGCTGGACCGTTTCAGCAGACAGATTCGATCGTGTGTACGGCCGAGCCGACGGATTTGGCCACCCGACAGATTTCAAAGCATGCTTTGAAATCTATCGGGTGGGAATCTGTCCGCCCGACATGTCTGCTGGTTAGTACACTTACCATGTCGTCTTACATGTCGTCCCGCACCGCCGCCAAATGGATTCGCATGCGCGGAATGTTTTACTTCCTGGTGCGGTGACGTGGCGGCGTCACGTCCGCCACGTACGACACGTCAGCGCGCCGTCTGCTGGCGGGGATTTTGGTTTGCCTTGTAAGCGAGCAAACCAAAATCCCAGCAGCGTTTGTTCAAATCTGTCGGACGGACAGATTTGAACAAATCTGCGCTCGTGTGTAGAGGCCTCAAGGACCCCTAACGCCGATTACGCGGCAAGTGGCCGGCTGGGCACAATCACGTCCGACGTTATTCCTTAAACCAAGCTGGGGTCCGAGCGCCCCGCTGACCCAGTGCGCCCGCAGGACCCGATCCCTGTTGGTATCCCGCGATCGGTCACCGGAGCTGAAGAACGGGGAGAGAGGTGTGTAAACACACCTTCCCCGTTCTTCGTTGTGGCAGTGTCATTGGTCGTCTGTTCCCTGATAGAGAAACACATGAGGTCACACTTAACCCCTACAGTGCCCCCTAGTGGTTAACTCCTAAACTGCAATTGTCATTTTCACAGTAAACAATGCATTTTTTATAGCACTTTTTGCTGCAAAAATGACAATGGTCCCAAAAATGTGTCAAAATTGTCCGATGTGTCTGCCATAATGTCACAGACATGATAAAAATCGATCGCCGCGATTAGTAGTAAAAAAAATAAATAATAGAAATGCAATAAAACTATCCCCTATTTTGTAAACACTATACATTTTGCACAAACCAATCGATAAATGCTTATTGTGATTTTTTTTTAACCAAAAATAGGTAGAAGAATACGTATCGGCCTAAAGTGAGAAAAAAAAAGTTTATTTATATATTTTTGGAGGATATTTATTATAGCAAAAAGGAAAAAATATTGCTCTATTTTTGTTTATAGCGCAAAAAATATAAATCGCCGAGGTGATCAAATATCACCAAAAGAAAGCTCTATTTGTGGAAAAAAAAGGACACTGCGCAATTGTCAGTTAAAGCGATGCAGTGCCGAATCCCAAAAAGTGGCCAGGAACTTTACCTGCATATTGGTCCGGGTCTTAAGTGGCTAAGGCTTTAAAACCACTTTAACGTGTGAGGAGACAAGAATGTAATTTGTCAAGGCATTTTTGGTGGGTGGGGGGGGGATACAATAGGGAATGGAAAAAATCCCCATCAAGTTTTTGTGAGTTCCTACTGTATAAAAACCCATTGGGGAGATTTTTCTTCACAGAGACAGCAGGAAGTGAAGGGAAATTTTGCTCACACAGAAAGGTGCCCCCAGTGTAAGATTTTTCCATTATTCTTATTTCAGTGATAACTTTGAATGTTGGATTCCTCATCACGTTCAGTCTCTTAATAGTTTTCACTGTGACAAATAGAGGGAGGAATCACAGACACAGGTAGAACACAAAATCTATAAAAAAAAATTGACAGGGGGGTTTAACCTTACCCAAGTCTAGCTCGGACTTTTGATACACCTTAACCGCTTCCTGACCACCTACATATTCTGGCAGAGTGGCCCGGCTGCACAAAACCACATACCTGTATGAGAATTTATGCACAAGGTCAGGGGTGCGCATGCACATGCCACCGGAAACTCAGCAATTGTACACAGAGATGTAAACAAGGCAGATCGTCGTTCTGTGAGAAGGAAAGAGATCTTGTGATTTTGCCAAGCAGGAACACGGATCTCTTTACCCAGTCAAAGCACTCCCCTAGTTAAAAAGCATCTGTAAGAACTGTAACCTTCTGTCCTAGGCACCCACTGGCGCACACGGGGTCCTAAAATACTTAGGCGCACCAATGCGCATGTGCGCGCACACACGGGCACACCAATGCCTGCACGCACGCGCGACAGACGCCGTGCGCGCCCCTAGCGCCAATTGGCACTCACTGCCTATTTAAGGAAGTGCTCTGACCTAGACCCATTGCTGACTGGTCTTCAGCGTGTACCCTGTTACTTGAACCCTGCTCTTATCTTGCTGATCTCCTATTGCTGAACCCGGCTTGCTCTGACCCCGCTACTGACTCTGTTGTACTCCGACTACTGGTTCCTGACCCTGGCTCCCCATCTGATGCTGCTACCGCCTGCTGCTTGGTACCTTGCTGCCCGCCTTCTTCTTGACCCGGCTACCCGCACGACCGGCATTGGCTTCCTGTGCCTGCGCTCCGAAAACCCTGAGTGCCTGCGACTTGCTCCTGCGACTTCCTGCTGCAAGGCCCTCAGGAATTACATCTCGTCGGATGTTCAGTGGCCCTGCTTCAGCGGAGCACCTCCTCATCCCGGCTGGCACCTTCCGCCCCTGCTGTCGGAGTCTTCACCCACAAGCACTCGTGTTCCTCTAGTCCCCTGGTGTCCTCTGTTCCATCTCCGGCGGTGCCAGGGCTGGAGATACAAGAGAGGCCGACCTCGTCATCTCAGTCTCCCATCGGGTACGTGACAGCATCCCCTAGGGACACATTTAACCCTTTGATCGCCTGTGATGTTAACACCTTTCCTGCCAGTGTCATTAGTACAGTGACCGTGTATATTTGACACTGATCACTATTGTTATCACTGGTCCCCAAAAAGTGTCGAAAGTATCAGTTAGGTGTCCGATTTGTCCACCGCAATGTAACAGTCCAGATAAAAATCACTGATCTATGCCATTACTAGTAAAAATAAAAATTCCAAACATATCCCATAGTTTGTAGACACTAACTTTTGTGCAAACCAATCAATATATGCTTATTAGTATTTTTTACCAAAAAGTATGTAGGCACAATACATATTGATGACATTTTTTTTTTTTTTTAAAGGATGTTTTAAAAGTAAATTACCGTATTTTTCGGACCATAAGACGCACCTGACCATAAGACGCACCTAGATTTTAGAGGAGAAAAATTAGAAAAAAAAGATTCTGACCCAAATGGTGTACTGATCCCTAGACTGGGAGGCTGAGCTGGCACATGGTCAGTTTACCAGTTTAGTTACTGTAATTCGTTATTACTGTAAATTAAGTTTTTTTAAATAACTGCTAGTGTACTGTATTCTGTATTTGTATTCCGGATGTAACAGATGCTTTTCCAGAGCTCCTGAGGGAGCAACCAATGAGATTACACTATTTTGGTCACCTGACCAGGGGATCAGCTGACTCAGGAAGAATGAGCAATACGTATGACGCCGCGTTGGCGTGCTCCGTGGACTCGACATGGCGCAATGCTTCCTGGGGCTTCTCTGTAGCCCGCTCCCAATGCGACATGCCGCGCCATTACACCAGCCGCACCGTTGCACCATCCGACCAGCCGCGCCATTACACTATCCGACCAGCCTCCTGTGAGCCCGCTGATTGCCGACTGTTCTGCTATCCCTGGTATGTTAGCCGGTGCCGGGGGGGCTGTAACAATTCGGACCATAAGACGCAGGCACTTTTTTCCCCATACATTTGGGAGAAAAAAGTGCGTCTTATAGTCCGAAAAATACGGTATTTATATTTATCAAAATTGGTTGGTCTTTTTTGTTTACAACACAAAAAAAATAAAAAATTCCCCAGAGGTGATCAAACACCACCAAAAGAAAGCCATTTGTGGCACATTGGTTGCACAACCACGCAATTGTCATTTAAAAGTAACAAAGTGACGAATTAACAATAAAATGGCCTGGTCAGAAAGGGGGTAAAACTTTCTAAGGGTGAAGTGGTTAAAGTGAGTTCACTTTAAAGCCTTGTCCCCTTACTCTCCCACCACTCTTTTCAACTGCTGGGATTAAAGATCATACTTGGTACTTCAGAGTATGAAGAGCATGTGGCTCACACCCATGCGACAGTGGGGATTGCTTGGTGATTGACAGAGGACTGTCAGGGGTGAATATTTGGTGCACAAAGGCGAAAGTCTTATAAGGCTATAGCACTATGGCAATATGGCAGGCTGGGCAATACACAGTTCATTGTAGTATGTAAATCATAGTCACTGGTAGTAAAATCTAAGTGATGCCAACACTTGTAAAGCAGCCAGTTCCAGTGAGAGCTAGAAGATACTCTGTAGGCAAGCAAGAAGAGAGAGAACATGCCTGATGAAATGACACACATGCTCAAAACACAAGCCATCTCCCCTGCCCGCAAACCCAGCAGAGACATCTTCCTGTGTCCAGTGTCCTCTACTCCCACAAGCACTGCATTTAATGCCAGAATCCATGGGCTCAGTCACCAGCCTGCCTTTTGGGACACAGACTCAATGTGGGACCACCCGGGAAATCGCACAAACGCGACTTTGTTTACAAGAGTGATCTCATCTACTTGTGAGTGTACTACTTGTTAACTATTAAAGCAATTTAACCTGTTAGCACTGTTCTATCTATTCCTAGAGTACTGTCACATTAGGGCAGGGCCACAGGCAACCCTGCATGTGCTTCAAGTTAAAATCTTGGGGTTGCCCTTCATCTTTGCCCACAGCTGAACTGAGGGGCAGGACATTGAAAGGCAGGAAATTATGTGCCTCTGAGAAGGGCAGTACTGAAGTGAACTTTTTGAAAAAAGGGACAGGGTAACCAACTCAGAAAAAAAAAAAAAGACAAGAGGGTGAATGAAATTTATTGTATATTAAATTTTGCAAGAATGTCTTATGTTGTACGTAAAAGATTGTATTACATATCTGACAACGTTTCCCCCCATGTGTATGTATGTTCTTAATGTTTTTAAACAGAAAAACGCTGAGGATGTTGCATATGAATTACACATGTACACTTGTAAAAATTGTGTGTTTACAGAGAAAATGTCACTGTACTTTTAAGCTTTACATTTACAAATTGAGCTAATAAGACAATAGAGCCAAGTTCAAACAAACAGCCAAAGGCAGTAAATACAAGCGTTTGAGTGGCACGTCACATGGCAGACGCTTAGGTCTGTTCATGTTGTCGTAGCTGCGATGCTTCATGGTGCAGTAATTTTAACTCAATATGTCAAGCAGTGTTAATTTTAAAGTCACATTTCGATTTAGTTTCAGTCAGTCTTGCCATTTTAGTTTAATCATATTTTAGTCATCTGAATTGTTTTAAGTTTAGTTGTATTTTAGTCTACTAAAATCTCCAGTGAATTATAGTCAACTAATGGGTTTAGTTAAAGTGGTTGTAAACTATATACAGCCACTTACCTACAGGTAAGCCTATATTAAGGTGCTGGAAATATCTCCTAAAACTACACGGTTTAGGAGATATTTCCAATATGCCTGTGCGCCGATGTATTCGGCGCATGCATACTTTAGAAAGGGCACAATCGCGCAGTTTCTAAAGGGATCATGCCGTGACTAGTGGCTCGTGCATGACGTCACGCGACTCTGGCCAGTCACAGAGCCGAAGTACACGGCCCCCAGAAGGCAGAGGGCTGAAGATGGAGACATCGGTGACATCGCAGGCTTCGTTTTCAGGTAAGTGACACATAAGAGGCTACTATGCGATGCATAGTAGCCCATTATACTTTACATTTCTAGAGAAAGAGGAAGTAAAAACACATCAGGGTTTACTTCCTCCTTAAATTGTGATGCATTATTTTAGGCATTTCTCTAGAATTTCCAAACTCATATGCTCCTGGAGTAAAAATCTAATAACATGTTATTTATAATAAGGTTTGAACATGCACTACAGACACAGATTTAGCCATTTTGATATATACTGTGCACTACAAGTGCAGTCCTTGTAGATCCGAGGGGAAGCTCTGCTGATTTTTATCATCAAATCATGTGCAAGCAAAAAAAAAAATCCTTGCATGTCCCACTTAGATCTACAGAGACTGCACTTCCACATGCACAGTGGGCTTGTCTTTATTAATTTAACTCCCTAATTTCATAAACAAAACAGAAAAACAACATTAATATATATATATTTATTTATTTAAAAACACCACACACACACCTCTTCAGAAGACTTGGACTGCTCTCCTTAACTCAAAAAGCCTCAGGATGCAGCAATCGGTAGTCATCATTTGAATAACTTATAGAGGCCTTAATTGCCTCATTCTGAACAGCTGAAGTTTTCCAACGCCCTAAACCTTTCTGGCTATTTCTGCAGCCGACACCTAATAGTAATTGGTGAATTGTTTAAACAAAGCAGAAATGTATCTCCCGTCTGTGACAACACCCAGAGATTTACCTGACTTCCTGTCACTATATATATATATATATATATATATATATATATATATATATATATATATATATATATATAGTAAACTACTGGCTGTAACACCATTGCACATATTACCAACAATAAATATTAAGAAAAAAAAAACACCTGTATTTTAACTAAAATAGTATTGGTTTCATGAATATATTCTTAGTGGAAATTGCAGAGATGTCAAGTTTGGCAAGCTGTGCCACCTACCAAATTCCCACATTGAAGTCAACTGGGCCTTGCCACAACTACGTACCAAACGTTTGCCCCCCTTGGGATAAAAAAACAAAACAAAAACAAAACAAAAAAACAAACAGCCATTTTTTAGGAAGCAGCAGCATTGCTTTCTGTCAGAAAGGACAAACATGCTTTCAACACTTTGGCGATACACATCCAACTCTGCAGCTGACTGTCTGTGTTTTTTTGGTCAGAACAACCAGCAATATGCAGCCCAGCTTTTTTGAGGCCAAGCTGTCAATGACACACCCCCTGGTTGTGGGTCATCATGCAGCCTGGGTTCACTGTACTCCTGGACAGGTGGTGGTACCCACCTGACACTACATAAGTGCTGCTCAATGAGGAAGATACCCCTACTGTCAAGGAGAACAGACTTGTGACATCACAGAAAGGCAAGAAAACTGCAGGAATAAAATATAAACCGTAGCTCACAAAAGGGAGTACACCCCTCACATTTTTTAAGTATTTCATTATATCATTTTATGTGACAACACTGAAGAAATGACACTTTGCTACAAAGTAAAGTATTGAGTGTACAGCTTGTATAACACTGTAAATCTGCTGTCCCCTCAAAATAACTCAACACACAGCCATTTAAGTGATACTATGGGTTCAGTTTTTTTTTTTTTTTTTTTTTAACATGTGAAACTTGCTTCCACTGTGCAGTTCGTTTTGCACAGAGTGGCCCCCAATCGTCCTCTTCTGGGGTCCCATGGAGCTCTTGCAGCTCCCTGCAATTTAAATACCCCTCGGAAGCTGTATCCCGAGGGGGTCACCTTGTGGGGATGCCCCTGTGTCATACACTGGGCGTCCATAGCCGCCGAGTGTATGACTCGGCCCCACCCCCCGGTGGCCACATCATCGGATTTGATAGCAGTGGGACTCAATGGCTGCGCTGCCATCAATCTATCCAATGAAGAGCAGAGAAGTCATGGGGAGAGCTTCCCACAGAAATTCGGGGCTCAGCTAAGTAAAACGGGGGGGGGGGCAGGCACAGCAACCCCTTTAAGGTCTAAAATGCTGGCAACACCCCTAATTGAAAATGCCAAAATTGGGCACAAAGTGTCAATATTTTGCGTGGCCACTGTTTTTCAGCACTGCCTTAACCCTCTTGGGCATGGAGTTCATCAGAGCTTCACAGGTTGCCACTGGAGTCCTCTTCCATTCCTCCATGACAACATCATGGAGCTGGTGGATGTTAGAGACCTTTCGCTCCTCCACCTTTGGAAGGAGGATGCCCCACAGATGCTCAATGGTGTTTAGATCAGGAGACATGCTTGGCCAATCCATCAGAAACACACACACACACACACACACACACACACACACACAAAAGCACTGGTGTAACGCTCAGCGATGAAATGCCTGATTTAAAAAAAATAGTGGGAGCACATGCATAAGTATGCGGGTTCATCAATGGCAACAATAAAAATATTTTGTTAAAAAAACAAAAATGAATAAAAAAAAAAAAGGTTTTTGTAAAAAATTGACCAGTCAAAGTTGAACATAAAGTTCTAGGGGGTGTGCCCCTATCAACTGAGTCTGTGAAACAAATGGAGAGTGAGGCTGCTTCAGGCATAGGCTGGGGGACCCGATCACTACGATAAAAGGAAGGCAAAGGAGGGAAAGAGCTAGGCAAGTCCTAGTGCACTCACTAGGGTGTACTCAATTGTGTGAGATACTGTAAATATAATGCATTTTTTTTGCGGAGGGAAGAAAATAGAGGGAAAATACAAACTGGAGTTCTGCTTTAAATGCTAGCAGGTAACTTTTTTGGCAGAAGAGATTCTATATTTTTTTTTTCAATCTAATTGAGTACCAAGCCATACATATAGAGCTCAGTGTATAATCTCAGCATACCGTGGGTGCGTGCCAGGACAAAGTAACTCAAGTGCACATGTAAAGTTTTTTACTTAAATTCTATGAATAAACAGTGTTGCATGCAATGCATTAGAATATATTTTGTTAGCTTTGGCCCAATTTTACCTTAACTGGAACTGTAGGATGTAAATGACACAGTGAAATGGTGTTACCCGAACGCATTAGTCAACACACAAAACAAAATTGGTGAAAAGGTCTCGCTGTGAAAAATAAATGTATCTTAAAATTTCTTCTAACAAAATTTCAGATGAAAAGGTGCTCTGAATGTTCCAGCTGTGGGGTCATGCTACTGCAAAATGACTCTGTCACCAGAAAAAAAAATTGCTCTTCCATTCCAGTCACAGCTGAAGCTTTCTGATTGCTTTTCCTAGTAATGGAAAAAAATCATAAGAAGGTTCACCTAGGTGCCAGACCATAGAAAGAACAGTGATCATCATCAACATGGAATATCTGTAAAAGTTTGCCTGGCAACTCTTTATGGTTGGAGTAGAGTCACATTTTTTTAAAGTTTCTTAAATTGTACAGATAAACTGTTATTGTTTGCTACTGCAAGTATAACTGACCTTAACATGTTAAGTCTCCATTTCAAGTGAGTCAGGAAATGAACACTTACCCAGAACTCAAAGGAACCAGTGAAAATAACATGTTATTAGTTAATTAGTGAATCATTTGCAAAGCATCAAAGCACTCATATTGAGTAACGAAAGACAGACATATGAAAATGGCATATGAGCAAGTTAACAGTAATTGGGTCACAAGTACTTTAAGGTTACCTTGCATAAAATTCTAACAAGGTTTACTTTAAAAAAAAAAAGTGTTTGAGAAATTAATGTAGCCTACAGTGCCTCAAATTTCTTTTTCACCTCACTCTGTCCAAAAATTCAAAATATAAATTGTTCTCTAGACTATGAAATTTCAATGGTCCTACAATGACTCTTTTTAGCGTCTCCCATCAGCTGAGGCATGTCTGCATTTTTATGAACAGTTAATCCAAGTGTATACAAAGGATAAAATTACCATCAGTATATTACCCCTGAACCTGTAGCAATTGAGTTGCATGCTTCTTTGAATTTTCTGGTCTAGTAAATAATCATAGCCATAGATGAAATTGGACAGTGTTAATAGAAATACAGACCATATCCTTGAATGTACAGTGGGGGGGGAAATAAATATTTGATCCCCTGCAGATTTTGTATGTTTGCCCACTTACAAAGAAATGAAGGGTCTATAATTGTTATCATAGGTGTATTTTAAATGATAGAGACAGGATATCAACTGAAAATACAGGAAAAAAATGATACAAATGTTATTAAGCGAGTTGCAGTTCAGCGAGTAAAATAAGTATTTGATTCCCTACCAACCATCAATAATTCTAGCTTTCAAAGACTGGCTACAGGCCTACAGTATGTACTCATGTGGTACACAGATCAGTCCTGTTAATTTAAGCCCAGAACTACACTTGTGAATGATCTCAAGGTAGTTGGGACAAGTCACCAATACCATTGGTAACACAATATACACGCCACCATGGTGGTGAGATGAGACCAAAATTAAGCCCTTTGGCATTAACTCAACTTGCTGTGTTTGGAGGAAGAAAAAAATCTCCCTATTGACCCCAAGAACACCATCCCTACAGAGGTGGAAACATTATGCTTTGGGGATGTCTGCTAAAGTTACATGCTGACTTTGTCGCATTAAGGTGCCAATGGATGTGGCCATGTATTGTAAAATATTGGACAAAACCCTTCTTTCCTGGGCCAGAACACTGAAAATGGGTCTTCCAGCATGACAATGACACATCATACCGCAAAGCAACAAAGGAATGGCTCAACAAGAAGCACATCAAGGCCATTGAGTGGCCTATCCAGTCTCCAGACATAATCCTATAGAAAATATATTAATGGAGCTGAAACTTCGAGTTACCAAGCTACAGCCAAGAAATCTCAAGGACTCAGAGAAGATCTGCAAAGAAGAGTGGACCAAAATTCCTCCTGAAATGTGTGCAAACCTGGTAACCAACTACAAGAAACATCTTACCTCTGTGCTTGCCAACAAGGGTTTCTCCACCAAATAGTAAGTTGTGTTTTGCTTGGGGATCAAATATTTTAATCACTGAACTGCAACTCAATTTATAACACTTGTATCACATGTTTTTTCTGGATCGTTTGTTGATATTCTGTCCCCAACATATAAAAAAAAAAACTATGCCAAAACCAATTATAGACCCTTCATTTCTTTGCAATTAGCCAGACTTACAAAATATGCTTATTTTCCCCACTGTAATTGCATCTCCATCACTCTCCAGCTTTATTCCCTTAATGTCTACGTGATGTTATATCTTGATTGCATTAGTTTGTTTTGTTAAGGTTTCTCTGTTTAATTTTCACCAGGTGATCCTGTCAGCAACATACTTCCTGTTATTGTAACCACGACTTACTGCATCACATGTATGGATGAGGAACATGGGCACCTCAGGCTGCTTTACAGATTTGAACTACAAACACCTCTTACCTCATCACCATAACATAAGGAGGAGGGGTTGTGTAGCACACAAAAACATGTCTGGGAAGCGGATAATATTGTTTAAAATGTGAGGCTCTATACACTTCCAAGTACAATAACGTGGTAAATCAAAAGGTATTTTTTTGTTCCTGCAGAAAAAAAGTGTCATAATTCTGAAAATAGAAAACAACTGCAGCCACTGCATCTGAGAACCGATAAGCTGCAAATTACTAAATGTTTTTTTTTCCTAAACTCAAGAACAAAAGATATATCTATTCTCTATTTTATTATCCTCTGCTCAAATATCGGTAAAAAAAAAAAAAAAACTCTAACCAGCCCTGGTAGTGTCAAAACTTGCCTGCTCCCCTTCCGTCCCCATACATTCTTATTTGCCCATCACTGCGATTGGTTGCCCCTATGGGCAAATAAGAATGCGTGGGGGATCAAAATGGCTTAAGGTTCAAAGTAGAGGCATCTCTAAAAACTTGTACTTGGTAATCTTTACTGTTATGCTGTTTAACCACTTAAGACCCTGAGCAATATGCAGGTAAAGGACCTGGCCAGTTTTTGCGATTCGGCACTGCGTCGCTTTAACTGACAACGTGCGACGTGGCTCCCAAACAAAGTTGGTGTCCATTTTTTCCCACAAATAGCTTTCTTTTGCAAAGTCCAAGACAAAATAGAAAAAAAAAGTAACCGCTCAGTAGTAGTCAAAGAACCTTCTCACCAAAACCAAACCATGGGTGCCGACAATGCAAAAATACGAAAGAAGCTTGGACAGCCGCACTCCAAAAATGTTCCTTTAATTAAAAACGATCACAAACTAAACATTTGCTGTGCTGTGCGGCTGTCCAAGCTTCTTTCGTATTGGAGCTTTCTTTTGGTGGAATTTGATCACCTCTCCGGGTTCTATTTTTTGCGCTATAAACAAAAATAGAGCGACAATTTGGAAAAAAAACTAAAATTTTTTACTTTTTGCTATAATAAATATCCCCAAAAAAGATAAATAAAAAAAATGTCCTCCTCAGTTTAGGCCAATACGTATTCTTCTACCTATTTTTGTTAAAAAAAAAAAAATCGCAATAAGCATTTATCAATTGGTTTGCGCAAAATTTATAGCGTTTACAAAATAGGGGAACGTTTTATGGCAATTTTAATAAAAAAAAAATTTAATTTAATTTTTTTCGTGACTGCGACATTATGGCGGACACATCGGACAAATTTGACACATTTTTGGGACCATTGTCATTTTCACAGAGAATGACACATAAAAAAAAAAAAGACACATAAAAATGTACCGATTACTGTGAAAATGCCAAATGTAGTTTAGGAGTTAATCACCTGGTGGGCGCTGAAGGGGTTAAGTGTGACCTCATGTGTTTCTAACTGTAGGGGGGCAGGGCTGGACGTGTGACGTCAGTGATCTTTCCCTATATCAGGGAACAGACGATCACCGACATTGCCACAATGAAGAACGGGCAAGGTGTGTTTACACACACCTCTCCCCGTTCTTCAGCTCCCAAGACCGATTGAGGGATACCGGGCGTTGTCACGGAGCTTCCATAACCATTTTTAATTGAACCATTTTTGCATTAATAAACAAATCTTTTTAAAATATTCTCTTTATGTACTAAATTCAAGCACCGTTATAATCCCAGTTTTCTTCCTCAGATGTACAGAATGTTGAAGCTTATAGCAGTCAATGAAAATGTGGCCATTCACATTTGTGCAGTTTATTGTATTTTCTTGTTGTAGAGGTGTGGATGGGGGAATTTGCTTTATTTTCTTTCAGGCTGCTGGAACCATTTATGGCCCGCTTGACTCTCATAATCCAGCAATTAGCTAGCCTACATAGATTTACACAAGAAATTCACATTTCGAGTCCATTTAAAGGCCTTATTTTAACTGAAGCACCGATAAAGTTTCTCCGGTCCCCCCAAAATATCCTGTCTTTTTTTTTAAAGTATGAACCAATACATTAATTTGGACTCTTATCTGGTCTGGTGCTCCTTCCATTGTTGCATGTTTTCTCCTGGTAACCAACTGGGTACCCACAGGATGGTAGCCCTGTCTATTGCAAGTAGTCTCACTATTATGTATTTACTCACATCAAAGTCTCAGCACTAGGGATGAGCCGAACACCCCCGCGTTCGGTTCGCACCAGAACGTTCAAACAGACCGCCCGTTCGCACGAACATTTAGAACCCCATTGAAGTCTATGGGATTTGAACGTTCAAATTCAAAAGCGCTCATTGTAAAGCCCAATATTCAAGTTATTGTTGGAAAACGTCTTTGAGAAACCGGGTCTTGCCCCAGGGAACATGTATCAATGGAAAAAAAGGTTTTAAAAACGGTCGTTTTTTCAGGAGCAGCGATTTTATGATGCTTACAGTGAAAAAAAAAAAAATTAAAAATTACTTTAAATATCGTACCTGCTGGGTGTCTATAGTAGTGGCACGTGTTTAGAAATGTCCCTGCACAACATGAGATTACTATAAGAAAAAATAAATTTAATACTGCTTGCGGCTTTAATGTAATGTTTGGTCCCTGCAATATGGATACACATCATTGAAAAAAATAGCATGAGTTTCCCCGCCACCACTCCCCCAAGTCATTACAAGACCCAGTACCAATCTTGACCTCCCTGGGGCCCTAATCAAAATGACATGGCACATTAAAAATGAGAAGTGGGGGGCGCTGACAGTGACATGTTACATTAAAGAAAGTTGAGAAGGGAGGGGGTGTTCTGCTGTCGGAAATGACTCAGCCAGCGAGTTTAGAAGCGGGGTGAGGGGGCAAAAAAGACTTCTCACCAGGTGGGGCCTCTAGTAATTTGGGGGGCCCTTTGCAGCTTTGCGGGGCCCTAAGCGGCTTGCATAGTGAGCCTATAGCGATGATCGGCCCTGACAAGACCCTTTGGCCCTATGTACTTTGAACAGCAGCATACAGGCGGTGCAAACAAGACAAGGACTGTAGGTTTGTTAAGTAGAATCTGAACCATGTCATACTGTAATTGGAGCGCAACAAAGAGCCACATGCAAAGTATTGCCTCAAAAATTGTTATGAGACACCCCTGTTAAACAGGGGCATAAAAATTGGGACTAGGCACTGGTGGCGGAGCCCAGAAACAAAAATGTTCTTACTAGCTATCAGCAAGATCAGTGAGGAGGAAAAGGATATTCCATCAGCAGCATAACAGGACAGTCACTCAGAATCAGCATAGGCAGTCTCAAAGGGATCTGACATTTAAAAAAAATTATTCAGTTACATCTGCATCAGGTGCTTGATAGCTGGTGTTGATCCAAGCCTGATTCATTTTGATGAAGGTCAGTCGATCGACGGAGTCGGTGGAGAGGCGGACCCTGTGATCAGTCACAAAGCCTCCAGCAGCACTGAATGTGCGTTCTGAAAGAACGCTGGATGCAAGGCAAGCCAGTAGCTCAATTGCGTACGGTGCAAGATCTGGCCAGTGATCCATCCTCAAGACCCAGTAAGCCAGAGGATTTTCGGTGGGGAAGGTATCCATGTCGGATCTTGCCCCTAGGTATTCCAGCACCATGTAAACCAGACGCTGGAGATGGTTGCTGGAACCGGTCAGACCTTGGGGCTGTGGACTAAAAAATTGTCTGAAGGCATCGGTCAGACGGCCACCCTCTCTACCGCTCCTTCTGTGACTCACCGAAGCCTTAGCAACACGTTGTCCAGGACCGGGATTTGGTAATCTCCCAGGTTCTGGGAACGCGTTGCACAGACCCTTCTGCAAGGCCTCCCGAAGAAGTTTCATCTTCTGCTCCCTCTGCAACGGCGGATCAAGGAGAGTGACCAGCCAGTAATGATCCCTCTCCTTGATACCACGAACACGAGGATCCTTAAGCAGGCTTTGCAGGATCAGGGAGGCCATGCAGCGTAGGTTTGCTGAGGCATTCAGGGCACAGTCCTCTGGGTCACTGAGGACGACAGGATCCGCAGCCACCTCATCCCAGCCACGTAAAAGTCCATGGGTTCCTTGGGACTGTAAGTGATCCCTTAAAAGACTGCTGCTGATGCCGAGTGCTAGGCTCCATCTCCATGCTGCCGATACAATCATCCTCCTTCTCTTCCTGTGTGCTAGGTGGGCAAGCAGGACCACTGTTTGGATAAAGGGGGCCTTGAGAGGTAAGGAAGTCCTCCTCTTCCTCCCTCTGTTCTGCCTCAAGGGCCCTGACTATTATTCCACGTAGCGTGTGCTCCTATATGTGAATAAGAGGGACAGTCTCACTGATGCATGCACTGTCACTGCTCACCATCCTCGTGGCCTCCTCAAATGGTGGCAGGACAGTGCATGCACCCCTGATCAAGGCCCACTGGCGTGGGAAAAAAAAACAAGCTCCCCTGACCTAGTTCTGCCGCCATATTGGCACAGGTATTCATTGATGGCCCTCTGCTGCGTGTGCAGCCGCTGCAGCATGGCCAATGTAGAGTTCCATCTAGTGGGCATGTCACAGATTAGACGGTTCTTGGGCAGGTTGTATTCCCTTTGGAGGTCTGTCAGCCGAGCAGTGGCATTATATGACCTCCGGAAATGCACACAGACTTTCCTGGCCTGCTTCAGGACATCCTGTAAGCCCGGGTACCTGCCCAAGAACCGCTGCACCACCAAATTCAGGACATGCGCAAAACAGGGCACATGTGTCAGTTTTCCTTGCCGCAGGACAGAGAGGAGGTTGGTGCCACTGTCGCTAACCACCATTCCAGGCTTAAGCTGGCGTGGCGTCAAGCACCTCTGAGCCTGCCCCTGCAGAGCTGACAGAACCTCGGTCCCAGTGTGGCTCCTGTCTTCCAAGCACACCAGCTCTAGCACTGCATGGCATCTCTTGGCCTGCATTCCTGCGTAGCCCCTCGTACGCCTACGGAGCACGGCTGGTTCCAAGGAGACATCAGCACAGGAAGAGGCCACAGAGGAAGAAGGAGGGGGTGGAGGAGAGAGGTGTGTTTTCGCAACCAGTAGTAGTGTTTTGCAGGCGTGGTGGTGGAACAACCTCCAACACTACCGTACCCTGCCCTGCGTCCTTTCCAGCTGCCAGCAGAGTCACCCAATGCGCCGTGAAAGAGAGGTAACGTCCCTGTCCATGCCTCCTGGACCATGAGTCAGCGGTAATATGCACCTTACCACTGACCGCCCAGTCCAACGAGGCATGGACATTGCCTTTCACATGCTGGTAGAGAGCCGGAGTCACGTTCCGTGAGAAAAAGTGGCGTTTGGGAACTTGCCACTGAGGTACTGCATATTCCACAAACTCACGGAAGGGGGCAGAATCTACCAACTGAAAAGGTAGCAGTTGAAGTGCTAGCAATTTCGCTAAGCTAGCATTCAACCGCTGGGCATGGGGATGGCTGGGAGAGTACTTCTTTCAGCGCTGCAGCAGCTGGGGCAGGGAAATTTGTCTGGTACTATCAGTAGATTGCCCACATGTACTACTAGGTTGTGACATTTCTACACCTTCAGTCCCATCAGTGCAGGCTTAAGAGAGGACCGAGTTTCTAGTGGGGTTGGAGGTCCCAGCTGATGAGGGGCAAGGGGAGGTCCGCTTTGTTCTTTGGTGTGGGTCTTTCTGGTATGCTTGCCAATGAACTGCATGGCAGGTCGACATATGTCTGGTCAAGCATGTCGTGCCCAAGTGGGTGATGTTTTGGCCACACGAGATACGCTTGAGACATATAGCAACGGTGCGATCTGATGCACGTCTCAAAAAAAGGCCCACACCAAAGAACTTTTGCAGTAACATTGAGACACCGCAGCGCCCTGCACAGGCGTAGCTCTGCGATGTAATGCAGTTGGTGTGCTGCCCTTAAGCTGGCCCCTGGAGGGCATCCTGTCTCTTTGGAGATGTGCTTGTGCCACGTCCTCCTCCTCCTCTTCCTCCTCCTCTCTCCTATCAGGCACCCACGTAGAGTCAGTGACCTCATCATCCCCTCCCTCCTCATCACTGTCGAAACCTGGCAGTATGCTCCAGCTGGGGGAACATCACTGCCAGATTGCTGTCCCTATGGGGCACCCCCTCTCTGTGGGCTCACATCAATGCCTTCCTCTGTGTTCCATCATCGGAGCCTTCAAAACGCTGTGCATCTTCATGCAGCATGTACCCAACACTGTGTTGAAACATTTCGGGGGACTCCTCAGGAGGACATAGTGGGACTAGGGAAGGATTGTGTGATGCCATTGTGCAGAGGGAAGAGGACGCCTTGGCAGCTGCTTTGCCAGACAAACTAAGCTCAGCCTGGGTGAGAGAGGATGAGGAGGATGAGGAGGAGGAGGATAAGGAGAATAAGGACGGCTTGGTCATCCACTCTACTAATTTCTCTGCATCTTAAGGCTCAACACGGCCAGCTCCCGAAAAGGACGAGTGGCCACGTGCTGAAGAGAATGCACCGTGTCCACCACCAGCGTTGCTTGTAGATGCAAAGCCTGCTTGCCCTCGTGACTCTGCCTCTCTTTGTTGTCCCTCCAGACATTATAATGGCCTGCACAGGACAAAATCAGTACAAACACCTCGTACCTTTAGGTACAAACTGGAGAGGACAAGTGCAGTAAAGTAGGTTGAAGCGAAAAATATACAGCACAAGTGCAGTAACACAAAGGACGTTTAGGTGCAACTGAACAGCACAAGTGCAGTAACACCAAGTACGTTTATGTGCTATTAAACAGCAAACGTGCAGTAACAGAAACTGCGTTTAGTTGCTATTAAACAGCACAAGTTCAGTAACACCAACTACGTTTAGGTGCAAATAAACAGCAGAAGTGCAGTAACAAAAAGTAAGTCTAGGTGCTAATAAACAGCACAAGTGCAGTAGCAGCAAATGGGTTTAGTTGCTATTAAACAGCACATGTGCAGTAACAGTAAATGCATTTAGGTCCTATTAAACACACGTGCAGTAACAGCAAGTGCGTTTAGGTACTATTAAACAGAAAACGTGCAGTAACAGCAAATGCGTTTAGGTGCTAGTAAACATCACACATGCAGTAACAGCAAATGCGCTTAGTTGCTAGTAAACAGCACACGTGCAGTAACAGAAAATGCATTTAGTTCCTACTAAACAGCACACGTGCAGTAACAGCAACTGCGTTTAGGTCCTATTAAACACACGTGCAGTAAAAGCAAATGTGTTTAGGTGCTATTAAACAGCACACGTGCAGTAACAGCAAATGCGTTTAGGTGCTATTAAACAGCAAACGTGCAGTAACAGCAAATGCGTTAAGGTGCTATTAAACACCACACTGCACCTAAACGCAGTTACTGCACAACAGCACAAGTGCAGTAACACCAACTACGTTTAGGTGCAAATAAACAGAAGTGCAGTAACAAAAAGGAAGTTTAGGTGCTATTAAACAGCACACGTGCAGTAACAGCAAATGCATTTAGGTGCTGTTAAACAGGACAAGTGCAGTAACACTGAGTATGTTCAGGTGTAAACTAAACAGCACACAGGCAATACAACACGTTCGAACACTGCAGCTAGGACAATCTCCTGCCTGACAAATAGGAATAGCTGATCTAGCTAAGCTATACCGTGTATAAATATATGTACAACTCCTAGGGATGTATATATAGCCTCTACACACTGTAAATTGATTAGCTAAATTGCTAAACTGACCTGCCTGCGCTATCTATCTATCTAAAAAGACTCTGTCTCTCTGACTGCTCTTATGAACAAAGCCGCAACACACTACACGAGGCCTCCCAGCAGGCGGCCTTATATAGTGTGGGGCGTGTGCTAAAGTCCTAAACCATAATTGGCCAAAGCCACCCAGGCTTTGGCCAATTATGGCTCTTCGTTTTTGCGCGCTGTGATTGTCCAAGCATGCGGGACATACAGCATGCTTGGCCAATCATCAGCGCGCAATGCCACAGTGAATTATGGGCCGTTGCGCGTCACTCGTATTTGGTGCGAACGACCGGTTTTGTTCGAATTTCGTCGAACGTACGAACAGACGATGTTCAAGTCAAACATACGTTCGAATCGAACGCGGAGCTCATCTCTACTCAGCACCTCTTGGATGATTTTTTTCCTCGGATGTTTCTAATTTCAGTCATCCGAGGAATAAAGTAGTGCCAATGGACACTCCAACATAAACATGCGAGTATTGTTAAAAATGTTTGCCATAACTCTGCTCATACAAGTCACATCTATTAATGTTAGTTTTTGTCCACTTTTAGCATGTTCTCAAAATGTCATTATTCTTTAGGGCATCATGAAAATGAACAGAATATCTAGGCCATTTACCAAACCAGTGCAACGCACTACCAAGGCCTTAATAGATCTGAACAGATTTATTGAATAACATTGCTTCTTATGACATGAAAAATGTGAACAGGGCCATAGGGAAGACACAAGAAAAGCAAGGACATGAAGACACACGAAAAAAAATACAATCACAAGGAATAACATGTACGGATATGGGTATACAAAAATAAAAAAAGAAGCACAATGAAAAAAAAAAAAAGTTTGCTGATAAATGAGGAAAGACCCAGACATACATACAAGCAAATGCAATAGAAAGAGAAAAGAAAAAAGTGGAATGAAAAGATACTGCGAAAAGAAAAATTCGAAAGGACTGTAAAGATTGGAAAAAAATAAATAAATCAAGATACTAAAATCATTTGCATGTTGCCAAAACTTAAGGAAATTGAGCTAATTATATACTGTGGCTTCTAAAAATAATTTTGGTTGGGCTATCTAAAAATTTGCCAAATGATTCTGTGATTTCTAGTAATGCCCTCGAAAAAGACCTTCTATCATACTGTTGATATCAGTTATATCTTTACCTCTATACAACTAGTTAAAAAATGTTCCTAATGAATAACTTAGAAAAATAAGCCTTGCAACTCCTGTAATTAAATGCCTTCTTGATTTAATTTCACGTACCCACACATCACTTAGTTTAGCTGGCAAAGAAACATTAACAGTTTGTGAGGCGGCGTACACACGACCGAGTTCCTCGGCAGAATCCAGCGAGAAGCTCGCTGGGAGACGTATTCTGCCGAGAAAACCGGTCGTGTGTACACTTTCGTCGAGCAAACCGTCGGGCAGCTCGTCGAGCCAAAATAGAGAGCATGTTCTCTATTTGCTCGACGGGAGTGGAATTTGGCTCGACGAGGTTATCGACGGGCTGTTTTCCCGACGAGAAGCTCGATCGTGTGTATGCTAAGAAAACCCGCGCATGCTCAGATAAAAGTAGGAGACTGGAGCACATCCTTGGTAAAAGTAGCGTTTGGAATGGAGATAGCACATTCGTCACGCTGCCAACATTATTGCATCGTTTAATTGCAGCGTTCTTTAACAAAAATTTCAATTGCACAAAACTGGACCAGTGTATTTTAAATTTGCTGCTGATATTCCCACAGAGTTCTTCTGACATAGTTTGTGAAACAACTAGATGATTAGAAATGAAAAAAATTAAATAAAAATGAAGATCCCAGGATTTGAAATACAGGACCAAAAAAAGAAAGAAAAATTAGATCTCATTTTTTTTGGTACTGTATTTCAAATCCTGATCTTCATTTTAAACATTTGTTTAAAATGTTATAATCATCAGGGGTGTCAAACTGGTGGCCCTCCAGCTGTTGCAGAACTACAAGTCCCATCACGCCTCTGCGTGCAGGACTCATGCTTGTAATCAGGGCCGCCATCATGAATTTTGGGGCCCCTTACACAGCTTCAGGCATGGGAGAAAATATAAATATATCTATTAAATATATATCTATATTTTTTTAAAAAAGGGTGGTTGCCAACTGGGGCCCCGGGGACCTTTTTTTTTTGTTATAAAAGGAAATTTTTCAAAAAAGGGGGCATTCCATTCGGGACCTCTGGGCCCGAAAAAAAAAAAACCTCTGGGCCCTTAAAAAAATAAAAAATAAAAAAATAAAAAAATATATATAAAAAATAAAATAAAGATTTATATATATATATATATATATATAAAAGGAAATCAAAAACAAGGGGTTGCCTTCCAGGGCCCTGGGTACCTCTGGGTCCTTTATTAAAAAATAAAAATATAAAAAAGAATATATAAACAAAAATAAAAAATACAATTATAAAAAAAGGGAGTTTGACACATGGGGCCCTGGGGACCTCTGAGCCCTTTAATAAAAATACATCTATATAAAAAAAAAAAAAAAAAAAAAAAATTATAAAAATGTTTATCTAAAATAGAAAAAAGGATTGTCAACCGGGGGCCCTGGGGACCTCTGGGCCCTTTAATAATAATAATAATACTAAAAAAAATATATATATATATATATATCTAAATAAATAAAAGAAATAAAAAAATATATTTTTTTCTAAAAAAAAGGGGGGTTGTCATCTGAGGCCCTGGGGATCTCCAGGTCTCTGTGGACCTCCAGACCTCTAAAAAAAAATAAAAATAAACATTGGCCCTTTAATAAATAAAAAATTACAAATTAATATTTTTATTTTATAAAAAAGGGCTTGTCATCTGGGGCCCTTGGTGGCCTCCGGGCCCCTTCGGACCCCTAAAAAAAAAAAAAAATAGATATATTTATTTTATTTTTAGGGTGGTTCCCATCTGGGCCCCTGGGGACCGACCCCCGGGCCCCTTACAGGTGTAATGCCTGTACCCCCCTGATGGCGGCCCTGCTTGTAATTGTCAGTCTTGCAATGTCTCATGGGACTTGTAGTTCTGTAACAGCTGGAGGGCCGCCAGTTTGACACCTGTGATCTAGTTGTATTTGAGTGTCAAGTTACCCCCCACTGAAACATTATTGTTTGGTCTTATCTCATCTGTCCCTTTCTAATTACACCTTTAAAATGATTTAAAAACATAACCTGCCTTCTCACAAGCTACATTATTTTTTGGAGTAAAAACACATAGACAAGTATGAACTGTAAACTCAAAAATCACCATTTATTTTGGTTAAGGATTAGAATAAAAAATAAAAAAGGCAGCACTGGATAGCTTGCTGCCATTTGTGCACAGACAGGTGGGGCGTCATGTGACTGCTCAGCAGTTGGCTTCAAAATTGGGAAATTGAGAGGCTCATCCAGGAAGGAACGTGTCAAGGTCTTGGACTCCCAGAGGTCAGAAACTGGAGCAGGGCAGGCAGATGTCACAAAGTTGTGGGACTACAACAGACTGTCCTCTGGTACACCACCTGGAAGGAAGGGAGTCATCTTTTGGTTTTTCGCAAGGCCTTCCTTGGTGGATTCCCTCCAGCCTGCTCTCTGACCTTCTCTGCAGCCTTCTTAGCAGCCTTCCTCTTCTGCCTGGCTGGAGGCGGGGCCATGGAGGCAGTACTCATGCCAGGAGGAGGAGTAGCAGAACGTGGTGGAGGAGGAGAAGGAGCAGGAGAAATAGAATCAAGGGGAGGAGGAGAATGAGAAGGAGGAGGGGGAGCAGTAGGGGCAGGAGAAGAATGAGTAGAGGGAGCAGTAGGGGCAGGAGAAGAATGAGTAGGGGGAGCAGTAGGGGCAGGAGAAGAATGAGTAGGGGAAGCAGTAGGGGCAAGAGAAGAATGAGTAGGGGAAGCAGTAGGGGCAGGGGAAGAATGAGTAGAGGGAGCAGTAGGGGCAAGAGAAGAATGAGTAGGGGGAGCAGTAGGGGCAGGGGAAGAATGAGTAGAGGGAGCAGTAGGGGCAAGAGAAGAATGAGTAGGGGGAGCAGTAGGGGCAGGAGAAGAATGAGTAGGGGAAGCAGTAGGGGCAGGAGAAGAAGAAGAAGAAGAAGAAGAAGAAGAAGAAGAAGAAGGAGGAGGAGGAGGAGGTTGTGAGCGAGATGTTCTTCGGCGATGGCGATGTGAACAGAGCACCGTCTCCTCAGTGAGATGACCCCTCACCGCCTTATTGGCTAAGATGACGAGGAGTCCCTCAAAGAGGAGACGCTGGTCCTCACTCATGTGGTCCATTTTGGCCAGAATAAAGGTCAAAAAGCCCTCCTGAGAGGTGGCAGGCTGCTGGAGGCTGGCCTGTGCCTCGCGAATGAGGGCCAGTGAGGCCTCGCGAACCCTCATATCCCTCGCGGCCCTTCTGGGTTGAAGGCGTATTGGAGGCACCTGACACCTAGTACTGCTACTAGGCCCGGCCACCTCCTCCGAGCAACTTGGGCCTGCCACCTCCTCCGAGCCAATTGGGCCTGCAACCTCCTCTGAGCCAATTGGGCCTGCAACCTCCTCCGAGCCAATTGGGCCTGCCACCTCCTCTGTGCCACTCACCCTGCCCTCCTCCTGCCTGGTACTTTCCTGTACCTCCTGCTGGCTGATATCCTCCTGTGTATTAAAAAAAGGGACAGTTTTACTTTTGGGTTCCAAAACCACACACAATTTTCAGCTCATGACTGTTGCAAACTGTTTGTCAAGAAATTGATAAGCCAATCATTCTGACCCCTGCAGTTTGTATATTTTTAACCTCTTCTCTTCTTAATGCACCACTATAATACATTTAGATATTTAGATATAATATAAATTTAAACAAAAATACTCAAAATTTACTTCATTAATTTTGAAATGTATACCTATATCCAATTTTTTTTGGAATTTTACCCCTCCCTCTATTTTTTAGTTCCCTCTCTCACTAAATAATGGTGGGTGGGCTTATTAGTCCATCCAACACATTAAATCAGGGATCCTCAAACTACGGCCCTCCAGCTGCTGTGGAACTACACATCCCATGAGGCATTGGAAAACTGACATTCATTCACAGACATGACAAGGCATGATGGGAATTGTAGTTCATGAACAACTGGAGGCCCATAGTTTGAAGACCCATGCATTAAATGATATCTAAAAAATTATTTAAGCAGAATATAAACTTTAAATATACACTTTAATTCACTTATTAATATGATTTTTTTCACCCTTTTTTCCTCTCTCCTTTCTCCTTGCTTTCTCATCCCTCTCTACCCTCTCCTCTACTTGTGTTTTATCTCCCGCACACTCCCCCCCTCCCCTTCTCCACAATTCTTCTTCCATCTACCCCCGGGGACTGTACTCCTGAGGTCTTAGAGGTACAATAGGTGAAAATATAGTTTGGGAGCCCATCCTGTAGAAGATGAGTTTAGGATATTGAAATACCCATATTATCCATACTATAACCAACGTAGATTAACTTAATACACTGAGACCATTTTTGGCCTTTTTTGTATGTTAATGTATATATGTATTCTGTGTCCTTCAGTTTGTTTTTCTATGTTTCCTAAAAAATGTTTTTAGAACGTTTAAAAATAAAAAATAAATTTACCTTAACATTAGTGGCCACTACTGACTAATGATATGTAAAACACATTAAGCTAGTCTTTTTTTTTATTCACCTTTAAACATCAAAACATCTATTTTCCAAAATTAAAACCACACACACACACATTTGCACATTGAAAGTACTATACCTGGCTCCAGACAGCCAAATCTGGCTCTTGCTCCAGGATGGAAGGCTGCTGAGAGGTCTCATCTAATGGAGGAGCATCAGGTTGCCTGGAGGGAAGTCTGGGGGGAAGGCTGGACCTCCCTCTTCCTCTTCCTCTTCCTCTCTGTCTTCTGGGGGGAAGGCTGGAAAGTGATGGCCTTACTTCCAAGTGGTCATCCAGAAAGGACAGTCTGTTGTAGTACCACAACTTCGGTACATATACCTGCCCTGCTCCAGCTCCAGACCTCATAGAATCTAAGACCTTGTTGCGTTCCTTCCTGTAGGAGCCTCTCAAAGTTCCAATTCTCACCTCCAACTGCTCAGCAGTCACATTATGCCCCACCTGCCTGCGCACAAGTGGGAGCAGGCTCTCCAGTGCTGCTGTCCTCAGTTCTTTATTTCGGGACCTAGGGTCTTTGGTGGCCCACAGCACTGTCTGCTCCCTCCATCTGTCTATGAAGACTTCTAGAAAATCCCTTTTGTTGAATCTATTCATTTCTGCCAGAAAAAAGAAAATGAAAAATACTATAATGTCAATCCACAGTCTTGAAACTCGAGTACTCTTTATCAACATCTAGCCCTTAAATGTCTTGACTTTCCTGAATAGGCCTCTGCTGCAGGGCCGCCATCATGATTTTTGGGGCCCCTTACACAGCTTCAGGCATGGGCCCCCTGGAGCAGAGAACCGGGGGGGGGGGGGGGGCTGCCGAATGAAATTGAGAAGGGGGGCTGCCACAGAAAGAAAAAGAGAAAAAGAGAGAGAGATATATATATATATTTAGTTTAGTTTTTATTATTTTTGGAAAGGGTGGTTGCCATATGGGGCCCTGGGGACCCCCGGCCCCTTACAGGTGTATTGCCTCTACCCCCCTGATGGCGGCCCTGCTCTGCTGTCCCAAGTTCAAAGCCTACCTACACGCCTGTCGTGCAATCGTCTTCCTTCCGCACCCCGGTCGGACGTACGACACGTGTGTTCGAGCATTACATACACTCCACACACGTCTTCCGCCCATGATTATGAATTCGATGTTTCCCCGCCCCTTTCGTCGTGCAAACGACAAGGAGGAATTTGCATATCATGTGTTGGTCAAGTTCATAGGAAACAGATGACCAGTTGTGTGTAATGAGGCCTAGATCCCTTCACTCATTTGTGGATGAAACGTTAGAAACGATTTAGTTTGGGCAAGACTTTTAAAAGCGACCATTTTCAACATGTATTAAACCACATATTTTACAAATACATCTGTGAAAAACTATCTTGCCCCCACACCATACTTTGAGCAAAATGCTGTATCTAAACGCGGTTAGGTACGACAGCACTATAGATGGCCATTTCAGAAAATGTTTATTGTAACTTTCTCCTAGGTTATCATATTTAAGTAGCCCACAAACTCATCCCATCACTAATAAACTTTAAAAAGGTAGTTACATACCGTCGTTGAACCCGACCGTTCTCTCCGCCGTCTTTAACAAACTGGGAATGCCACTTTCAATTCACGTGGTATCCCGTTATAGACGCGGATGTGCGACGCAACGCACGTCTCCCCACCCCTGACGTTCTGTGTCGTCCTTTCCCCGACCCTCTTTCATTATTTCTCCTAGGTTATCATATGATACATAGCTCAACAACTTCTACCATCACTAATAAACTTTAAAAAGGTAGTTACATACCGTCGTTGAACTCGAGCGTTCTCTCCGCCGTCTTCAACAAACTGGGACCGCCCCTTTCACTTCACGTGGTATCCCTTTATTCGCGCGCATGTGTGACGTTCCGCACGTTTCCCCACCCCTGACGTTCAGTGTAATCCTTTCTCCGCCCCTTATCCTTCATTTTATTTATCGGGGAGCCAACAAAAATGGACGCACAACAAGCAGGCCGGGCGGGAGAGAGCTCATCAAGGAGAAGGCGAAGCTTTAAAGCAACCAATATGACCTTCGAGGAGATGGTGGAGCTGGTCTCCATCTTTAAAAAGGAGGACTATGATGGCAGCCATGGACCGTACA